>BTPG01000006.1:49554380-49809380 GCA_036245525.1 Semisulcospira habei
ATGTATGACCTTTGTTGAGTGGAACTGCATTTTGGCTTAACTCCTTCATGCCGAGAAAAGTCAGTGAACACCACCCAGCTGCAAGAGGCATAGATCCTCATGAGCCCCCGCGACTGCGGGGGCTCATGAGGATCTATGCCTATTGCTCACATCACTTTGTATCCACACAAACATCGTCCACTGATCGTGAAAGAGTTAATATTTCTCAGAGTTTTCTCGTGGACACCTAGATATTTTCGGAATGAAACAGGACAGCGAGTCCAACGTTGAAAGACTTTCACAAATAAACAATGCAGGAGTCCAGGTATGCTTTCGCTGCTGTTTAATGAAAAGTTCCAATCTCGCACTAGAGGGCAGCTCTGATGTTCACGTTCCCGCTGCGTCATCGCGCCTCCCTCCCCAGAACAGGGGAGATAAGAGAGAGAGGAAGAGGAAAACAAGCATTTAGTTTTATCAGAGAGTGAGGCGCCATGGGGTAGGAAGGTCAACGGATATGACGTTTGTAACGGGCGGGACTGACTGCGATGCGTCTCTGTCGGGAAGAAGTTAGTTAGTTATTTGGGTGTAACGCCGAGCAGGCGACTAAGGCCATCTCACGGCGGTGTCGGGAAGAAGGAGCCCCGCAAGCTAAATCATCGGGCCGAAGTCAGCCGCCGTCGGCCCGCGCACGCCACAGGCGTGTGCGGACCTACAGCGGCTGACATCGCCCCGGGGTTCTCTTGGTGGCTCAGTTTTGCAGCGGCTGACATCGCCCCGGGGTTCTCGGCTTGGTGGCTCAGTTTTGCAGCGGCTGACGTCGCCCCGGGGTTCTCGGCTTGGTGGCTCAGTTTTGCAGCGGCTGACATCGCCCCGGGGTTCTCGGCTTGGTGGCTCAGTTTTGCAGCGGCTGACATCGCCCCGGGGTTCTCTTGGTGGCTCAGTTTTGCAGCGGCTGACGACGCCCCGGGGTTCTCTTGGTGGCTCAGTTTTTCAGCGGCTGACATCGCCCCGGGGTTCTCTTGGTGGCTCAGTTTTGCAGCGGCTGACGTCGCCCCGGGGTTCTCGGCTTGGTGGCTCAGTTTTGCAGCGGCTGACATCGCCCCGGAGTTCTCTTGGTGGCTCAGTTTTGCAGCGGCTGACGACGCCCCGAGGTTCTCTTGGTGGCTCAGTTTTGCAGCGGCTGACGACGCCCCGGGGTTCTCTTGGTGGCTCAGTTTTGCAGCGGCTGACATCGCCCCGGGGTTCTCTTGGTGGCTCAGTTTTGCAGCGGCAGACGACGCCCCGGGGTTCTCTTGGTGGCTCAGTTTTGCAGCGGCTGACATCGCCCCGGGGTTCTCTTGGTGGCTCAGTTTTGCAGCGGCTGACGACGCCCCGGGGTTCTCTTGGTGGCTCAGTTTTGCAGCGGCTGACGACGCCCCGGGGTTCTCTTGGTGGCTCAGTTTTGCAGCGGCTGACATCGCCCCGGGGTTCTCTTGGTGGCTCAGTTTTGCAGCGGCTGACATCGCCCCGGGGTTCTCTTGGTGGCTCAGTTTTGCAGCGGCTGACGACGCCCCGGGGTTCTCTTGGTGGCTCAGTTTTGCAGCGGCTGACGACGCCCCGGGGTTCTCTTGGTGGCTCAGTTTTGCAGCGGCTGACGACGCCCCGGGGTTCTCTTGGTGGCTCAGTTTTGCAGCGGCTGACGACGCCCCGGGGTTCTCTTGGTGGCTCAGTTTTGCAGCGGCTGACGACGCCCCGGGGTTCTCTTGGTGGCTCAGTTTTGCAGCGGCTGACGACGCCCCGGGGTTCTCTTGGTGGCTCAGTTTTGCAGTGGCTGACGTCGCCCCTGGGTTCGCAGTCTTGGTTTCTTTTAGTAGAGATTGAAATGAAGAAGTAGGGGTGGTGGATGGCGGTGGTGGTTTGAGATGTTGATGATGATACCCGAGTTGTCTTGTCCAGATTTAAGGAAAAACAGCCAAAAATCAGACGTTCTGGTGCCGGCACTGGTGTGTGTTGCTTGTGTGTGCCTAGATGGATGAGAGTGGGGTGGGTGTGTGGGGAGTGTGTGTGTGTGTGTGTGTGTGGGGGGGGGGGGGGTCAGGGTCATTCGGGGCTATTTAGTGTTTCTATTGTTTCGTTTTTGTCTACAGTATTAAAAATACGGTATACTTTGAGATGAGGCTGGTCGGAGCACGTTCCGTAGAATGCGAATGACTAACATAGGCGGGCACACATCAGACTCTGACAGTGAAGTAACACGATAAAAATTACGTCATGCCTAGCTACTCCGAACAGCGTTGTTGAACTTACATTTGGCGGGAAACGCCGCGTGTGTATGTATGTGCGTGTGTGTTTGTGTGTGTGTGTGTGTGTGTGTGTGTGTGTGTGTGTGTGTGTGTGTGTAGACACGAGTTTCTCCTGTGTCTGTGTACGTACAGGTCTGAACTCATTAAAAAGTAAATTGCCGTTTATACAAAGTCGGTTGACCCGCATTTCAGTCTGTAATTTGTGTTATATTCATTTGAAATTTTAAATACAGCTAGCTTCGAGAAAAATATTGGATGAGTTCGTTAACCAGCTTTGTGTCTATTCAATGTTTTTGTAAAAAAAAAAAAAAAATTATCACAGAAAAAAAATGTCGACACCAAGAACTTCTCGATTTCAGACAGTGACGGTGACGTAAAAGCTCTAGCCACATCAGACATTGTTGACGCAAAGCACCAGACACGTCATTGTTATACATAAGTTGACACAAAGAAAAGCTCTCTCTCTCTCTCTCTCTCTCTCTCTCTCTCTCTCTCTCTCTCTCTCTCTCTCTCTCTCTCTCTCTCTCTCTCTCTCTCTCTCTCTCTCTCTCTCTCTCTCTCTCTCTCTCTCTCTCTCTCTGTATGTGTATGTTTACATGTCTATGTCATTTATGTAGTAGATGTAGCAACGGCAAGTTTGAAAACTGGTCCTGTTACCAATAACTTCTACCGTTGGAAAATAAAGGTTCATTGTTCATTGTTCATTGTTCATTGTTCATCTCTCTCTCTCTCTCTCTCTCTCTCTCTCTCTCTCTCTCTCTCTCTCTCTCTCTCTCTCTCTCTCTCTCTCTCTCTCTCTCTCTCTCTCTCACACACACACACACACACACACAGTTTGATTTAGGAAGACCGCTTAAAGAAAGTCGGTTGACCTACATTTGAGTCCGTAATTTTCATTTTATTCACTTGGAATTTTGGATAGGTAGCTTTGAAATAGACATTAGATGAGTTTGTAATTCAGCGTTGTCAGTACCTCTTTAACTTTTTGAATAATAATTAATTCATCAGTTTTTGCAAGTTTTGGATCCTGTATATACTCCCATCAAACAGTCAGCCCTGGCAGAGGCTGTGTAGAATAAAACAGTCATCCCTGGAAGAGGGTGCGTGCTTTTCAGATGAGTGACGTGAAACTTCAAATGCGTCACTGTGTACACAGCGTCCTGAAACTAGCGATGCCATGACGTCAAGCTTATAGTGACGTCATTTTGCTGCTCGTGCTATTCTTCTTCTTATTATTCAGAATTCCTGTCGCTACACGAACCCACAGAGCGTACTAATGGCGGGAAGCGCCGTGTGTTCGTCTTTATTTGTGTGCGCAGGCGTGTGTGTTGATCAGAGGTTGGCTTAGAGAGGGAAAAAATAGATCAGAAGGATAAGCTTAAAAATATGAACAACTCTGAATGTTCCTGAAAGAAAAACACATGTGAGCTCCAAACAATACGACAGACTTTGGGATGAAATCCTCATCTTGTTAAGTAGGAGAGTGTGGTGGGGGAGGGGGTTTGGGGGGGGGGGGAGGATGGTGGGATGGGTGCACTGGACAACATCAATTTCCAGTAAATCTAGCAGGAAGTTGCGTTGCACAATGCACGTATCCTATTTCCTATGTCTGTCGCTCGGCACGGCAGCGATCAAGGACAAGGCACGTCTGCTCACACGTAATACAGCCATGATACTACGTATATAATGACGCATTATGCACTTGCCTACTTGATTGTAACCCTGCACTGCCCGGGCAGTGGACGCATACTGTGCTTCTGAAATCTTCCTTCATGGCCAACCTACCCCCGCCGTCTAAGGAACATGGAGTCAAAGTGGCGCCAGCAAGAGGCATAGATCCTCATCAGCCCCCGCGAATGCGGGGGCTGATGAGGATCTATGTCTCTTGCATTTGGATCATCATTCCTTTTTCTCGGCAGTCAATGGATTAATTAGCATGAAAGCAAAGATTGGTGGTAAGGTTCTCACTGCAACTGACCTACGCGGCATTACGATGTACAGTCGAATCGCATTCAAAATCAAGGACACACTTATCTGTACAGTGCATAAAATGGTAACGGTCATGTGCACACCATTTGTTCGGCACCGAGAATGTTTACATACGCGACACTTGATGTGGTATTTTTAGACATTACGAGCTGTCACACGACTATTAGTCTGTTGTCATTGACGCCTCGAACTGAAAACCACGCGATTGGGTGCCGCTAAGACATTCCCTCGGACAGCACCATCTGTCGGCCAAGGGAAACAGATCATCATAAACCACGGACGTCTCTTCTATGATTCTCGTCAGCTTCATTTACAACTGTGTCTCTCATTCAGAGCGGAAGGAAATGTAGGATTTGGTCGCTAGGCGCCCGCCTGCAAGTCAGATGCACACTTTGTCTAAGTACGTTCTGACACTCTCATCAGTACGAGATTCGAGTGCGCTTTGTACAATCTTCCAGCGAACTCAGCCCATCTGCAAAGAACGTAGATATTCACGCGTCTGCTTGAGGACTAATAGACATCTATGCCTTTAGCTTGAGACGCGTAATGCCATGTCCATCTATGTTCCTCACTGGAAGAGGTAACTGACCCTTCATCCTGCGTGTGCAATAGTTGCCGTGAGAGTGAAGACAAGAGCAGATATTTCAACGAACACCGTGCAAGTGGAAGAAACAGATGTTCATGAGCCCCCGACCCATACGAGGGGACATGAGAATCTATGTCTCTTCAGATAGGTACTCTTTCTATCATACAACAAATCTTAAGGTCCGATATAATTTATTCTGATTTTGTTTTGTTTATCGAAATAATCGCGCTCAGTGCCGCACTGGCAATACCTTTTCAGACCAATTCCGCGAGGACTGACTGACGAATACCCATCTGGCTAGCTCACTTTTCCTCCGTCTTCCTCAGCTGAAGGAGCTGATAGGGCCTACAGTCTCTGGCCACAAGAACAGGAAGCAGTTAGATTCGGCAATAAAAGCCCACAATCAAAAGGTGAAGACGCTCAGAAGGCGCCCTGAGTAGAAAGCCCTCAACAACATTTATGATATTTTCCGGCGGGCCTTTGAACTGGAGTCGGTCGCCGAAGAGGCTTTTGCTAATGTTCTGTTTTCGGTGAACTTTGTGTAGTATGGAGAGCCTGGGAAACTGCATGCACTTGGCTTTTCGTGGTGCATTTTGTAGTCTTTGCGCATGTATGCGGAGATTCACTAACGTTCGCTAATGCGATGCAGTACACACCCTTCATTTTTCTTTCCTTCAGGTTTTGTGGCTTACATGTTGTGGGTTAACTCATACAGTGGTGGAACACAACGAGGAAGATTCAAGTGCATGAGGCATAGATCCTCATAAGCCCCCGCAGGTGCGGCGACTTATGAAGATCCATGTCTCATGCGGCTGTCTTATTCCGGCATTTATCGGTGTGAATCACGTAGGCATCAGTTAATCTGCAATTCCTTTAAGTATCCCTTTGACTGTCGGTAGCGGTTTTTGTCGCGATTATTCCTGCAGGAATAACAACAACCTGATGGCATCCTACAGGAATAACAACACCCTCACATCCTGCAGGAATAACAACACCCTCACATCCTGCAGGAATAACAACACCCTGACGTCCTGCAGGAATCACAACACCCTGACATCATGCAGGAATAACAACACCCTGACATCCTGCAGGAATAACAACACCCTGACATCCTGCAGGAATAACAACACCCTGACATCCTGCAGGAATAACAACACCCTGACATCTTGCAGGAATAACAACACCCTGACATCCTGCAGGAATAACAACACCCTGACATCCTGCAGGAATAACAATACCCTGAAATCCTGCATGAATAACAACACACTGACATCCAGCAGGAATAACAACACCCTGACATCCTGCAGGAATAACAACACCCTGACATCCTACAGGAATAACAACACACTGACATCCTGCAGGACTAACAACACCCTGACATTCTGCAGGAATAACAACACCCTGACATCCTGCAGGAATAACAACACCCTGACATCCTGCAAGAATCATCGGGACAAAATCCGTTATGGACAGCCAAAGGGTTAAGAGCCTAGTTACTCAACTGGCAGTGAAAGGGTTCAGTCACTGTGATTCAGTTCCTGTATGTTAACCTTTTCGAGACGTGCCGCATCCCCGACGAGGCTTGAAGCATGTTTCGACTGTTCGAAAACAAACTTCTTCACCTAGTCATTGTCCCTAAAATGGCGTTGTGTGCTGATCTCTTATTATGAGCATTACGGCTGTACGTTGTGAGGTGTAAAATTACACGCCAGTGTACATTTCAGGAAAGGGCGACAACTACTTGGGTTTTCACTAATGTTTGATGCAAAACTTTTTCCTCAATTCTTTCTCTAAGTTTTATCCCGTATATTTAAACAAACGAAGCATGTTTCTTGTATTGAAAGGCTGATTTTCCTCAAAACTGTTTTCCTCTTCCCCTTTCTCTTTTCTAATCGAGGGTCCACTCACTGCGCCTTTCAAGCTTAATTGACACACCCACTTCCGCTATCTTTCGCGTTAGCATCCTCATCTTTCCTCCCCCGCCCCCACAACGACTCGCGGCGACTGATAGCGAACCGGGCCCTCTTCTTGTTCATGGCCCTCATGTTTTCATGTGTTGGTTTCTTCCTTTGTTTATTTTCTCCATCCGTCTGTAAGTTTTTGCGTTCAGTCCTTTCTTCGTTCGTTCGTTGGTTTGTTCCCTCCCCCCCCCCCCCATTAACCCATTCAGCCCTGACGCACTACAGCAGGAGATGGTTCGACCATGATAATTCAAGGGTAGTGCCAGATTAGCTCGGCGCCGTCAGGCGCCAAGCTAATCTGGCACTAGCCTTGAATTATCATGGTCGATCCATCTCCTGCAACGGGTGCATAGTCATTAGATGACACCTCCAAAATTTGGGAAATACGGCCGTCGGGCTGAATGAGTTAACTGTCACTAATTGATTGATTGATTAATTGATTGATTGATTGATTGATTGATTGATTGATTGATTGATTGATTGATTGATTGATATAGCGGAGCACCTTGCTTAGTGGCTGGCGCATAACTAAGCTCATTTATGGAACTGGCCCCTTGTTCTTACTGTCTTTGATCTCGCCTAACTGCTGCTTCGATAAAATGTCACGATCTCAGACAAGACAAGACCTTTAAATTCAAGGCTTTAAACAACCCGGATGTGCGCGGGCCAAACTGCGCAGTGGGGTGCAGTCTTTAGACCACAATTGCTTTTAAATTTGGCAGATTTGACCTTAAGACCCAAAGTGTTAAACACAGAAGGCGACGGGAATAATGGATTTGTTTTGGGTTAAATACTGTCGCTGTGTGCCTAATGTCATAATTCGCTGTACGGACGGAGATTTATTTCCTGTCATAATTCATGTTATATCTACGGGAGCCATTTGCGCGAAAGCTTCACAACTAAAATGTTTCTGATCCATCCCAGAGACTATGTGTAGATTTATCAAACTTGAAGGGTCCGCAGATACTAGATGAGAGAGAGAGAGAGAGAGAGAGAGAGAGAGAGAGAGAGAGAGAGAGAGAGAGAGAGAGAGAGAGAGAGAGAGAGAGAGAGAGAGAGAGAGAGAGAGAGAGAGAGAGAGAGAGAGAGCCTTCTCCCCCATCTTCATCAGAAATAAAAATGAGAAATGCAGTTAACTTCGTACATAAAATAATGCGAGGACAGTCAATGTGATTCTTATCAGTTTGATTTAACCCTTTGGGTGTCGGTAGCGGTTTTTGTCGCAATGATTCCTGCAGGAATAACAACACCCTGACATCCTACAGGAATAACAACACCCTGACATCCTGCAGGAATAACAACACCCTGACATCCTGCAGGAATAACAACACCCTGACATCCTGCAGGAATAACAACACCCTGACATCCTGCAGGAATAACATCACCCTGACATCCTACAGGAATAACAACACCCTGACATCCTGCAGGAATAACAACACCCTGACATCCTGCAGGAATAACAACACCCTGACATCCTACATAAATAACTACACCCTGACATTCTACAGGAATAACAACACCCTGACATCCTACAGGAATAACAACACCCTGACATCCTACAGGAATAACAAAACCCTGACATCCTACAGAAATAATGACATCCTGCAGGAATAACAACACCCTGTCATCCTGCAGGAATAACGAAACCCTGACATCTTGCAGGAATAACAACACCCTGACATCCTGCAGGAATAACAACACCCTGACATCCTAAAAGAATAACAACACCCTAACATCCTGCAAGAATAACAACACCCTGACATCCTACAGGAATAACAACACCCTGACATCCTGCAAGAATAACAACATCCTGACATCTTACAGGAATAACAACACCCTGACATCCTGCAGGAATAACAACACCCTGACATCCTGCAGGAATAGCAACACCCTGACATCCTGCAGGAATAACAACACCCTGACATCCTGCAGGAATAACAACACCCTGACATCCTGCAGGAATAACAACACCCTGACATCCTGCAGGAATAACAACTCCCTGACATCCTGCAGAAACAACAACACCCTGACATCCTGCAGGTATAGCAACACCCTGACATCCTGCAGGAATAACAACACTCTGACATCCTGCAGCAATAACAGCACCCTGACATCCTACAGAAATAACAACACCATGACATCTTACAGGAATAACAACACCCTGACATCCTACAGAAATAACAACACCCTGACATCCTGCAGGAATAACAACACCCTGACATCCTGCAGGAATAACAACACCCTGACATCCTGCAGAAATAACAACACCCTGACATCCTAGAAGAATAACAACACCCTGACATCCTGCAGGAATAACAACATCCTGACATCCTGCAGAAATCATCGCGACAAAACCCGCTGTCGAAACCGGATTGAGTAAGTTAAGTTAAGATGATGTGGTCGGGAGCTCTATAAAAAAGGGTTTTTGTATCCGCCTTTTGTTATGTGCGAATTTGTGTTATATCCGTCTTCGTTATAACCGACGTCGACTGTAGTTGCTTTAACACTTTCCGTCCTGATACACTATTGCATGAAATAAGTCTGACCGTCACCGCCCTTGAACTAAAATGGTCGATGTGTCTCCTAATCTGTAATGCAGCCTTCATGCACACGTTTGAAAAAAAAAAAAAAAAAAAAAAAAAAAAAAAAAAGATCCTCAGGATGAAATGGGTTATTCTTATCAGAGTAACGTATTTATATCAGAGTGACGTATTTGTATCAGAGTGACGTATTCATATCAGAGTAACGTATTTTTATCAGAATGACGTATTTCTGCAGACTGACTCTGAAGGACCTACAAAACTAAAGGTCGTCTTGTGCTTAGGACATTTTACCCAATCAACCAACCACTCTGCTCTGTGACACGTCCGCAGCACCTGTTCCCCCGGTTCAGGCCTCGCAGGTGACACAGGCCTCTTGTCCGCCCAGTGTGACCCCACGGGCAGTGGCTTGGCACCCGGGTGACGCCAACAATACGTCACAAACCACCCGGCTAGCCGGCGCACCTGTTGCAAACATTACGGAACTCAGCCACAATACGCAAGGAGCTGGGGCCATTGTCGCCACGATGCGGGATTAACACCTAAGGCGCTATGAGGCTAGTTGCATGAACGAGCTTAGTCCTCCGCCAGCCACTAAGCTAGGTGCTCCGCTATAGCCTCGGAACACCTTGCTTAGTGGCTGGCGGAGGACTAAGCTCTTTTATGCAACTGCTCCCAGTGGTGGGGGAACGTTTTGGACCGAACCCTAACGAGAAGGGAGATCCTGTGGCTGCAAAGCTCATTCCTGCGCGTCTAGACCGTCTGCTAAAGAACTTGTGACAATCTGTGCCTTTCATTGCCGGTAAAAAAAAAAAAAAAATGAACACAATCTACCCTTAACTCATTCTACGCCAAAACCGAAATCCCCAAATGTTGCCGTTGTTCTCTGAAGACTGCATTGCAGTGCAGGACACAGATCGACCATGATAGTTTCAGGGTGATGCCAGGATAGCTGGCATCACACTTGAACTACCATGGTCGATCCTTATCTTGCTGTGGTGTGTCTGGGGTAAAATGGGTTAAAAGACATGGATCCTCATGAGCCCCCGCAGTTGCACTAACTTACCGCAGTCGCGGGGGCTCATGAGGATCTATGCCTCTTGCTGAAACCACTTCTTTCCTTCGACGGTTTGTTTGGTTGGTTAGTTGTACACTGACCGTCAGCAAGAAGACTTTCTCAGGAAGTGCCTGCGCTGCTTTGGTCTTAAATTAACATAATCATATATATCAGAAACACAACCTTCGTCCACTCAGTGAAACAAAGGCTGCAGGGTTCCAGAGGATCTAGGCGGGTTACCGGTGCAGTGGTTGCGGGGTGCATGGGAATCTGTCACCACTGCTGGGTGCGAGGGGTTCAAGGCATTGTCGTTCGGATGCTGACCTCATGCCTTCCTCAGGAAGCAGAGGTGTAACAAAAGGGATCGGCCAAAAAACATAGACTCTCATGAACTCCTGCGATGGCTCGAACTCACGAGAATTTATGCATCAGGAAACCCTCTTCGCTTGGGGGTCTATGGAAAGGTTAAACTGAGATCAGAATATCCAAGGAGCTGCAAGCATTGTTGCCTTGACAGACTGATGACTTCCGCCGTCTAAAGGATCACAGATCTAGGTCAAAGGGTCTCATAAAGGAATCCACAACGGCCACGACAATCTAGCCCTCTTTCAGATGAGAGAAGCTGGCCAGGGACTGAATCGCTAGGATGTTGGCACGAGCGGTTGTCATTGTCCTCCGAGTGCAAATGGAACACCTTGCGCTGAAGAACGGTGCTTGATTGTCAAGTTGCCTAACGTCCTGATATGAAGAACAGTAGAGAAGAGGAAGGGTTTAGAGCGGGTATGCTTCATTCCTGTCCAGAATACTCAAGTCCTCAATGTACTGACTTCCAAGGTCGAGCAAGGTATACGAGGTTTGTAGAAAGATAGCCTCCAGAAACCTCGTTCCTGCCTTGTGCAGACAACGATCCTTTCTCTCTTTCACGTCTACATTCAGATGTGCAAAAGCTCTCAAAGTTCCAGTCGACCGCATGACAACAGGGACAAACGTGCTACAAAACCAGCACAGAAGAAACCCAGCAAACAAAGGCTTCGGGCCGTCGTCAGACGGCCCGAAGCCTTTGCTTGCTGGATTTCTTCTGTGCTGGTTGTAGCAACAATGTCACATTGTTTCATAGGTTTGACGTCCTGATATACTTCCTGTATAAAATGCTGTCGATCTTAGATGATGAGGTTTAACTACGGACTGAGTGACGGGCATTGAACAGCGTGAGGTCGGTACAGTGTTTGAAGTTGTATATGCAGAAAACAACAGGAAGATGAACTGTTTTGAGCAGGTCTGTTGTCACAGGCACGAAACACGCAAATCCATGATCTCCTAACTTGACTGCTGATAGCTACGTAGTTTATAATAATATAGTTTGAGTTCACTTTAGTGAACAAAACAATGACAGTAACAATTTTAGAGAACTTCACAGAAATTAGACATAGCGTGCGAAGCGACAGCCGGCGTTTTTTTTTTTTTTTTTTTTTTTTTATTTTTTACCATTCAACTTCAAGGACATCCACTAGAACACAAGTCTAACACTCATCATTGTCGTCTTTGGCTTCACAGTCTGAGGAGACCAGTCGCACTTTTTATTTTAATGGAGGCATTCGTAGGCTAGATGTACGTGTTTGACATTAAATTACACAACCGCTGCGATGCATTAAAAAATCTAAGGGACACAACTCTCCTGCGGGACAAACTCTTGCACACGTTTAGTGTCGCGAGGGCCAACCTCGCCAGATAACGTTCTCGATGTGAGGATGCAGACGATATCGAAATACGGCAAGAGGTATAGATTTTCATGAGCTCCTGCGAATGCAGGGGCTCATGAGAATCTATGCCTCTTGCAGACGACAGAGAGGCCTGTGAGAGAGCGTGGGTTACGCTGTCAGCAATGTAGCGAAAGTCTGTCAGGCGAGTGCTAAGCCCAACAACGCCGCTGTCCGCCGCTAGATTATAGATCAGAGGTGAAGCGACCGGCACAATCCAAGTGTGCAAATTCTTCCGGCAAGCCCCCTCAATTGTCTAGTGTAAACGTGGCACATTTTTCTCAGGCCTCATGTACATAACGAGTGCGGGGTCTCCCACAGGTGCCCTGAGCTCTGTCGCACGCGAGGTTCAAACCCAGGACTCCCTCATTCCGAAGAGCGTTGATGTAAATTGTATATGCGGACGAAGCATGTCACTAGTAAAAAGAACGCAAACAATTTACCCCATTCCTCGTGAAGAAAGGAAAGACAGTTCAGTCACTGAGGACTTTGTCGAGCACAGACGATGTATTGGGCTCTCGATTCTTAGTCGCAAGAGGCATAGATCCTCATGAGCTCCTGCTATCGCAGGGGCTCATGAGGATCTATGCCTCTTGGAGTTGGGAGCTGTGGGACCGATTCGCGAGCCGTGTTGTACAAACACCGACCGCGAAGTCAAATAGTCCGGATAGCCCCCCTCTTGACGCGCACGCATGCCATATTTGGCCAGGGATTCTCAAACGGTTGTATTCTGAAACAGAGGAATTCTACATGAAGTTTTGAGGATTTGGAAACCCATTATTGCGGGGACTCAAAGCAAAGGAGACGTTTTCGCCTCACTCCTGTAAGCCCGTTCATACATTTCTGTTTGAAAACTCTTGCTGTTTCGTTTTCTTTTTCGGTCGCTGGTGTTAGAGAGTCGGCTAATGGGGGATCACTCCTGATTGACTCGCGCCTTGAGGCGGGGTCCGTCGCTTGCAACGGCGTTCACTGGCAACTACGGTCACCCACGCTCAGACAGTCAATCAGTCTTGTTGATTAGCTCGTAACATGCTTTTTGCTCCCCATCGCTGTCGAAAACAATTTGTATGTGGACACCTCAGTCCATGTGTATTTCATTTTATTTCAAGAGGCAAAGAATCTCATGAGCCCCCGAAAATGCCGTGGCTCATGAGATTCTTTACCTCTTGATGGTCACATTTATATCCGTTTTCCGTGGACTCATGACCGGGATGTTTGTTGCTGTCCTTCATCATTGAACGGGTTAAACAATTATACTCGGACAGTGTCGTATCGCCCGCGGTGGCTATTTCACGTGTTTGCAAGGAGTTTTTCCTCATTTTACTTGATGCTACCGTTGCACTGATTAGTGTGTGTGTGTGTGTGTGTGTGTGTGTGTGTGTGTGTGTGTGTGTGTGTGTGTGTGTGTGTGTGTGTGTGTGTGTGTGTGTGTGGATGTACGTGAGCGGCAGCAGGCACGAGTGAATGTGAATGTTTGCAGTGACGTGTAGAGGTAAGTTTTGTGCTACGTGTTTTGTGCATGTATATTTGCGTCATTATGTGTTTTTTTTTTTACGTCATTCTAAATTTTCTCTATACAAGTTGACGTCTTTTCTTTCTATCGTGTGTTCTTTTCTGTTCTACGTTTGTTTCCATGTCACCCGAAGAAGGATATTTGATCCGAAACGTCGTGTTCCTTGTATCTCATTCAAAGGGTTTTCAACCTCTGTTTTTCTTTCATTTTTCCTCATGTTTTCAAGCATTGTAAATTACGTCGGGGTAACTGGGAGATCTCGTATCTGACATATACAAGGATTCCCAGTGTGTCACATACAAGGATTCCCAGTGACATCGACTTCGCTTATAAAGTGGTCGGTTACAACAAAAGTCGGAAATACCATTAACAACACTGTTTCTGACGCCTGGCCACACTATCTCTACGTAGTTTACTCCGTTTATAACAAACTTCGCATAAAACAACAGAGACGTTTGTTATATCCGAAGGTTAAGGTGGTTCATTCGAGTCAGTCGCTCTCAATATGATGTCTATTTGGTGGACAAATGACCCCTACAGACACTCAGGCTAGCTCAATTAACAAGCCTTCTCAGACTTTCTATCGAAATTGTACCCACAATAACCCTTTTAGCCCCAAGGTCCCATTTCTCAAATTTTCTAGGTGTTGCCTAACGACTATATACTAGGAGATGGATTGACCATGATAATTCAAGGGTAGTGCCAGATGAGCTTGGCGCCTTCAGGCGCCAAGCTCATCTGGCACTACCCTTGAATCATTATGATCAATCCATCTCCTGCTGCAGGGTCCGGGGCTAAAAGGGTTAAACATTGCAGCGCAAATAAAAAACAAAAACAATATCACAAAATAAGGTCTGAATATCACAAAATAAGGTCGGAATATCACAAAATCTGCAGTCAAATGCCGAAACAGGAGTGGGTTGCATGTAGCGTGCTTAAATATAGTGTGTTAAGCTCGCTGACTTAAGGTCTTTCTTGCTTAGTAAAGCTCTTGCTTAGTGCGCGAGTGTTTTCTGTTGCATGGAGCGACTTAGCGATGTGCGTAGCTCCGAACGAGTTCTTAGCGAGCGGGGATAGGTTATTTATAGCTTATGGTGGGGTTCTCCCCTACGTCATCATATATTGTAGAAATCGGCCAATAAAAACGCACGGTTTTCGATTCTTCTGACCTAACGGAAACGAAGTAGACAAAACGCCGGTGAAATGGCGGCGATGGAAAACTCAAGAAGTCAAGAGAGAAAGAATGGCAAATTTTTCGTGCAGGCAACCCTGCTTGTCAATCTAATGTAGACGTACATTAGTTAAGGAGTACCGTGTAGGCTCCCATAGTATGAGGATCTATGTCTCAAGTCTAATGTGGATGTACATTAGTTAAGGACTACCGTGTAGTAGGCTCCCATAGTATGAGGATCTATGTTTCTCTGACAACGGCTGGTGTTGGGTTATACCCATCGGTGTGCAGGGTCAGTTGAATCAGTTATGCAGACTCCTCACCGATAATTCCCAGATGTCCGTGAGACGAGGCTGGGTGGGGGGGGGGGGGGGGGGGTCCGTGCGTTCCCACGTACATTTCGTGTTCCTCCTTCTCTATCCTAGGATGGAAGGCTGTTTCTGCCACAAGGTTTAAGAGAGTGAATTCACATTTCCGTTCTCGCGTTAACACGGCAGCTAAGAACTCTTCCTCAGCTAAGCACGCCGCTACGCACGGGGGGGGGGGGGGGGGGGGGGACCGTCCTTAGAATTAAGCACGCCACTAAGCTCGCTCCAGCAGATAAGCACGCTCATGCAACGCACATTTCCAGCTAAGCTTGTGAACTTAGCGCTAAGCAAGAAATTTGCGCGCTAAGCAAGCATATGCAACCCACAGAAGTTTACAGGAGTCAAATTGTAAACTCGCTGAGTCCCAGCGTGCTGTTCCATTTCGAAATTTCTTTGAGCCATTGTGGATCCAGCAAGGAAAACGAATATAGCAGGGACTCGCGGTCAGACATATTTTTCTTTTATCAGCACAGATATCCCTTGATATCCGTAAATTCCTACATCTTGTAATCTTTCACCGGCACTTAGAGTACTGGCCGGACTATCAACAGATGTGTTTTCACCTTAGTACACCCCAAAAATACAAGAATGAAGCCTTTCTTATTCAGTCCCTCAGCCAGTGCTTAATTCAACAAAGCGCATAGATTCTCATGGGCCCCTGCGGATGCAGGGGCTCATGAGAATCCATGCAGCTTGCTGGTTTAGTAGAATTAATATCATTCACTTTACAACCCGATTCCCCAAAGGGAGATAATCGTCTGGAATTACGTATCTGATTGTCACTGCGTTTGTGCTTCGAGACACGTACACAGGATACCAGATTTACCTCCCCTCGTGGACACTCTCCGCCGAAAGGCTACGTCATCTTAGATTATCGGAAAACTAGGTCTGGGGCTATGGAAGAGTTTGGAATAAAGGACGGTGTTGTCCAAAATTATCGACACGTTAATTTCGGCTCAGGTGTGATGGCAGGTTTAATTCGTACTGTCCAGAAAAGAGTATTTGTAAGGCGCATGTCAAATGCTGACGCTTTCCATTTACAGCCACGGACTACTGCACAGTTGTCACGTGCAAAGTGGCTGGCCTAGCACTGATTGCTCTTGGAATATCACGACCGACCCATCGTCCAACGCCTTTACACTGGATTATATCTAGCAATCCACTTGCATTACAATTTCGCCAGTCTTTCTGAGTCGATTTCTGTATTGTCTTTGTGAACTCGTAAATTTAACGTCAAAAGATCCCCAGCCGTGAAAGGAACGTCGGTACAAAGTGGTTTCAGCAAGAGGCATAGATCTTCAAGAGCCCCCGCAACTGCGGGGGCTCATGAGGATCTATGTCTCTTGCAGTTCAAGTTCTTCTCGGCAGTGAAAAGGTTATAATAAATGTTTCCGAAGTCGTGAAAGTCATTGTTGTGTGAGATCATACAGTGGTCGGTCGTGAAAGTCATTGTTGTGTGAGATCATACAGTGGTCGTGAAAGTCATTGTTGTGTGAGATCATACAGTGTGAAATAATTTTAAGACTATATTCAGAAGACATTGGATCATGACATTTGCCTCTACACATAGTCTCTGATTCAACGGTTTCCGTTTCTGTAAAATGTTAATTTGTTTACTGTTTCTCTTTTCGCCGGAATCAGCTGAGGACGTGCACACAGAATGATTACGTCATCAGATCTTGAACCAGAGCTCGCCTCTCGCTGTTCCATGACCCCATCCTACCCCAGTTTTCTTTACACCGTCCCTCCCTCACCCCGTCCCCTACCCACCCCAACACGTACCCCATTTCCTCGCCTGAAATCTTGAAGGAAACCACATGTTGAAGGTTTGACTAGCATTTCTGTTATAAAAAATCATCTGCTCTCCTATTTTATCGGTGGCACAGACTGCGTCGCTTTTAGCTGTCAACCACCTTAACCTGTTTCTCTGAAAAAAATAGTAGATGTAAATTGAGCTGGATGTTAACAGCAAGAGGAATAGATTCTCATGACAATCTACGCCTCTTGCAGATGGGAGATGTTCTGCGCCGCTTTAGTGGTATCTGCTTTAAGGCTGATTGTGAATGGGGTTAGATATTACGGCAGCAGAACTGCTGAATGAAAAAGATGATGGAGTTGTAAGGCCTACACACGCGAAGACAGTCGGTACTTCTTTAAAGAAACACATTTCAACTACTGGAATGCTTCAGTTAAATTTCGCCAGTCTTTCTGAGTCGATTCTCGTTGTGACAGCATGCCTACTCGAGGGGAAATTCAGTCTTCCAAATCAGCATGCAAGGAATTAGAGTCTATTTATGTCCCCTCTAGGGTGATCAAAGATGCTTACAAGCAGATTCCATGTGCGTTACTATTGCACCAGTCGCAAACCACTTGCATTACAACGGCTAATTATAGATCAAAAGTTCAGAAGTTCATCTTTAACTTTCCTGTCGTCGTATCGTTTTCTCAAGACAAGAAATGCTGGAACAGCCAGGTGGCTGGAAATGTCCACAGAATAATCTTTAACACTCCCACTCCAGGAACACAGACGAAAATGTTATTACCAAGAGGCCTAGATCCTCATGAGCCCCCGCTATCGCGATAACTTACCGCTGTCGCGGGGGGCTCATGAGGATCTGTGCTTCTTGCAGAAATAAGGTTCAACGATAGACTGATAATGTAAACTCAGCTTCGTTTTCTACAAGTGCTGATATTGTAGGTGGAAGGGGGAAAGGGGCGGATAGCGGCAGATAACTCCTGTTTGTCTGTCGCGGGGATTATCTCCTGGTTGTCTGGGTGTCTGCGGCAGGCTACTGATTTTTTTCCTCGCTCTGTCGGCTTGTTGTTCCAAGATGTTTTTAGTAATGTTTCTTGTATCCTGCGATCGTTGTTGAATTTGAAGTAGCAACTACGAACCCTTTAGCTGTCGGTAGCGGTTTTTGTCGCGATGATTCCTGCGGGATAACAACACCCTGACATCCTGCAGGAATAACAAAACACTGACATCCTGCGGGATAACAACACCCTGACATCCTGCAGGAATAACAAAAACTGACATCCTGCAGGAATAACAAAACACTGACATCCTGCAGGAATAACAAAACACTGACATCCTGCAGGAATAACAAAACACTGACATCCTGCAGGAATAACAAAACACTGACATCCTGCAGGAATAACAAAACACTGACATCCTGCAGGAATAACAAAACACTGACATCCTGCAGGAATAACAAAACACTGACATCCCGCAGGAATAACAACACCCTGACATCCTGCGGGAATAACAACACCCTGACATCTTAAAGGAATAACAACACCCTGACATCCTGCAGGAATAACAACACCCTGACATCCTGCTGGAATAACAAAACACTGACATCCTGCAGAAATAACAACACCCTGACATCCTGCACGAATAATAACACCCTGACATCCTGCAGGAATAAGAACACCCTGACATCCTGCAGGAATAACAACACCCTGACATCCTGCAGGAATAACAACACCCTGACATCCTGCAGGAATAACAACACCCTGACATCCTACAGGAATAACAACACCCTGACATCCTGCAGGAATAACAACACCCTGACATCTTAAAGGAATAACAACACCCTGACATACTGCAGGAATAACAACACTCTGACATCCTGCAAGAATAACAACACCCTGACATCCTACAGGAATAACAACACCCAGACATCTTGCAGGAATAACAACATCCTGACATCCTGCAGGAATAACAACACCCTGACAACCTGGAGGAATAACAAGAACCTGACATCCTGCGGGAATAACAACGCCTTGACATCCTGCAGGAATAACAACACCCTGACTTCTACAGGAACAACAACACCATGACATCCTGCGGGAATAACAACACCCTGACATCCTGCAGGAATAACAGCACCCGACATCCTGCAGGAATAACAACACCCTGACATCCTGCAGGAATAACAACACCCTGACATCCTGCAGGAATAACAACACCCTGACATCCTACAGGAATAACAACACCCTGACATGCTGCAGGAATAACAACACCCTGACATCCTACAGAAACAACACATTGACATCCTTCAGGAATAACAGCACTCTGACATCCTGCAGGAATAACAACATGATGACATCCTACAGGAACAACAACACCCTGACATCTTGCACGAATAACAACACCCTGACATCCTGCAAAAATAACAGCACCCCGACAACCTGCAGGAATAACAACACCCTGACATTTTGAGGGAATAGCAACACCCTGACACCCTGCAGGAATAACAACACCCTGACACCCTGCAGGAATAACAACACCCTGACATCTTGCAGGAATAACAGCACCCTGACAACCTGCAATAATAACAACACCCTGACATCCTGCAGAAATAACAACACCCTTAAATCCTCCAGGAATAACAACAGCCTGACATCCTGCAGGAATAACAACACCCTGACATCCTACAGAAACAACAACACCCTAACATCCTGCAAGAATAACGGCACTCTGACATCATGCAGGAATAACAACACCCTGACATCCCACAGGAACAACACCCTGACATCCTGCAGGAATAACAACACCCTGACATCCTGCAGGAATAACAACACCCTGACATCCTGCAGGAATAACAACACCCTGACATCCTGCAGAAACAATAGCACCCTGACATCCTGCAGGAATAACAACACCCTGACATCCTTCAGAAATAACAGCACCCTGACATTCTACAGGAATAACAACACCCTGACATCCTACAGAAACAAAACCCTGACATCCTGCAGGAATAACAGCACCCTGACATCCTGCAGGAATAACAACACCCTGACATCCTACAGGAACACCCTGACATTCTGCAGGAATAACACCCTGACATCCTGCAGGAATAACAACACCCTGACATCCTGCAGGAATAACAACACCCTGACATCCTGCAGGAATAACAACACCCTGCATCCTGCAGGAATAACAGCACCCTGACATCCTGCAGGAATAACAACACCCTGACTTCCTGCATGAATAACAGCACTCTGACAACCTGCAGGAATAACAACACCCTGACATCCTGCAGGAATAACAACACCCTGACATCCTACAGAAACAAAACCCTGACATCCTACAGAAACAACAACACCCTAACATCCTGCAAGAATAACAACACCCTGACATCCTGCAGGAATAACAACACCCTGACATCCTGCAGGAATAACAGCACCCTGAATAACAACACCCTGACATCCTGCAGGAATAACAACACCCTGACATCCTGCAGGAATAACAATACCCTGACATCCTGCAGGAATAACAACACTCTGACATCCTGCAGGAATAACAACACCCTGACAACCTGCAGGAATAACAACACCCTGACATCCTGCAGGAATAACAACACCCTGACATCCTGCAGGAGTAACAAACCCTGACATCCTGCAGGAATAACAACACCCTGACATCCTGCAGGAATCATGGCGACATAAAGCGCTACCGTCAGCGAAAGGGTTAGCCGGTTGAGTGACAGCCGACGCAGACTGTGTTCCTGGATTCAACGCCAAAAACACGAGCACGAGGGAATGGAGTCAAAGTTGTGTCAGCTAGAGGCATAGATCCGCATGAGTTCCCGCTACTGCTATAGGATCTATTCCTCTAGGATCTGAGTTCCCGCTACTGCTATAGGATCTATTCCTCTAGGATCTGAGTTCCCGCTACTGCTATAGGATCTATTCCTCTAGGATCTGAGTTCCCGCTACTGCTATAGGATCTATTCCTCTAGGATCTGAGTTCCCGCTACTGCTATAGGATCTATTCCTCTAGGATCTGAGTTCCCGCTACTGCTATAGGATCTATTCCTCTAGGATCTGAGTTCCCGCTACTGCTATAGGATCTATTCCTCTAGGATCTGAGTTCCCGCTACTGCTATAGGATCTATTCCTCTAGGATCTGTGTTCCCGCTACTGCTATAGGATCTATTCCTCTAGGATCTGAGTTCCCGCTACTGCTATAGGATCTATTCCTCTAGGATCTGAGTTCCCGCTACTGCTATAGGATCTATTCCTCTAGGATCTGAGTTCCCGCTACTGCTATAGGATCTATTCCTCTAGGATCTGAGTTCCCGCTACTGCTATAGGATCTATTCCTCTAGGATCTGAGTTCCCGCTACTGCTATAGGATCTATTCCTCTTGCAGTTAGTTGTTGTTTATATTTTCTCGGCTCTGGACGGATGAATGCTATATTTGTGCCCACGTTCTTGGATTTCTGTTATTCATATTTTTCTTGATAATCATTTTTTAGATCGATGTCTGTATATTCAATGCACTTGTTCGCTCTAAATCCCGCTTCACGTAGGCACTATGGAAAAAGTGATAGCACATTCATTGATTCATTGAATAATTCACGCACGCACGCACGCGCGCGCGCACTCACTCACTAACTGTTCTACGCACGCATGCACACACGCACGCTCACGCGCGCACTCACTCACTCCCTCAACCACGCACGCACGCACGAACACAGGCTTGCGCGCGCTCGCTTGCTTGCTCATCAGTTTATTCATTCACAACTCCAGTACATCGTAAAACAAATCTGACAATTCATTCATTGATTCTTGTTTGTGTGTAAACTATAAATAACCCACACACACGCACGCGGATGAAATGAGTATGCCCTTTGTAGTTGGTATCTTGTCTTTCATCTTTGTTTCCCCGCTGTATGGTCCGCGCGTACACTGCCTCTATCTCCCTGTAATTCATATTCAACACAAAACGCCCACCAGAGTTAGAATGCTTCTTTCAAGTTTATCTTCAGTTTACTACACACTTCCCAGCGAACGCTATCTAACTGCAAGAGGCATAGATCCTCATGAGCCCCCGCGTTGCGGGGGCTCATGAGGATTTGTGCTCTCTTGCTGGCCCGATTTATTGTTTCTAATCCGGAAGAGGTCTTAGGGTGTTGACACAATGATAAGTCTTTACAGATTACAGTACGTGTCTCCAGTTGTTTGCATATTAAGTATCCCATCCACACTTTTCAAATAATGGTGTTTGTTGATCTCTGATTCTGGACGCTGCGGCTCACGGCCGTTGGTCCAATATCACAGGCCAGTACACAGTTATCAGTCGGCCCCATCCTAAAAGTCTTCCTCCATTCGCTACATAGCGACTGAATCGAGGGAGACAGCCAGGGTGGGCCCATCCTTGTCCTCAGTCTCCAGCGCCCGGAGTCTGCTCAGTTCTAGAGACGGCGTGACATAGAAACTTTTAGATTAGCAACTGTAACTGCTGTGTGAAGACAGTAAGTTCATTTTGTGAAAAGCCAGAATTTAACTTTAATACAAATGACAATCTCGCTTTTCACAAAAATGGACTTGGTATAGACCGTCTGAGGCGAAACGTCGTTCCATTATGCTGTCTGGCGCCGACATGTGATGTAGTGATTACCTGTGGATGCTTAGCTGCATGTCAGCATCCTATCTTCGTGTTTTAGTCAAAGGTCGCCTGCTCCATGCTCTGAATATCTGGATAGTTGATTTGCAGTCATCAAATGGCTTAGCGAGGGGAGGGGAGACTGGTACTGATATTGTTATACCTTGTGCCATCATGGAGTAGAGAGTCCGAAATAGCTCAGGCGGTTAAACGTCGGAGCAGGAGAGCGAAGGGAATCGCCGGGTCGTGGGTTCGAATCCCGTCCTAGCCCTGGTAGCTGGACTCACAATCCAGGGGAAAAAATGGATTTGTTCAATAGCATGTCCGTTGAAAGGTCCTGGTAAATCAAAGTGGCACAGTTGGAGTGCGCCTGAATTGATCAGTGTTCCGGTCGTACTCCATAGGCAGTAGATTTCCCTGTCCCCCATAACCCGCCCGTCAAGGCCGTCCATGATCACCTCGGTGCTGTGGACGTTAAACCCGAACTAACCAACCAATCATGGAGTAGAGCAAGGTGTTTTCACAATGTGTATTGAATGGACAACTGACGTTTATTGTCTTGTCAGTGTACATTTGCATTATTTTCAGTGACTAGAACTAGAAGAAATAAATACATCGTACCGAGCATGTTCATGCTCCATCATCATTCCCTGTGCCTTTTATTTCAGTGATGTATGGCTTCGCCAGCGATTCTGAAGTGTGCATCAGCTGGCTTTGAGATTGAAAGCGATGCAAGTTGTTTTTAATCCCGTAACTCCTCAACAATTTGCCATCACGCGCGCACGTATGCACGCACGCACGCACGCACACCCACCCACGCACACTCAAACACACACACACACACACACACACACGCACGCACCCCTCCCTCCCCCCACACCTACTTGTCCACCTCCCTACCCGCACACCCCCCCCCCTTCCCCGCATCCCCCCCCCCCACACACACACACAGTGAGTTTCTTCAATATCTGCACAGGTCTGCAAAAGCTTTCCGTATCGCAGCGTATGTCATACAGACTGTCCCTAAACATTCTTCACGCCGATAACTTTTTGACGCTGTAAAGGTGGATGTTCTTTGAGAACTCTTACAACAAAAACTCTACCATCTGCAAGAGACATAGATTCACATGAGCCCCTGTGGATGCAGATGCTCATGAGAATGTACGTCTCCTGCTAGATCCATTCAGGTGCATCAGTGCCCTTATTTCTTGGAGAGAGTTTAATCCGAGTCTAAGTTTGAGACTGGCGAAGTCTTTTAAAAAAAGTCACAGTGAACGTTCTGAAATTTTCAGGCCACGACGGGGGCAATGGAATACGTGCTATTCAGCATGCTTTCTCTCCCTTGACATGCTTTTACTGAACTCCCTTTCACCTCCTCTTTATAAGAACCACAAATGCATCTTTGGCCGTCCATTCAGTTAGTTAGTTAGTTAGTTATTTGGGTTTAGTTTAACGCCGAGCAGGCAACTAAGGCCATCTCACGGTGACGTCCAGTCAGAGGGGTACATACCCCGTACATTCACGATAAACCAAAGTGTTCACATCTTTTTTTTTACGGGATCTGCAAAACTCTACGAATGCAAGAGGCGTAGATCCTCATGAGCCCCCGCAATTGCGGGGCTCATGAGGATCTACGCCTCTTGCAGGTGGATGGGTCTTCGCTGCTAGAGACATGGCCTGACTGCCTCGTGTGATGTGGCAGGCCTTTATGAATGGGGCGGCTACAAGCAGTAATTATGCCGGCAGAACACATTAGCGTGCGATGTGAAAGCGGCACCGGCCTCTGCAGACTACTGCGGGTACCCTCTGGCCTGGTTTCTTTTTGGACGTTCAGCATACTGAGCCTACCTTGCCAGCGTGATTAACGGCCAGAGTTATGGTACATTAATTAATTCTAGATCCTTCTTTTTATTAACTCTCAGGCTTGCAGCGACTCTGTAGTAGTAGGGGGTGAGGGTTGACACATTGACCCCTTCACGACCAGTGGACGCAGATGGCCTTCCAGTTTTAAATCGTGGTACATTTAACGTCAAAGATTCCCAGCCCCCCAAGGAACTTTACAAAGTGGTGTCAGCAAGAGGCATAGATCCTTGTGAGCCCCCGCAACTGCGCGGGGCTCATGAGGATCTATACCGCTTGCATTTGGTTGGCGTTCATTTTTTCTCGGCAAAGAAAGGGGTAAGACCTTGTTGGAAATTGCGGCTCAACTTTTGGGAGTTATCTTCTCAGATCGGGACAAGTTTTTTTTTCTTTCTGTACGTGGCAATATGTATTTGGGACAATAAAGTTTATTGATTGATCTACATGTCAGCTAAGGTAATAATATAATAATAATAATAATATAATTACGGTATTTATAATGCGCTTATCTTATAATAATTATAACTGTAAGCGCGCACTCACAACTCGCACACGCATGCGCACGCTTTAGACAATGGTACTAAAAATCGACCGTAATTGTTCTGGGGTGGTTGGTGCCAGGATATATTCTGGCACTTTCCAACTGTGTAGTATCTTATTCTGGGGTATTAAGGGTGACTGACGTCGCTTCCGTTGTCGTGCCTTGCGACTGAGCATTTAATTGTCTTGAGAAAACTTCGTTTTCAGAACCGGTTCCTGATGTTTGCAGAATGGAGTCGCATGAACCCTTCACACTTTTGTTTACGCCGAACGAATCCCGAGAACGAACGAGAGCCAAGCCCTGCGAATAACTAGCTTGTACCATAAGCACAGTCAACACTCCAAACATCTCCAAAAGGCATAGATCCTCATGAGCCCTCATGAGGATCTATGCCTCTTGGAGATGTTTGGAGTTTTGTCAGTGCTTATGGTTTAGGCTGGTGATTTCATTCTCGTTCGTTGTTGGGAGTCCTGCGTTGCAAACGAAGCCTGACTAAGAACCGTGCTCCTCGGCGATGACAAAGTGAGAACAATTTATTTGCAGATCGGACAATTTGCTGACTTGCACTTTGAAAATAAAATATCACTTCTGAAGACGTTGAACTTGGAATGTGTTATGGCGGTTTTCTTGAAAATAAACACAAACTTTCCTCCCAAAATAAATAAACGACATATTTCTGGAGATAAGTTTAATAAAGAACGGGCATGTTTCTCTGAAGAAAAAAAACCTACAAAAAAAAAACCAAACCCCAGCTATCGAGGACGAAGAAGAAGAAGAAGAAACCCCTAACACAAGAGATCGCCCCTGAAAGGGAGGAGGGTCAAGAGATCAGTAAAACAGGGTTGGGAGGAAAGAGGAAGTTGCAGATTAGTTGCAGAAACAATTTCTGCGATTGCCGCCAATTTCTAGCCGATAATTCAAGTCCCTGCCATCTGCAGAGAACCTCATGAGCTACCACAGCCGAGGGCTCTGAAAGAGTTTTGCTTCCACCATTTTTCTACTGATATTCGTATTTGTCTCTGAGTTTCTCAGTCGAGAGAGGTGAATTGGGCGTTGACTTTCACTCAGGCATGACCTATACCTGTCCTCGCCTCATTGGAAGAACACCTGTCTTGGGCAGTCAAAGACGGACACCCCTGTGACCTACTCCCTCTGAGGACAAGAGAAAGAAGTAAACAGAACTCAACCCTTCAAATAAGACATAAATTGCTATGGTCCCTGCAGCCGCACCTTTAAATGGACCGCAGATAGTGGCAATGGATGAAAGCCTGTTTCACTGCAAAGCCTGCCCTGCTGCATGAGGCGTAGATTCTCACAAGCCCCTGCTACTGCAGGTGATTGAGTGTTGTTGCTACTGCAGGTGGTGGGGTATTGTTGCTACTGCAGGTGATGGAGTGTTGTTGCAACTGCAGGGGCTCATGAGAATCTACGCCTCTTGCGAATGTAAGGGCCTGGGTGAGGACTTTCTCATTGATGCCCCTATAAATGGACCGTAACAAAACCGATTGAGATGCGCACAGACCCGTGTTACTGCTTGATACACACGCGGGGTTTGGGGCAATATGAAGACCACCAGAGTTATCATGCACTGACTGCCCAACAACCTCCGCCATCTGAGGCAAATGAACATATAGGTGAATGTAACAGTTGTTGAAAAACGCAACGTAATCACAGCAATTTATTTTTTTTGAAAACGTTAGACGAGTGCCTGCGAAGAGTATGAGAGAGACGAAAAATGCCCGCTTCGGAATGTCAGTGACAAGACAGTTTCCTGTCTACTAGGTCTTGTTGTTCCGAAGCGGGTTTTTTCAATGGTTGACTCAGGAAATCTCCATAAAAAAGGAACACGGTTAGAAATGACACAACACAATTACACATTTCTCAGTCACCTATTAGGTTTTGGATTTTTCAATTGTTGAATATTTTCTGGGTATCTCATTATACGACCAACGCAAACATTAGTCCAGGTTTTGTGCAGTGTTCGGAGTTATAACTGTGATCACAATCACATTCCTAATTCTTTTACTCAGTTTCTAGTGCCATCAGTGGCAGACGGTTTCACCGTGATAGTTCAAGAGCAGTGCTTGCCGCATGGAGAACAATTTCACCAATCTAAACATATTGCACAACCTCTCAGCTGTCGTTGTCCGGCATCCGTCTCTCACAAGATACGTGATGATTGATTAGTTCGGGGTTTAACCACTTCACTGCTGAGAAAAAAGGTGACCGGCCACGATTCAACTGCACGAGACATAGATCCTCATGAGCCCCCGAGACCGCGGGGGCTCATGAGGATCTATGCCTCTTGTTGAGACCAATGTGAGTCTATGTCTCTTGGGCGGTGTTGGCTTTTTGGTCGTTGAATGAACCAAGCTTTCAGAAGGAAAACTGTACGTAGAGTTTACACGCTGTGTCGGGGAAGGTGTCAAGTTAACGTCCCCAGGACGACCCTACTGAAGGGACGGGTCAGGAACAGCTATTGCCTATGGAGTACGACCTGAACACCGATCAATTCCGGCTCACTGCGACTGTGCCACTTTGATGTATCAGGTCCTCTCAACGGACCTACGCCAGAACAAGACTATCGTTTTGCATGGACAATTTCTCACCTGCGTGCAGTTCCCTGCCGCGTTTCCAAAGCTTATGGTTCTGAATTGTCAGTCGTCATAGCTGGCCCGCGCACGGCAGCGCGCAGGCCAGCTAAGGCTGATGTCGACCCGAGGATAGTTTGCTCCACCTTTGAGGACGAAAGTTGATGGCACTAAAAAATTTAACATAACTGTTATGACAGGAGTGAAGGGCTGATGGAACCAACACCCTTTTCCAGTTTCGTAAATAACCCAGCGAGTTGTTTGGATGTGTTTGAGTAGCTGAGGGCCCCACCTTTCATCGTCACTCTTTGGTGTGGAGAGGCGGGTGCGTGGGTGTGTGGGTGTGAGATAACTGGTCAGAACTCCTTCACATCCGCATCCAACTGTGGAAGTTGAACGGACCGTGACAGCTTTAGGGAGGCGTGTGCATGATTACATTGGCTCCTCCCACGAGTGGTGCATAAGTTGACATATAGTACTAAATACTGAAGAGCAAAATGGAAAAGGAAGTGCTAATCTAAAGTGTTTCTGATGATTACGATGATGTCGCATTTCTTTTGATCTTCAGTATATATATATACAACGTAAACCAAATCTGAAACTGAAAGAGTTCAAAATGAAATTTCATTTGCACATGTTGGTTTCACTACTAGCTTAATGCCTGTATTATTTATTGCTCAATGAGATATCAAGTTCATTTATAATTTGCAATGATTGACCCTTCGCTACCAGTGTTCCTGAAATATTTTAACTGAATTGATCGTTAAACAACGCCATATACATGTACATCTTATTCATGGATACACGGTGCCTGTTACTGGAAGGGGAAGGGGACGCATGATGGTTGATACCTCATCTTGTTGTCAGGTTGGGTGTTGTGTACTGTGCTCCGCCATTGGGTTAATAAGCGAGACACAGGGTCGCGTCATTGAATAATTTCAATAACGTTAGCCCGGTGGATGCTACTGACCATACCGTTCGGCGGAAATGACGCGTGACTACGTGACTAACAAACTACGTCGCTACGCGTCTTTCATGACGCGTGACTACGTGACTAACAAACTACGTCACTACGCGTCTTTTATGGCGCGTGACTACGTGACTAACAAACTACGTCACTACGCGTCTTTTATGACGCGTGACTACGTGACTAACAAACTACGTCACTACGCGTCTTTTATGGCGCGTGACTAACAAACTACGTCACTACGCGTCTTTTATGGCGCGTGACTACGTGACTAACAAACTACGTCACTACGCGTCTTTTATGGCGCGTGACTACGTGACTAACAAACTACGTCACTACGCGTCTTTTATGACGCGTGACTACGTGACTAATTTTTACGTCACTACGCGTCTTAGTTCCCGCCGAACGGTTTGGTCAGTGGCAGTTACGGGGTTAATAGTACAACACATAGGTGCAGATTAACTCATTGTACCTCAAGGCCGAAATCCCCCAATGTTGCCGTTGTCCTCTGAAGACTGCATTGAAGTCCAGGACAAAGATCGACCATAATAGTTCAAGGGTGATGCCAGAATAGCTTGGCGCCCATAGGCGCCAAGCTATTCTGGCATCACCCTTGAACTATTATGGTCTGTCCATAATTATCTTGCTGTGGTGCGTCTGCGGTAGAATGAGTTAAAATGATGAGACGATCAAACTTGTGTTCTCGATCAGTTTTCCCCCACCCGGGTCTGCCCTGGGGGACTTGGGTGGGGTTAGGTATTTTTTAGTTCCCAGGGTCACCCTGGTCAGCCCCACAGGGTGGGTTTTTCTCTCTATTCTGGGGCATGTGTTTCTGTCTACCCTTTGTCCATTCACCTGTATTTGCCTTTTTAAAACTCTCCCTACTGTCTGCACTGCCTGTAGCTCTTGATATTGGATGTGTGTTGCTAAATGGTCTTAGCTTTATTTATGCCCCATGTTGTAGGTTTATTTAATGTGTTTGACCGGCTGGCGACATACATTCAATTTTCTGTTTATTTTTTTTCACAAGCAGTGCAGGCACGTCCTGAGAAAGCCTTGTTGCTGTCGGGACGTTAAGCAATGTACAATCAATCAATCAATCGATCAGTTTTGTAAGTGGACCCCCCCAAAAAAAAAAATCAATTTTATATGGAACCTTTTTGTTTGTGGGTGCCAGAACCTTGGCCGTACAATCATTTTTAGTGCGCCTTATTGCCAAGATACTGGCAGAAAAACAGGTCGTTTGGCGGTTTCCTTTTACAAAACAGGATCTTATTTTGACATACGGCCGGTACGAACTGATACGGGATACCGTTTCAATCTAAACGAGAATATGCGAGACCTCGTTCACTTCCTTTGCTAGCGGCCAGAAGCAGATCGCCGATGAAGCTCAAGGGTATTGCCTGATTAGCTTGGATGATTAATCTCCACGAGAGCTTACTTGCTTTGCTGTTTTTATATGATGTTGTTTGAAAGAATATGAGTAATTTTGTTCCGGAAGTTGCGAAAGGAGATAACAGACCCTTTCAGCCCAAACGAGGGTTCAGGGTATGGAAGGAAACTTCAATCAAAAGTTCATTGCAATTTCAGAGCAAGAAAAAAAGAAAAGAAAAAAGAAACAACACAGAAGAAAAAGGGAGGGAATTCGGTGATATAGTATCTTCATTATCCCTTATCTGTTTTTGGCTATATCGTTCCCATTGAGAAATGGACCACAGATAATGGTGATGGACCAAAGCACCTTACAGCTGCAAGTGGCGTACATTCTCATGAACTCCTGCTGAAACAGAGACTCGTAAAAATCTACGCCTCCTGCTGGAGAGATCGGTCTGGTGTATATTGTTGAATGGGGGAGTGAGGGGTTTAAAGTGGAAGGCTGGATAATGGGAATGGCCTACAGCTCCTGGAATTGTTGTGGGGGCTGTGCACTTTAGACATTAATTAGCAAAGCGCCTCGCTTCCTCCACAGCTTCCCTCCTCTCTCTCCCTTTCTCTCCACCCCCCCCCCCCCCCCCCCCCCAGACACCCCCCCCCCCCAAAAAAAAAAAAAAAAAAAAAAAAAGAAAAAAAAAAAAAAAGAAAAAAGAAAAGAGAAAAAGGGCGGGGGGGGGGGGAAGAGGGGGGATTGGGGTGTGAGAATACAACCAAAATGCAGAGAACCACACGCTCCATCATTTCAACTTAAGCTTGAGTTTAGGGCGAGGGTGTGGTTCCCTGTTTCAAAGGACAAACAAACAAACAAACAATCAAAAATCCCTAATAAAGAAAGAAAACAACAAATAAACAAACAAACAAACAAAATCAAGTTCCTTCGCGATAACACTCTAGTCCACCCACTGCAAAGAGTCGAACCGTTGACACCTTCTCTGCCAAGAAATGGTGATAGCCACCCATCTGCAAGAGACATAGGTCCTCATGAGCCCCCGCTGTCGCGCTGACTTACCGCTGTCGCGGTGGGGGGAGGGCTGATGAGGATCTGTGCCTCTTGGTGACTCTAGTTCATTGCCATGTCTCTGAGACTCTTTTGGCGTGGAGTTAGCAATGATTTCACAAACATAATCTGTGTCCACTGGCTGTGAAGGGGTTACACCGTCGAGCTCAAGGGCCCGCAGTGACGTAGTCAGCACTAATATCCTACGTCACCCACATAAAAAGACGATAGCTTTTGAATCATTTAGAATCATTTGCAATTAACAAGGAACACTAATGTCGACACCTTTTGTTGCTGCTGAGACAAACATAAATGAATGCCGCCAGCACACTCCGCTGTGCGAGATAATCTCCACAATAACGTGCAACTCTTTCCACCTGCAACGTACACAGAGTGCCATCACTGAGCCATTCTATATAGCTGCAACATGCGGTTGGATAGATCTCAGACTTCAGATGGTTTCAGACTTAAAGACTTAACCACTTACTGATTTATGAATCTTCTGCTCCTTAGAAGAAGGAGGTCATAATCGGGTTTAATTTAACTCATTCTACCCCAACACCGAAATCCCCAAATGTTGCCGTTACAGTCCTCTAAAGACTGCACTCTAGTGCAGGACACAGATCGACCGTGATAGTTCAAGGGTGATGCCAGAAAAGCTCGGCGCCCCGCGACGCCAAGCTGTTCTGGCACCACCCTTGAACTATCATGGTCGATCCTTATCTTGCTCTGGTGTGTCTGGGGCAGAATGAGTTAACCCCTTGATTAGCGCTGGTCGCAGATTGTGAACCAACCAAATATATCATACAGTACATGGTCTATACTTAACAGCCTGTAATATAATTATATACTCAACGCCGAAACAAAAATCTCCAATCGTGTCAGGAACATGCAGGCAAAGTGGTGTTAGCAAGAGGCATAGATCCTCATGAGCCCCCGCGACAGCGGGGGCTCATGAGGATCTATGCCTCTTGCCAATGGATCGTCTTACACGTTTTGTCTCACCCCGTGAAGGGGTTAAGCCAGTCTGAGCCATCGCGGCGGAGAGGAAGTCAAAGAAACAAACCCCTCAACCTTTTCGTGTAGAGCGGGCCATTATTTCGATAACAATAGCCATATTTCTGTGTCACCCTGACAGTTGCGCTTATTCTCCTTCGCTTATCTGTCTGCTGAATCCGAGGGGGGTTCGGCGCTAGCAAGGTGGTGGTGGTGGTGGTGGTGGCGGTGGTGACGGTGTGAGCAGACTGGGATGATGGCGGGGAGGTAAGGCAGGGTTGTGGCGGTGGTTGCAGAAGGGTGGAGGGGATATTGAGGGCGGAAAGATCAATGTGCGGGTTGGGGTGGTGGTGATTTGAGGGGCGTGGCTAACTCTTTTACGGCCGAGAAAAAGTAGAAACAATCCAACTACAAGAGGCATAGATCCTCATAGATCCACGCAGTCTCACCAACTTACCACGTCGCACCAACTTACCTCAGTCTCACCAACTTACCGCAGTCGCACTAACTTACCGCAGTCGCACCAACTTACCGCAGTCGCACCAACTTACCTCAGTCTCACCAACTTACCGCAGTCGCACTAACTTACCGCAGTCGCACCAACTTACCGCAGTCGCACTAACTTACCGAAGTCGCACCAACTTACCGCAGTCGCACTACTTACCACAGTCGCACCAACTTACCGCAGTCACTCTAACTTACCTCAGTCGCACCAACTTACCTCAGTCGCACTAACTTACCGCAGTTGCACTAACTTACCGCAGTCGCACTAACTTACCGCAGTCGCACTAACTTACCGCACTAACTTACCGCAGTCGCACTAACTTACCGCAGTCGCACTAACTTACCGCAGTCGCACCAACTTACCGCAGTCGCACTAACTAACCACAGTCGCACCAACTTACCGCAGTCGCACGAACTTACCGCAGTCGCACCAACTTGCCACAGTCGCACTAACTAACCGCAGTCGCACCAACTTACCGCAGTCGCACTAACTAACCGCAGTCGCACCAACTTACCGCAGTCGCACTAACTAACCGAAGTCGCACCAACTTGCCGCAGTCGCACCAACTTACCGCAGTCGCACTAACTTACCGCAGTCGCACTAACTTACCGCAGTCGCACTAACTAACCGAAGTCGCACCAACTTGCCGCAGTCGCACCAACTTACCGCAGTCGCACTAACTTACCGCAGTCGCACCAACTTACCGCAGTCGCACTAACTTACTGCAGTCGCGGGGTCTCATGAGGATCTACGTCTCTTGCTGAGACTGCTTTGTATCCGTGTTTCCTGGACTGCGTGTGGGCTTTCCGGTGTATATAGAATTAACTAAAATTTCCTGTAATTTGCAGCCTCTGACAGTGAAAGGATTAAACTGACGAGGGTAGGAGGTAAAATTCTCTCGCTGATGTCATATATCAAGTTATGCTAATGTGTTTATCTGCACTATAAAATACAAGATCTATCTTCAAACCGTCATAAACGGCTGTTCGATTTCAAACCGCGACCATGTCACCCATCAGCAGCGTGTTCAGCCAATTCACTCGCGCCATGCACGTCCTTGATGACTTGATTTATCGATCGCTTCATAGCTTGCTTGCTTTACTGATTGATTGATTGATTGATTGATTGATTATTACAGATGTAAGACTGGATCTACGCTGATAAAAATCGACAGGAAATGAGAGGTTTAGCAGTCTTGAGTAACCCCTTCATTACGCTGGCAGTGAAGAGGTCTTATCAGTTTCTACACTTTCACCGCACGTGCCTGATTACTGTGTGCAGTAACGAGAGAAGATTAACCCTTTGGCTGTCGGTAGCGGTAGGGGTTCCTGAAGGAATCATCTCGACCAAAACCGCTACCGACACCCAAAGGTTAGGTCTGTGTAAGTCAGGTAGATGGGGGATGAGGAGAGGGAGGGGATGGGGGGAGGGGGGAGGGGGGGGAGGGGGCGGGTAGCTGAGGGGGTTAGATTGTAGATAGATGAAATGAGCAGAGAGGACGGAAGAAGAACGGTGGAGCCAGTTTTAATCGGAAAGATGTGAAGACTCCGGGATGAATGGCTGAACCTGATCTCACACGTCTCGAGTTTTGTAATTACCCGCAATAGTAGGCAATCACATGTTATGCGTTTTTGCTTGTTTATTTATTTATTTATTTTATTTTTTATTTTTTTTTTTTTTGGGGGGGGGTGTATTTCCCTTCCTGTTGCAATTACATTATTTGCACTCTGTGTTTATTTGCACTCTGTGTTGAGGGTAAGTCAAAGGGTGACTCCGTCCATCTCACTGAGGCATAGACCCTCACGCGCCCGCGCCAGCGCACTAATGAAGATAATCTTATATATATATATTATATATAATAGTGACGAAGTGTACATCTATAGTGTGTGTGCTAATGTGAAGGGGATTATGATGCTTGCGAAAGTGGCGGTTATTTTAACTAATATTATTATCAACTATTAATTTTCTTACCTTGTGAATTATTTCTCTTTCCTGTTTCTTTGGATTGATTTGCTTTGCTTTAGTTCCAACAATCAGCACTATCTGGTAACTACACTGCTTCGCTTTGCTTTAGTTCCAACAATCAGCACTAACTGGTAACTACACTGCGTCGCTAGTACGATTCGTCGATTTGTTAGTGGAAAATAAAATAGCCCCCCCCCCCAGCCCCCCCCCCCCCCCGCCCCCCCCCCCCCCCCCCCCAGTCCCCCCCTCCCACCCATCGCAAGAGAAAAACATTGTCATGTACGGATTTTTACCGAATAACTTTAATCTAACTCTGCGGCTTTGGTCGACTTGATTTTTACCGAATAACTTTAATCTAACTTTGCGGCTTTGGTCGACTTTATTTACCCAATAACTACTTTAAAGTGAAGTCCTGAATCACAGACCAACACAGGAGATGGTTAACCCCTTCACTACTGAGCAAAGTGAAATCGATCTAGCTACAAGAGGCATAGGTCCTCATGAGCCCCCCCCGCAACTGAGGATCTATGCCTCTTGCTGTAACCACTTTGTATCCTTGCTGATTGGTCGTCGTGGCTCCTTGCTGATTGGTCGTCGTGGCTCCTTGCTGATTGGTCGTCGTGGCTCCTTGCTGATTGGTCGTCGTGGCTCCTTGCTGATTGGTCGTCGTGGCTCCTTGCTGATTGGTCGTCGTGGCTCCTTGCTGATTGGTCGTCGTGGCTCCTTGCTGATTGGTCGTCGTGGCTCCTTGATGTCGATTTAACCCCTTCGCTGCCAGTAGACGCCTATATTTTTGAAATCGTTGTAAATTCAACGTCTGAAATTCACAGCCGACAAAAACAAACAAAAAACCCCAAAGAAAAGTAGATACAAAGTGGTGTCAGCGAGAGGCATAGATCCTCATAAGCCCCCGCAGCCGTGGGAGCTCATGAGAATCTAAGTCTTGCAGTTGGGTGGTGTTCAGTTTTCGTCAGGAGTTAAGGGTTAAAAACAACATGATCTGCGGCAACTGAAGTGGCAGAGAAGGAGTCACTGTCCATCACAACATGACAAAGGATGGATCAGACACTGTGTAGCCATTAATAATAATAAATAATAATAATACATGGTACTTTATATGGCGCATTTCTCATATTTATAATATAACTCAATGCGCAGGCGAAAACCACACACACACACACACACACACACACACACACACACACACACACACACACACACACACACCACACACACACACACACACACACACACACACACACACACACACACACACAGAGTCTGCAGGGGGGGGGGGGGGCGAGGGGGTACAGAAAACCGTACAGATTTCACGACAGTCTGCAAGAAAAGGTACGTTTTTAAGTTTGCTTTGAACTTTGCTTTGCACATTGCCTATTAGGAGATACAGGGCAGATGAAGATCTATGTCTGGTCTTACAGATCACATTCAAACATTCAGAGATTTCCTTTCTGTATCCCCTATAGGGGTGTCAGTGGAGGACAGATGCCCATCACTGATTCACATTCACTGATACACGATGACAAAACCATTCTTACCACCGCTCCTCTCGCCAAGAAGATGTACTGACTGGACTGGGATTTCAACAGCTGTACCATGGCGGCGAACTTAGAATCAGTCTGTGAGGAAGGGAGATGGTGGTGGGGAGGATGGGGGGGGGGGGGGACTGTTGCCACGTCTAAGGGTAGAGGGTGTGGATACCATCTATGTTGGGTGTAAAAAGTGTCAAGAGTGTTTGCTCAGGTGACTGGGGTGGCCTGGTATTGTCTGCTGCCACCCTGGGAAGGGTGAATTAGTGGTAAAGTTGTCAAGCCCCAGGTTTACACCTACACGCCTTCCTCCGTTCGAGGGACAAGAGATGCCTGTTTGCTGGTCTGTGATTTTGGACCTTACGGCTGAAAGCCGTAAGGTCCAAAATCACAGACCAGCACACACGTTGGGAACTCCTTGTTTGAGAAGCAGGATCCACTGTGATGTAAAGGGAGGCCATTCTACCAGCGTGAGTCGTAGATTGTAACGGGTCCCCTTGTCAGTGCAGTAGCAGCTTTCCTTCTTGTAGACGGCAGGCGATGCAGGTTTGATAGTATAGGTCTGATTTTCAACCTCACCATACGGCATAAGGCGTAAACCTGCTATGGGTAGTGGTAGTCTTGTTAGTTTCTGGATGATAACCCTGTGAAACAGTTCATTTTTTTTTTTCATTTTTTTAAAAAAATCTTTGTTCATTCAATGACTAAAAGCCACAACCGTCCGGACAAGGAATATGGATGCACATTAGTCTCAGCAAGAGACATAGATCCTCATGAGCCACCGCGACAGGCCCCGCCCCGCCCCCAAACACACACACGCAAATAATATTTTCCGTTTTTTCTTCTTTTTTTGAGGCTCATCAATACAATACAATACAATACAATACAATACAATACAATACAATACAACTTTATTGTCTGTTCGAGTCCAGGCACGACAGAAATTTGCCTTTCGGCTCGTCATGAAACAACAATATAAGACATTAACAAACGCTGCAAAAGCATATCATGAAAAATTATCATTGCAGCAATCCATCACAAGCAATCTGTCACAAGATGGGAGGTAATGTTAAGTAGATCATACTTATCGCGGCGTTATAAACTAGAGTTCAAAATCGAGACAGCAGTTGGAATAAAAGACTTCTTAAAAACATTCCTTTTGGCAAGTGGCATGTTGAAACGTCTGCCTGATGGTAGCATTTGAAACTGATCAGAGAGTGGGTGACTAGGATCATTTGACAATGCTAGCAGCTATCCTTCGGACAGCTCTATGGTACAGATCATCTACTGGGTACTGTCCTAGGCCAATGATCTTCTCAGCTGTTCTGACGATACGTGACAGTCTGCCCCTGTTTTTCATACTGAGATTGCCATACCAAGCAGTGATGTTCAAACGTCAGTATGCTTTCGATCAGGCTTCTATAAACGGATTCTAAAACCCTGGAACTGACATCAAAACTTCTCAGTTTCCTAAGAAGGTACAGACGCTGGTTTGCTTTTTTCACAATCAGATCAGTGTTTCCAGTGAAGGACAGCCCACTATCCACGACTGTGCCAAGGTACTTAAATTCAGCGACCACCTCTACAGGTTGATTATTAATTGAGACAGGTACAACACTGAATATATATATATATATATATATATATATATATATATATATATATATATATATATATATATATATATATATATATATATATATATATATATATATATATATATATATATAACACTGAATCTAAAGAAAAGAGAAAGAACTCTTCAGATTTCTTTTTTCTTTTTGTATGCACAAAACAAAAGAATTTCTCTGCTTCTTTAGCTGAGAATTTTAATTGTTCTTCGGAATGTAGTCAAATGTTGTTCTTGTTGTTCTTTTGAGAATTAAAAAAAAAAACGCAAAAATCCCAGCATTTCATTCTAAAATAGGGGAAATGAATGGGGGGGGGGGGGGTGAGCAGGTGAGGGGGTGGGGGTAAGGGGAGAAAGAATGAGAATACGTCAGAAAGGAGACAGACACTATCTTGGTTCCAGCTCCACTAAACAGACCCTCTTTGAGACAAATAGGTTGAAACCTGACCCCGCTTTTGTTTTGTAGATTCCATTCTCTTTAGTGGCACTGCCGATCCTGCTCTACAACACAGTGTGACAAATATCCCCCTGTATATTCACCCCCGGATTACTCGCTCTCTTCTTCAGGGAACACAGATACAGGCGTATCCAGCAAGAGGCGTAGAGCTTCATGAGTCCCCGCAATTGCGGGGACTTGTGTAGCTCTATGCCCCTTGCAACTGGGTGGTGTTTGGGTGAAAGGGTGTGTGGGGAGGGGAGAAAGAGAGGAGGTAGATAATGAATTGGAGTTTAGTCCAGTGGCGATAGGCGGTGACATCTAACCATTTTCATGGCTGCCTTGGATCGAGGGAAGCCCTCCCTTTTACTGTGCTGGAGTGCTGGTCTGCGATTTTGTTCTTTCGGTTTGAGGTTATACGGTGAAAAATCACAAACCTGCAAACAACGTATCAGAATTGTATCTATCATTTGTAGAACAAAGTCTGTCGTCGCAGGAGCTGCTACTAATGTTGTTTTAAAAGTTATGAGAAATACTTGTAAGGTTTGATGAAAGAACTAAACAACAAATAAACAAACGATTGCATATAGTGACGTAAATGTATGTAGACGTAAGTTTTGTGCTATGTGTTTTGTGAGTGTGTAGTAAAATTGTAGGGGGCTCTGGATAGAGGTAGTACCTTTGCTGTTCGGCAGCTGCGTCCTACATAGGACGGACGGGCATCACTGGTCCTCATCCATCTCCTTAATCTCTCACGTGCTGGCTCCAAGCGCCACACCCTGGCAAACCACCTCAGCTGGTGGGCTAAACCCGTGAGGGGGTGGTGTTCACATTGCACCACTAGGCGGATGAGCTGTTTCTGACAGCCAACGGCTAGAGGGCGGAGGAGATCAGGTTGGATCCAACGGCCAAATGTGGGGGAGTAAACCCTTCAAATCAGGAGTGGAGCCCCAAAGGCAGACAGCTGCCTGTATTCACGCACTGTTCTGGCAGCTCCTGCAGCCAAACTGGTGCCAAACGTACTCCTTTGCATTCCTTTGGATACATCAGCGAGGCCGAGAGGGGGATCTTGACGACTGGGCACCCCAGGATCTCCATACACTTCGCCCAGGCTTGCGCCCTGGAGAGGCCACTCCAGTGACTGACCCAGCAAGCGCATATACTCCATTGTCTTCCGAGACAGGATGCCAAACAGTAAAATTGCATCATTATGTATCTTCTGTTCTCTGTTTCTCGTAAACTTAAAAATTAAAATTTTTTTTTACGTCATTTTAAAATGTCTCTGTACAGGATGACGACTTTTCTTTCTATCGTGTGTTTTTTTTTTTTCCTGTTCTACGTTGTTTCCATATCACCGAGAAGAAGGATCTTTGATCCGAAACGTCGTGTTTTATATCTCTAATTTAAAGGCTTTTTAACCTCTATTTTCTGTTTTCCTTTCACGTGAAACACTTGTGGCAACAGTTTTACTACATTTTAAACAAACGATTTAAACATACTTGTATTAATAAACAAAAAACAAAGAAACCGTCAAACAAAACAAACAAGTAGAGTACGTAGTTCTCTTAGTACAATTCCGAACAATCTTTTCGACAACGCAAGACCAGCGGCTGTTCTGATCCTGCATCACAAACGTTACAAATTTAAACGCACGCACGGCTTTCTCCGCCAATGTTCCTTGAATCCGGAGTACGACTACGTATGTCATGTTCTTCGCGTTGTGCCGCTGTCTCGTCTTGTGAAAACGAAGCTTAACAGAAGAATGAGCAGGGTAACGGAACCCAAAACGTCCAAAGTAGCAATTGCCTACAGGGTCACAGGCCTCCGGAACTCCTATAACTTGCCCCATCTGGCGGGCAGAGATGTAAGTACTGCAGATGATCTCAGCCAGCAAGAGGCATAGATTCTCATGAGCCCCTGCTGAAGCAGGGGCTCATGAGAATCTATGCCTCTTGCAGACGTTAGGTCCTGACTGAAGGAGTGCAAAAGGCCCCCCATTTGTCGACAATAGGTTCCGGAGAGAAAACAAATGTGCTCCGTTTCCTTTCAGTTCCAGGCTGAAACCCGAAACAACCAGCCAACTCCGCCGAGAAAACATAGATGTAAATGGAAATTATCTCAGCCAGCATCCGGCACAGATCTTTTTTGCGATCCTATAGACATTCGTGAAAAATTATCTGCAATTTCTTTTCTTGGGCTCACTCCTTTTACTTTGTCATTTGAAGTTAACTGAGGAGTCTCTGTGACCCTTAGCGGTTTTAGAAATAGGATGTAAATTAGCCAGTCACTTAGCAACAACAGGAATGTATCTTCATGAGCCCCAGCAAGCCGTCAATGGCCGATGGCGATCTGTGTCAGTTTCAGGTTGTTTGGTTCCATTTTTCTGTGGACTAAGTTTCCTTTTCTCGTTTTCAGGGGGTGGCTGCCACCGGGGCCTTTCCGCAGTGCTCTGCCCTTGCACCAGCCGTCCCAGCATTCCCGGTACATGTGTTCACCACCAGAGGGCGTCCTCAGCGGGTAGGAACAAGTTGTCTCCTTTTACACCTGTTTTATTTCCTCGGCCAATTGTCTCAAAACTCCAACTTCGCTTTGCAACACACTACACACTTGACAAGATAATTCGATCATGATACTTCAAGCGTGGTGCCTGATTAGCTTGGCGTCTAAAGGTGCCAAGCTAATGGCACCACCCTTGAAGTATCATGACGATCCGTCCTCTGTAGTCGGCGATGAAAATGAAAGTGATGCCGTGCCATCCGGTCACCATATGTGTTTTGATGTGTGTTCTTGTGCGTAACGACAGAGCCTCTGTTTGTTGTTTGTCTTCTGTGCTCGGGTTTTTCATTTTAATAGTATTATTATTTGCAATTGAAATAGACGTTTTCCGCAGATGAGAAGCAGATCAAACGAATGTGACGCAACCCTTGGTTTAAAGACTGGCAAACATGTGATATATATAATGTTTGTCCACCCTCTATTCTAAGACCTTCTAACGACTGCGTCACATTTGTGCAAATTGTGCATAGTCGTGCACTCATGTTCGGATTTCTTATTCACTAAAGTACGCCAGTCGTCCTCAAAGTCTCTTTCGTCTCGACTCAAACTTTCTGCATCGTATTAATTTGTCTTTGTTCTGTCCATGTTACATATCACAAAACTGGTACAATAATCTTCCCGTATGACAAAACTGGTACAATAATCTTCCCATATCACAAAACTGGTACAATAATCTTCCCGTATCACAAAACTGGTAAATAATCTTCCCATATGACAAAACGCCACTAAGCCCAGACTCATTTGTTATAATTTATTTATTTTTTATTTATTATTATTCTTTTTTAAAAATCATATATATATTATGTACTGTTATATTTTTATTTGATTATTTTCATATTAAGCGCACCACCCACTGCGGAATATTTCTCATCCTTGTGATTACCACATTAATATGATGATACTGAATATGCAAAGTTTGTTGTAAGCGAAGTAATTTATTTATTTATTTATTTTTTTATATTTTTTAAATTGTTTTTTACATAGAGTGTATTTGAACCTGTGACGATGTGTCGTTTATCAGAATTTAATTTTTTTTAACCAATTCAGCCCTGACGAACTACAGCAGGAGATGGGTCGACCATGGTCGATCCATCTCCTGCAACTGGTGCATAGTCATTAGATGACGCCTCCAAAATTTGGGAAATACGGCCGTCGGGCTGAATGAGTGAACTCATTATACCCCAGACACACCACAGCAAGATAAGGATTGACCATGACAGTTCAAGGGTGATGCCAGAATAGCTTGGCGCCTATGAGGAGCAACGGCAAAATTTGGGGATTTCGGTCTTGGGGTAGAATGAGTTAAATTAATCCGACCTTGTTGTAAACGAAGCTGATGGTGGTGCTTTTCTTAGAAACGAGACTCGGTCTTTGTCATCGCAACAGAAGATGACGCTGCTGCAATGATACTGTAGGCGGCCACGCTAGCGTATCTTTGTGACTACAGTGACCTAAAATTGCTTTGTGGCCGGGACTTCGTGTTGAGAGAAGGAACACACAAACGCAGGGACTAAGGGGGTTTGTCTGGAGCGAGATACACAGAAAGCTGCTTGATGGATGATAAGGAATTGTGTGGTGTATCCACCGCTTGCCGCCCACAACGAAACCTTGTTTACTCTTGTCAAACAAGTTAGGAGACAAAGTTGGTCACTCGGGCCTAACCCTATCATTTGCTTCAGGTACTGAGATGATGTAAATAACAAGCCGGCAAGAGGCATAGATTCTCATGAGCCCTTGCAATTGCAGGGGCTCATGAGAATCTATGCTTCTTGCAGAAATGCAAAGGCTCGTGAGGATCTATGACTCTTGTAGAAAAAAAAAGAGACAGGCTTGGGTTCTGGTAGGACAGGCTTTTCATCGGTGGGGCAGCTCTTTTGATAGACAACCACCACTTTTTCCAGCTTTGTCTACTAGTCACACTTTCTTCTTGTCTGAGCAGAGGAACAGCCAGCCATCTGCCGGAGGCACAGATATTCATGAGCCTTCATCTGTCCAGGAGGCTTCAGGAGACGTTAGCTTATATTTAACCCCATCCCTACCACCACAGGACGCTGTGAAATCTCGGTTCATTCTACCCCCAAACACCACAACAGTCCAAATAGCACGGACACAAATTGCTCTCAGCAAGAGACATAGATCCTCATGAGCCCCCGCGACTGCGGGGGCTCATGAGGATCTATGTCTCTTGCAGTTGGATCCCGTTCACTTGTTCTCGATAGTGAAGGGGTTGAAAAGCCTCCTTTTTGCTTGATTTACGTCTGTGTTTCTCGGCCTCAAGAGATCGGCGGGCGTCCACAGTGGTTTCTGGATCTCTTTCTTGTCCTCCTATGAAGTGGTCCTGCCCCAACCTCCACCCCCACAGCCTCACTAACACACTTCGCTTTTTTTGCTCAGACACTCCCCTACCACGCCCCTCAATAGTGTAAACTCTGCGGCGGAGATCTGAAGAAATTGTACACTTTGTATTACGAACACTATTAATTTTGTAGTGGTACATTCGAAGCCTCCCGCCTTTAAAAAAGAAAGCTGAAGAAAAGAGATGTTGAAGGTACTAGATGTTTAGTACTGTCCTAGCGAAGAATCTGCCCATATATAATACCCAGCGCGCGAAAAGTCCGCAGGCTGAGGTAAGTCCTATGACCTTTTGCTCATTGTTAAGGGCCACATCACAGATAGAGGTGGAAGACCTCTGTTTCTGTAATTAATCGTTTTCAGCGAAGACCGAGCATACATCTTAGAACTGTGAGAGGAATACATCCTGATGCTTTGTGGGCATAATTAGGACATTTTCCTCTTGCTTGTTCAGTTATATCTGTGTATCATCTGACACTCTGTTTACAACAGATCGTTGTCGCTCCGTTGCTTACACTCACGTCCATCTATATTTTGTGTGACAAATGACGTGCTGACACTGACCGGAAGTGAATAGTTATCTCCTATCTCACATCTCGATGTTTCCGTACACAATCTGTCAACAGTCAGAAACTCGTCCGTAGTCATAGTTTGTCCTTGTTTGTGTCATCTCTGGCGCCTCTCACTGAGATGAACATTGTATATGCGTGTGGTCTTAGTTTTAGCTTTCGGCGACTGAAAATTCTTCCACTGGTGGTCAGGGACGTTTAACCCTTGGTACCAAGGTTTGTTGCCTAATGACTATGTACCATTTGCAGGGGATGGATTGACCATGATAATTCAAGGGTAGTGCCTGATTAGCTTGGCGCCTGAAGGCGCCAAGCTAATCTGGCACTACCCTTGAATTAGCATGGTCGATCAATCTCCTGCTGTAGGGACTCGGGGCTAAAAGGGTTAAAGACTTTCACTGACGTAGAGACATAGATGTAAAGCATCGCTAACAGAAAGCGTAGATCTTCAGCACATTTCTTCTGTGGCCGAGGCTGTTCGAACTGTTTGCTTCTTACTCACAAACCAGATAGGTGAGGCTAGCGCTGGCAGAATTGTCAGTACTCAAACCAAGGGGAATCACAGCGCTGGACAGACAACAGTTAGATCCCATGCCCCCGCCTATCAGGCACCCAATCGCCAGCCCACAGAGAAATACGCAGGTATAGAAATAATAATTCTATACCTGCGTATTTCTCTGTGGGCTGGCGATTGGGTGCCTGATAGGCGGGGGCAGGGGATCTAACTGTTGTCTGTCCAGCGCTGTGATTCCCCTTGGTTTGAGTACTGTTTGCTTCTTAGCTTTGAAGTAAACATTCGCTGCATACATACAGTTCTACCTGTGACCATGGCGTCCAGCTACAGGAGACGGTGTTCGGAAATCAGAAGTGGGGGCAATCGTGCACGTGCCGTAATTCGACGAAAACAGTGGATGAAAAGCCCCGGACAAAACATGCATGTCCGGGCTTTTTATCCACTGTTTTCGTCGAAACGCGTGTAATTTTGTCTTACTGTTGATTTCCGGAAATCGTCCACATCTGTAATGTTGTGTTTTTCAGATGCTCGCTTTATCTTTCGTCTTGTGCGTTCTCGATTGTTTGCGTACGCGGCACCCCGATCCTCCGCAAAGTTACTTTGGCCGACGTCGGTTCAATGACTTTTGCTGACTGGGTTAAATGGACCGCCAGCTGGCCTGTCAATGTTTCACCGTACAAATAATCGCCTGTGGCCAGCTCATCTCGCGGGATGGCAACAACAAGGGTGTAGCAGACGAGAATTTAACGTCCAGGTCTCTTCCCTATTTATTATCAAGACCACAGACGTAAATGAGCTGACAATCCAGGTGACATAATATTCTCAGGAGCCCCGGCACTGCGCTCATCAGGGAAGCATCAGAATATGTGTCTCTTTTGTGATAGAAGGAGTTTGAAGTGTTAAATTGCAGTTCGGGCCTGGCCAATTCTTCGTCAATTAATCACTTTTCCAGGCCATAGACGAATCTCCTTTAAATGAAACAAAACAGATGTAAACTAGACTGGACAGCTGCAAAGACGCGTCGATCCTCGTGTGCCCCTGTATTCAAAGAATAGGTGATGATCTAAACCTTTCGCCGTGAGATGGACCAACCGCACTGAATCGAAGATCAAGACGGACCATTAGAGTGCTGGTCTGTGATTTTGGACCTTACGGCCTGAGGCCTGAGGCCGTAAGGTCCAAAATCACAGACCAGCACACAGTTTGGGGGCCGTGGGCTCCAAAAGCAGAAACCAGCGCAATTTCTGAGTTTTCCATTCTCAGACGATCTACAGGCGGATCGGTAATGCTTCTGCCAACCGTTGCCAATGACCCCAGCACTTTCGCGCTTACACTGGTTGTCTCTCTCGATTCGCTACCGCTTATCAGCGGCCGTGAATCGAGTGAGACAATCAGTGTGTACACTCTCCCCGCGCGCATTTCCTTTCCGGGGTTCAGTCCTTCACGTTTCACGTGCGGATCCAAGGAATTTGGAATGAGAGAAGATCTAGTGTAGACGGATCCAGGGAATTTGGAATGAGAGAAGATCTAGTGTAGTAATTGTATAAAAAGCCCGGATCAGACTGACCAGAAAGTTACCGTGACGATTTGGGATTTTTCTTCAGTGTAACCCGGCCCGTGCATGCTACTGATGAGATCGCTCGGCTGTATCATCAGTAGCCGCCAAGGGGTTAAACTAACCATTTTTGGGTGCGTCGTACAAACCATTATTGGGTGCGTCGTACTAACCATTATTGGGTGCGTCGTACTAACCATTATTGGGTGCGTCGTACTAACCATTAATGAGTGCATCGTACTAACCATTATTGGGTGCGTCGTACTAACCATTATTGGGTGCGTCGTACTAACCATTATTGGGTGCGTCGTACTAACCATTATTGGGTGCGTCGTACTAACCATTATTGGGTGCGTCGCACTAACCATTAATGAGTGCATCGTACTAACCATTATTGGGTGCGTCGTACTAACCATTATTGGGTGCGTCATACTAACCATTAATGAGTGCATCGTACTAACCATTATTGGGTGCGTCGTACTAACCATTATTGGGTGCGTCGTACTAACCATTATTGGGTGCGTCGTACTAACCATTATTGGGTGCGTCGTACTAACCATTAATGAGTGCATCGTACTAAAAAAAATATGGGTGCGTCGTACTAACCATTAATGAGTGCATCGTGCTAACCATTATTGGGTGCGTCGTACTAACCATTATTGGGTGCGTCGTACTAACCATTATTGATTGCGTCGTACTAACCATTATTGGGTGCGTCGTACTAACCATTAATGAGTGCATCGTACTAACCATTATTGGGTGCGTCGTACTAACCATTAATGTGTGCATCGTACTAACCATTATTGTGTGCGTCGTACTAACCATTAATGAGTGCATCGTACTAACCATTATTGGGTGCGTCGTACTAACCATTATTGGGTGCGTCGTACTAACCATTATTGGGTGCGTCGTACTAACCATTAATGGGTGCGTCGTACTAACCATTATTGGGTGCGTCGTCCTTTTCGTTGTGAAAAGACAGTCATACATATTTTGTATCAGGACAAGATCGTACAGGTAAAAATAAAACTGAAGCGAGAAAAAAGAAAAGAAAAGAAGATATTATACTTTGGCCTTGCAAAAAGTGTTAACCCATTCAGCCCTGACGCACTACAACAAGAGATGGATCGACCATGATAATTGAAGCTAATCTGGCACTACCCTTAACTTACCATGGTCGAATCATCTCCTGCAATTGGTGCATAGTCATTAGGTGACGCCTCTAAAATTTGGGAAATACGGGCGTGGGGTTGAATGAGTTAAAGACTATATGCAATAGACAGGACGATGCGGACGGTAAACAAATCAAATAATTGTCAAGTGTTTTCTGTTTCCAACTCGTTGCTTTAGAAATAGTTTGTTTTATTTTGGGTGCAACGTTCCTGTGCTCACATTTCTTCTTGTTTCCTGTGCAGAGTAAAGATTTGGGCTCGCTTGAACGCTCTTTTTGTAGTTTTATTTTAATCTCAACCTGGTTACAGAACATTTAATATTTCCTGATTCGAAAAGGAGACGCCGAATCCGCGCATATAGAAAAGGATCGAGTGTAGAAAGGGGAGTCGTTTAGCCGGAGATGCCATAATCAACTGAACATCCGTTTAACCTCCTCGCCCCGAGGAACACGAATATAGATGCGGCCGGCGCGAGGCGTAGATTCTCTTAGACCTCTCCTCTTTGCGAAAGCCGTGTTACGGTCTGCTCGTAGCGGAAATGGCCAGTGTTTTTGTTGGAGTACAGATGTGAGGTCTACCATCCGGACTTTTTTTTTTTTAATTGTCTGCAAGGCACGGCCTCCGTCAATCAACACTTCCTTCCTGCAAGAAGCATAGATTTTCATGGCCCCTGACGAGCAGGGGCTCATGAGAATCTATGCTTCTTGCTGTAAGCGTTCGGTTTAATTTATTTAGTCTCTGTACGTCAGTGTAAGGAACGTACGAATGGTTCACTACGTGACTGTAAAAGACAAATGGAATTCTTCAGCTGGTTTTCTTTTTTTTTTTTTTTTCTTCTCAGGCGAGACCTGGGGGTGGGGAAGAGCGGTGGTGGAGAGGGGGAAAACAGGTGAATTGGTCTCAGCAAGCAGCTTTGGATTTCTGGGAAATAATTGCCCGCCATATGTGCGGGATCAAGTGGAGGTAACAAAAGTTAGTGGCTGTGGTGTCAGATTAGCTGCCCTTGTTTTCTGCAGCTTTGTACTTACCGGTGAACTTGAAATGGGAACGAGGTGATGGTTGTTGCATTCAGTATACTTCAGTAACTCATTCAGGCCGACGGCCGTATTTCCCAAATTTTGGAGGCGTTATCTAATGACTATGCACTAGATTCAGGAGATGGATCGACCATGATAATTCAAGGGCAGTGCCAGATTAGCTTGGCGCCTGAAGGCGCCAAGCTAATCTGGCACTACCCTTGAATTATCATGGTCATTCCATCTCCTGCTGTAGTGGGTCAGGACTGAATGGGTTAAGGATGCATTTCAAAATTTACTTTAATGTCTCTCGAGAATAAACTGTAGCTGCCTTTTCCGGCAAGGCACATGCCGCTCCAGCAGCCCCCCCCCCCCCTCCCCCCCCCCACACACACACCTAAACTTTTTTTTTTTTTGTTACCTAAGTTTGTTGGGTCTCTTTGCAGAGCAACACACTGTGTTCAGCCAACTACGGTTTAATTTCCAGATTTTTTTTTTCATGAAGGTGCTCTGACTTTCGGATGGCACCTTCACATCTTACTTTTCAAACATTGGGAGCCACGTTTACTGTGAACAAGTACCGCAGACCAGAGTTGACTGAACATAGGTCAGACGTCATTTACGTGACAAAGACTAAGAAAAAAATAACCGGTATTCAGTTATGGCTCTAAATACTTCGTGAAAAAGTCATAGTTGGTACTTTAGCAAAATTTGTACAATGTGTTCCACACAGCATTACTAAATTTGTTTCGAAATAGCGCATAGTTCTAAAGCTGTATGCAACAATAGCCTGTTGTCTTTCAGTCAGGGCCTGGCTACCGTTCGCTTGTCTTTGGTCCCCGCACGCTCAAACATCCGGGCATCTACAAGAGGCATAGATTCTCATAAGCCCCTGCTATCGCAGGGGTTTATGAGAATCTATGCCTCTTACTGGAAACGATTGCACTTTTGTATTCGCAAATTTGGAAGCAGAACGTTTCGTATGCACGGTTGTCTTGGCAGGAAGGAGTGAGGGGGTCTTTGGGGCGGGATGGATGTCGGATGGCAGTAGGCGTCGTAATGAGATGTGGGTATGTGTACTGTGCTTTTATTGTACCTTTTTTCGGTGGAAAGTGGGTGGAGGGTGACGATGGGGAGGGGTGTGGGGAGGGGAGGGATGTTGGTGGCGATTGGTAGCAGACAAAGATAATCCCGTGCCACATTCTTCTAATGACAACTGACTGGTCCTGTGTCTTTTAATGTTATCCGAGCGATCTTGATCCGAGTCATTGCGGAATAATTAGGAAAATATGCAACATTTAAAATAATACTTAAAATATCTTACGTCTATCCGATATTGAGAGCTTCAGCAATTGGTTTGTATATTCTTGCATTTAGTGTCATTTGTGTTAGTACGTGTTTCACTTTGTCAAAAGAACAAGAGCTGTTTTTACGACTGAGTGTTTGTCGTGAAAGAAAAACAGAAGATAGTGGTAGAAAACCCTTTAAAATAGAAACAAATAACGACGTTTCGGATCAAAGATCCTTCCTCAGGTGACATGGAAACAAACGTAGAACAGAAAAGAACACCAGAAAGAAAAGACGTCATCCTGTATAGAGAGAATTTAGAATGACGTAAAAAAAAAAAAAAAAAAAAAAAAAAAACAAACACACACACACACACACACACACACACAATAACGCAAATACACATGCACAAAACACGTAGCACAAAACTTACGTCTATATACATACACGTCACTGCATACATTCGCATTCACTCGTGCCTACTGCAGCTCACGCACATGCACACACACACACACACACACACACACACACACACACACACACACACACACACACACACACACACACACACATACACACACACTCAAAGGTAGCATCCAGTATCAACAGTGAGGTCAAGCCTGGCACCAACTACCCATCAGGCCGAGCATACATCCCTAGGGGCGAATGTTCAAGCCGCGCGGATGGTAAGTGCCAAGCCTGTCCGCGAAAAAGGATTCTGTCATTTTGCGGCGGATGAAGTGGGATGTATTTTGCCAAAGGATGCGTATGCTGAAATGTGTGAGGCTATGAGGCGGTTCGTTGAAATGACGTCCAACCTGGTTGTTGTATCCGAGGCGGATCGAACGAACATGCTCCTCGCAGCGTTCAGGGAGTGTACGGTATGTCTCCCCCACATACAACATCTTTGGGCAGTGAGAACATGAGATGACATAGACAATATCCGATGACTGGCATGTGAATGATCGGTGGACATGAAAAGATGACAGGGGTCCGGTGATGACGGGGGATGTGTTGATGTACGGACATGCTTTGCAGTGTGGTTGCTGACAAGGGTGTGTGCCAGGTGGTAAGGTGTTAGATGCGCGAAGTGAACTGTGAACAAGATGGTCGCTTAGGTTAGTGTCACGTTTGTAAGCGACCAGCGGAGGCTCAGGAAATATGTCTTTCAATACTGTGTCATTCTGAATGATGTGGAAGTTCCTGAGGAGAATGTTTTTGATGGGGATGTTGTGAGGATGATACGTGATACACAGGACCGGCCGGTCCTCTGCAGCACTGTGAGTTTTCTCCCTCAAAGCTTCACTTCTGCTTGTGGCCTCAGCCTTAGAACGAGCGGTGTTGACGATGTCTTGGGGGTATCCCTGGTGTGAGAAGAAAGTGGCCATGGTTTGGGTCTGGTTGGTGAAGTCGTCGTCGCTGCTGCAGATCCGACGGAGTCGCAGAAATTGGGAGAATGGGATACCGTTTTTTGAGTGTTTGTCGTTTGCCGGTTTTCAAGGGACCATCCAGTTATGACGCATTTTCACCGCTCACTGCTACCGCTGGAGGAAAAACACTCACATAGCTACGCGTCTTTTCCACCGAACGGTATCGTCAGTAGCAATTGAAGGGGTTAATAAAATAGACCATCCTTTATCTTTCTTTGTGTCCCCGATCACTTCGGTGCCAGAGGGACATTAAAAAGGATATAAGGAATCTATCTTTGTGGCCTGTAAAAAAATAAGGCACAACTGAGGTTGTATGTCTTTTGACTTGTACTATATACTTTGAATGTTTAGTAAACTGCATGTTGTGTACTCCTTATTCAAAACGTATTGATTGTTGCTTGTTTCCTGGTGGTCTGTGTATGAGGTGCACTACGTCCCATCCCTGCAGAATGTCCGCAATTAGACACAGATGCCGCGCAGAATGGTACTCAAACAGTACAGCACCAGTCCTTTTTACTACCAATACCGGTCCTGACATCCCGTTCCTGCGTGATGCCAATCACTCACCCAACGCCGCAACACATCGACAAGATGCATAGATCTACATGAGCCCCCGCATTGCGGGGGCTCATGTAGATCTATGCCTCATGCTGCTCCTTTTTACATTGTTTCTCAGACGGAGAAGGTTTAGGGGTGATCAGAGTATCTCTACTCGTGCCTGCCATGCTGTAGGTTGGTAGTTGCTATAACTTGAATTGTATACGACTGAACTGTTTGTGTCTGGTACTATTCTTACGAACAAAGAGTTGGTTCCCAAAGTCCGTGTTGTATTCTGAGATTTTGGACTGACCTTGCGGGGCGAGAAGCGTAGATCCTCATGAGCCCCCCTTCTCCTCAAAAGTGTGAGGGCTCATGAAGATCTATGCCTGTGGAAGTTTCCTCACCCCTGATTCAGTCTTACCAGCTGAAGAGAATAGCAGTGGTGTATTATTGGTGGCTTTGTTTGGTTGTTTAGATCTCAGTGTCATTTTTACGAGCACTAGCTTATCTAGTGGTGTTCTTGGTACAGTATACGTTGTTTCGAGCGAACAGTACTTCACTTTTCTGGCGTTTCCTAGACCGATGCTAGTACTTGCGTGACTGTTGGTTCACTGCACGGGTGTTATGTTGGCGAAAGTGTAAGGTTCACGTTAGAAGTCGTCACGTCCTTATTGCCGTGGTGTAATATAATTCGTCAATGCCATTTCATAGCTGTACAATTATGACTGACAACAATACGTGTAACCCATTCAACCTGACGGCCGTATTTCCCAAATTTTGGAGGCGTCATCTAATGACTATGCACCAGTTGCAGGAGATGGATCGACCATGATAATTCAAGGGCAATGCCAGATTAGCTTGGCGCCTGTCGGCGCCAAGCTAATCTGGCACTGCCCTTGAATTATCATGGTCGAGCCATCTCCTGCTGTAGTGCGTCAGAACTGAATGGGTAAAATGAGTTTTATACGCGCATATAGGGCTCGGGAAGTTCCCCGGGCGTTGCCTAGCAGCGTCGGGCCGGCGCGTCAGCCGCCATCTTAAGAGGATACCATAGTCATGAGATAGTAGCGAAGTAGTGTTTCAACACGTTTTTCTTCACTTTTCTTCCTCTTTGAAAACAAACAAAAACAGATTCTGGTGAGCGGTTTCCTACAGTGATGGCAAGACTTGCTGTTATTACTTATAGTACGTCAGGACTTTCCTGACATTAAAAAACCAAACAAACAGCGATTTCCTTATGAGCGCTTAGTCCCGAATCCTCACAAGATTTCCGCCACGACTGGCGTGATCACGTCAGCTTCCCGAGCCCTATAGGTTTTATTTGAAAGGTAATTGCCATCAGTTCACACTTTTTTTCCTTTTTTTTTTTCCTGTCTTGTCGAGCACTTCTGTTCAGTTATACCGGACCTTGTTTGCTCGGTTAACTCATTCTACCCCAGGCACACCACAGCAAGATAAGGATCGACCATGATAGTTCAAGGGTGATGCCAGAATAGCTTGGCGCCTATGGGCGCCAAGCTATTCTGGCATCACCCTTGAACTATCATGGTCGATCTGTGTCTTGCACTAGAGTGCAGTCTTCAGAGGACAACGGCAACATTTGGGGATTTCGGTGTTGGGGTACAATGAGTTAAGTCTTTCTAACAATCGCAATTTCATTCATGTGCTGCATTTCCTGCTCGTCAATTTGTTTCTTGAACATCACATGAGTGTTACACCTGCCTTAATTTAATTACTTTAAACGACCTGTCACACACAAAAAAAAGGTTAATGAAGGATTACCCCAGTAGCAAAACGTACACGGGCCCACTGCGGCCGTCGTGAGCCCGATGACCTATGCTTACTCGGCTAGTTCGCAACGTCTCCTTTATGAACTTTCTTTATAAATGTTCTTAGTATGTCTTTCAATCTCTAAGAGTCCAAAATAGCTCAGGCGGTTAAGCGTCGGAACAGGAGAGCGAAGGGAATCGCCGGGTCGTGGGTTCGAATTCCCGTCCCGGCCCCGGTAGCTGGACTCGCAATCCAGTGGGAAAAGACGGGCTTTTCAATAGCATGTCCGTTGAAAGGTCCTGGTAAATCAAAGTGGCACATTGATCAGTGTTCAGGTCGTACAAAATAGGTAATAGATTTGAATGTCTCCCATAACCCTCCCGTCAGGGCCGTCCGTTATCACTTCCGTGCCGTGGTCGTTAAACCCGAACTAACCAACTTTTCAATGAGTCTCTCTAGGCTTGACTGTGCAAAACAAAGATTCTACAAGGGTTGCCCACGACGTCTGCAGGCATGCTCGTGGCTGCGGAGGCCAATCCGGGACAGGCAGGTTCGACCGCAGTGGCTGCAGGGGGAGGTCTGGCCGTCGGTTCTGAGTTGCGGCATCTCTGTTTTTTCTCCTGAGCCGCTTGTCCTTAAGGCTAGCTCTGCGAGAGTCCTCAAAGGACACGGCTGCCTTGTAAATGGTGGAGCGCCAGGTGTCGCGGTCCGCAGCAAGCCGCGAAGACGACTGGCGATGGTCGATTTGGCAGGCACTATGTGACTTCTTGAGACAGTCTTTGTATCTCTTCTTTGGTGCCCCTCTGTCTTTCAATAATGATGGATACTATGGCGAACTTAACTGAAGAAAGGTGGATGTCGGAAAATGGAGGACTTGTCTGTTTTTCTTTTCCCTTGTTCTTAAAAGAGTTCCAGTGACTCGCGCTAGGAACCAGTTGCATAAGCGAGCTTAATCCTGCACCAGCCACTAAGCAAGGTGCGCCGCTATAGCTGGGTGAGTGTTGTGACGCTATAGCGGGGTGAGTGTTGTGTCGCTATAGCGGGGTGAGTGTTGTGTCGCTATAGCGGGGTGAGTGTTGTGGCGCTATAGCGGGGTGAGTGTTGTGGCGCTATAGCGGGGTGAGTGTTGTGGAACTATAGCGGGGTGAGTGTTGTGCCGCTATAGCGGCGCACCTTGCTTAGTGGCTGGTGCAGGACTAAGCTTGCTCATGCAACTTTCCCCAGGTGCAGTAGAAAACCTCTCTTTATTTATACCTACTGACATGGGTTGTGAAAGATGGATAGACAAGTAATAGTTAAGGCAAGCCGACATGGAGAACATGAAGCAAGCACGTAATGTGGGCAACCCGTGGTGTCGGCAAATATATGCAGTCAAAGCCCGACCTGGAGCAGGTCGTTGTAATCGTATCAGTTTTCAAATTAATTGAATTCCTACTTGTTCCTTTTTTTTTTTTTCTTTTTTTTTATTTCGCCCGGAACTTGTTGGCTTTGAAATCAGCAGTTGTGTGTTCCTTCACGTGAAATCCTACGTCAGGTCCGATAAATCTTCCTCCACAAAAGACACCCCACAAACAGATTCGAACAGGTCTTTCGTTAAAAACTCTCCCATCTGAAAGAGGCCGCGCTTACAGACTGAGGACTTGGTAACAGTTTCAGCCTAACTGTAGTGAGTAGATCTTAGCCTACAGAGCCCACCCTGGGGGAGGTCTGACATAAGTTACATCCCTTTAGACACTGCTTACATCCCCTTATCAGGGGCGAGCACCACCTGATTGTGACACGTCAAACTTTCCCTGGCTTCTTGTCTACCTTGATTGTTGCGTAAGCTTTGTTTCCCGACAGATTACGGGCCCTGATCGGCGAATCTCTGAGACGAGTTCCTTATGGTTCATTGAAACATTTTTATTTAAATACGTATCCTTACGTGTAGTCACTCTCTCAAACAGGTCATGTCACCTGCAAGAGACATAGATCCTCATAAGCTCTGCATAGCAGGGACTCCTGAGGATCTATACCTCTTGCTTGCTGTGATCGGCCCAGGCTGTTCCTCAGATCACGCGGGAGATTGCTGTATCGCCACTACTTTATACCTAGATGACTATAAATTTTGAGGAATGGGACTGATCCAGCCACTAAAAGGTATAGCTTTTCACGCATCCCCTATGAATACAGGGGCACTTGAGGCTATATGCTCCTCCCAGTTAGAAAGGTTTACCTGGTGGATTTCAACAGCGAGCTTTCTGGTGTGTTTGTAAGTTTTAGGGAGGCTGAGAGAGCAGATAGCATCTTGATGCAATACGTCGGCCGCATTCCTTTGTTTGTGACAATGTGGTATCGAGATGAACCGTATGGGTGTCGGAGTGTTTAAATCACATGGGGAAGGTTGCATGAGAGTGTAGCCATAAACCCTGCGCAGGCGACTACGTAAGGTGCGCCGCGATAGCGGCGCACCTTTCGTAGTCGCCTGCGCAGGAAGTGCCAGCACACATTGCGTAGCGGCTTAGATGCACAAGATTTATGCTGTCTCGTGCACCTCAGCTCTGAGCAATGTAACCTCAGATACATCACCAGACATCAGTGCAAAATCAGTCCGATAATAAGGAACAAAATGTCCGACATAAAATTGTAAAATGTACCAGAACCGCAGAAGTACGATACCTGTATCAACACGCGCCATTTGAAAGCCTGTTAGAAGCCAATTAGGGTGGTAGAACCTACACACAACACTCTTAACAGCAATAAATATGTTTGTTTAAATATAAAAACAACAGATTAATTCCATTATCGTTGCGTTTACAGCGAGAGATTTCAGATGTTCGTGCAGGATGTCAGTATAAACCCTACCTGATACTTGTCACCGCCGATGATAGTGGACACTGATGCAATCGTGTCGTATAACATGTGTTTTAGCATATTTTTTTAATTAATTTTTTTTTTTGGGGGGGAAGGGGGGGGGGAGAACTGCGCACCCGTTACCAGGACACGTCCATTTCTGAAGTTATAGATCTAGAAGCAGAAGAGTTTCACTGACTATCCTCTCCCCCAGCCCCACAACCACAGCCATACACCCGAGATCGTTTGATCTGGACAGATCAACTTTAAATCCTCCCCTCCGCACGAAAGACAAACGTAATTGTCTTCAGCAAGAGGCACAGATCTTCATGAGCCCGGCACCCGCGGGGGCTCATGAGGATCTGTGCCTCTGGCAGTTTTAAGGCGTTCTCCGTGGCATCCTCCTTCTCCCTTGTTTGTTTCTTCAAAGATGTGGACCTAGGGGCTGGTGCTGCTGAGCGGAACAGCCGCCGTGCCTCAGTTGTCAGATAGCAGCCTGTGATAATAGGTAAGTCGAGCTGGGTTTGATGCAAGGTAGCCAGCGATCTATCGCCAAAGTCCTGCTATTGTTTGCTGAAACTGTGGAAGGCCCCTTGGCGGCATAAAGTTGTCAACTCCTCAGGACTCCTTGACACAAGGTGTATAGAGCTTCATCCCCCGCGAGCAAGAGGCATAGATTCTCATGAGCCCCCGCAATTGCGGGGGCTCATGAGGGTCTATGCCTCTTGTGGGTGAGAGAGCGACGCGTGTGGAAGAGGCCATTGGCAAGGATGCTTGTCAGGTGAACAGGAGCGAGGAAAGATGGAGGTAATCTGGCAACAGGAGGGTTATGGAAGGTGTCTGACTCGAGATTTACACACCTGTAATCGTCTAGTTATTTGTTCACATTCAAAACAAGCAAAGGATAACTGACCAGCCGTGATGATTCATGAGTAGTGCCTTGAAAGTGTTCTTTGCAGCTTTGTTAACGTAGTGTATAATGTTGATGGAAGTGAAACGAAAGGTTTCGTCCGTAGTGCCTCTCAGAAGAACACGTTTAGGGCTGAACGTCTTTTGTCTACCACAAAGGTGATCTCAAAGACGGGGCACCGAAATAGGGTCTGAACAAATTTTGACCCAAGCTGGAACCCGGGACCTTTGGGACGAGAGTACCAGAAGAGATAAAGTGACTTGTACAGTACTATTAACTTTTGATCACTTTCAGTATATTGAGACCATGTTTTGATTCGAAATTTGCATACAATTTGCATACGTACACAAAATAAAATTTGCACATATTGAGCTTGCCACACACAAAAAAACCCAAAACAATATCAACTACGGAAAGAGGGCGTAGAAATAATTCCAGAGAGGAAGACATTCGACTGACTACTTTATCGGTCCCTCGTCAAGTCAACGCAACCTTGAAGGACATAGATTCACATGGGCCATTAAAGCTGCCATGAACCATACGAACGTATGTCGCTTGTTCTTTGAGGTCAGCTCTAGCTGATTTTCTACCAATCTATTTTCATGGATACTTAATTTGTAAAATATGCATCTTTCAATGACCTATAGATTTCTCCTAGGAACTGTAAAAAAAAAAATGGAACCAGGAAGAGGCATAGATCCTCATGAGGCCTCTTGCAGTTGGCCATCGTTTGGTCCTAGGACCTCACAGGTATGCCCGTCCATCTGTTGAGGTTTGTCCGCTCCTCAAGGGTCAGCTTATTCCGTTCATCAGTTCAGAAAATCTCTTTTTGAACAATCTTTTTTTTTTTCTCGGTATTTAGCGAAATTCACCCATCTGCTAGTGGCACAGATGTGCATGAACCCAACCCGCAGTCAAAGACTGATGAGAATACTTACCTCTTGCCGCCAACGATGCCCTGCGTTTAACTTCTATGGCCCAACATTCCAGGATGTTATTTTGACTCCACATATTTTTTTTTTGTCCGTTCCCTGAACAAACGCTTCCTACTTGCAGTAGGCACAGATTATCATGAATCCTCGAAAGATGCAGGAACTCACACAGATTAGAACTTGTTGTGTGCAATATTTGGATTTGCGTTCTTCAAGAGCAAAATGTGGTCAGTTTTCAGTCCGCGGTGGTTGTAGTTAGGGCGGCCAACAACAGTAGGATTTGTTTAAGAATCGCTTGGTATCGTCCAGCAGCCAAACCCTTCCCTCAGTAAGAGGCAGAGATTCTCATGAGCCCCTGCAATGCAGGGGCTCATGAGAATATATGTCTCTTACTGGTACACATAGTGCTTCCCCTCAGATGGACCAGGCCATCGGTGTTCGTGACGCTGTGGGCCAGGGCCTCCGGATTGGTGTCGGCCTCGCAAAGCACTCGCTGTGTACGTCTATCTCAGGACTAAAGTCTTGTCCTGCTGAGCTGCCTCAAATTCACCAAGTGTTCGCTCCCGATATTTTGTAGGTGGAGCCGAGGGCGGGTGTGGATGCAGAGAAGTGTTTATTGCTGATCGTCTCACTCACATACTACTCACTAATTTAGTACCGTGACAACTCCGGTCGTTAGGGATGTTAATGCACCCAACTTCTACCAGCTCTGTCGTAACAGTGCACCACCTTCTGCAGCAACGCTGGAGCTTGGGAGGGGCGAGGGGGTCAGTCTCTTCTTTCGCCAGCCAGTGCCGCACACTGGTTGCCTCCTTCGACCCGCTACGTGCGTAGCGGATGGAAGAAGGCAACTAGTGTGCGTCTGCCTCTGATCACAAATACTGACTACGCGCTCGGGAGCCACAGACGTCCTGAACCGGACACGCAAGATACAAGAACTATACGATTTATGCGTGTTGCAGATCTGCGTGCACTGGTCTGTGATTTTGGATCTTACGGCTTCCAACCGTAAGGTCCAAAAACGCGGATCAGCACACAACAGTAATCTTGAGGTGAGCTGCCGGACTTGTTCTAGCCATCGAGAACTAAACTTCCGCCATCCAGTCTTCAAAGACAAGACAAGTCATCGGTGTCAAGCCCAAAATCACATAGCTGTGTCGCCATTACACCGCTGAGCTTTCCCAGTCAGCAAAGACTCCGGGCTGACGTCGGCCGCAATGGGCCCCGCACAGCCGTGCACGTGCCCACTGTAGCAGACGTCGGCCTGACGACCTGGATCTCGGCTGACCCTTGTACCGTAGTTTGCGCAGAAAATGAAAGATGTTAGTGTCCTTGGTAACTTGTCCATTTTCTCACCCCTCACCCCCCCCCCCCCCTTTTCCCAATCCGACTAAGCCACGTGATATACTGTGGATGGTAGTTAGTACCTGTAGCCACTGGTAGACCGGCATCTGTGGACTTAATCCCCACAGCTTTCTTCGTCCAAACAGCAAATATATACATTGTGTTCGTAACAGCAATTAGAGAAGCATAGATTCACTCTTCTGCGAGAAAGCTTCTCACAGACCAGAGAATCTGTTGCTTTTTGCAGAATGAAAAATGGTTCGTGGCTGGAGTACTGTTGGTAAGAAGAAACCTCTGTTTCGCAGCACCCCAGCGCTTTGTTTTAATATGCCACGAAAATTAGCCCCCTTTGGCGTGCCAAGCGCCCTGTTTGGCCCTCGCTGCCCTCAGACCCTTATTACACTTTAATTGAAGCCCCCTTGTGCCCCCGTGGGATTTTGATACCGCGCTAGTGGATCGGTACATTGTTTTGGCTGCCTCCGCTCTGCACCCTACCTGTCACAGGCTTCGTGCAAACCCCACGGCTTCTTTCGTCTGCGTAATATGGACGAGGTAAATATGCCACCAAGACGCGCTGATTGCTATAGCACCTTCTGCTGTAAATGCCCATGGGAATCTTGCTTCTTTCAGAAGGACGGTGCTAGGGTGGAAGCCGTGCGTACCTGCTGCACCCAAGTACTCGTCCACATATGACGTTTAAACCTTCGTCTCCTCCTGGTTCTGAACAACACAGACGTTGAGTTGCCGTCTACAAGAGGCATAGATCTTGAAGTGCCCCTGCATTCGCAGGGGCTCTTCAAGATCTATGCCTCTTGTAGATGAATCGACAGATGCGGTCCCGATTTGGCCTTGTCAGGTAGCTGCCAGGGGGCTTGCCAAACAATATCCTCACAATCTTCCCTTTAGTCTCGAACACATCGAGATCTTTTCGCGATCTTTTTGCTGACTTCTCGCCCGTCGGTTTGTTTGACTGAAGGGTGCAGGCTGGTTTCCAGGAACGGATATACAATCGTTTACGGAAGACTAACTATTTTCAAGAAAATACCAACTTTTGCGAATATTTAGAAAATCCCAAAACGAAGAAAGAGACGCACGTATACAAGTTACAACAGACTTTATTAATTATATTATGTCGGGTTAAAATAATCTTTCTAAACAGACATACAAGCTAGTACAGAATGAGATACTTATTTTTTCTTTGGTGATCACCTTTCTTTGCATTTTACACGCTTGGCAGTCCAATTTTTTGTTTGAATTTAAACAATTTAAAGTCTTCGAAGATTACGTATTCAGTTTTTGAAACAGATGGACTACAATCCTTTTTTTTTTTTTTGGTTTTGTTTTGTTTCTTTGAAGTCTGCGGAATCGGGTGGGAGAAATGATCATTTGATACTACGATATGTTTACCAGAGAGAGAAATTAGTTTTTTTTCAAACATAAACATTTGCAAATACGTGGTTCTCATCAACTTTCCTTACAAACACACTACTAGTCTCGGCGTGTATTGACTAGTCACGTGCAGCCCAAAGCAAGGTGTACACAATGTCTAAAGGAACATAGAGGTTGAAAACCCTTTAAGTATGAAACATGAAACACGACGTGTCGGATCAGATGCATCTTGGCGGTGGTATGGAAACAAACGGGGCTTCATGTTTCTTACTTAACTCATTGTACCCCAAGACCGAGATCCCTAAATTTTGCCGTTGTCCTCTGAAGACTGCATTGCAGTGCAGGACACAGATCGACCATGATAGTTCAAGGGTGATGCCAGAATAGCTTGGCGCCCATAGGCGCCAAGCTATTCTGGCATCACCCTTGAACTATCATGGTCGATCCTTATCTTGCTGTGGTGTGTCTGGGGTAGAATGAGTTAAAGGGTTTTCAATCTCTATTTTTTGTTTCCTTTCACGTGAAACCCTTGCGGCAGCTTTGCTACTTCATTTTGGTAAACAATGTCAAATTTAAATACAATTAAATACGGTAATGGGTCTTTTTCTATTTATTTTGCATTTGTTGCGTGCAGCATGGGCAGCAATTTGTGTCCTTTCTCCTCAGTTGTACAGCTGTGACGGTGGAGGATTCAAGCATCTTATTGACTTTTGACCTGTAGACACGTTTCTTTCGATGGTCTCAAGTCTGTCCTCAATTGTTCCTGATTACTAACTCTACATAAGCAACACAGATGAAAAAGTCAGTTCTGCAAGAGGCATGCATCTTCATGAGCCCCCTCAATTTGCGGGGGCTCATGAGGATCTATGCCTCTTGAAGTTGGGTAGACCTCGTGCTGAAGCCTGTGACACAATGCGCTTGAGGATTTTCAGAGTGAGGGCACCGTCACAGTGAGCGAAAACTAAACGGACCGAAGTCTGCCGCAGGGTGGTGGGGGGGGGGGGAGAGGGGGGGGGAGGAGGCTCAGTCGCGCACATTCGTGCGCGGTCCACCTGCGGCTGACGTCGGCCCGTATACCTCTTGCTCTCGCGGATAACATTTTTTGGGGGGCCAGACGTGGACGAAGGGAAAATCCCCATAATTAGTGACAAGTCTTGTGTCCACCTCGCCGCACAGTGACAAAGGTGTCGGAGCATTAAACAATGCGCAGCTCATGGCTGTTGTTCCGACACGTATCTCCTTGTACCTTCTGCGAGACATAGATTCGCATCAGTTCCTGCAGCAACGGACCTTCTCGGAATATGCGTGCTGGTCTGTGATTTATGGGACCTTCCGGCTTCCAGCTTTCAGTTGGAAGGTAAAAAATCACAGACCAGCACATATCTGTTATGGATACCGTCAGTCTTTTCAATATACATCTTCCCTCCTCAGACACAGGAGAAAGCATAGGTTTTTAAACATGTGACTGAATCAACAGACTTTACTTTCATCTCGAGACCACATATGTAAATGACGGTCGATCTCTGATGCTAAAAGCTGTAGATGTTCTATAGCCCCGCACAGTATTAGATCAATGTTTTTGAGATGGACGACAGATGCATATTAAACCTCTTGTCATCTCATCATCACAACTGTGACGATGGATAAAACTTTTCTCTTGCAAGGTATGCAGGTCGCCAAGACCCCTGCTTAGATATGGACTTATAAACATCTGTTACTGCTGCAGATGTGAAGGTTTCAGCGTGAACCACCACAAGAGCGTTGTACGTTTGCTCGCCAAGCCCTTGACGACAGCTGCAAAGTTCCTCCACCACCTCGCACTGAACACCCTACAACGTCCTCATCAGGGACAGAAATGAGGCCAGCAAGAGACATAGATCCTCATGAGCCCCCGCGTGAGCGGGGGCCTCGTGAAGATCTGTGCCTCTTGCATGTGGAAAGCGTTTGTTTGAGAAGTGCCCTGCTGCCCTTTTTGCTTCATAGTGGGCAAACAGGCTTCCTGTCCTGTCACGTCTTGTCTCTGTCTTGTCTTTGAAGACGCCAAGGTGGTTGTCCGCCAAGGCTGGAAACAAGTCCGGCGGTTCACCTGAAGATTACCAGTGCGTGCCGGTCTGTGATTTTGGACCTTAAAGCTTGCAGCCGTATGGTCCAAAATCACAGAGCAGGACACATACGACGATTCTTAAAACGGTAACGTATTATAGGTGTCCAAACAATTCTCAAACTAAAAATGTGTATTATTGTGGGCAGGGATTTGTTATTACCTGCTGATGTAGTGGTCGATTCTCTTTGTTTTAATTTGTTTACAATAGTTCACATTTATACTCACTTTTCTTTGGCTCCGATCAGCGGAATAATTATAGCTGCTATTTTTTTTTTATTTTGGACGATTTTTTTACAAATATTTCCTCAATCAGTTTACTTTTGTTTATTTTGATTGATCAATCCTTTTAGTGCAGATTGGCCGACAAATCAATTCAATCAACCAATCAGTCAATCAATCAATCAATCAATCAATCAATCAATCAATCAATCAATCAATCAATCAATCAATCAATCAATCAATCAGTCAGTGAGTCAGCCAGATAGTTAAACCAAACGTCTTTGCATTGCCATCTTTTTCTTTTCTGTTCGTATCAGTCATGTTGGGGTCATGTTCAGCCTCTCAACATTTGCATTGGCGATGTGTGGACTTCACATCCTTTACATCAGGCAGAAAACTGTGGTGAACTTCCATCAGCCACATCACGGCGTATCGCGCCCTGTCGCATATTTCACGCCGTTATATTGTGCAGGTGTGTGGGTGATGTATGCGGGGAGGCCAGGCCAGCATCAGCCGCGGCTTCATACATCCATCGCCCGCTATCTGTCCGTCATATACGGGGGAAAATAAGTGAACTCCGATAACCTTTTACACGCTGTGTTCACACTCAGTCTTCAACTCAACAGTCGCGCGCATCACACCTCATTGCTTCCTTCGTCTGGGGGGAGGGAGGGGGGGGGGGAGGGGACAGTCATGAAAGCATGATGTTTAGCTCATTCGAGGTGGGTCTCATCCGGATACGTTTCGGAATGAGACCCCTCTCGAATGAGTTAAAAATCATGCTTTCATGACTGCCCTCCTCGAATTTGTTAGTATGTTAGGCGTATCTCTGTCGTGCATTGCCAACAGCCTACACATACAGGTTTCATTGTTTTACATTGTAAATCTCGCTTTTCTAAAAAAAATGACATACATGCTTTTGCTGCATCCTTAGTTGTGACCTCTCTGTCTTGAAGGTAACATGAGGTAGATACGCTGTTTTAGCAAGAGGCAAGAAGTGTTGGGGAGTCATGAACATCTATGACTTTTTGTAGATGGTATGGTTTGGCTGACACACTGCTAAAGAAATAAATAATAATTGAATTATCATGAAAATACTTCTCCCCACAAAAGCAGGGAAATCTGCAACTGTTTAACTCACTAGCCCATACGAGCAACAGACGCATCGGATAGGCGGCAGGAAGCAGATGAGCACATCTCCAATGTGTTAACTCACCAACCATTTGGCTGTCGGTAACGGTTTTTGTCGCGATGATTCCTACAGGAAAAACAACACCCTGACATCCTGCAGGAATAACAACACCCTGACATCCTGCAGGAATAACAACACCCTGACATGCTGCAGGAATAACAGCACCCTGACATCCTACAGGAATAACAACACCCTGACATCCTGCAGGAATAACAACACCCTGACATGCTGCAGGAATAACAACACCCTGACATCCTGCAGGAATAACAACACCCTGACATCCTGCAGGAATAACAACACCCTGACATCCTGCAGGAATAACAACACCCTGACATCCTGCAGGAATAAAAACACTCTGACATCCTACAGGAATAACAACACCCTGACATCCTGCAGGAATAACAACACCCTGACATCCTGCAGGAATAACAACACCCTGACATCCTGCAGGAATAACAGCACCCTGACATGCTTTAGGAATAACAACACCCTGACATCCTACAGGAATAACAACACCCTGACATCCTGCAGGAATAACAACACCCTGACATGCTGTCGGAATAACAACACCTGACATCCTGCAGGAATAACAACACCCTGACATGCTGCAGGAATAATAACACCCTGACATGCTGCAGGAATAACAACACCCTGACATCCTGCAGGAATAACAACACCCTGACATCCTGCAGGAATAACAACACCCTGACATCCTGCAGGAATAAAAACATTCTGACATCCTACTGGAATAACAACACCCTGACATCCTGCAGGAATAACAACACCCTGACATCCTGCAGGAATAACAACACCCTGACATCCTGCAGGAATAACAGCACCCTGACATGCTTTAGGAATAACAACACCCTGACATGCTGCCGGAATAACAACACCCTGACATGCTTTAGGAATAACAACACCCTGACATCCTACAGGAATAACAACACCCAGACATCCTACAGGAATAACAACACCCTGACATCCTACAGGAATTAACAACATTCTGAAGGCGCCAAGCTAATCTGGCACTACCCTTGAATTAACATGGTCAATCAATCTTCTGCTCTAGGGATTCGGGGCTAAACGGGTTAAACGATCTGCTTCATGGCCGGCTTGACTGCTAAAAGTCGCCGATATAGCCGGTTCTCCATGGTATCTTGCCTCAAACTAAGACTTTCTACTCTTCTTTTGACAAATCGTGTCAGTAGTTACACGTAACAGAGATTTTCTACTGCCCCTTGTGTGTAAACGGACGAACTCTTTTTGCACAAAAAAACGAAGGAGAGCGAAAAGTCTTTTAATTGTCGACATTCAAACTGCACAAGTTAAGTTAGCCATTGTGTCCAGTGTTAGTGCGTGACACTCGATGAACCTTTATAAATCAGATCCCCTAGAAGATCGGTATCAGTTTCAGCCCACGTCATCGCCAAATTTCAAATACAAACGAGTTAAATGTCTAGAAACCTTGAGCTTGCCCTTAGCACCACGTGAATGTTCTGCGTTTATATAATGTGTAGATTGTGCGAGTGAATGCGCGTGATTGACGTGAGCGTGAGTGCTTGTTGGGTTCAGTTCGCGGCGGCGCTTTGAGCCGATTTTCAATTGCGATAAAGCGGCTATAAAATGCGCTGATTTATTTAATTTATTTATTTATTTATTTTTATTTTTCGAACTATTAAACCTGTATCACGTGAAGCAGCTCGCTTTAAGTATTCCTGTGGTTGCACCTCTAACTCTTACAACGCCGTAAAACAGCCGCCGTGGGATATAACCTGTTAAAACTTTCAGCCCCGGGAGCCTGCAGCAGGAGATGGATTGATCGTGCTAATTTAAGTGTAGTGCCAGATGAGCTTGGCGCCTTACCCTTGAATTATCATGATCATTATAACTGCTACATAGTCGTTAGGCAACACCTCCAAAATGTGAGAAATGGGACCTTGAGGCTAAAATGGTTAAACCCCTATCGTAAAGCATGCTGGTTGATAATACTGGACACAGAAACCCCCCTAATCAAATCCTGAAGCAGGCTTCTTTTATCGTTGGGGAGCATTCTGATGCCAAATCGGCCGTCACGAGCAGGTGATACGACTGAAACAGCGCCGTGCAGCGGCAACCTGCGGCATTATGTGAAACGTTAGGAGAATACATGATAATTTAATGTCAATTTATTCTTTTTTTTTTTAAAGACACTTCACTCAGGTCAGCTTTCTTTTTTTTTTAAAAAAACACTTCACTCAGGTCAGCTTTTCTTTTTTTTAAAGACACTTCACTCAGGTCAGCTTTTTTTCCCCACTTTGCAGTGTCAGAAACTGAAAGCAGAAAATTATGGTCATTTAACCATTTCACTGCCGAGGAAAGTGAACGCAATCCAACTGCAAGAGGCATAGATCCTCATGAGCCCCCGCAGTTGCGGGGGCTCATGAGGATCTATGCCTCTTGCTGATACCACTTTGTATTCATGTTGCTTGGCTCGGTTGGGCCTTTTTGACGTTGAGCTAAAGAAGACTTTTTGTATTCATGTTGATTGGTTCGGCTGGACCTTTTTGACGTTGAGCTAAAGAAGACTTTTTGTATTCATGTTGCTTGGCTCGGTTGGGCCTTTTTGACGTTGAGCCAAAGAAGACTTTTTGTATTCATGTTGATTGGTTTGGCTGTATTCATGTTGCTTGGTTCGGCTGGGCCTTTTTGACGTTGAGCTAACGAAGACTTCAGAAACATAATTTGCGAGCCCTGGCCGTGCAACAGTTAACTGTTATTCATTTTCAGGATGCACGGTTGAGGTTCCATGTTCCGCTGCCACGTGCAAGTTGTGTAAACATGAAAGAAGAAGAAAAAGCGATGAGTCAAGTGCTGTACGGTTTTCTCAAGTTGAAACGAAACCATTTTCAGTTGACTGAAGGCGTCTTTCTCAATAAACGTAGCGCCAGGCAGTTTTCACGCTAAGAGTGACTACACACAGTTAACTCATTCGAGACGTGCCGCCTCCGGATACGCGGCTTAAAACCGCGTATCCGGAGGCGGCACGTCTCGAATGATTTAACCCATTAGCCGCATCCCGAGGTCGCGAAGATCAGCAACGTCAGGCTCTGGGAGAGAACAGAGCAGATAACAGCAGAGAATGAAATTGGGCGAAGAACATGGGGATGGATTGGTCACAGTCTGAGAAAGCCAGCTTCCAGTATCACTAGGCAGGCATTAATAATAATAATAATAATTACGGTATTTATAATGCGCTTATCTTATAATAATTATAACTCTAAGCGCGCACTCACAACTCGCACACGGATGCGCACGCTTTAGAAAATGACTCACGTAACACAAATAGTGAAGATACATTACGACGGTCAGCTTGGGGTGGGGAGTGTGGTGATATAGTGCTAGAACTGTTGAAAGAGGTGAGTTTTGAGGGCGGACTGGAAGGAGGAGAGCGAGTGTTTCTGACGGAGAGAGAGTGGGAGAGTGTTCCAGGTAGATGGACCGTATAATGAGAAGGAGCGGGTGCCGAAAGTGCTGAGTTTGGTGCGGGGGATGAGGAGGCAGAGAAGGTCGGAGGCGGAGCGGAGGGAGCGGGGAGGAGTGTAGGGGTGAAGTAAGTTGGAGAGATAGGCAGGAGCGTAGTTGTTCAGGGATTTGTAGCAGAGAGACAGAATCTTGTATTGGATGCGTTGGGGGATGGGGAGCCAGTGAAGGAGCTTGAGCAGGGGAGTGATGTGGTCGGATTTTTTCTTTCTGAGGACGAGGCGGGCAGCATTGTTCTGGACGCGCTGGAGAGTGAGAGTGGTGGAGTGCGGAAGGCCGGAAAGGAGAGAGTTGCAGTAGTCGATGCGAGATAAGATGAGAGAGACAGCGAGTTTGGTGGCAGCTTCGGTAGTGAGGTATTTTATGATCTGACTGATGCGGCGGAGGTGGAAATAACATGCCTGGGCCGTGGCGGAGACGAAGCTGGTCATGGAAAGAGAGGAATCGAGGATAACGTCAAGATTCTTGACCGAGTCAGAGAGGGAGATGGGGGTGCTATCGAGTTGAAGGTGGAGAGAGGGAGGGAGCTGGGAAAGTTTCTGGCGAGTGCCTACCAGCATGGCTTCCGTTTTGTCGTCGTTCAGTTTGAGCTTGTTTGCTGTCATCCAGTTTTTCACGTCTTCATAGCAGTCAGCCGTGCGAGTCAGTAGTGTCTGAGTGTTGTCGAGTTTGTCTTTGTCTAGTAGTTGTGAGTCGTCAGCGTAGAGGTGGTGGTGTATGTGGTGAGACTGGATGATGTTGGACAGGGGGGAGGTGTAGAGTGTGAAAAGGACCGGGCCCAGGACGGACTCCTGTGGAACGCCACAGGAAAGCCTGACTGGGTTGGAGGAGACGCCGTCGATGGTGACGGACTGCTGTCTGTCGGAGAGGTAGGAGAGAAACCAGGAGTGAGCAGAGTCAGTGATGCCAAAGGAGTGGTGAAGGCGGTGGAGGAGGATAGAGTGGTCTATGGTGTCGACGGCGGCAGAGAGATCGAGTAGCGTAAGAAGGGAGATGTTGCCCGAGTCAGTGGAGAGAAGCAGGTCGTTAAGGATATGTAGAAGGACTGTTTCAGTGCTGTGATGTTTGCGATAGGCAGACTGGAAGGGACTGAGGAGGTTGTTGTCGGCGAGGTGGAGGTTGAGTTGCTTGAGGACAACCTTCTCAAGAAGCTTGGACAAGAAAGAGAGATTGGAGACTGGGCGGTAGTTCTTGAGTTCGTTTGGGTCGAGGTTGTGTTTTTTGAGGAGAGGACGGACGATGGCGGACTTGAAGATATCGGGGACGGAGCCATTCTCTAGAGATGTGTTGATGATGTCGGTAATGAAGGGCAAAAGTTTTGGGAGGCCGTCCCGGTAGAGGGAAGCTGGGAGGGTGGGGTGGGGGGGGGGTGGGGGTGGGGGGGTCATGGAACCCCCAGGGAAAGAGGAAAAGAGGCAGGCCGAGAAACACCTGGCGTCGAGACCTCCAAGCAGACATCAAGAGACTGGGAACCACCTGGAGTAAAATCGAAGGAGAAGCACAGGACAGGAATCGCTGGAGGTCTCTCGTCGACGGCCTATACCCTGGCAGGGGTAACAGGCGAAAGTAAGTAAGTAAGTAAGTAAGTAAGTAAGTAAGTAAGTAAGTAAGTAAGTAAGTAAGTAATCCCGAGTTCGCAGACTGTGTTTCTGATATCTTGAATGATTCACCGCCAAAGCCGAGCCCCCGCGGTACAACGATGATGGCTACAAACGTGGCGTCAGCAAGAGGCGGCATAGATCTTCATGCGCCCACGCAAGTGGAGGGCGTGCTATGAAAATCCGTGTCTCCTGCAGTCGTATTGTGCTCACTTTTTTTGTCAGGAGAAAAAGTCATTCCGTGTACCGACACTCACACCTCATAAGATAGGTTAGCACTTTTGCGCAGCATGGTTGGTTAGTTCGGGGTTTAACGTCTACGGCACCGAAGTGATAATGGACGGCCCTGACGGGTTGGTTATGGGGGAGAGGGAAATCTATTGCCTATGGAGTACGACCTGAAACACTAATCAATTCAGGCGCACTGCAACTGTGCCAGTTTGATTTACCAGGACCTTTCAATGGGCATGCTATGGAACAAGTCCGTGCTTTTTCCCTGGATTGCGAGTCCAGCTACCGGGCCCGGGATCTGGGACTCGAACCCATTACCCGGCGATACCCTTCGCTCTCTTGCCTGAGCTATTTCGAGCTATTTGCGCAGCAGTAATGTAAGAATAAGATATTGAGGAAGGGAAACATTGGGATCTGTTGACCCTCAAATTTACTGCTGCGGTGTCGCTTTAAATACAGTAAACGTGCACACCACGTGACGGTAACGGGGGCTGATGATGATCTACGCCTCTTCCTGACCCCACTGTGTCTCCGTGTTGCAATGACGGCCGGGATTCGGTGTTTGGTGTGGAATTTACAAAGCTCTGCAAAACGTAGTCAGCGTCCACATGGCAGTGACGGGGTTAACTCGGGTCCTTTCAAGTTCATGTGTAGTATTTCCTGTCAACGCGGTTCCTATAGTCAGCGTCCACATGGCAGTGACGGGGTTAACTCGGGTCCTTTGAAGTTCATGTGTAGTATTTCCTGTCAACGCGGTTCCTATAGTCAGCGTCCACATGGCAGTGACGGGGTTAACTCGGGTCCTTTCAAGTTCATGTGTAGTATTTCCTGTCAACGCGGTTCCTATAGTCAGCGTCCACATGGCAGTGACGGGGTTAACTCGGGTCCTTTGTATTTCCTGTCAACGCGGTTCCTATGACAGTGTGCGGATATCAAGCTCATGTCAACTTCAATTTCTGTAGCAATAATGTCGGAGTGAAATGTACCAGCACTTAATATTATTTCATAGAGGATTTAAAAAAAAAGCACAAAAAAACCAACATCTTTTGTAATAAAATAAAACGTCCATCGCTCCTCGCTCTGAAATAAAAAGCTGATTTCAATGCGTCGGACCCACGCGAGCAAGAGGCACAAATCCTCATGAGCCCTTGCAAAGCAGGGGTTCATGAGGATTTGTGCCTCTTGCAGATGTCAGTGGTTTCTGTTGGGACGTCTTTTGAATGGTGGGTGTGTCAAATATGTCAGGTGTGTGAATTGTGTGCGTATTGTGCGTGAATAGTCTCTGCACAGTCGGCCTGCTTTGGCCACAATTCAAGCTTGACGGGAAAAAATACCCGGAGACTTGGCAGTTTGGAAAATCGGGATTGTGGACTGTAATTGTGGAAATATGCTACACTGGAACCCGTTAACCCACTAGGCACTGCTGGAGCTAACTGAATACCGCCCAAATGCAAGAGGCATAGATCCTCATGAGCCCCCGCTGTCTGTATTAGTAGTCGTGTGACACATGCTGACTTTTTGTTTTGTTTTGTTTGTTTCAAAGACGTAGTTTTCAGCCGCTGGTAGTAAAAGGCTTAATGTCATAAGAAATGCATTTTTTCCCTGTTTGTGTTGCCATTGTGTATTCTGTTACATCTGGAATTCTTCTTCTTATGAATTTTTCTTTCACGCCTCTTTATGTTCCACGTCACAGTGGATGCGTGCGACACTGAGTCTTTGCTCATCCTTACAGAAAGTAATAATCTTGTATAGAATAAACCAGCCGGGCTCCGCAGTAGGCAAAAGTCCATCGATCCTACGCCGGCTTGTGCACGCCATTGGCCGTTTTACCTTTTGCGGCTTACCGTGCTTGCGTTTGGTTTTCGCATGCTCAATGTGTTTAATGTTGTCGTATTTATGTCGTAGCTTTTGTGACGCATCGTTGCGGCACTGGGAGGAGTCCTTGTCAAAGAGAAGAGACCTCGTCATGCTGTTTCAGTATTGTTGCGTGCACTGGTTACAATAACTTGTAAAGTTCGCTGTAAATGCGAGTCGGTCCGGCGTTCCTGTCCCGCCAGAATTAGTCAGATATGTTTTTAAACGCTAGGTAGCCGAGTGACGCTACTCTGCGTCGGCATGTCTTCTGCTGGGTCAACAGGGCATTTAGGTTAAGCCCCCTTTTCACACACCCTTCTCTATTAGCCTCTTGCAACACAAAGCTATAAAGGAAGAACCTTTCTGCCAAAACAAAAACAAAAACAAAAAAAAAATCCACGCGGAGCATATCACAGGAGAAACATTTCCATCAATTAATAAACAAATCGTCTGTTAGCGTTTTCCGCAACACTCTAATGCACTAAGTACCCCATGACAAAACTGTCGTCTGCAAGCCTGCATACAACCGTGCACATGCCCCAATAAGGCTCCCATGAACACACTAGATTGTGCTCTTTTTCACACCACCTGTCATGCCTTTTGCTGCTGAAAACGCCCCCAAAATTGAAGTTTTACACCCTAAAACAATTGCAAAAAGGGAGCAATTTTTTAAAACTATTTCTTGCGGAAAAGCTACTACATGCACCGGAAGCAATTGCCCTATGTGGCCTGAGAGGGCAGCCTAAATTTCCCGTGGACAATAAGTAAAAGGTAGACCTAAAACAATGTACATTTTCAGTACCAGCATGTGCTAAATATTCCCTCTTTCTAAACCGAAAATATGTGTGATATTACTTATAACCTAGCATGACCGATATATCTCAGCCCCGTCTAGTAAGACGTTTTTAGCATTGGCTATGAAAACTTCTGAAATATTAAACTCTTCCTTTTTTTGTGTTAGTTATTAACAGTATGTCAAGCTATCCAAATTCACAACAAGATGGGATGAACCATAAGCCACAAAGTCCCTTCTATATTAGAGCTGTCCTTGCTGTCAATGGTCTCTACCTTTTGTCTTTGACCTGATTCTGATGTTGAATTATCTCCTATTGAAAAAGTCTCGCAGATCTGCCAATGCGTCAGTGAGTTCTATAAGGGGCGCAGGACATACGCGTCATTGATTTGTCAAACGTCATTTGTCATGACGTAAGTTTTAGTTTTTACGTAATATTATAGTTTACGTGATATGAGTTTCACTTTCGCTTGATAGGCTTGAGAAAATGGTGACAAAACTAGAACTTCACGGTACAATTTCAGTATTGCTATAATTTGTGTGAAAGCAGACTGTGACACGGGTCACCTGCATGCTCTTCTGAAAGCGCGTCGATGAGTGTGTGCATATTAGTGCGTGCGCGCGCGCGCTCCAAACATCTCCAAGAGACATAGATCCTCATGCGCCCTCCAGGCGCATGAGGATCTATTCCTTCTGGAGATGCGCACATGTTTGAGAGAGAGAGAGAGAGAGAGAGAGAGAGAGAGAGAGAGAGAGAGAGAGAGAGAGAGAGAGAGAGAGAATGACGTGATATTTAGAGTATTATGTCAGTGTCTGCGTGGTGACGGAGTTGCTTCTTTTACCTCACCGCCACTGTCTGACTTTCTCAGGAAGTCAAGTTTTTTTTTTTTTTTGCTGTTTTAATTCTTTTCTGAAAAGAATTAATTTTTACTAAAGAAATTGAAAGGATACAAAGCTGGCTAACGAACTCATCCAATGTCTTTCTCCAAACTAGCTATATGCAAAAGTTCAAATAAATATGACAAAAATTACGGACTCTAATCTGGGTCAACCGACTTCCTATAAACGGTTGTTTATGTCTTCAATGAGACATTCAATTACAATATGCTCGGAGGCTATCTTAGCCACACACTTTAAGAAAGTATTTCGCCAAGGTCAAGCTTGTGTGTACAGAAATATCGGAGATTCTCTTGTTTACATACATACGCACACACATACATAATAATTATATACGCACATACATACATACGCAGACACGGCGCTTCGCGCCAAATGTACGTTCAGCAGCGAGGTTAGCGTAACTAGACATGACGTAATTTTTATCTTGCTTCTTTGATCGTTAGAGGATTAGGCCTGCCCGCCTTTGAGATCATGGACATGCTATTAAATTCGCCCCACCGCGACCCGTCCTAAAAGTCCCTTCTATAAATAGAAGGCACTTAAAAACGGTCACTTTTGTTTAACGGAACCCATTCACTTCTCAAAAAAAAAAAAAAAAAAAAATCCAATTCCAGGCCAATGCAAGAGACAGAGATCCTCATCGGCCCCCGCAGTAGCGGGGGCTCATGGGGATCTATGCCTCTTACTGAGACCATGTTGTACCCAGGTTGATTGAACAGCTGGGACTCTTTGGCGAGGAGTGAACCAAGATGTCAGAACCACACTCTGTAACAACTGCTAGTGAACGGGTTAACTCACTCTACCCCAAAACCAAAACCCCCCAAATGTTGCCCTTGTCCTCTGAAGACTGCACTCTAGTGCAGGACTGACACAGATCGACCATGATAGTTCAAGGGTGATGCCAGAATAGCTTGGCGCCCGTAGGCGCCAAGCTGTTCTGGCATCACCCTTGAACTATCATGGTCGATCTTTATTTTGCTGTGGTGTGTCTGGGGTAGAATGAGTTTAAAAAAAGAAGAAAAAAAAAAGAAAACGCCACACAAGAGTTCGTGAAGAACATAAGGCATAATTATGCGCTGGTATGTAATTTTGGACCTTACGGCTAAAGCAGTATTTCCAAAATCACAGACCAGCACAGTTATAAATATTGTTTAGCTTCGTGAGTAATTACCATCGGAAGAAAAAGAGGAGATGATGACGTGTAACTGCCACACGAGATCAATCAAGGGCGGACATGACAGAGCATCGAACTGATGCTCACCCAGTTTCCTGCTGAGGGTGACGGGATAGTGTGGGGGAACGCTACAGTGGAGGGGTTTGAGCGGCTGGGGGTGGGTAGGTGAGGGTGGGTGGGTGGGTGGGGGGTGGTGGTATAATGAGACTGCGAGAGTAATTTTCGTCAAGGTTTGGTCACATAACATTGTAGGTACCACGTGCTAAAGGGCTGTCCCATCAAGCAATGTCAGTGAATAAGGGAAATGCACCTCGTCACACACAGTGAGTCCTTGGAACACATTGCACGTTCAGTTCAGAGGTGCTTTTCCTGTTCAGGGGTGCTTCTGTTTTCACAGAACACATTGTATGTTGCGCAGTGCATCTTCGTTGTTCACAAGATACATTGCATAATATACAGGTACGTCTTTCCAGTTCCTGTAGGACGCATTGCGTGTTCAGGTGATTGCTTCTTTACTCACAAGACAGATTGCATGTTCTTAGGAGCTAGGCATTCATTGTTCTTGACGTTTGCACACTGGTTGTCTCCCTCGATTCGCTGCCGCTTACAAGCGGCAGCGAATCGAGGGAGACAACCAGTGTGTGTCCTTGTCAGTGGGACTAGTGAGCGTCTATGGCTTTTCTCAACGCTACTGACCCTGTCAGCTGCAATAAATGCGAGGGGTGGGGATTGAAGTGACATGTTTCGGGGAGGGGGTGGGGTGGTGGTGGTGTCGTAATCAATTTCTGTATCAGGTACAATAATTAATCGTGACAATCCCTGTATCAGTCACGACCCGCACACTAACGCTGAACACAGATCGCCAGGAGCGAGACATGTTTAGCACCGTGACACTTAGCGACCCCGGTACACATGCCACGTGACTATTTCGCGAAAGCCAGTATGTCCAGTTTGAGAAAAGCAAGATCTCCATTGTGTAACAACGAACATCTCGCTTTAAAAAAAAAAATAAAAAACAGACATACTGGCTTTCCACAAATAACAGGTGAACAACCAAGCTCTCTCTCTCTCTCTCTCTCTCTCTCTCTCTCTCTCTCTCTCTCTCTCTCTCTCTCTCTCTCTCTCTCTCTCTCTCTCTCTCTCTCTCTGGGCCCCTGAAGCCTATCTCCAGATCAGCAAGGACATTGCAAATAATCGCCATCAATCAAACTTACAGTCGCTCATGTACAATCCCACTTCCCGGCTATAGTTTCCTTCTGTGTAAGACACACTTGCTAATTAACCCCATCGACAGCAAGGCGTCTCCACATCCCTGCAATTCCGCAACAGACATACCAACCTGCAAGAGGCACAGATCCGCATCAGTCCCCGCTATTGCGGGGGCTTATGGTGATCTACATCTCTTGCTGTGATGGTCATAATATCTTCACCTTCTGGCTTGTGTAGATCCTTTTTGCTCGGATAGAGGAGGTTTGGGGCACTCTGTGTGTTGACGACTGCCTTTAGGGTGATCGTGATAAAGGACTGGGGATAGAAGGATGTCAAACCTTCAAACAAACAGCCCGGCAATTATATAATGCTATGAATCATCCTTCCAATTTCGTCAACAAGTGTTAAACTCGTTATGGCTGCGTTAACCCTGTTACTGCCAATGGGGACAGACTCCGCTTCTTAACTCTTAGTTAATACAGCGACAGACAGCTGAAAAGACATCAACATGGGTACACAGTGCTATCAGCAAGAGGCGTAGATCCTCATGAGCCCCCGCACCTGCGGGGGCTCATGAAGATCTATGCCTCCTGCAGTTGGATCGCGTTCGTGTTTTTCTCGTCAGTGAAGGGATTAAAGAGTGCGCATCAGGGAAAGTTTGTTGCCGATTAATGTCCCACGCGGAGGGCTGTAAACCTTTGAAACAAACAGGTGACTAGAATTAGGATCTGACTCAGCATCCCCGCTCGGCAATATGATCTGCGGTAAACTCGTTACAAGCCAGTTTTGCAGCAGGACGTCAGGCCGGTTATTACATTGAATACGTTTTAAATGCTGAGTCGTCGAGAACTTGGCTGGAATAATTAAGGTGTGTTTTGAAAAGGGGTGATTTGACTGACTGACTGACTGACTTGATTGATTGATTGATTGATTGATTGATTGATTGATTGATTGATTGCGCGATCGATCGATCGGTTGGTTTGTCGGTCGGTCGATCGATCGATCGATCGACTGATTGTTTGATCGAGCGATTGGTTGGTTAGTTGTTTGTTTGATTGATTGATTCATTCATTCATTCATTAACTCATTGATTGATTTACACGAATTGTGAAAACCAAAATGTATTGATCAGTAAATTTATTTCGCCAGAGTATCTTCTTTCTCCCCTCATTTGTACGTCCACCTCTCTCTTCTCTCTCGCTGTCTCCCCCCCCCCCCTCTCTCTCTCTCCTCTCTCTCCTCTCTCTCTCTCTCTCTCTCTCTCTCTCTCTCGTCTGTCTCCAGCCATGCGTGGCGGGAATGCTGATTGAAGACGTGACATGAGCGAACGAGAGGTGACCGCCTGTGATATGACAATGATCTATTCCGCGCAGACAAGCGCAAGCACCATCCATCACAACGTTTGACATGGGTGGAGGGAGGTGGGGGTGGTGTCTTCTCCCGGCTTTTAATTAAGCCAAACGCTGAGACCTCCATCTGAGGAGGCGGGTATAGAGCCATGCCCGGGGGGGGGGGGGGGGCGGGGGGGGGGGAAGAGGTATAAATCCTCACGAGCCCCTGCGAAAGCAGGGGCTCATGAGGATCTATACCTCTTGCCGATGGTGTTCGAGATTTTTGATTCTGATACAGGACAAGATCGTCGTTCTTTGCAGTCTCATAGACCCGTACCAAAGTCTGTGCATGCGGTGTTTACAGCGAATCGGCTCTAGAGTCGTTGCTGGTAAGCCCAGACAACCGCCTGACAGTTCTTCAAAGATTTCTCTCGTCTGCAGAGACATAGGATATCATTAGCTGGGGACCACCAGCTGCGTGACTTCATGATCATCTATACCTTTTATTGAAGGGTGCCTGCACCATGTGTATCCAGCCCTTGACATCAGACATAAGACGTTGATTTGAGTTGCGGGCTGTTCATGTGGAATCCACTCTGGTCCGAGGAGTCTGTCCAGTGGTTGTGTGGTAGTTCTGTCAAGAAGTGCTCACAGAACCCATGTCGACCTAATCTGTTGGAAGCTAGCAAGAGGCTTTGATTCTTATGAGCCCCCGCATCTACGGGGTCTCATGAGGATCTACGCCTCTTGCATGTGTTGCGATTTCGCTGACAGAGCTTTCAAGTAAGGGTGGTGGATTAGTCAACGTGTGGTCACACTGAGTATCTGTCCAAGTTCGCGCGTCCTATGATAGACACCCAGCCCCAACCTTGTCCGTGCAAGGAACACAGATATAAACTGCAGACAGCAAGAAGCGTATTTCCGCCTATTGAGTGTCTGCAGCACATAAGGGTACATGATATTCTGTGCAACTCAGGTGGAGTTTACACTGGGATCGCCCGATTGACAAGTGTTTCATACTCATTATATTTCTGCTCATCCAAACCTTCCTATCCAAAAATCGCATACATTCTCATAATTCCGTACAGGCGGCAGGGGCCCATGAGAATCTATGACTCTTTCTGACAGAGATAGGAACAAATGCATTGGCAGATTGCGGGAGATCATTCCGTTCTGCCCGTACTGGCGTAAAGGCAAATTTGAGTGAAAAGCGAAATTGTCATTGTACTACAGTGAAAATCTCGCTTTTCACAAAATGAATTTGCTGTCGTTTTCAACATTCAACGGCAGCACCATATCTTACTAATGATGGATTTAGTCTTTTCAACTATTCATTTTCCTTCGGGAGTATTGGTTGCCAGTCTACGTAAGTATTACATGCACTTTGACAGCCACCTACGAGTATCAGAAGACTAGCTGTGTTGGACTTGACTGTTGGTACACTATGAGGAAATGTCCACGATTAGGGCAGCCAGACTATGAATCTGTAGGTCCGCCTCAGTATTAGGCGCTGCAGTGTATATATAGAGTCTAACATCGGTGTTTAGGTGATACTGAGATTCTCACTCGAGTGGTCTTGAAACCTTATCCTACGAGCGAAAGCGAGTAGGATAAGGTTTTAAGACCACGAGAGTGAGATTCTCATTATCACATAAACACCGATGTAAGATTCTGTTTCTTACCCACCTTTTTCTTGGCATAAATCCGATGTCAGCTGGTCTTCGGCACACATAGTCACACTAACACAGCCGCCGCCATTGTGTATAGGCGAAGGTCTTGACGTCATTTACTTTGTAGTGTGATATTGTGGATGCCAGGTGAATGTTCCTAATAGCGCAATACATGACGCCAGAGTGCCAGTCGTCATTGTGAAATGATGTCATTGCGCGTGAGCTGAAAGTAGGTCACGTTTCAATACCGCGTGTGCCCATACCTTTTTGTTGACCAGACTTTGCACAGGACAATGTTGTGCACACTTGGCCGTTCACGCAGCACGGCTGTATCAGAGTCACACACGTGTGATACAGCTGGCCCGCGCACGGTCGTACGCGGGTCAGCTAAGGCTGACATCGGCCCGAGGACCTTTTCAGTGCTTCACACGTCTGTAAATTGACCACCACAACAATGCGATCGCCAATAACGTGGTGTCAGTGACTTGATAGCTCCAGGGCACCGCGATATACTGAGGCTGACCTACACTTCATCGATACTTGACTGCACTGATATCCTTCACTTGAGAGACAAGATGTAAATACGACTAGACAGAGGCAGAGATCCTCATGAGCCTAACGCAACCTGCAGGGGCCCATGAGGATCTGCGCCTCTTGCAGATGTCACAGTCAAGCAGTATGGCTGGCGAAGAGTAGTCAAACAAACAGGCGTTTGGTTCACAGCTACATTGCCAGCATCTAACTACGGAGGCTGATTGAGCCAGGAAGCCTGTCGACAATGACGGGATACAATTTAGGTGAAATTTGCACAGCTGATTCTGCAATGACAGGCAGGCAGACAGACAGACAGACACGCAGAAAGACCCTCGAATAGGCAGACAGATGAACAAATACGCAGGCAGACAGACGCACATTCGGACAGAACAAACAGACAGGCTTCGAGTTGTATGCATGAATGACGGCGGTTTAAAACGAGCTTGTTACAGTGTTTATATTCACTCGTGCTGTAGACAAAACCTCTCCCTTATTCCTCGGACGGAGTTGCAACTTGCAATATAAGTCAGTACTGCTTGGGTTTCTGTTCCAGCAGCCAATTCGTGTTCGTCTGTGTGTTTTCTTGGCGTTATCACAGGCTGATAATGAGATGCGTAACAGCTTCAACAGCTTTAAACTTTCAATCAAAAAAACTCTCTCTCTCTCTCCTTCTCTCTCTCTCTCTCTCTCTCTCTCTCTCTCTCTCTCTCTCTCTCTCTCTCTCTCTCTCTCTCTCTCTCTCTCTCTCTCTCTCTCTGGTTAGCTTGGGTGAGAACTGAAGCGAACAAGGCTGCGAGTTTAAACCCTACTGGGGTCATCAACATTTGTCGTCAGATCTAGTTTTCCATGTCTTTGATCAGTCACCTGCGTGGTCAGTGACATTTTTTCCCCCACTCCTATCTCGGTAATGCTTCCAATACCCCGCCGGCATCCGTCCCCCTCCCCCAGTACGCAAAACAAACTCGGGCCGGCATCCGTCCCCATCCCCCAGTACGCAAAACAAACTCGGGCCGGCATCCGTCCCCATCCCCCAGTACGCAAAACAAACTCGGGCCGGCATCCGTCCCCATCCCCCAGTACGCAAAACAAACTCGGGCCGACGTTAGCCGCAGTGGGCCCGCGCACGACAGTGAGCTCGGCACCGGCCCAGCCCCCAGCGCACCTCTGCCACCCTCCCCCCACTCCCCCCCTACCTCCCCCCCCCCCTCCCCCCCTCCCCCCCCCCCCCCCCCCCCCCCCCCCCCCCGCCTCTCCTACGTCTTATCCCCGATGCCATAACTGCACGTGTGTTTTTGAAAGAGACTGAGCGGGATAAAAAAAAAAAAAAACGCACTCCCTGTCTTATCGGCTTCAGGACAGCTGCGTATAAGGACCCCGCGCTCCACGCTCAAATCTTTACCTTCCACATTAAAAGAGCTCACTTGCGTTTTATCTGCCCCTGTTTGATGAGTCTTTCTGTTCCTGCCTTTGTTCTAAGCTTTGATTCCATCATTCTGTGGACCAGTAGACGCTACATAATTGATTGAAGCCCGCTCGTCTGCAAGAGGTATAGATCCTCATGAGCCCCCCCCCCCCCCCCCGCGCAAAGCGCGGGGAGCTCATGAGGCTCTATACCTCTTGTTGGCTTCCATTATATCTGTGTCGTTTTCCGGAGTTAGTCATCGACCGTTTGACTCGGCTATGGTAAACAGATATCATATTAATTAAGGTTAAGTGTATTCAGTCTTAAACTCTCAGTGGTGTCTCACGCAATCACGCTGACACGTAGTTGCACGAAAGGTTATGTTGGGTTATCATCAATGGTCGCATGGAACCAAGAAATCTTAGTAGTGTCTGGAGAAGTTCTGGGACCGCAGCTGGTAAGAACAAGCACCTGTGTTGCGTAGAGCAGCTCAATAACGAGTTCATTGCCACCTTCTGTTTGTGGTAGTGCTTTGCACTTCTCTTTCACAGACCCCCTGCGGTGGCACAATCACGATGAAGCGAACATCAAATAACTCTCTTGCCTTTCTTGTGAAAAATCGGACTCGGCGCTCATCGAGCAACGGTTTGAATTGCCGACCCGGTTACACTCGTATAAACCCTGCGGACACCCTTCGCCTGAGTAAGAGGAAGGCACTGAGACATAACAAAACATGATGTAAAAGGAAAAAGAGCAGCGGTGTTCTGAAATTAACTCCTTCTCTGCCGAGGAAAAGCGAAAGCCACCCAACTGCAAGAGGTATAGATCGGTGCGGGGGCTCATGAGGACCTATGCCTCTTGCTGAAACCACTTTATATCCGTGTTCCTTTGACGGACGAAGATCCGTCTTTGGCCGCGTTGAATTTGAAATCATTTTCTGAACACTACTGATCGGCGTCAGTCCACTGGCAGTGAAGGGGTCAATGGAGCTGATGCACATCATGAGGAGGTATAGATTCGCATGAGCTCCTGTATTGCCCGGGCGTCATGAAAAGCTATGCCCCTTTCAGGTGGCATGGCCGCGGAACTGTAGGTGATCTCCGTCGGAAGTAGCTTGAGCATCTGCACTGCATGGCAGTCACGGGTAGAAAATCATGAGTCCTCCCCCTCATCCTCTCAGTGGTACCGGTACCCGCTGCAATCACAGAGGCTTATGGCAATCCTGTGCGCCGGTCACGCGTCACTGACTCCACGCTAGACGGATCGTGAGAATTTATATCTGTTTCAGATACGGCTGGAAGCGCCTGGCTAAAGCGAAAAGGGACACTGAAGAGTATCGCTGTGTGTCGGCGGCAGGGGTTTACATTTTGAAGAACCGTTTTAATTATGATATCAGAGAGCACTATTAAGTGGAGGTTCAATTGGCATCACGCGTGTATTACGAGTCTCAACATCTGCATTACATTTTCCTGTCGCTGCCGTTTGTTGCACTCAGTTCTGGGCCATTGGACGATGAAGGAAACCACAAGCACTTTTAGTGGATCATAATTGTTTGCACACTGGTTGTCTCCCTCGATTGGCTACAGCGGTAGCCAATCGAGGGAGAAAACCGGTGTGAATTGTGTGCTGGCTTGAGACTTCTGACCCCAGGGCCTACACTAGATCTGTAGGTAAAAAGCACAGATGAGAACACATACACAATTTGTAGACATTAACAGCTGCTGTATCAGTAGATGAGTACGTATACTTTGACGCATTGCTGGTGAAAACGGAACCTTTACGGGCTGCCTCAGTAGATCACACCACCCAAGTGGAAGAGGCATAGATCCTCATGCGCAGGTGCGGGGGATCATGAGGATCTATGCCTCTTGCTGTCCCCATTCTTTGTAGGTAGGCTTGAGATTCTTTGGTGTTGAGTTATCGAAGACTTAAAAACAAAAACTGCGACAAATAAGATGAACTGCGATCACTGACAGTGGAAGGGTGGAAATGTAAAGCAAATTTGTGCAATGCTTTGTTATATTTTGGGACGGGGGAGGGGAGAGGGGATTTGGGGGGGGGGGGGTGTTGCTTAATATCTCATCTGAATCATAAAAGTGTACATGCAGTCGCGTGTTCTAAGATAGAATCTACCTGGGGAGTACACCCACAAACGGCATGGAGGAAAACCTATTTTTCGCCCCAGATCATGTTTTAATTTCTCTGTGTAGTGGCAAATGAACAATCGAAGAGCAAAGAACTCTTTCGTTATTATGGATGCAGGCTTTGTTTCACGATTGCACTTGCAGAATTATCAATCTGAATGGCCAGCCACTACAGGAGTAAACGCGTGGTTACTAAAAGCTCAAAGGCAAATGTAAGCCCACCTTTGATTTTCCTGTGGGAAACGCCGATAGCCTACTAATTAAAGTCAAAGTGGTTGTCACTTTACCTGACTAATTCCTCTGATTGACAGTACATGGTGCACACCGGCCATGGTGCTCTGAAGTTTACCTAACCCTTTGGCTGTGGGTGATAAGGCCAAGTTCCCGATCGAGCAAAATGTCATAGTGATGTTGAAATTAGTTGCGCTACTGAAAAGTAGGCCTATACTGACAGGTTTAGTCCTCCTCCGTACTTCCCTCTCCACCCCCACTCTTCCGCCCCATCACTCCCCCCCCCCCCCCCACTTCAGCGTCACAATCAAGCCAATCAAAATTCATTAACCGCATTTAATCCCGGCGAACTTCAACAGGAGACGGACCGACCATGATAATTCAAGGGGAGTGCCAGATTAGCTTGGCGCCTGAAGGCGCCAAGCTAATCTGGCACTACCCTTGAATTATCATGGTCGACCCGTCTCCTGCAACTGATACATAGCCGTAAGCTGACACCTACACAATTTTCGAATTGCGGCCACGGGGTTAAATGGGTTAACACACCGTAAAGACAGAGTTCTGTCCCTTCCCTCTCGCTATCTGTAATGAAAAGTCGATCGCTCAGGGCAATCGGCACCAGTTACAGATAAGCGACTAAACGATTTTCACTGCGATGTATCGCTCATTCGCGTCTAAAGCAAACATCCTCACATTTCTAATCGCTGGCTACGCTGTACGTTCGTAATCGACCATGCCAGCTCTTGGGTATTCGGCAGTGCCTTATAAACGTTATGGTTAGTTCCTCCACCCTGTGGCCGTATCGTCTGCTTGATCATACTTTTGGGTCTTTTTTTCTGTGACAGATCGATTCACCGTGACAGCTCAAGGATATTGCCTGAAAAGCTTGGTCGAAACTTGTCTGTCATGATTTCTCACACCTTGGCCTTGAGGGTGAAATATACTTGAAAATTGTGGAGTGAACAATCACTGAATAAAACTAAAGACGTGGAGGCGCCAGGCTTAACCCGCGCTACTTTTCGCTAGTCATGGTCATTCGATCCAACTCTCGCGCTTGGCGCTGGAAGTGAGAAAGAGCGGAAACTCTTGGGCTGAAATAATCACTTTAGATGAAAGCGGAACAAAGAGATTCTTATCCTGAGGGCCCTTACACAGATGAGAGAGCGGATGGGGGGAATTAACCACACTTTCCAGCGGCATCAGCCATTTTGAAACAGTTCGCATACTAGCCGCCGCGGCTGCATCGAAGGTCTTTGAAAATATTTGTGGAAATTCAGAGTGAGGATAATAAACTTGTTTAGTGCGGCATCTTGTAGTTAGGTGCTTTAAGGTAAAGAGTGATTCGTCCTCCGGGATCTGTATTGAAACGTGAGTCATCATTTCCAGGAGCTGTGTTGACTCGTGAGTCATCGCTGGTTGGTTAGTTTGGGGTTTAACGTCGACGGCACCAAAATGATAATGGACGTCACTGACGGGCAGGTTATTGGGAACAGGGAAATCTATTTGCTATGGATTACGACCTAAACACTGATCAATTCAGGCGCACTGCAACTGTGCCACTTTGATTTACAGGACCTTTCAACAGACATGCTATGGAACAAGCCCGGCCTTTTTTCCCCTGGATTGCGAGTACTGCTACCGGGGCCAGGACGGGGACGGACTCGAACCCACGACCCGGCGATTCCCTTCGCTCTCTTGCTCCGACGCTTAACCGCCTGAGCTATTTCGGACTCTGAGTCATCGCTGTTATCAGTGTTATTGACGTCATACATTTCAGTTCATCAGTCTATCATCTAAAATATAAGTGGATGATGGACTGATGGTCAGTCTCATTATATCGCGAGACCGGGGAGCCATCAAGTCGCTAAGACTGCAGTACCGGCGCACGTGTTGATGTGGTGCTGAACTTATATTACATAGGTTCATGAAGAAAAACACACACAGTAAGCAAAAGGTCTTCTAGCCGACTCTGGCCTTAGTTGGCCCGCGCGCAGCCGCGCGCGGGCCAACTAAGGCTAGAGTCGGCCAGAAGACCTTTTGCTCTGTGTGTATCTAATTAGTTGGTTATTAAGGTTTAACCCGAGCAGCCTAGTTAACAAACACTGGGGATATGATTCACTTGGCAGCTACAGACCGGACCGCGTTATACCCGATTTCGCGATATTGTGATGCACGTAATTCTGAGGTTGGCTTATAAATAACAATCAGCGTCGTCGTGATGTGTCATCGTTATCTTTATTATCATCGTCATTGGCATCAACAGTCAATGTAAGTCACAGCGATTTTAATTAGCCTCTTTTGAAAGTTTGATTGGAGTTGTCACATACAGTTAAGCGTGTATGAATCGACCATCTAAAAGACCGAGTCAACGTGGTGGCTTTAGAGAGGTGGCCGCCTTAAGGTAGCAGATACAGTGGGCAAAGGGTCAAAATTCATGTTTTGGAAGTAGTGTTTAATACATATTTCTTTCAATATAAAAATCATTTTTGCATCATTCTCTAACAGGTTTTTATTCACAATTTGATAGTTTTTTTGTTATGAATTTTTTCGTAGGGTAGGGTGTCGACAGTTTTGGTCCGAAAAACAAGATGGCAGCTGAGAAATCTATTTTGTCTTCAGTAACACCGTTTAGCTTGAAATAATGAGCCTCTCCCTGCAATTACTAAACTCCAAGGGAAATAATGAGCCTCTCCCTGCAATTAATACACCCCGAGAGTTACTGTTTCTTTGCAAATGGCCACCTCCATGTGAAAGCATGTGATTCTTGACTGGGATTATTATATTCATCGTGTGTTGTGATAGTTTGATCATGTCTACAGATCTCAAAAGGAGAGGTGAGAAGCGTAAGAAGAAGAAACCTCCTAAAAATAGATTTGTCAAGGCAAAACGAGTCTCTGAAAATGCTAGCTTTGATCAGAACGATGACAATGAACCCACATCATCGCAAAACATAAATAATAGTGCAAGTGCCGAACAATCTCAAGACACTGCCACGCCCACTTCGACATGTTCTGAAAGAAAGCTGTCTGGCATTTACAAGCTATATTATGAATCTGAAACTAGTGAAAGTGAAACAAGTGAGGCAGAGACAGAAACAGTAGAACAAGATTCTGTACATGGAAATAGGATAATTGATATTGAACTGCTAGGACAGAACATCTCCTCTCAGCTGGTGTGCAGTTTATGTCATAGTGAAGTTTCACTAATAGAATTACAGAGGGAAGGTTTAGCAAGCACATTTGCTTTTCACTGCAGCAATGCTAGATGCAAAGGGGGGCAATCTTTTCCTTCCTGTCCACAAATCCAAACAACAACAAATCTTACAGTAAATTCAATCAATAGAAGAGCCACATTTGCGATGCGTTGCATAGGCTGTGATCATAGTGATCTTAGAACATTCTGTGGTATGATGAACATGCCACCCCCTGCTGCAAAGAATACTCATCAGTGCATTATGGACACTTTAGTTTAGAAAAGACTACAAAATGCACCATGGAAGAAAGCATGAAAGATGCTGGAAAAAAAGAATATGATCTTGCAGATGAAATAGAAGATGACCAGTGCCGTAACATAGATGTAAGCGGTGATGGTACCTGGATGACTAGGGGTCATTCTTCAAAGATAGGGGCTGCAAGTGTCATTGGGTGTGTAACTGGGAAGGTGTTGGGCATGGGAACAAGGTCAAAAGTGTGCAAATCCTGTGAAAAGTATGAAAAGGTAGATAAAAACAGTGAAAAATATCAGACATGGCAAGCCAATCATGCTGACAGCTGTACAAAAAATCACACGGGCACATCAGGGTCTATGGAACAAGGCATCATCAAAGACATATTCTGTTCCTCTGTTGACAATCACAAACTCAGATACACTAGATATATTGGTGATGGTGATACACACTCTTTCAAATGTGTACATGATGCAAAACCCTATGGCGAGGAAATACAGGTTGAAAAAATTGAATGTGTCGGGCATATTCAGAAACGAATGGGCACACGACTGCGACAGCTGAAAAAAAACATGGGAAACAGGAAATTAGCAGATGGAAAAACAATTGGAGGGAAAGCTAGGCTGACAAAGGATAAAATAGATAGCATTCAGACTCATTATGGAAATGCAATCAGGGGAAATAAAAATAATTTAGTGGCAATGAGACAAGCAGTATGGGCCATCTTCTTTCATTACAATTCAACAGATGTTGAACCAACGCACAATTTTTGCAAAGATTCTTGGTGTCCATACAGACAAGCAGTTGCATCAGGCACTGTAGACAGGTACAGGCACACTTCTAGTTTACCTAGGGCAGTTTTAGATGAAATTAAACCTATTTTTAAAGATTTATCAAACACACAGCTCTTGAAAAAGTGTCTTGAAGGTTACACTCAAAACGCCAACGAGTCGCTCAATGGACTTATTTGGAAATATTGCCCCAAAAGAGGTAATCATGGACTTGTTTCTGTAAATACTTCAGTCCATATTGCTGTAGCAGTCTTCAATGATGGAGCTTCAGCTCTGGGAAACATTCTGTCTAAACTGGGATTGTGTGTTGGCAAATTTACCAAAGACTTTCTGATGTTGAAAGATACTTTGCGCGTTCAAAATGCTCAGCGTCAAGCCAACAGGGCAACATATGAGCAACGAAGAGCGAGGAGAAGGTGCAGGCTGGCACTGGAGGACCAGCAGGATGAAGCTGAAGGATTTCCTTACTTGGCAGGGGGGTATTAGTGGACATAAGGTAGGATCATGTGCTGTTTTGTGTATTATTTTTCCTTCGCCGAAGTTTGCGAAATTTGCCAGGTATTGTTCATTTTTCCCACACTGTACTCACAAATATTAACCAATTACCATAATATTTGGTGTGCAGCTTCTTCATACCAATACCTAGCTATTGTCATACCAAAATTAGTATAGCTGTTTTTGTTTTTTTGATATTAAATTTTTTAATTAACAAAATTACAAACTTGAAGTGTCAAATTTCATGTGCCTGTACAAAACAAACAAATACTGATATAAAAATTCTGGTATGACAAAAGCTTCATTTTATGGTGTAGTTTAAAACTAAAAAAGAATTAAGGGGAAAAAAACAACTGTTTAGAATTGGCACTGGCAAAAAGTTTGGGTTTTTGGGCCGTTGAAAATTTAGAATAAATTAGCATAATTAATTAAAATTAATATTAAAACTTTAAACTGTATCAAACAAACATTTTTCCTAGTTGCAGACATGTCTCCTGCAATACCATGCCAAATTTCAAGCATGTAGCTTGAATATATCTCTTGTTAGAAAAATAAGAAAAAATGAACCGTCCAGCCACCGTATCTGCTACCTTAAAGAACATCCGTGGCAGAAAAGAACACTTGAGGAACATTCAGCCATGGGATGTGGCACCGCTCTTCAATCAATCGTCTAATAATACCCTCCGAACGTGGCGGAGATTGGAAGACTGTTCAGGAAAAACTTCTCGACTAAAGGCATGCTCCTCTTCTAATGACCTCAAGCGCTGGGAGGCTAACTCCAAAAACATTGATACAGCGCTTGGCGCCAGCAGAACAGCACACCTTTAATTTAACCATTTGACTTTCACAACTAGTGTGCCGTCACTAGAGACCCGCCCATGTGGACTCTAACCATTTGCAATTTGCTGCATGAGCAGCTGTAGTGCGGTCGATCTAACCATGACAATGATCACTGACGGCTCTGGAAGCAGAAACTCGTCCTTCGGACTTGGTCCGGTGCTCCGATTGAAACAGATGTCCATCCACTGACTTAGCCACCGAGTTACCCACCTGAGTTTACCTGAGTCCGTTAGTCTCAGACCCTCATTTGCTCAGGAAACAGTCACTTTGTATAGTGTCTTTTGACATCTGTGTTTCTCAGGGCCGGGCGCATTTTATCGCCCTACATTTTACTTTCATCAAATACTTTAACAAATTACCAGCCTCGCAAAATTTGTCGACTGAGAAACACAGATGGCAGTTAGGACCAACAAAAGGCATAGATCCTCATGAGCCCCGCATTTGCGGGGGCTCATGAGGATCTATGCCTCTTGCATTTGGCAGGAATGGTGGAGGAATCGTTCAAACTACGTGTAGTTCGTTGTTCTGGCATTCGACACCTATTAGCTTCACTCGGCGCCCGGTTTGTTCTGTCAGCATTGTTTTGGGAAACAGTCCCGAGTTCAGCCGGTGAGAATCACTGGGTCCCTCAGACACGCAGACTGTACCTCTAAAGACCTCCTATTCCTGAGGAAGCGAGAGGTAAACGTCACTGAACAGGTTATACACCTCTTCACAAGGGCCGCGCAGATCGTGTTTTTTGAATCATTGTCAATTCAACGTCAAAGTCGGACATTCAGCCAATACAGCAACGTGGATACAAAGCGGTTTCAGCAAGAGGCATAGATCCTCATGAGCCCCCGCAATTGCGGGGGGCTCATGAGGATCTATGCCTCTTGCTGCTGCGTGGCGTTCAGGTTCGCGCGGATCCTCATGAGCCCCTGCTACTGCAGAAGCTCAAGAAGGGTCTATTCCATGTATTCGTCTAAACCTTTTGCATACCGAATGTTGAGCTTTTCCTGCTGAAAAAGGGTAAGTCACGGTCTCTGGCTAAAGCACCCAAACCCACCAGCGAAATAACAAAGGAAAATGAGACTTGAGCACAACAGCAATAAGTATAAAGCATGACGAGTTCCTTCAACATGTAGTGGCTCATGAGGATCTATGTCTTAAGTATGAAGACGACGAGTTGCTGAGGGATAGTCAGAGTAAAAAAAACACCCTGGAAACCGCAAAACATCCTCGGTCGAGAGGAAGGGGAAGATTCATATTAATTTAGCCTTTGCAAGCAAGACACATAGTTCACGTACCTGGGCAGCAAGGTTACCACAGATGGAGACTGCACAAGGGAGATCACCACAAGAATCAGCAAAGCCAACCAAGCCTTCGCAATGCTGAAACCCATCTGGAGGACCACAAACCTGAGCATCCACACCAAGCTTCGTATTTTTAAGAGTAACGTGCTGAGTGTCCTTCTCTATGGGTCAGAGTGCTGGAAATCCACTACTGCTACGGAACGCAAGCTGGAAGTCTTCCAGAACAAGTGCCTGCGACGGATCATGAAGGTCTTCTGGCCAAACATGATTACAAACGAGGAACTACGGAAGAGAGCAGGCGCAGACAGCATCGCTGAAACCATCGCCACACGGAGATGGAGATGGCTAGGCCACGTTTGCAGAATGTCACCCGACTTATTACCAAGGGTGGCACTGAGATGGACACCACAGGGGAAGAGAAACCGTGGGCGACCAAAGGAGACGTGGCGCCGAACCGTGGAGCGAGAGCTCAAGAACAGAGGCCTTACTCTGCAAACAGCACCCAAAATAGCAGCTGACAGACAAAAGTGGCGCTCCCTTGCCGTCGCCTCAAGCACCAGACGGCGCAGAGAGGATTGAATGATGAATGAATGATGAAGCAAGACACATAGATTGATCGTCGTGCCCTTGCATCTTGCAGGGGCTGATGAACATCCACATCTCTTACTGGCGAAAGAATTCGCTATCGGAAGGTGTCAGAATGAAAGAAATGCCAGCGTTTGTCTGCGAGTGCTTGCTATTTTGTGACAAGCGGTATTCGCTACCGTTCAACACTTCTGATTTGCCTGTCTGCCCCTATTGTCTGTTTCTCGCTAACCACCTTATGAGGTCCACCTGCCATCTCCCTAAACATCTGCAATAGGCATAGATTCTCATGAGCCCCTGCATATGCAGGGGCTCACGAGAATCTATGCCTATTGCTTTATTGACGAGACTAGAACAGCGAATGTAATAATAATAATAATAATAATAATACCGTTATTATATAGGCGCTTTTTCTCAATTTTGGGGAAATCGACTCAAAGCGCCGCGCCTGAAACCCAACACACAAACTCACGAAACAGACACGGATTTAAATTTAAGACAAACACAGTACAAGACAAACGAAGGGCCAGTCAGCTACTGAAGTTACAGAGATTTTTGATCGTTTGTATTTGAAATTTGTAAAGTGGCCTGAGACCGGTACCAAAGTGAGGGGGGGGGGGGGGGGGTGGAAGAACCGGAGTACCCGGAGAAAGAACCCCCGACGGTCCGCCCGAATTAACGGTGACACTTACCAGAGGAGAAAAGTCCAACGCCGGAACCCGGTATCGAACCGCGCACCTTTGGCATTGGTGGCAGGCGCCTTAACCGCTGCACATTAAGCACATTGCTCTGTCAAACAAGACTTACGTCATGCAGGCGGAGTTGCTGACTTTCCCCCACAGTTGTTAGTCAGCTGATCTGCACCATTTAAGAATCATAAAACACAATTAACTAAAGTTGACCCCGCTTATACCGACGTCGGATATTTCGATCATTGTCATTGTCATTGTCGGATATTTCGACGTTGGCATATATATAGAAGCATCCCCCCCCCCCCCCCTTTCTTTAGTGGTCCTGGCCAAACGTCATAATAATTAGGTCGTTTTATCGTTGTATTAACCTATATCTTCATTATCCACTCCCATAAATTGGTAGACAAGAAACATTAATCTGCATCATCAGACACAATTAAAAAAATAATAAGATAGTCCCCTATCACCCATGTGCCGGGGGATTCTGAACGGGAATTTAGTAGTCATTTCCTCAGGACGTCATAGATACTGACGAGCAAAACAAATACGTCATTTTTAGTACGTTAATGTTTCCGATGATTCAAGAAATGTCGTATTTCTTCTGCTTGTCAGTATAGATGTAAATAAGACTAGTTGGAGGCGTAGGTCAGTTTCAGCTCCTGAGTCTACGTTCCTACACTGACGAGCAAAACAAATGCGACATTTATGGAACCATCGGAAACACTTAAGCGTTTCCGATGGTTCCAAAAATGTCGCATTTCCTTTGCTGATCAGTATATATCCTGACATAACTTCTCAGTCTTGCACGAGCGTTAACTCATTGGAGACGTGCTGCATACGGATTCGCGGCTAATTGCCGTGTGTCCGTATGGGTCACGTTTGGAATGAGTTAAATCACTCGATCCTCAGGATGCCTGAAATAAGACGAGAACGAGAACGGGACCAAAAGCACAGCTTTCCTTTCGCTGGACTTTTTTTTTTCTCTCTTTATTTTCGTCTTTTTTTCTGGGGATGAAAAGAGATGAAAAAGGAGCCATTCCAAAGGGGAGACAATAAGGGATTATGCCCTTGTTTCCCTGAGGGGGAGGCAACACAAGAATCCGATACATTGCGGTAGAGGCGGCGAGAACTGCAAGACATGGGAATACCCTGACGCTCAGAGGGTAGAGTTTGCTCATTTCCAGCGCTTTTTGCGACTTTTAGGACAGAACGTTTAACCCCTTGTCTGCTACTGACGATACCACTCGGCGAAAAAGACAGACGCGTGACCACGTAGTTAGGTCATGATGTTTTCACGTAGTTAGGTCATGATGTTGTCACGTAGTTAGGTCATGATGTTGTCCCGTAGTTAGGTCATGATGTTGTCGCGTAGTTAGGTCATGATGTTGTCACGTAGTTAGGTCATGATGTTGTCGCGTAGTTAGGTCATGACGTTGTCACGTAGTTAGGTCATGACGTTGTCGCGTAGTTAGGTCATGACGTTGTCACGTAGTTAGGCCATGACGTTGTCACGTAGTTAGGTCATGATGCTGTCACGTAGTTAGGTCATGACGTCGCGTTGTCAGGTCATGATGTTGTCACGTAGTTAGATCATGACGTTGTTGCGTTGTTAGGTCAGGGGAGCTGGGTGGCTTGGTGGTAAAAGCGTTTGTCTCCAGACCAAAAGGTCCCGGGTTCGAATCCAGCTTGGGTCAAAATTTGCTCAGACCCTTTTTCGTTGTCCCCGTCTTTGAAATCACCCTCGTGGTGGACAAAAGACGTTAAGCCCTAAACATTTTTTTTTGTTGTTAGGTCATGACGTTGTCGCGTAGTTAGGTCATGACGTTGTCGCGTTGTTAGGTCATGACGTTGTCACGTAGTTAGGTCATGACGTTATCGCGTTTATAGATCATGACGCAGTCACGTAGTTAGGTCATGACGTTGTCACGTAGTTAGGTCATGACGTTGTCACGTAGTTAGGTCATGACGTTATCGCGTTGATAGATCATGACGTTGTCACGTAGTTAGGTCATGACGTTGTCAAGTAGTTAGGTCATGACGTTGTCGCGTTGTTAGGTCATGACGTTGTCACGTAGTTAGGTCATGACTTTGTCACGTAGTTAGGTCATGACGTTGTCACGTAGTTAGGTCATGACGTTGTCACGTAGTTAGGTCATGACGTTGTCACGTAGTTAGGTCATGACGTTGTCGCGTTGTTAGGTCATGACGTTGTCGCGTTGTTAGGTCATGACGTTGTCACGTAGTTAGGCCATGACGTTGTCACGTAGTTAGGTCATGACGTTGTCGCGTTGTTAGGTCATGACGTTGTCGTGTTGTTAGGTCATGACATTGTCACGTAGTTAGGTCATGACGTTGTCACGTAGTTAGGTCATGACGTTGTCACGTAGTTAGGTCATGACGTTGTCGCGTAGTTAGGTCATGGCGTTGTCACGTAGTTAGGTCATGACGTTGTCACGTAGTTAGGTCATGACGTTGTCACGCGTCTTTCCCGTCGGGAGGTTTCATCAGTAGCAGTCAAAGGGTTAACATTTTATAGAGCTTTTATGTCGGAATTCCGTTCCGAAAGGTGGCAGTTGTCCTTTGAAGCAAAGAGTGTTAAAGCTAAGCTGATCTGAAGACACCATGCAAATGCAGAAGCAGGATCAACCCTGGTAGTTCAAGGGTGGTGCCAGACTGGCTTGATCCCTGGACAAGCTCTGGTCACAGCACTGAAGGGTCCATTTACAATGACAGTACAACCTGAAGAAGAGTCCAGGATGGAACAGAAAGCTGGTGAAAGTCCATAGCACATTCTGCCAGACAATGACAGTACAACCTAAAGAAGAGTCCAGGATGGAACAGAAAGCTGGTAAAAGTCCATAGCACATTCTGCCAGACAATGACAGTACAACCTGAAGAAGAGTCCAGGATGGAACAGAAAGCTGGTGAAAGTCCATAGCACATTCTGCCAGACAATGACAGTACAACCTGAAGAAGAGTCCAGGATGGAACAGAAAGCTGGTGAAAGTCCATAGCACATTCTGCCAGACAATGACAGTACAACGTGAAGAAGAGTCCAGGATGGAACAGAAAGCTGGTGAAAGTCCATAGCACATTCTGCCAGACAATGACAGTACAACCTGAAGAAGAGTCCAGGATGGAACAGAAAGCTGGTGAAAGTTCATAGCACATTCTGCCAGACAATGACAGTACAACCTGAAGAAGAGTCCAAGATGGAACAGAAAGCTGGTGAAAGTCCATAGCACATTCTGCCAGACAATGACAGTACAACCTGAAGAAGAGTCCAGGATGGAACAGAAAGCTGGTGAAAGTCCATAGCACATTCTGCCATACAATGACAGTACAACCTGAAGAAGAGTCCAGGATGGAACAGAAAGCTGGTGAAAGTCCATAGCACATTCTGCCAGACAATGACAGTACAACCTGAAGAAGAGTCCAGGATGAAACAGAAAGCTGGTGAAAGTCCATAGCACATTCTGCCAGACAATGACAGTAAAACGTGAAGAAGAGTCCAGGATGGAACAGAAAGCTGGTGAAAGTCCATAGCACATTCTGCCAGACAATGACAGTACAACCTGAAGAAGAGTCCAGGATGGAACAGAAAGCTGGTGAAAGTCCATAGCACATTCTGCCAGACAATGACAGTACAACCTGAAGAAGAGTCCAGGATGGAACAGAAAGCTGGTGAAAGTCCATAGCACATTCTGCCAGACAATGACAGTACAACCTGAAGAAGAGTCCAGGATGGAACAGACAGCTGGTGAAAGTCCACATTCTGCCAGACAATGACAGTACAACCTGAAGAAGAGTCCAGGATGGAACAGACAGCTGGTGAAAGTCCATAGCACATTCTGCCAGACAATGACAGTACAACCTGAAGAAGAGTCCAGGATGGAACAGAAAGCTGGTGAAAGTTTATAGCACATTCTGCCAGACAATGACAGTACAACCTGAAGAAGAGTCCAGGATGGAACAGAAAGCTGGTGAAAGTCCATAGCACATTCTGCCAGACAATGACAGTACAACCTGAAGAAGAGTCCAGGATGGAACAGAAAGCTGGTGAAAGTCCATAGCACATTCTGCCAGACAATGACAGTACAACGTGAAGAAGAGTCCAGGATGGAACAGAAAGCTGGTGAAAGTCCATAGCACATTCTGCCAGACATGCCGGTTTCTGCAGATAGTGTCTTTATAAACTCTTCCTTCCTTCAACGCCCAAGAGCCCCCGCCGTCCATGGGTCATGGATCAGGACAAAGTGACGTCAGCAAGAGACATAGATCTTCATGAGCCCCCGCAACTGCGGTAGTTAGTGCAACTGCGGGGGCTTATGAAGATCTATGCCTCTTGCAATTGGATCATAGTCATTTTCAGTTTTCCTTGGTAGGGAAGGGTAATGTCGTCAATGGCGGGACCAGTCATCAATATTCTTGCTTCTAACTGTGAAGCGCTGCATCAGAGAGAGAGAGAGAGAGAGAGAGAGAGAGAGAGAGAGAGAGAGAGAGAGAGAGAGAGAGAGAGAGAGAGAGAGAGAGAGAGAGAGAATCAATGAATCAATGAATCAATGAAACTTTAATTTTACAACGGTTAAGGCACTGACATCGTCATTGACACAGCCATTTTACAAACCTCCCGTCAGAGAGAACTGGAGAGAGCCTGGAGAGAGAGAGAGAGAGAGAGAGAGAGAGAGAGAGAGAGAGAGAGAGAGAGAGAGAGAGAGAGAGAGAGAGAGAGAGAGAGAGAGAGAGAACAACAGCAACAAAAGCTAGGTGTAAAAGTGTCAAAACTAACGAACTCCACAGTTGGAGCCTTCTCTCCCCCCTTCCCCGTGACGTCATTCCAGGTTCACCCCCGCGTCTGAGTGTCCGGAAGGTTAGGGAAAACAAAAGGATGAAAAAGTGATCTAATGTCTCCACTGACTCCACTTAGACAGCGAGCGTTCGCACTCCCAGTCCACACCGGCCTCCTTCCATCTACAACAGCCTCTGAAATCCCTCTCATTGAAGAGCGTATGAATATCGATATCTTTTGGACGAAGGAAATGACTCTGCCCTTGGTTTTATACATGTATACATCTCCCTTCCTCAAAGGAAGGACGTCAGCGAGATTCTAAGTTGAACTTGTTCCATCTGCAAGAGGCATAGATCCTCATGAGTCCCTTCAGCCGACTTTATTACTTACTACATAGATCTGTGCTCCGCGAACGAAGTATCCATACTGCTGGGTGAGCCTTTTACAGTTAGAAGCTAACAAAATGATGACATCCTTCGTCTGAATAAGAGGGATATAAATGAAAATTTGCAAGAGGCATAGATTCTCGTGAGCCCCTGCGAATGCAGGGGCTCGTGAGAATGTATGCCTCATAAAGATGGGTGCAGTTGTTTAGTGAAAACAAAAGGATGACGTGATCTAACGCGCGTCTAGCAGATGCCGAGGGTGCCGGGCCGCAATATAAAAGCAGTGCGCCGATTGACGTGCTGCAAATTGGTATTGTATATGAAAATAAACAGCCAGCCACAAGAATCAAAGCAAACTTCAAAGACGCGCGGTGCAGTATGGGAAAAGAATCGGGGCAGAGACGGCGCATGCGCACGCCGGCGCAGTGTTGCTGTGAGACAGGCCACGGAACTGGCCACACGGTGCCGTTTCCATACTGTCCAGTCTCTTAGCCATAGTCAGTCCCAGGCATCCCCTATTATTTCAGTCCCCTAAAAAACACTACCGCCCACCAGCTGAACATTTGCCATGCACAAAATACCAACAAAAACAGCACATTGACATTCTCATTTCTTGGTTATGAACCTGATTCCTTACCAACCCCGCACCCAAAGTACAGCTGAAATCAGCGTGCCCCTCAAATCACTATGGCAACGGCAACTCAACATAGGCCCACACTCAATTGTCCACTGGATAAGCTCAGGATGGTATGAATCAATGCACCAAACATGTCTCCTCTCATCTAACCAGACATTTCCAGCAGATTCCAACATTCAGCCCTACTATAAATTTTCAAATGAGGCAAAAATTATTTTAAAAAACACCGGCCCTTGTGGCACTGCCTGAACTGCCCAATTTGAATATGTAATATGACCGACAGTGCCATTGTCCACGCACTGAGACTGAATGTGATGTGACTGACGTTGGGACGAAGCTGAGTGTTGTCCATTTTAATCGCTTTAACCCTTACCATTCGGAATACACCCGTGTGTGAAATAAGTTTGACTAGAATAGTTCAAGGGTAGTGCCAGAATAGCTTGGAGCTATTCTGGCACCACCCTTGAACTAAAGCCATTGGTCTATATCCTTATCGTCTGTAAGTACTATAACAGTGTAGCTTGCGTATGGCAGTGTACACATTTGAGGCTTTTAGCCTGGGTATGATACGGGTTGAACTAAAGCCATTGGTCTATATCCTTATCGTCTGTAAGTACTATAATGTAGCTTGCGTATGGCAGTGTACACATTTGAGGCTTTTAGCCTGGGTATGATACGGGTTGAACTGACTAAAGCCATTGGTCTATATCCTTATCGTCTGTAAGTACTATAATGTAGCTTGCGTATGGCAGTGTACACATTTGAGGCTTTTAGCCTGGGTATGATACGGGTTGAACTAAAGCCATTGGTCTATATCCTTATCGTCTGTAAGTACTATAATGTAGCTTGCGTATGGCAGTGTACACATTTGAGGCTTTTAGCCTGGGTATGGTACGGGTTAAACTAAAGCCATTGGTCTATATCCTTATTGTCTGTAAGTACTATAATGTAGATTGCGTATGGCAGTGTACACATTTGAGGCTTTTAGCCTGTGTATGGTACGGGTTGAACTAAAGCCATTGGTCTATATCCTTATCGTCTGTAAGTACTATAATGTAGCTTGCGTATGGCAGTGTACACATTTGAGGCTTTTAGCCTGGGTATGGTACGGGTTGAACTAAAGCCATTGGTCTATATCCTTATCGTCTGTAAGTACTATAATGTAGCTTGCGTATGGCAGTGTACACATTTGAGGCTTTTAGCCTGGGTATGGTATGGGTTGAACTAAAGCCATTGGTCTATATCTTTATCGTCTGTAAGTACTATAATGTAGCTTGCGTATGGCAGTGTACACATTTGAGGCTTTTAGCCTGGGTATGATACGGGTTGAACTAAAGCCATTGGTCTATATCCTTATCGTCTGTAAGTACTATAATGTAGCTTGCGTATGGCAGTGTACACATTTGAGGCTTTTAGCCTGGGTATGATACGGGTTGAACTGACTAAAGCCATTGGTCTATATCCTTATCGTCTGTAAGTACTATAATGTAGCTTGCGTATGGCAGTGTACACATTTGAGGCTTTTAGCCTGGGTATGATACGGGTTGAACTAAAGCCATTGGTCTATATCCTTATCGTCTGTAAGTACTATAATGTAGCTTGCGTATGGCAGTGTACACATTTGAGGCTTTTAGCCTGGGTATGATACGGGTTGAACTAAAGCCATTGGTCTATATCCTTATCGTCTGTAAGTACTATAATGTAGCTTGCGTATGGCAGTGTACACATTTGAGGCTTTTAGCCTGGGTATGATACGGGTCAAAGCCGCCACCACGCATGCACTTGAAGACACATTTCAGGACCATGGTGTGTTTGTTAGGCCTTGTCGACACACTTAATGGACTTTAACAGCAGTTGGGACACGTAGCAAAAGCACACGCGTAATCGCACTTAGCGTGTCAATCTATATTTTTAGCCGTTTCTCGTACTGATAACGTTGTACTTTTCGAACGGAGTGGAGTCGTTCATTGTCAGGTGACTTGATATAAAGACGACGTGTGCCGCCTGAACTGGATTGGCCTGTGTCTGAATTCAAGATTAAAGATTCAAAAAAACTTTATTGTCCAGATAAAAAAGATTTTATATGGAAATTGTTCTTTGCAGCTCTGGTGTAGGATAATTAAATAAAACAAAGAATCAAGTGACATAAATAATGATAATAAAATATGTACAACATAATTATATACAACAAAAATACAAGCATCACAATATCAAACATACACACACACCCTTTCAGCATACACGTACGCTAAAAGAAGTGGGGTGGGGGTGGGTGGGGTGGGGGGGGGGGGATTAAAACAAGGGGAGGAAATGGTATGGTGGGTTAGGCTTAGGCTGAATGCAGCATGAAGGGCTGAAGAGGAGGATGGGCCATCATCACAGTTGTTTTGAGTTTAAAATGAACCAAAGCTAGTCCTGTGTGTAGGGCGTAGCCATCTGTTACAGAAGTGTATCTTTGAACAGTTACAGCGGTAGTGGGCCTTTAATAAATAAATAAATAAATAAATAAATAAACCCATTTGGGTGTCGGTATCGGTTTCAGTCGCGATGATTCTTGCAGGAATAATAATAATAATAATAATACATAGTATTTATATGGCGCATTTCTCATATTTATTATATAACTCAATACGCAGGACATAGCCGCGAACTGAACACAACAAGCACGCTCACGTGAATCACGCGCATTCCCTCACACACTGTACATAAACACAGAACATCATTCACGTGGTGCTAAGGGCAAGCTCAAGCGAGCTACTAAATTTTTGGAAATTTAAATCATTTTTTTATATTTTTGAAATTTTGATTAAGTGGGCTGAAATTAATACCGAATTCGTGGGGGAGGAAGAGCCGGAGTACCCGGAGAAAGAACCCCCGACGATCCGCCCGAATTAATGGTGACACTTACTAGAGGAGAAAAGTCCGACGCCGGAACCGGGTATCGAACCTCGCACCTCTTGCATTGGTGGCAGACGCTTTTACCGCTGGGCCACGGACCGCCCCAAAGGGTTAATTTATGGAATAATCGCGACTAAAACCGCTAACGGACACCCAAAGGGTTAATTTATGTTTTAATCCATCTAAAGATTTGAAATGATGGTCACCATAGAATTCCCGTTTATTCAGCAAGAAGGACGATTTTGTGGGCTGTCACAGGAGCTCCCCAGAATCTATGCCTTTTGTTGGAAGAGATCTCCCTGCACCCCCCCCCCCCAATCCCCCTCCCGCACACCCGCCCCACCATCCTTCCTCATGGGTTGCATTTGTATCCCTCACTCAATGGAAATGACTGCAGCTTTGTGATATGTCTAAACCATTATGGTCGACCTTCGGATAATAAGTTTGTTTCACAAAATTGTCACACTAAAATCGGAAAGATGTGACCAGACGTTGAACTAGTACAATTCATTCATTGTACGTTTCACGAATTAATTAGAGTGACCACTTCCAAAGTACAGTCAACCGACTTTGGATATGGGATAGCAGTCGCAGAACTGAGGCAAAGGGACCCACATTGGTTGTTTTATATCCTAAGTTTCTTTTGTAATCGAGGTAATTTGTACAGAAAGAGTGTAGTCGGGATCATCTGCAAAGTGTCGTCATTTCCGGCCTCGTTTAGTTATGTCCGACCTTGCATAAGCAAAGTGTAGTGTACAGTTGACTGATATCAGCATTTCATGTAACGATTCAGAGTCTGAAATAACTCAGGGCGGTTAAGCGTCGCAGGAGAGCGAAGGAAATCGCCGGGTCGTGGGAACGAATTACCCGTCCTGGCCCCGGTAGCTGGACTCGCAATCCAGGGGGAAACTGAAGACGGGCTTGTTCAATAGCATGGCCGTTGAAAGGTCCTGGTATATCAAAGTGGCACAGTTGGAGTGCATCTGAATTGATCAGTATTCAGGTCGTACGGCTCCACAGGCAAGACATGTCCCTGTCCCCCATAACCCGCCCGTCAGGGCCGTCCATTATCACTTCGGTGCAGTGGACGTTAAACCCCGAACTAACCAACCATTTAACGATTCAGCACGTGGAAGGTGACCTAAGCATGCCCGTGTCCAGCGCTTGTGGGGAACTCGCTGAAACATAAGCGTGTGGTGGCCTGTGATTTTGGACCTTACGGCCGAAGGCCGTAAGGTCCAAAATCACAGACCTGCACACATATGGTATCAGCAAGAGGCATAGATGTTCAAACTCTCCACAAGTAAAGATTTCCGTCCGTGGATCTATGTCCGCCGAAGCAGGGAGGAGTTTTGAGGAGTGTCCGGTGACAGAGACTATGGGCCTTGTTACATATATTCAAATTGGGCAGTTCAGGCAGTGCGAGGACCGGTGTTTTTAAAAATAATTTTTGCCTTGCTTGAAAATTTGTAGCAGGGCTGAATGTTGGAATTTGCTAGAAATTTCTAGTTAGATGAGAGGAGACATGTTTGGCGCTTTGATTCATACCATCCTGAGCTTATCCGCCAGTGGACAATTGTGGGCCTATTTTGTGTTGCCATTGACGTAGGGATTTGAGGGGCACGCTGATTTCAGCTGTGCTTGGGTGTGGGGTTGGTAAGGAACCAGTCTCATAGCCAAGAAATGAGACGGATGATGTGTTGTTGTTGTTTTTTTTTTTTTTTTTTATTTTGTATTTTGTGCATGGCAAATGTGCAGCTGGTGGGGGGGGGGGGGGGGGTAGTGTTTTTTAGGGGATTGAAAAATTAGGGGATGCCTGGGACTGACTAAGGCTAAGAGACTGGACAGTACGGAAACAAAAGCAGAAGTAATGGCTAGCGTTAGTTTCCACAGTTAACAGCAGCAGGCCGCTCTGTCTGTCTCTGGGGTCCGTAGCACGAGTGAGCCTAGTCCTGCGCCAGCCATTAAGCAAGGTGCTCCGCTATAGCGGAGCACCTTGCTTAGTGGCTGGCGCAGGGCTAAGCTCACTCGCGCAGCTGAGGTTCGGTCGCTATACTAGTTTCAGCTGCACATCACAGGCGGGGTGGGTTACGGCTACTTTGGTGCACGGGCTGATCGACCACAGCTGTTTTAGCCCGATTGTTCCAAGACGCGTTTCTTTCTTCAATGAGCGTTTCCTTGCACGATGTAACTCACCACATTTCTTAGTGTTAATGTCAAGTTTTTCGCAGCAATTCGTTCTTCCAAGACAATAGAATCCGATGATGATCAGTGTAATTACTTCCCTGTTGTTTATTTCCAGTATTCCACTAACGCTTTCAGTTGATATACCTTCAGTCTGACAATCAGCACTGAACTCTGTTTTCCTCTTCATGAAATCTTAGTTAGTTAGTTTGTTAGTTAGCTTGTTTTGTCGTTTCTCTTGGGTTCAGTTGAGTTCTTTTTGGTTGTTTCGTTGGTTGGTTGGTTGGTTGGTTGGTTGGTTGGTTGGTTGGTTGTATAAACCATAACAATATCAGTCTTGCACACATATCTTCAGTTCACCATCCATTCTCCAAACTATAGGGCGCAGACTGCGACATCGCGATAGTCATCCCAAGATGCTCTCACTACAGAGACCTTGTTTAAGCCAATCCCTCCCTCGTATTCTTGAATCCACAATAGGTATAGATTCGCATGAGCCCCTGCGACCGCAGGGGCTCATGAGAAGGTTTGCCTCCTTTCATCTTCTCATGTCTTGCCTTTTGACGGAGGAAGCTGGGTGTTACGCCTGTGAGTGAAGAGACTCACATCAGCGGCCGAGTCCATGATCTCCTGGGACACCTGTGGTTTTATCACAAGATTCATTAGCAGTATTTAAAGTTTTGTGGATTGTATTAACATGTGGCCGGCCGCACACGGCTCTTTGAGGCTGGAGACAGAGTGAGAACGGCCACGACATCACTGGCGGGGCCTGGAGCTGAACCCCCTCGTCACCTTCTCTGTGCCAGAAACATAGATGTACATGTAAGGCGTATTAGTGGGTGCTAAGGGTTGTCCGCAAAGCAGAGTATGTTTTGGAATCCTGCGGTCAGCTTAAATGACAGGTTTTGAAGAGTTTTCAAGGAATGAAGAGAATCTTGATACAGTGAACAAACGGTCTTCGGGCCTTCGTCGGACCGAGAGCCTTTTGTTTACTTGAGTCTATTATTATTTATGACTCTTCCAGTTTGGACGATTTATTTTAGGGCCAACACAAAAAACAGCCACATGTTTAAATCCTGATCCATTTTTGTCCAAGAAAATGGACGCAAGTATTTGCAAAGAATGCTCCGTGTTTAATTTGCAGCGAAAGGCATGATATTCTCTTGATCTGTTACAATTACAAGGAACAGAAATATGCGAAGGGACCGTTTATGAACTGAAGCAAGAGACATTGTCTTCATCCGCTACATCACAAGGAACATAACTATGTGAAAGGGGGAGATTACACGAAATTTGAGCTCCGTTTTTGCGGCGTTGAAGCAAGACATATTGTCTACGAGTTACAAGAAACAGAAATATGTGGCAAGAAAAAGTTATGCTCCGTTTTTTGGGGTACGAAAGTTATAGGCGCCATTTAAAAACTGAACCAAGAGGCATAGATTCTCATGAGCCCCTGCGAATGCAGGGCTCATGAGAATCTATGCTTCTTGCAGCCGGAAGGGGGTTAAGTTGCGGAGTCCCAGGGCTAGGAGCTAGCGGACCCTGTTTTTCTTTGCACTTAATAAAGGCGGGCAGTTTGGCGGCATAAAAGACGGCAGCATAATGAGCTCTTCAAAATGATCCCGCGAAATGGAGGGAGGAAGATAGGAGATGGAAAATTCGCGGAGAAGATAGGGCGCTACTGGGTGTGGAGTACTTTGACTTTCCAGTACCCCACCCCATTCACAGTCTTTTAGTTCCAGCGACAATTGGAGGATGGCTAAGACACGATTGTTCTGTGGACTATCAGTTTCACTGCCGAGGTAAGGTGAACACGACTGACCCAACTGCAAGAGGCATAGATCCTCATGAGCCCCCGCATTCGCGGGGGCGCATGAAGATCTATGCCTCTTGCTGAATCTTCTTAGACGCTTTTGGTGTTGAATACAAGGCAGAGGCGTCAGAAACGCAATCTGCGACTACACAGTGGCTGTGACGAAGTTCGTTTTGATACTCCCTGTGGACGATCTAATTAACCTATTAACATCGTAGCTATGATTAAATACCATTTTAATTTACAACTGCCTCTTGTCAGTGTCTGCCATTCAGGTAGTAAAACATCCTGATTGTAAAAACTTGACTGAAACATCGTTGGGGACAAAACCAATTTATTATTCAAAGTGTTGCTAAGCCACTCTCTCAGTTTATAAGCCTTTTCCCGCCACTTGTCGTGTACGTAGGACGCAGCAGACGAGATTAGAATGAGCGATTGGAAGTTATAAGTAAGAGAGTTATTACGTCACGTAATTATTTGTTATATTCTTCAGACTAGACAGATGATTTCTGAGGTCGGCCGACCTTTGAAGGCAAAAGACAGCAAAGTCCATGTTTGCGAAAAGCGAGATGTTGATTGTAATACAGTGACAATCTCGCTGTTCACAAAACTGGACTTACTTCGCAGGCCAGATGGAGTCCAGAGATGTTTCACTCATGCTCTCAGAAAATACATCGCCTGGAAAATACTACAGTAAGCACCACGGATCTGTTATAGCCATAGACTCTCATGAGCCCTATCAGGTGCAGGGACTCATCAGATGTGTATACGTCATACTGATGTGTATGGCACTCATTTACTTCATCTCCTTCCTAGAAGGAGTATGTCAGATGACTGACGGATGACTGACAAAGTTTCTTACCGTTTTCCTACAGTTTTGCTGTCTGTCAGATCCACCCAGGTGCAAAGGACATAGATTCTCATGAACCCCTGCAACTGCAGAGTCTGTCTTTCGGTAACAGAAAGTTCTAGAAATTATCGGCTTCATTCAGTTATTCCATAGTCGGAGGAGGTCGCAGGGGCTGGGGCGCCAACCGTTGTAGTCTTTTTGCGACGTCATCACAATCAATTCCTCCATTCCATCCCCCCCAACACCAAGGCCCGTAAAAACTGAAAATACTTTTGGCCTCAGCGCATCAGAATGTTATGGCCCAGCGCCATTTTCTTTGGTCTTCCGGCCGCGCCGTCTGATTACCTCCCCTACCATAACAGTGGCCAGAGTTCTGCGCCCCTGTGCAAAATCTCTCTGGCGGCGTCGCGAAGTTGATGGTACCGGAAAATTGACAATGACTCCGCTATTAAACATACACGTGCGGAATCCGACAGCACTGCTATCGCCCAATCCATCTCCAAGTGGCGTAGATTGTCATGAGCCCCTGCGAACGCAGGGGTTCATGAGAATCTAAGCCACTTGTGATATCAATTGTTCTCATCTCCTTTCCTCGCACCGAGGTACTTTGTGCGGGTGTAAGCGCGCGGCTAGATTCCAAAGCTCCATTTGGTGCGCGCCTTATGCCGGACTTTGGCATTCTTCCTGTCTTCCATATTCTGGAACGGTATGCATGACGGCGGCGTAAGAAATAGGAAGGGGTAGGTTTGTCGGAGGGTTGCTGTCACGTAGCATTTTCCATTAATCGCTTTGGGCCTCCGCCGAATTTCCTTGTCTTTATTTTTTTTCTCAGTCAGATATGGATCTGGTAATTTATATCAGACAAATTAGTGCAGATTTTAAAACTTTAAATATACATTCGTCTGCTTGTGTCTATTTTTTTTTTTTCTCATTCAGATGCAGGTCTCCGAAACATCGATGCTGAATGTAATAGTTTGATTGAAATCTTTCTTTATTTGTCTGTGATGGTCAGGTAGATTTCAATCATGCGTGTCTCAAGTGTTCTTGCGCTCTACTGGCAACACAATGCAAAACTTACAAGCAATCACTTTTTTTGCATTAATTTCTGCGTCATATTGTATTCAAACCTGTCAGTTCAAGTGGTCGCAGGTCACTTTGTGTTTCTCAAACCTTTGATAATTCTGCTCCAACGGTGCCCCAGGAGTCCAATTTCGGAATGTCAGTTACAAAGAGGTTTCTGCATGAGGCATAGATCTAATGTCAGTTACAAAGAGGTTTCTGCATGAGGCATAGATCTAATGTCAGTTACAAAGAGGTTTCTGCATGAGGCATAGATCTAATGTCAGTTACAAAGAGGTTTCTGCATGAGGCATAGATCTAATGTCAGTTACAAAGAGGTTTCTGCATGAGGCATAGATCTAATGTCAGTTACAAAGAGGTTTCTGCATGAGGCATAGATCTAATGTCAGTTACAAAGAGGTTTCTGCATGAGGCATAGATCTATCTCTTGCAGTTGCGTGGTCTTCAGTTTTCTCGGCAATGAAGGGGTTCAGTAAAGGTGAATACGGAAAGATTATTATGAAGAGGTACTGCGTGCTGGTTTCTTAGTTCAATGTGGGGTCCGTGTGATCAAACTGGTCGAATTCAATTAAAAACCGACAACTCGGCAACTGCAGGACCAGATGTGTCCTGACTTGTGATTTTTTCGATCTTTCAGCTCTAGGCTGTAAGGTCTAAATGTACAAAGCAGCTCGCACACGAAATAATTCAGACGAACCAAACAGTTCATCATTCACTTGATCTGATGAACAGAAATATCATACCATGTTTGAAAGAGTATCGTAGTGCCTTTTGCCATTCCCCCCCCCCCCCCCTTCTACTGCCGATAAAAATTAAGCACCGCCCAACTGCAAGAGGAATAGATCCTCATCAGCCTCCTCAACTGCGGGGGCTCATGAGGATCTATGCATCTTGCCGAAACCCCTTCTGCATCCATGTTCTTTTGACGCCGGTCTGGGAACCTTTCACGCTGAAATTATCATGATTTCCGCAACCAAATTCCAGACAATGTAGAGTTGGTTGTGGAGCTGTGGTTCTCTTTAGTGTATCAGTGCTGCTGTGCTTGAGTTCTGTCGAGGTTCCTCTGTCTTATCTAGACATTTCTTTATTGAGGGAAGACATACAGAGCCTAACAAAAAGCTCGCTTGGTTTGTTTTGTTTTGGGCTCTGTAAAGTTCTGCGGTCTAGGTACCGAATCACACTGGCAAAGAAGAATTGGAACTGAGTTTCCTCCGTGCGCAAGAGGCACAGATCCTCATGCGCCCTCGCAGTTGCGAGGGCTCATGAAGATCTGTGCCTCTTGCGTAGCCGATTTCCTTTTGAGTGTTGCCAAAAAGTCAGACACTGGTTGTTGAGTATGAGGAGTTGCACCCTCAGTGAGTCGTGCACTGACTTGAAATAAGGCAATATCAGATCTTGAAAATTCATCGTGACCGGAGGGTTCCATGTTATTTCGGATAGTTCTGGTTTTGATTTGTCCTAGATTGCGGCCGATCGAGCCGGCACACAAAGCCGTTCTATTCACGTGAGTACACATGGATAAAAGCTGATTTCGTACGAAACTACATGTCAACGCAGAACATTGCATTCTGAACTTGTGTCTCAATTGCAGTTGACTTAGTTAGTATTTCCTAAATGCAATTGATTTGATATCTTGCTAAACTGCAAGAACAGTTGCGGAGTATCGCTTACCATCACTTCATCATTTACAGATACAAGTGTATCAGCCTCTTACCATTTGGGATTTTTGTCTTTTACGATATGGGAACACTCTGCTGCAAAAACATAATTATGTTGCTGTAATGTTGTAATGCAGACCAAAACATATCACCTGCCACATATGCACACCTTAATTAATTTTTGTTTATGACCGCTGAAGAGAACTGGATCTCATCACAGACAGTGCTCTCAAGTACAACAACATGAAACGACTATATACAAATCAAAACGCAGTTACATTTTTACCTGACCTTCTTGAACAACGTTGCTATGCGTACAAAAACATCATGGAACTGCACAATCACGGCGAATATGAGATCTTGAAAATTGTGTGTTTGGTGTCCGGAGCGGCTGCCGCAACTACGCCTAGGGGCCCCCTGGTGGTGTGTTATGTTTTCGCCAGCCCTATTGTTTTTCTACAATCCCCTAAAGCGCCTCTGCAGAGCTGTTACGCGCCCTGCAATCTGATATAGCAATATAGGCCGGCGGCCCGCAACATTCGGATGCAGCCATTTTTGTTTGAATGCGAAGAACAGTCTTGTTGCATTTTCCCGTGTTGCCTATCGGCGTTTTTGGCTTTTTGCGTGTGCTGATCTGTGATTTTGGACCTGACGGCCTACGGCCGTCAGGTCCAAAATCACAGACCAGCACACATTTTTATCTCGGTCCCTTTTATCTTTTATTCGTCTCGCTCTTGTCTGACTCTTTTGTATCAGTGCAGCGCCAATTTTGGCAGCTAGAGTCGTCCAAGACAGCTAAAGGGTCGCCCTTGATTAGCTTTGCGCTTTATGCGGAAGTAGCGCTTAGTATACAATTCAGGCCAAAAAGGCGACTGCTAAGCATGTACAATGCAGAGGAAAACCCAAGGAAGAAAACTCGCTTTGAAAAGAGAGCTACAACACAAATTATTAATATTATCGAGTTTATTAATTTATTAATTTCTTTTCTAAGCATTTTTTTTTTTTTTTTTTGTCTTCGTTGTGTTCTTCTCAGCATTTTGATTGCAACATGTAAGTCATTTGATTTTAACTGACGCTGGAAGTGAAAGGACCAAGGGGTACATGTAACGGTGTGGTGTGGCTTTAAAAAAAAAAAAATCTTTTTTTTTTTTAAATCTTTCTAATTTTTTGAATATATTCTTCTTTTTTTCTGTTTTTACTGGGATGATCCCGTTTTATTTTCTGCCCAGTTTTTATTGCGGATGGTTCCTTTGTTTATAGAGCAGTATTTTGAAGTTCTGCAACCTTTTATGATTTTTTTTCTCGTTTGTATGATGATAAGATTTTAATTTTTTTTGTGTGAAGTATTTTCAAGCAGATCTGGGGCAGTTCTACGCTTTTTTGTTTTGTTTTTGGTTTGTTTCTTGGATGACACTGTGTCTAGTATGGCCCTTTTGTGACCTATCTCAGCCATCATGAGAATAATCAAAAGAGAAGAAAGAGAGTGAAAATATTTGGGGAGTCAGTGCGAGCAATGCTTCCAACACAGCTTCAAGGTGACCTACTAAACGAAGGAAAGGTCATTGGGCCGAAGTTGGCCTTTGTTTTGTTCTTGCTATTCTAAAGCGTGTTTCTTTTATTCCCCTGGGTTGTTGTTTTGCGAAAGCCAGACAGGAAAGGGTGACTGCCAAGCGTGTAAAATGCAAAGCCGAAAATACACAACAAAGACAAATACAACCACAGAGAGGACAAATGTAATACAATCTGTTAACCCTTTGGCTGTCGGCAGCGGTTTTTGTCGCGATGATTCCTGCAGGAATAACAACACCCTGACATCCTGCAGGAATAACAACACCCTGACATCCTGCAGGAATAACAACATCCTGACATCCCGCAGGAATAACAACATCCTGACATCCTGGAGGAATAACAACACCCTGACATCCTGCAGGAATAACAACACCCTGACATCCTGCAGGAATAACAACATCATGAAATCCTGCAGGAATAACAACACCCTGACATCCTGCAGGAATAACAACACCCTGACATCCTGCAGGAATAAAACACCGTGAGAGCCTGCCGGAATAACAACACCCTGACATCCTGCAGTAATAAAAACACCCATACATCCTGGAGGAATACCAACACCCTGACATCCTGCAGGAATACCAACACCCTTACATCCTGCAGGAATAACAACACCCTGACATCCTGCAGGAATAACAACACCCTGACATCCTGCAGGAATAACAACACCCTGACATCCTGCAGGAATAACAACACCCTGACATCCTACAGGAATAACAACATCATGAAATCCTGCAGGAATAACAACACCCTGACATCCTGCAGGAATAAAACACCGTGAGAGCCTGCCGGAATAACAACACCTTGACATCCTGCAGTAATAAAAACACCCTTACATCCTGCAGAATAACAACACCCTGACATCCTGCAGCAATAACAACACCCTGACATCCTGCAGGAATAACAACACCCTGACATCCTCCAGGAATAACAACACCCTGACATCCTGCAGGAATAACAACACCCTGACATCCTGCAGTAATAACAACACCATGACATCCTGCAGGAATAACAACACCACATCCTGCAGAAATAATAACACACTGACATCCTGCAGGAATAACAACACCCTGACATCCTGCAGGAATAACAACACCCTGACATCCTGCAGGGATAAGAACACCCTGACATCCTGCAGGAATAACAACACCCTGACATCCTGCAGGGATCACAACACCCTGACATCCTGCAGGGATCACAACACCCTGACATCCTGCAGGAATCATCGCAACAAAAACCGCTGCCGACAGCCAAAGGGTTAATGTTTCGGGTTAACACATTCGAGACGTGCTGCCTCCGGATACGCGGCTTAGGCCGCGTGTCCGGAGGCGGCACGTCTCGAATGAGTTAAAACACTATTTCAAAATAAACATACAGACAGAAATGGACTACTTAAAACGTAACTTTTCCAGGCCAGAGTTCAAAGTCCTGCGTCAGCCACTAAGCAAGGTGCTCCCGCTACTGATATTATTGGCTGGCGCAGGACTCAGAATGATTAGTATATTATATATGTAGTCTATTCCTGTCCGCATGTCTAAAAAAAATTTAAAAAAAATAATTAAAAAAACCCCGAAAAGTTAATAAGCGTTGGTGCGATGCGTTTTCCATCATGTTAAAAGTTAAAAAAACTTTGACGAACTTGTCCTTTGTAAGTGTGTTGATTTCGTTGTTGGGTATTCTATGTTTTGTAGTGAACTACGACAGTAGAAAGATGCTATACCGGCTTTGGTGTTTTCACGCCGTGTCCGCTTTGTGCGTATTCTTCTTGTTTGTTTTGTCTCCTCTCATTTAGTTGTCGTGCAAAAACACCTTGATCAGGTTGCTGGTGGAACTCAACAGGCATAGATTTGCATGTAGTGTCTATGCAGGTGCACGAGCCACGAAAACATATGGGCCTCTTTTTTAGATTTCGGTCTTGGCTCTATGGTCCTCGAATGGACTGAAATGGTGAGCTGCCGTAGCACAATAAACACAACCCAAAATGCAAGAGGCATAGATCCTCATGGGCCCCCGCATATGCGGGGGCTCATGAGGATCTATGCCTCTTGCTGAAACCACTTTGTATCCACGTCCCTGTGACGGCCGGGGGTCTTGGACGCTGAATTGACAATGATTTCAAACACTGTGACAATGTAGACCCACTGGGTAGTGATCTGGGTTTNACTTGAGTCTGCAAGTAAGAACTGAACTGCGGAACAGGTTTTTATTATTATTATTATTATTATTATCATTTTTACCGGCGGAACCCTGCCGAGTCAGTGCACCTGCCATACACAGAGTCGCACAAAAAACGCTTCATGATGATAATGCCGTCTTTTCTCTTTTTTTCACGTTCACACACGTGCACTGTCAGAGTTGCTGTTCTCCCAGGCCTAGGCTGCCGCGTCTAGTGGTGCATTGTAATTAATTGTGTGCCGGTCTGCGATTTTGGACCTTACGGCTTTCAGCCGTAAGGTCCAAAATCACAGACCAGCACACAGTTGTAAACAGCAGTGAACGCTGAGTAACCTGCTTGTCTTGAAGCGCGAAGAGTTACACTGACGGACGGCGATCTTCAGAGATCGTCACTGATTCTAACTTTGATGTTGTTCTAGGAAGGAACGTATGGGTCTTCGTGACCCACGGATTTGATGGTCTGTATTCTCATGAAGAATATTTTTACGCACGTTGCAGGTGGAAGGTGCTCGCTGCCAGAATGTAAAGGGTTAAGGGGTGTTTCTCTCGTTTACAACACTCGGCGGACGTTTGCGAAAGTCGTGATCTAAAGCTGGGCAAGAGATCACCCTCGGCCAAACACTCCTCCGGGACGGGGCCACTTGCCAGTTGCAGGCTTATGCCCCGAAGACGTCCTCCTTTGGAGTATAGATGATGGTGCAAAGGAGGATGAGGCACAGATTGTCACGAGACCATGCAGCTGCTGGGACCCATAAAAATCTGTGCCTCTTGTAAGTAGAGGTGTCTGGGGTGGCCATGTAGAGATGGATTTGCAAAGAGGATGGGGGACGGTTCCATTCTTCTGCCTAGTAAGCAAATGATCCTTGGACCAGCGTCGATTTTGGATGGTCCAGTAACAGCTCTACACATGCACAAGGAGTATACACTCTTGGACGTGCACGAGCCAACGAAAGCCGAAATGAGCCCGAGGACCTTTTGCTCATCAAGTGTTCGGTGCATATAGCTTCTGCACAAACACCACACGTAGGCATAGATCTAAATGTGCTACTTACACGCAGTTTGGCACAAAGAGACCCACCTCTCCTCATGCCATTGGTGGCTTACGAGGCCGATGATCTTTACATATTGTAGACATTATTTAGATGTTATTTTCGATCTATGTTCCTGAGGCGGAAAGTCTTCATGATAGAAGGGGATGGGGTAGAGGTACTATGAAGTAGCTAGTAATTAGTATGACGGGACCCATAGTACTTACCACACTGCCATTCGCAGGTCATCAATAGACCACCCGGGCAATCTGTGGGCCGGGCTGATTGAAGTCATAGCTGTAGTGCTGAAGTTGATTGTAATGGAAATAGCGGACCTCAGTTGTATCTAAAGTGTACTCGCGGTAAGATCCAGGCCAACCCACACCCCTGCTAGTCTCCCGCTTGAAAAACCCAGCATCTACTGTACTTTATGTTTTATCGTCCAATGATTACAAGACACAGATCCTCAGGTGCCTCCTCAGTCATGCTACCGTCAAAGAGAAACATGTGGGTGCTGTGTACTAAGGTTCAGGTTGTGAGGATATGCCTCCGGACCTGGCAATTTAAGTTTCTGTTTTTCAGCCAGAAGAGGTAGGCTGAATTTAACTTATGCATTGCCGAGATAAAGTGAGCACCACGCAACTGCAAGAGTCAATGATCCTCAAGAGGCTCCGCAGCAGGCGGGGCTCTTGTGCATCTATGCCTCTTTGTGACTAGCTGGGTTTCGTGTTCCTTGGAGCTGCATGTGACTCTGGCGTTCTTTGGCGGCTGACTTTACTCTGATCTCAATTCATTATTCATGGAAAAAAAAAAATTCGTTGCCGCTGGCATCGAAGGGGTTAATCTACCATGCCGCTGTCCTGCAGGTGTTGGGGAGAACAGAATACCAGACTGAGATCTAAGGGGTACAGGGTGGATTCGTACTAGAACGCGCCACCCCTCCCTTGGTCCCCAAACGCCATTATTCTTTCCGCAGTCCGTGTGAAAGTTACAGCAACCGATACAACGCAGCCCCTCCTCCAAGCCCATTCTTTTTACAAGAGACATAGATTATCATGAGGCCCTGCAGTCGCAGGGGCTCATGAGAATCTTTGCCTCTTGCTTGGCAAGGAAGGCTCCAGCCGTTCTCGAAATGGAGGATGTTGTTCTGGGTTAAGCCAGAGACTGACTGGAGCTCAAAGAATTTTGCAGGAGATCATTTTCACACAAAGACAAGTCAATGTATTCGTCGAAGACTTTAGTTTCCTAGACAATGTATTTTGGAATCTTCTTCGAGAGACTGTGTACCAGTTGCGGGACACGGATTCACAGATAGTTTCAAAGTAGTGCCTGTACAGCTTTGCGCCTTTTGGCCCATGCTAATCACGCACTGCGCATAAACTGTCACCCCCGCATGTAATATATCATCGGAGTTGATTGAAATCTCTCTCTCTCTCTCTCTCTCTCTCTCTCTCTCTCTCTCTCTCTCTCTCTCTCTCTCTCTCTCTCTCTCTCTCTCTCTCTCCTCTCTCTCTCTCTCTCTCTCTCTCACTCGGTAAAACGTTTTGACAGAAAAGAATCGTCATTTCACGAGAGAGAGAGAGAGAGAGAGAGAGAGAGAGAGAGAGAGAGAGAGAGAGAGAGAGAGAGAGAGAGAGAGAGGAGAGAGAGAGAGAGAGAGAGGAGAGAGAGAGGGAGAGAGAGAGGAACATCTAGTTTGTTTAACCTACTGATTTCATGTCCTGTTGTACCGCGCATACAAGGAGTTGGGCCAGAATACCACTGTGTAGTAAGTGTTGACGGATGAATCATCAAATACAAATACGGAGTCTGAATTTCTTCATACGTGCTTTTGAGGACAGAGCTCTCAGGCACTGGGTCACCCTGCATAATGGGAATCTCGCACGTATCGCGCCAACTGGATGAGTTGGTTGTACATTGCTTAACCCTTTTAGCCCCAAGGTCCCATTTCTCGAATGTTTGGAGGTGTTGCCTAATGACTGTGTACCAGTTGCAGGAGATGGCGTGACCAAGGCGCCAAGCTAATCTGGCACTACCCTTGAATTATCATGGTCAACCAATCTCCTGCTGTAGGAACTCGGGGCTAAAATGGGTTAACGCCCCCGAACTGGATGAGGTCAATCAACAGCGATAGTTCAAGAGCAGTGTCTGCGGTCAGATCGGCACTGGCCGCCTGCGGAAGCGAAAGGTTATTAAGGCACTATCTTTGATAATTCTTGATGGGATTAATAATTAACATACTTCCAGAGACATGCAGCATAAACAAGTTAAGTCCCCTGACAGCGTCCCTCAAGAGTTACGTCCCCTGACAGCACCCTTTACGAGGTTCACTGTAAGGTGAAAAACACGAATCCGATCCGAATCGGAAGCGGGTCAGAAACAGGCAGGTTCGTGCGAGTCCTGTTCATGTTTGTGTGTTTCCATATGCCGGATGTGGCAGCAAATTCGCATCCGGCTTGTGACAAAAATGACGCAATTTTGAAGGAAAACAAACACGTTTCCGATCCGATCGAAGCGGGTCCGAAACAGGCAGGTTCGTGCGAGTCCTGTTTATGTTTGTGTGTTTCCATATGCCGGATGTGGCAGCAAATTCGCATCCGGCTTGTGACAAAAATGACGCAATTTTTGAAGGAAAATTGCATCACCACATCGGTTTCGGGTCGTATTTGGTATCGGTCCATGACGGTGGCCTTCACGAGTTAAGAGTCAAGAGACTATCCTTGAGCTATCAACTTACATTTAACCTAGATGATTTTGCACCTCCGCTGAGAATGAACTGTATATGAAAGCCTAACCCATTTAACTCCAACACACTACAGCAGGAGATGGATCGACCATGATAATTCAAGGGCAGTGCCAGATTAGCATGGCGCCATCAGGCGCCAAGATAATCTGGCACTGCCCTTGAATTGTCATGGTCGATCCATCTCCTTCAAGTGGCACTTAGTTTTTCAAGTGACACGTCTAAAATATGGCGAAACATGGCCGTGCGGTTAAATGCGTGAGGAATGATGACCTCACTTTCACCCCCAAAACGAATTTTGACCTTTTTTGTCAGTTATCTCAGCTGGTCGATCTATCTGTCTGACGCAACTTGTAGGCAGCGCCTTTCAGACGAGTGTAACCCCTTCGTTGCCAGAGTTCACAAATTACGCCTCTGAAACGTCAGCACACTGACCGCAATTTGAGCGGAAACACAGATCGGAATGGTGCCAAAAATAGGCGCAAAGAACACAGGACGGACAAGAGACATAAGCCCTCATGAGCCCCCGCGACTGCGGTAAGTTAGTGCGACTGCGGTAAGTTAGTGCGACTGCGGTAAGTTAACGCGACTGCGGTAAGTTAACGCGACTGCCGTAAGTTAGTGCGACTGCGGTAAGTTAGTACGACTGCGGTAAGTTAGTGGGACTGCGGTAAGTTAGTTGAACTGCGGTAAGTTAGTGCGACTGCGGTAAGTTAGTGCGACTGCGGTAAGTTAGTGCGACTGCGGTAAGTTAGTGCGACAGCGGTAAGTTAGTGCGACTGCGGTAAGTTAGTGCGACTGCGGTAAGTTAACGCGACTGCGGTAAGTTAACGCGACTGCCGTAAGTTAGTGCGACTGCGGTAAGTTAGTACGACTGCGGTAAGTTAGTGGGACTGCGGTAAGTTAGTTGAACTGCGGTAAGTTAGTGCGACTGCGGTAAGTTAGTGCGACTGCGGTAAGTTAGTGCGACTGCGGTAAGTTAGTGCGACAGCGGTAAGTTAGTGCGACTGCGGTAAGTTAGTGCGACTGCGGTAAGTTAGTGGGACTGAAAGGGCTCATGAAGGTTTATGTCTCTTGCAGCTGGGTAGCGTTCACCTTGCTCCGACAGTTAACGCGGTAAACCTTTGACTCCGGATGCGAAAAGGGTTTGTGCTACTGGATGGTATACCCATGGATACCCGTAGTTGGAGAAACGATGACAACTTGGTTGGGGGTCACGGCGACTTGACATAACTTCACTGGTTTGAGAGCCGCTGATTCATGTCAATGCAATAAAGAATAGTGTGCATGCGATGAATTCTCCTTTAAACAAACTTCCCTTCCCATTCTTCTCTCTTTCTTCTTGCTCTTTGCAGCAAAGACGTTGGTTCCCTGGCTAGAATGCGCCTTATTTTGTTAAAAAATGGCTTTATTTCTCTCAGAATGCCAGTATTGTGTTAAGAATGGCTATAGTTTTTCAAGAATGCCTTTATTTGGCGCAAGATGGCTGTATTTTCACCGAGAATGGCTTTATTTTGAAAACACATAGGCAGTTATTAATGTGTCAGCCCAGCACAGGTGTGGTTGTTTAACGACTCAACAATGGCCGCTATACAATCTTGCACGCACTCGACCATTGCAGCAGTCAACAACACCCGAAATGAGAATAAAGATGAATACCGAAGTAGAAAAGCCCTGCCATATTTCTTTAGCAAGGCAGGGGGCACACAATTCCATGCCCGTCCGTGCGGCAACCCCACGTAATGTTAGCAAGAGGCATAGATTCTCATGAGCCCCTGCTGTCTGCAGGGGCTCATGAGAATATATGCCTCTTGGTTCCGAAGACCCTGTTTCTTCGTTTAGGTTCGCGAGAGATATAGATTCACTTGACGCCTTTCGGCTGCTTTGGCTCATAAAAATCTATGCCTTTTTAAAAATTTTTAAATTGTCGCGTTATTGGAAAGGTCTACAGCATTTGTACATGAGAATATGATAGGATCTTGATGTGCGTTTAACAAAATTTATCATGTTATATTCATTTGTGTTTCATTTATACTTTGTTTTTATTTTTATTTTATTTCTTTATGTTATGTTGTGAAATGAATTTATTTTACTTTTTAAACAATTTTTAAAACAATATTTATTATTATTATTATTATTATTATTATTATTATTATTATTGTATTTATTATTTATTTATTATTGATTTTTTTATTTTTATTTTTTATTATTTATTTTTTTTATTTTTTTATTTTTTTTAAATTATTATTATTTTATTTATTTTATTTTATTTTATTTTATTTTATTTATTTATTTATTTATTTATTTATTTATTTTATTTATTTTTTTTTTTTTGGGGGGGGGAGGGCGACTGGGAATAGGGGGGGGGGGGAGTGAGGGGGGTGTAAAACATTCTTCCGATAACTGCAAGAGCTCATGAGAATCTGTAACATTTGCCTGTAATGATCTAATGTTTCTTCCTTACAAAAACTCGCTCCCGTCTACTTACCTTCCTCGCTACTTTAAACGGCGGAGGTTGTGGTGGTTTAATCACGAGGCTGATCCTTACAGATGAAAATTGGGGACCGTAAGAAAAGGACGTTTATAATGGGCGCCCTGGACTTGAACGTTCAAAGCAGTCCTGCAACAAAAGGCAGAGACTGATGAAACGACAGGAATATCGCGTTGGCGAGGCAGTGTCGCGGGCCATTATCCAGAAGTTTTATGAACGTAAATATGGACAATACAGAAAATACATTACAACTCTTTTCTTCTCAGTCCCCGTTTCGGCGTGGGCTCTTAGTAGACGCAGTCGCGGTAACAGCCTGACTTGGAGGCACAATAGAGGCAGATAGAGTCCTCAAGAGGCATAGATTCTCATGAGAATATATGCCCCTTGCAAGTGGACCGTCCCACACTTCTCTGACAAACACTACCTGAATTTCAGTTGCAGGCGAAGCATGCTGACTTGCTCAGACTGAGGACAACTGTCCTAAGTCAACTGATCTGTTTTTCAATAAGCCTTAAATGTTTATGAGAATCTGTGCCATTTCATATGAGTTTGAAGATCAGAATACAGTGATCTTCGGATAAAGCCAAAAAATGTGAAGGTACCCGATTTTGGTCGATGTTATCCGAAGTTTGCTGACGGCGAAAAACAGCCTTGTTATATCCGGCGTTTCTTACACCTGACCTTGTAATAAGCGAAGTTGGTTATACAAGAAACGTCATTTCGTCCAAGGTCACTTCTTCTTCAGGGGGATGTAGATATGTGCCCCATGCAGACACAAAGAGTTCCGTGTGGCGCTACACCCTACTCAAACAGTGCCTTTAACTGAAAAAAATGAATTGTCAACAGGGCGGTGCTTCCCAACACAACCCGACTCAATAGACACGACCTGCCGACTTTTGTTAAACTCACTGTTGCACAACATAATCACACTCAAAAGCCTAACCCTCGCCTTCCTCTGAATAAGTAGTAAATGGCCCCGTAACTGCAGAGCAATAGGCACAGATTCTCATGAGCCCCTGCATTCGCAGGGGCTCATGCGAATCTTTGCCTATTGCACGTGACAGGGGATGTCTGAGTGACTTTCCGCTCAGCGAGACGCCTTCAAATGCGTGGGAACAATTGTTGGACCAACTCGAACTGATTCAAATGTAAAGGGAAGCTAGACTTCCAGTTAAACTGGGCGAGAGAAATATCAAATTAACTTTTTGACGGCGCTTGTAAAAAATAAAAAATAAATTTGTAAAAGAAAAAAGTTCTAGTGTGAGCACACTCTGCCAGACAGTGCTAGTGACCTCAACATTTAGTTAACGAAATCTAAACCACTAGTCAAGACGTACAAAATCATCAACGAAAATATTTCACAGGCTTCAGAAACTCGGTGTAATCTGTAGTGAGAGTTATCGACGGCATTTGACCTTATCAGAGACAGTCAAGTGACTTCCCTTGCAATTGTGTCCTCGCGTGACCTCACGTGACCCCAATGAGCAGACGACTGACGCGTGTCCTTAGACGACACTTTGGCCGAAAGACAGGCATATTGGGACCAAGTTTGACAACTCCTTTCTTTGGCGAAGTTTGACGTCCGCAGGTAAGCGGCGGCCGGAGGCTCGTCGTAAGTGTGCTGGTCTGTGATTTTGGACCTTACCGCTTGGAGACGTAAGGTCCAAAATCACAGACCAGCGCACATTTTCAGTGAGTCGTAACTTCCTGAAACGGATCCAAGGACAGGATTGATGAAAATAGAATAGGTTTCTGGATTCCTGACCAACATATTCATAGCTTATCGTGTGCCTTTGCAATTGCAGGGTGTCATGTGGTAAAGTCGTAGTCGTAGTATGATAAACACACCAGACGCACGCACGTAAGGTTCTTTTAAATAAACCTCATTCAGCTGCAACCCGTCACACGTGGCTTAAGGATGTAGACAATACTGGAGAAACAGTTCCAACAATATTTTAATTCAGCGATGCGATCTCCACACAATGCATTTCCAAATGCATCAACACTGATACAATGTCTCTTCTGCAAATGTCCACACTGGCGACACAATGTTTCTCATACAACGTACACCACCGTTACGCTGCGTCTCTCACAAAGTACGGGCCACGTACCTACGATAAACTGTGTGTCTCTACAACTGACAATGCAAGACAATGTACCTCCGTTCTTCCCAGCACAAAGTTTTTATAGTATAAAAACTTTCTAGAATAATCTAATGAATTTACACAACGCAACCAATCAGAACGAAACACATTACTAAAACTCAAAAAAATATTAATAAAAGAAGAACTTTCTCGAATAACTTAATTGTCTACAAAAATTCGGCTGCTCATTTAATAATAAGCGCATTAAATAGGCGCTTTATCCCAATTGAAAATCGGCTCAAAGCGCCGCCGCGAACTGAACCCAACAAGCACGCTCACGTGAATCACACGCATTCACTCACACACTGTACATAAACACAGAACATTCACGTGGTGCTAAGGGCAAGCTCAAGCGAGCTACTGAAGTTTTTGGAAATTCAAAATCGTTTGTATTTGAAATTTGATTAAGTGGGCTGAAGCTGATACCAAAGATTCAGCCCCAAATCCCAGTATGTAATGATATCACACAAAAATATGGCAAACCGTTTACGACTTTTCACAACACGCAAAGAACGGCTGCTAATTTCACGCGCACAGTAAACAACTATGACCAGCAGCTTTGCTACTATGTTACAAAATCTTTTGACGTCACCTGTACGAGGTCACTAGACAGCGCGACTCTGTTTCGAACGTTCTGGTTCATTCTCAACTAATCTACGCAAAACGAAGATCGACCTCTCTTCTCCGTGCGACTTTTCTAGAAGCTTCCGGACTAAAATTAACGTTTCATAACAAAGCCAAAACCGCTATCATGGACGAACGATAAAGAATCTGACCGAAAAGGTACGTGATACGTAACCATGATAGCTCAAATAAATATCGGATCGTTTCCTACGATTAACACATGCATGCTCTCACATGACAACACAACCACAATCGTAACACAGGGGTCCATGAGAATCCGTAAGTTCTCAGACACATGCATGCTCTCACATGACAACACAACCACAATCGTAACACAGGGGTCCATGAGAATCCGTAAGTTCTCAGACACATGCATGCTCTCACAGGACAACACAACCACAATCGTAACACAGGGGTCCATGAGAATCCGTAAGTTCTCAGACACATGCATACTCTCACAGGACAACACAACCACAATCGTAACACCGGGGTCCATGAGAATCCGTAAGTTCTCAGACACATGCATGCTCTCACAGGACAACACAACCATAATCGTAACACTTGGGTCCATGAGAATCCGTAAGTTCTCAGACAGATGCATGCTCTCACAGGACAACACAACCACAATCGTAACACAGGGGTCCATGAGAATCGGTAAGTTCTCAGACACATGCATTCTCTCACAGGACAACACAACCACAATCGTAACACAGGGGTCCATGAGAATCCGTAAGTTCTCAGACACATGCATGCTCTCACAGGACAACACAACCACAATCGTAACACAGGGGTCCATGAGAATCCGTAAGTTCTCAGACACATGCATGCTCTCACAGGACAACACAACCACAATCGTAACACAGGGGTCCGTGAGAATCCGTAAGTTCTCAGCTCAGGACACACACATCGCACATGGCCTAGTCTCGACATGCACCTGACAACACAATCACAATCGTAACACGGGTCCATGAGAATCCGTAAGTTCTCAGACACATGCATGCTCTCACATGACAACACAACCACAATCGTAACACAGGGGTTCATGAGAATCCGTAAGTTCTCAGACACATGCATGCTCTCACATGACGACACAACCACAATCGTAACACAGGGGTCCATGAGAATCCGTAACTCAGACAGATGGATCGGGAAAGGTTTTACTCCTTCACTGTCAAGAAAAACGACACACGGCCCAAATGCAATAGGCATAGATCCTCATGAGCCCCCGCAGTTTTGGTGGCTCGCGAGGATCTATGCTTCTTGCTGAAACCTCTTTGTATCCATGCTTTTATTTGACAGCTGGGGACTTTCGAGGTTGAATTGACGATGATGTGAAAACCAGTCTGCGTCCACTCGTAGTGACGGGGTTAAATTGTGTCTGTTTAGGAGTTAACAGTCATGGTTGCGGAAACGTCATAGCACGCCTGAGTAAGCTAGTTACCAAACTGTCTCTCAATTTCGTACAATCGATGCCTAATTACACTAAATCGCAGCATAATCTCTCTCTCTCTCTCTCTCTCTCTCTCTCTCTCTCTCTCTCTCTCTCTCTCTCTCTCTCTCTCTCTCTCTCTCTCTCTCTCTCTCTCTCTCTCTCTCTCTCGCTCTCTCTCTCTCTCTCTCGGTGGTAGCGGTGATGTGCATATCAAAAAACTAAATTCACTATACAAAAGAGCCATTAAACATGTAGATATAAGACCCATTCCTACCGCTGTAAAACTGCAAAATCTCAAACTTCTTGGCCTTCGTCAACAACTCGTTTACAACAAGTGCATACTTATGTTTAAAATTCTCCACAAGAAAGCTCCACAGTATCTAACAGCTAAATTTACTCCACGACAGTGTGAAAGGTCCTCGAGGAACAGTACTCTTCGATTACCACTACCTCGCATTGACTTATTCAAATCAAGCCTAGCCTTTTCGGGACCATTTTTATGGAATTCACTTCCTCAACATTTAAAAACACTAACCCACCTTTCCTCCTTTAAAACAAAACTACACATATACCTGATGGAAACTGCTTAGATATATCATTTTTATCCTGTCATTCTGATGAAAGGTTATGTAAATGTATATATGTTAGTGCGTGCATTTACATGGCTGTAAAGGTGTGTGTATATATGTTTGATTCTTGGTACTTTGTGCTTGTTTTTGCTGTGCTATGATTTTTCTCCTATGTAATTTGTGCTGAGGAGTGTTACTTCCTTTTTTGTATTTGTTTATTGCTACCTTAGTAGTATCATTTTCTGTACTGCGTGTGTCTGTACTTATTTAGTTATGTTTTTTGTTTGCGTTAAATATTTTTTGTTTGTCTTCATTATATTTCATGTTGTAGAACGTTAGAAACGGCAAGTTTGAAAAATGACGTATTTGTATCTGTCAAAACTTCTACCGTTATGTAATAAAGTTTCATCATCATCATCTCTCTCTCTCTCTCTCTCTCTCTCTCTCTCTCTCTCTCTCTCTCTCTCTCTCTCTCTCTCTCTCTCTCTCTCTCTCTCTCTCTCTCTCTCTCTCTGAGTGCGGAGAGCCATCAAAGCCTTTGCCTTGGTCGAAGCCTTTTTGTCATTTCATTTTCTCGACGAGGACATTTCTTTGCAGCATTGTTTGGTTTGTCCAATCTGGGGCGGTGTGGCGAGTATTTACTATTGTAATAATGGGCGAGTTTGATGAGTCAAAAGCCCCGTGGCTTTCAACTCCGTGTTTGCCTTCAACAACCAGTGTCTGGAAGGGTGAGGTGCTGCCCCGCGTGAGGAACATAGATGTAAATTGAGTTGATTTATGTTATATTTATGCAAACTTTGACTCAAAACCCTGTGGACGGGAGGTGAACCACTGCGGACAAAACTCAACTGTTGAGAATTGACAGTCTACGAGATTTAACCTGAACGCAGAAGAAAAGGGACTTCGTTCAAACTAGAGAGATAGATCATCCTATGCACCTTGCAGTTTTTAGGTTCACATTAGGATCTGTGACTGTGGCAAGTGCAGGGTGTTCGCTGTTGGTGTGTTGCAATCTACGGCATCAAACGGCAGGAACATCATGTCTGACCCCAAGCGTTGTCATACACTCCGAAATGCCAATCACCTCCTCACTTAGAGAAACAGATGTAACTGTAGTTAAGCAATACAAGCAAGAGGCATAGATCCTCATTGGTCCCTGCAGCTGCAGGGACTTATGAAGATATTTGCCTCTTGCGGATGGGTGAAACGGCGATGACACTCAAAAGTGAAGTTGGTACTGGGGCATTTAAGAAATAAAAATGAACTTAAGAGTCTTGATCTGTCTAGAAAACAAGTGGTTTTGATTCCATTTTAACTCCTACCCCAGACACACCACAGCAAGATAAGGATCGACGATGAAAGTTCAAGGGTGATGCCAGAATAGCTTGACGCCTATGGGCGCCAAGCTATTCTGGCATCACCCTTGAACTATCATGGTCGATCTGTGTCCTGCACTGCAAAGCAGTCTTCAGAGGACAACGGCAACATTTGTGGATTTCGGTGTTGGGGTAGAATGATGGTTGGTTAGTTTGGGTTTAACGTCCACGGCACCGAAGTGATAATGGACGGCCCTGACGAGCGGGTCATGGGGGACAGGGAAATCTATTACCTATGGAGTACGACCTGAACACTGATCAATTCAGGCGCACTGCAACTGTGCCACTTTGATTTACCAGGACCTTTCAACGGACATGCTATTGAACAAGCCGTCTTTTCCCCCTTGATTGCGATTTCAGCTACCGGGGCCGGGACGGGGATTCGAACCCGCGACCCGGCGATTCTCTTCGCTCTCCTGCTCCGACGCTTAACCACCTCAGCTATTTCGGACTCCTGGGTAGAATGAGTTAAGGATAGCAGTTATATACCACGCTGACATGGCTGCACTGGCGTTTGCGTAATGATTGCATTTCCCTCAGAGAACAGATGACTGTCGCTGTCACGCCGGATGACGTGTGTCGAAATGTGACGTCACATCAATAATTATGCCGTCATGTATTGTACCCGTTTAAGAACTACAGGCGGTTTCAAAAGTCGCAAAGACGTTGTTCTGGCCTGCGATTCGGGCCGACATCCGGTTATCTCATGCTACTTCCGGTGTCGCCAAAGAGTCCGGTTGATGTATCCTAGTTAGACAAACATTGGGAACTGATGGAAAAAATACCCATAATTATTTGATGTTTGTGTTTGCCTTTGATAGAATATCTCCTGAATGTCTGAAATACCATTACTGTTGCATGTCTGTTGCTTGCTTGGCGTTAGTTTCGTACATTCAATTCTTCATTTGGGCATTACAAATAGTATTCATTTTACAACAAGATTCTTTATATTGGCGGTGAAAGCAAGGGGAAAAAGTTCTTTTCGGATTATATTTATTTTGCGGAAAGAGATGTCAAATTGTAATGCATGACTGCTTTTGGTTTCTCGTGTCGCTATCCAAACTTTGTTTGCCGGCTCTTTTGTGCTCTTAATTGCTAGAATTGCTAGACCCGCACTCTGTGCGCGCGCGCGCGCGCGCGTGTGTGTGTGTGTGTGTGTGTGTGTGTGTGTGTGTGTGTGTGTGTGTGTGTGTGTGTGTGTGTGTGTGTGTGTGTGTGTGTAAAACAGTTCTAACCGACGCAAGAACCAGGCCTGCTATCTTTTTTCTCCTGTTCTCTCTCTTTCTATTCTATGACAAAGTTTCTTCCCCTGAGGAAGACTGGTGTGACTTGAGTCCGCAAGAGGCATAGATCCTCATGAGCCCCCGCAACGCGGGGGCTCATGAGGATCTATGCTTCTTGCAGCTAAGTTTCGTTTATTCAACAAGTCTATTCTCGTTGTGCGCAGATTAAGAAAACACTCGTACATTTATGAAAATGGCACACAAAACCCCACGCCTGGCAAGGAGTAAAGGTTTTGTTGGAACGCATAGAAATGGGAGGATAATACATTTAATAGCTTCGTCTTGGCTCACAACAATGCCATGTCAACCTTTTCTGTTCCAAATACAGTTCAACTGGGACACTTTTAAAATGATTTACATGGACCGGTTTTGGCAAATATTGAAATGAAATTACAACAAAGGCTATGCTTTTTACAGTAGAGAGGGCTGGTCGCCTGTGTCTGTCTGGTGGCTTTGAGTGACTGTGACTCAACCCTTCTTGTGCAAAGTTAGACATTAGTTCACAGTTCGCATCGTTGGTTTTAATGCTGCGTTCAGTGAAACCGCACCGGTAAATCAAAGAGCAGTTAATTTGCGGCCATTATAAACGAGGTGAGTTTTTGGACATTGCATTCGTCTGTTTAGCCAGTACATAATTATGGTTTTATTAAACTGCTAAAGATTATCTTTAGAAAACTTTTCAAGATTACAGACATACTTGTAAAAGCATTTTCTTGTATCAGATGCGCAGTTATCTGAGTTATGTATGAAACAAAATACGGCAAACTGTTGTCTGTCTTTCAGTATCTAAACTGGAACGATTTCTTATGTAAACGCCTTGTGTACCTTGATGCGAATTTTGGTCTAATCTGGTGTTTTTTTTGTGTTTATTACGTTTTGTGTTTGCCAAGGCTTAGTATTTCTGCGAAGCGCATCCACAAAATTCCAAAATCATAGATCTTCATGAGCCTGTGGCAGGCTGCAGGAGCTCATGGAGATCTCTGCCTTGTGCCTATCCTTTATGCAGATCTGTATTTTGCATGTTGCAACTTACATCTGCGACTGCTAATTGAAAACTTTCTAATGACTCGAAATATTCTTACATTTCGTTCTCAATCACATCTGCACAAAAAAATTCAATCTTTCTCGAAATATTTAGCGTTGGTTATTATTAGCTATTAGCGACCAACGTTCTTGTTTCTGGTAATTCTTCTGGTGTGTCCTCGGTGCCTGCAGTTCACAATGGTTAGTTTTGCCGACATTGTCACGCAGGTTCGTAAGGACTTATCAACTCATTTGAGACCTGCCGCCTCCGGATACGCGGCTTATGCCGCGTATCCGGAGGCGGCACGTCTTAAATGAGTTAATGACCCTGAAGAATGCACACAAGTACAAAATATCCATAAAATCGAAAGATATTTCTTTGTGAATGCACTATGTACTTCTCAGGAGGAGTTTACACTTCACCTCCGTCAGTGCACGCAGATTGCGTGTTTGAAATCATCGTAAATGCAGCGTCAAAGAACTCCAACGCCGCTCAAAGGGAAATGGACACAAACCGGCCCCTGCAAGTGCGCAGGCTCATGAGGATCTATACCCCTTGCATTTGGATGTTTGCTCGATTTTTATCGGCAGTGAAAGAGTTAAACCCAGATGATCTAACGTCCAAGGCCATCTAACGTCCAAGGTCATCTAACGTCCTCGTTTGGCGAAGGACACAGATTCTAATAGGCCACTACAACTGCATGGTATTATTAGTATCTATGGAAATGTGTGGCAAAAGGTCCGCTTTTGTTGGTTCAAGGGTGGTACCAGACTTGCTTGGTGCCTCTTGAGATATCACGGTACATCTGTCTTCTAAGCTGTAATATAATCCTCAGATAACAACTCCAAACTTTTAAGAGCTTGATCACGACCGACAGACTCGTTAACCCTTTTACCCCCGAGATCCCATTTCTCACATTGTGGAGGTGTTGCTTAATGACTATGTACCAGTTGCAGGGGATGCGTTGACCATGCTCATTCAAGGGCAGTGCCAGAATAGCTTGGCGCCTTCAGGCGCCAAGCTAATCTGGCACTACCCTTGAATGATCATGGTCAAGCCATCTCCTGCTGTAGGGATTCGGGGCTAAAAGGGTTAATCTGTGCTTCATCTTGACTTCTACAGATGAAAACGTTTGTTTTCTATTCGGGATATACTGTACTTACTTCACCCCTACACTCCTTCCCGCTCCCTCCGCTCCGCCTCCGACCCTCTCCGCCTCCACATCCCTCGCACCAAACTCAGCACTTTCGGCCCTCGCTCCTTCTCCGTCTACGGTCCATCCACCTGGAACACTCTGCCACTCTCTCTCCGTCAGAAACACTCTCTCTCTCCTCCTTGCAGTCCGCCCTCAAAACTCACCTCTTTCAACAGTTCTAGCACTATATCACCACACTTCCCACCGCAAGCTGACTGTCGTAATGTATTTGTGGTACGTGAGTCTGTGTCTCAAGCGTGCGCATGCGTGCGCGAGTTGTGAGTGCGCGCTTAGAGTTATAATTATTATAAGATAAGCGCATTATAAATACCATAATTATTATTATTATTTAATTCGTGATCTAGATTGACCAGTCGCACGCTGACCCATTGTAAAGCGATTTGTTCCATGGCAGGCTTAGACTGCTAACATTCACCGAAAGAACCGGTTCTCAATGTTGTCATGCCTCCACTAAAGACGTTTCCACACTTCTTTACACAATCCATGCGAGTGGGAACACGTAGCGGAGCTTTTCTTGCCCACAAAGGGGCAACTCTCCTACGTACAAAGAAAAAAAGTAAAAAAGAAGAAGAACAGAAAAAAAAAAACCTCGTTCTACGACATTCAGACTTCATACGTTAACTCATTCTACCCCAAGATCGAAATCCGCAAATGTTGCCGTTGTTCTCTGAAGACTGCATTGCAGTGCAGGAGACAGATCGACCATGATAGTTCAAGGGTGATGCCAGAATAGCTTGGCGCCCATAGGCGGTCAGTCAGCCCATAGGCGCCAAGCTAAGCTATTCTGGCATCACCCTTGAGCTGTCATGGTCGATCCTTATCTTGCTGTGGTGTGTCTGGGGCAGAATGAGTTAAATCAGCCCTTTTGTCCTGCATTATTGAAAGACTTACTAAGAACATTACCAATCTTAATGTCAAGAACAGTTTGTGAATTATTGTTAACCTTTTATTGCCGGTATGGAGCAGGTCCCCTCAAACTATTTTAACTCATTGTGCCCAACGAAATACCCACATTTTGGAGTTATCCTCTGAGGACTGTATTACAATCCAGGACTGAGGCAGATCGACCATGATAGTTCAAGGGTGGTGGCAGAATAGCTTGGCGCCTACAGGCGCCAAGCTAGTCTGCCACCACTGTTGAACTATCATGGTCTAGCCACATCTTGCTATGGTGTGTCGCGGGGCAGATTGAGCTAAGTCGTGGTAGAGACGACGCTGAAATGTCCCAGTGGACCAGGTGAAAGAATGCAGGCCAGATATTCAAGAGTGCGTCACGGCGTCCTGGTGCTGAACAGCGTTAAGTGTCGCTCTGCGGGCATAGAAAAACACGCTCTTCAGCCACAATGATGGGTGTAGCCATTGTGCATTCTTTTTTTGTTTGAGGACCAACACTTGTGGTTACTGCAAACGCAATTTGAGATCCGAGATTTGTATTTCTTGGGGTACGGGGTACATAAATGCGCTTGTCTGTGATTTTGGACCTTACGGCCTCTGGCCGTAAGGTCCAAAATCACAGACCAGCGCACACATTTCGCTTGTTGCAACGTCCTATTATTAACGATGGAAATAAGGTTACAAAACAAATACTGCATAGAATAAGTGCTATCAAGTGTCATGATTTTCCTGGTAGAATTTTTTTTAATTGATTTGATTTTATGACCGAAGTACGCGAATTATATGTTTCGGCAGTTTCCTAATTGATACTGGGTGTCGCTCTGAAAGTTAGATAGTCAGTCTGGGTGTCGCTCTGAAAGTTAGATAGTTTGGGTGTCGCTTTGAAAGTTAGATAGTCTGGGTGTCGCTCTGAAAGTTAGATAGTCTGGGTGTCGCTCTGGAAGTTAGATAGTCTGGGTGTCGCTCTGAAAGTTAGATAGTTTGGGTGTCGCTCTGAAAGGTAGATAGTTTGGGTGTCACTCTGAAAGTTAGATAGTTTGGGTGTCGCTCTGAAAGTTAGATAGTCTGGGTGTCGCTCTGAAAGTTAGTTTGGGTGTCGCTCTGAAAGTTAGATAGTTTGGGCGTCGCTCTGAAAGTTAGATAGTTTGGGTGTCGCTCTGAAAGTTAGATAGTTTGGGCGTCGCTCTGAAAGTTATATAGTTTGGGCGTCGCTCTGAAAGTTAGATAGTTTGGGTGTCATTCTGAAAGTTAGATAGTTTGGGTGTGGCTCTTAAAGTTAGGTAGTCTGGGTGTCGCTCTGAAAGTTAGATAGTTTGGGTGTCGCTCTGAAAGTTAGATAGTTTGGGCGTCGCTCTGAAAGTTAGATAGTTTGGGTGTCATTCTGAAAGTTAGATAGTCTGGGTGTCGCTCTGAAAGTTAGATAGATTTTTGTTGGAAAGAAAAGTGTAAAATGCGTATTGTTCTTTTTATTAAATTGACTTCGTAACACGTATTTTAAAGTTTTGACTGATAAAATTCGCCCATGCAACGCGTTCTCAATATTGTCGTTCCTAAGCTAAAGCTTTCCTACCCTTCCTTTCACAATCAGTTTGAGAAGGCACACATCACAGAGGTTGTCTACTTTCCCTTAAATGCTCAAGAGAAGAACTCTCGCGGGTTGGAAGAAGAAGAGCAGAATTTAAGACTTCAATTTTACGACAATCCAACTTGGTAATTAAACAAGTTTTGAAGCACCATTGTAACTTTGTATGACAGATGAAGCACTTTTGTAGAGGAGACATTGTCAGCTATTATCCTTTCATTGCTTGAAGAAGCAATGAACCCAATCAGCCCTGACGCCCTACAGCTGGAGATGGATCGACCATGACAATTCACGGGTAGTGCCAGATTAGATTGGCGCCTATCGGCGCCAAGCTAATCTGGCACTACCCTTGAATTTCATGATCGATCCATCTCCTGCAACTGGTGCATAGTCGTTAGATGACGCGTCCAAAATTTGGGAAATACGGCCGTCGGGCTGAAGGAGTTAAAGTCTGAAATTCATACATCTCAAGTATCGTGGTGCTTTGGTACTAATACGATACCAGTTTGCGCATACTGGCCTGTACTCATGCCACATTTCTTGCTTAGGAAAAAAAAAATGGCATCTGACGCGCAGATGAGCGTAGATCATTTTCACATCTCGTCAAAAAGACCACCTTCTCTTTCTCTTTCTTCGTCTGTTGAACAGGGATGGAAGTAAATGGACCCGGTTAGTGTTATCAAGAGGCATAGATGCTCATGCTCTCCTGCAACTGCGGGAGAATCTATGCCTCTTGCAGAAGCAAGGGGTTGGTGAAAATGATGAGATCGGCTTTGTGAACCGGGGTAGTCGCTTGTGTGACGTAGCTGAACGATTGTCTGACAATGGCCTGGCCTCTTAATATGATAAAATGTATTCAAACAGCCGACTGCCCCAGCAACCGCCATCCACCTGCTTGACACACAGATGCCCATATGCTACTGAATCTGCCTTCATGCCTGTATTGATGGCTTTATTTAGCTCTGGCTTCCTCAAACGGGACATCCAGTCTCTGGACATACAGCCTATGATAATGGTTGGAAAGCTTTTATTCTTCTCTTTTTAGAAGGGGAGGGGATGGGGGAGGGAACAAGGGAGGGGTTTAATGAAAAGAAGTTTGCAAGCTTGGCAAGTTGGGTTTTTAGGTGCAGGAAGGAAGACACAAATGGCCGCCATTTGTAGTCAACATGCCCTGCAGAGCTTGAATAACACGTTTTACTCTTCACTTGTTACGTGAGCGCTATCTCTCTGCAAGAGGCACAGATCATCATGAGTCCCCGCCTTTGGCGGGTGCTCATGATGATCTATGCCTCTTGCTGGCTAGACGTGTGTCTGTTCCTCCGACGTAGCAGATCAACTCGTGTTTACTCGATAGTGGATGTTGGGTCCTTAGTATTTTACGAAGTGAAATTCTATCTAACAGCTACTCGTCCATTCTACTATCATTGACTAGTACCATATATTCGTGGTTTTTCCGTTCTCGTTTACTGCACATCTTATGAAAGAAAATCGTAAAATGCCTTTTCAAAATTCTCAACGTGTGACCATTGCAACGTGAACCAGATCTGATTATAAAAGAAAAGAAAGTAATATTAGCTTCAACTCTACTGAAAAGATTAACGGGAAAACTGAGGTGACAATCTTCCTCACCCCACTAAACACCCCCCCTCCCTCCCCCGCTCCCCGCCCCCCCCCCCCCCCCCCACCGCCCCCCCCCCCCCCAAAAAAAAAAAAAAAAAAAAAAAAAAACCCACACCCACTCCCCTCCCGAAACAAACACAACTACTCTTCAACAACTATTTCCAAACAAATACAGCTACTTCAACCACTATTCCTTAAACACCATCCCATACCACCACCTCTACCTGTGCCCCCCCCCCCCCCCACACACACACACACACTCTTCCACCTTTTCTCGCTCGCTCTCTGTGTGGTGTGTGTCTCTCTCTCTCTGTGTCTCTGTCTCTCTGTCTGTCGTCTATCTCTGTCTCTGTCTGTATCTCTGTCTCTCTCTGTCTCTCTCTGTCTCTGTCTGTCTGTCTGTCCCCCTCTCTCTCTCTCTGTCTGTCTGTCTCTGTCTGTCTCTGTCTGTCTCTGTCTGTCTCTGTCTCTGTCTGTCTCTGTCTGTCTCTGTCTCTGTCTGTCTCTTTCTGTCTCTCTCTCTCTCTCTCTCTCTCTCTCTCTCTCTCTCTCTCTCTCTCTCTCTCTCTCTCTCTCTCTCTCTCTCTCTCTCTCTCTCTCTCTCTCCCCCCCCTCTCTCTCATCCAGGCTTAACGTCTCTTTTCTTATTCTTGTCTTTTATTCAACCTGTCTTTTTGGGGGTCTCCGTTCCGCGTGGTCTGCTGTCCCAGGCACTGCGCGTCGTCCTCCAGTTGCCGCCGCTGTTTCCTTGCTGATGAGTGGGCCCGGCAGGGTAGTACTATAGAAAAGCCGGTAAGCAAGAGGTCCTTGGGTTGACAGGCGGCCGTAGTACGGCCGCCTCTCAGCCCAAGGACCTTACCTCACTGGGCCAAGCAGGCACCTGGGATATTGCGGCGTGTATTATATCGACGGTATTGTACCTGTCTACACAGAGCTGCGCGGGTACCGCTACAACGGGTCTCTGTCAGTACGACTAGAGTAACTGCACACAGTGTAGGACTGGGAGCGACTAGGGACGGCAATCAGTCAGTCCGGTTTTGTCCCTTTGTTCTGGGTTAGACTGAGACATCTTGATGGAAGTGATTGTATTCAGGCGTCGTCAAAGTCAGTCGTCGATGCGTGTAGGTTCTAGGTTCCAATCCAGAAGCCGTGTGTCATTTCACCGCTGTAACCCAACGCGCTAATCTGTGATTTCTTTTTTTTTTTAAACTGCTGTAGTCTACGGTTTGAACTCAGAACCTGTGCAATACCACTTAAAGGGAGCTGCGCCGGATCATAAGAAAGTTAATAGTTTGCCATATCTCTGTTATGAATATTCGTATGATGTCTTACGATAATGTTGGACAAAAAGGGCTGACTAAAGTCACGCGTTTTCAATGTCGTAAAACGAAAGACATTTCTGCTCTTTTTTCTTACTTTTCTACGGAGAGTTCCATCGACGCGCACGCGAGGTGCAGAAGTAAAACTTTGTTGCGTGCGCCTGCTCAGCCGATGGCTTGTAGAAAGAAGGGTAGAAAAGTCTGAGCTGAGGCCAAGACAACATTAAGAACCCGTTGTAACGATCCGAAAAGCCCCCGCGGCCGTGCCGCAGGCCGCATTAAATGTGTGCTGGTCTGTGATTTTGGACCTTACGGCTGAAAGGTCCAAAATCACAGACCAGCAGTCAGCCGTAAGGTCCAAAATCACAGACCAGCAGTCAGCCAAGGTCCAAAATCACAGACCCGCACACGCGAAGAAAAAGGTGCTGAACTCGGAGTTTTTGAACTGCGAAGGCGCTTCTGCGTTCGTCCTTTACTCTTTTCTCTGAGTCAGGCCACGCTGGCGTTGTTTTTTTTCCGTTTGTTTGTTTTTTTGTTTTTTTTTTCCCACGTTTACTCCTGAAGTTTTCAATTGTTATGAGTTCAGTTGAAAAGCTATCGACTGCTCTTCCTATTTTGACTGACTAAGACTAAGCCGGAGGTGGGTGTATCTATCGGTTGACCATTGTCTGTGCGGGTCTGTGACTTTGAACCTTGCGGCTGTCGCCGCAAGGTTCAAAGTCACAGACCCGCACACACTTGTATCTCATAGTGTTGGACGACTGATCGCCATCTTTGAAGAAGGAAGTCGACATCAAGTTCCTCCGTCCGTGCAAGGTTCCAAGTTTAAATCTCGAATTCTGTTGAATATATAACCTCATCAGCGGCTTTGCACGGAAGTATTGTAGATGGACTACTCGCTCTCATGACGCACTTCTTGGATGCTGCAAGTGGCTTCAGGTTCAAACCCCAATGTTCCTCACTGGCTGCATCCGGTTAGAACATTATTGAGCCTTCAGCTGTATATGAGGATTGGAGGTTGATAACAAAGGTAATTTTCTGTTCGTTTTTTTTTTAAGTGTGTGTGTGTGTGTGTGTGTGTGTGTGTGTGTGTGTGTGTGTGTGTGTGTGTTACAGCGTACATGTTTGCTTTGTTCATGATGGCAAGCATTCAAAATAATCGAGTGTGTGCAAGTTTATTAATTTATAACGAGAACAAATCGTTTTATGTTGTGTTGTTTTATTGTATTGTATTATATTGTATTGCATTGTATTGTATTGTATTGTATTGAACAGTGTTGCATTGTATCGTATTGTATTGCATTGTACTGTATTGTGTGTGTTATTGTGTGTATTAACAGAAAAACGACTTGGCGAAAAAAATAAAACAACATGTCACATCCGTTACGTGACATAGTGGCATTGTATTTATTGTCTTGTATTGTATTTATTGTATTGTATTGTATTTATTGTATTGTATTGTATGGTATTGCGCTGCTTTGCGCATGGTATTGTTTTCCGATATATTGCATCATATTATTGCCGTGCTCTGTGGTATACAGCGCTGTGTTGTTCTTTTTGAAGATCCTTTGTTAGCTGTTATCTCGCTGCTAGCGATACAATGGCAATTGTTCATTACTCTGCACATGTTCACAGACACAGATGCAACAGTTGTTCAGTTGTGGGAAGAATCAATCGTGTGTTCAAATACACTGTTACAGTTAGTGTTTGTGTGCTGTAAACTGCATCAAGATTTCTAACTGCAAAGATGTGGGTTCCAGTCCACAGAATCAACGTTCTCGTAAGTCGTGTTGACTATCTGGATCCCTTTCGTGGAAGTACGAGGCAGGTTATTACCAGCGCGCAACTTGCACCTTATTTACCGGCTTTAACCCATTCAGCTCCGGATCCCTACAGCAGGGGATGGATTGGCCATGACAATTCAAGGGTAGTGCCAGATTAGCTTGGCGCCTGAAGGCGCCAAGCTAATCTGGCACTACCCTTGAATTATCATGGTCAAGCCATCTCCTGCAACTGGTACATAGTCATTAGGCAACACCTCCAAAATTTGAGACATGGGACCTTGGGGCTAATATATCTTCTTGTGAAAAATTCTTCAGCAGAAACTGTTCTGAACAACAACCCTGATCACCTGTCATTAAAGACCATCATTTAGGTGGCTGTAGCTGTGGCTGTGGCTGTAGCTGTGACTGTGGGTGTAGCTGTGGCTGTGGCTGTAGCTATGGTTGTGGCTGTGGCTGTGGAGGTAACTGTGGCTGTGGTTGTAACCACCAAAATGATGGTCTTTAATGACAGTGACACTTTCTTCCATTCACGGATTCTTTTGGGACACTTCTTAAGACTACATTTTTCTCCAAAGGAACTTTTCAATGACTGACAAACAAGGTACTGTGTCCCCTCAATCCAAAGTGTTTCTTTCTTTTGTTGTTGATTTTCAGATCAGAGGTCACTATGTGTGTGTCTGTTCTATAAATAAGAATAAAATTCAATTCTCTATCCGGAAGCCCGAAAACATGTAGCAAGCTTGTTCTACGTGTCGCTGGACAACATTTTCTGCACTTGATTGACATTATTTAAACTGCATTTATCGAGACTGGTCACTTAGTACGAAGATCATGAGTATTTCTTTCTCCACCCCCTACTTGACAACAAAATGACAGAAGTAGTGGACACTTCACGCCTTGCCCGGTTTGGCTGGACGCTTGTTTTTAAAAGCAGTCCATCTCACACTACATTCAGCAGTTTTCACCTCGGCTGACCCGTCCTCTTTTTTTTTCCTTTCAGCAATAGGACTTGCCAGCTGTAGAGCTGTCAGCCGCATATTGTGTTGGGCATTCCACTTTTCAGCGACCCATCCCTGCTTTGAAAACATTGATGTAAATTGACTCAACAAGAGGTATAGATCCTCATGAGCCCCCGCAATTGCGGGGCTCATGAGGATCTATGCGTCTTGCTGCCGGACCTTTGGCATTGTCCGCAGATCTTTCTGTGAACCCCACTCAGGTCATCGTCTTCTAGCAGCTCTTTGAGAGAAGACAGTCACCTATTTTCATTTTCCTTCACTCTCGGAACACAGACGAACAGTGATCATTATTTTCCACCATGAGACACAGACCTTCATGAGCTCCCGTAAGCATGCAGAGTCCAAAAAGGTCTGTTTCTCCATCACACGGCGGAAAAACTCCAATGACAACGCCAACGGACGAAACTAGCCGCTTTCGGCTCAATGGGCCGCCATCCATCCGTCTCTATTTTTTCTCTCTAAGTAACACAGCCTAATATAGTCCTTCAGCATTAAGCAAAGACCCATTAGTGTCTCATGAGGATCTGTGTCACTTGCAGGCCAAAGTCACTGCAGTACTAAACTGGTCGCTTTATCAGTGGACCGGATCCGGCCGTTTTGAGGGTCCGCGGTCGCGCATGAGGAGCCTCTTGTTTAAGGAGAGAAAGGACCCATGTTGTGCTCTGAACAATGTATTGACGATATCCTACAATGGCAGCACAATATCCACACAATCCTCCTAGTTTCTTGTACTTACAATACCGGCAAAACAGTTCAGGAACGAAGGGATCGGCAATCTCTCAAGGGTGAGGGTTTGTGGTGCCCTGGTGTACAATCCATTAGAGACTAACAGCCGAAGAGCGATGGACTACACACATTTCTCCGTTCTGAGAGTTGTAACTTCTTGAGCAGAAACGTCAAACGTTACACCGAGATGTTACCTCAGGATGCAAGGCTGTACCCAATAAGCACAGGATCCCCGGGGACCTTTTGCTTACTAGCTATAAACATCTTTGTGGTTTTCTGGCTTCCCTACATCTCTGTCCGGCAAAATAATCTTTACAGATCTGTTCCATGGTGGGCCGGGTTTACTTGCTAAAATTTGCCGATTTCTCTCAGTGTTTGTCTTGCCTCATCTAACAGCGGCTCTGTCCTTCTTTTCACAATTCATGCGAGCAGGCACACGTAACAAAGGTGTTGAACTGCCCATTGTTTAACCTTTTTCATCCTGATACACGACTGCTTGAAATTAATTACACTATGATAGTTCAAGGGCGGTGGCAGAATAGCTTGACGCCTGTGGCGCCAAGCTATTCTGGCACCGCCCTTGAACTAAAATGGTTGATCTATCTCCTAACCTGTAATGTGGCCTTCATTGGACAAATAAGCAAATTTAAACAAATCAGCCTCAGGAGATAATGGGTTGATGAACGAAACAACTCTTATGCGTACAGAGGAGACAAAGAACAGAAACGTCTTCCATGTTATGACATTCAAGCTTCAGTAATAAAGATTAACCATCTTGTCCAGCATGTCCAGTAAGACGAACTAAGACCATTTTAATGTAGACAATGCGAACTATTTACCCTTTACTGCCTGCAGCAGGACGCGTTAATGCTGCAGCAGGACGCTTTAATGCTGCAGCAGGACGCTTTAATGCTGCAGCAGGACGCTTTAATGTCTTATTTTTGACGATGTAATATACATGAATGTTATCAGCAGGAATCAGCGACTGAAAGAGATGACCTGAAAACACTGACGGTACTCCCTATACCTGTGTGACTGGCGTTCGTTACATTACTGCTGTAATACAACAGTATAATTGTGTTGTTCACGACGAAGACAGTACGGATTTGGCAAAGCGTGTTAAATAATGTATGTAAGAGGGAGACTTTGAGGCACAGAACCCGCCCGCGTGTGCATGCTTGATTACTCCTTATGGTAATTTGCAACCTGGCTTTGGTTTGTTTTCTTTCATTGTTAGCAATGTCAATGAGATCGAGTTGAAGACCGCGCGTCAATTAAATGTTTAGGCTGTATGGCCAAGCTCTGAGAGATCCGCGAGAGAGAGAGAGAGAGAGAGAGAGAGAGAGAGAGAGAGAGAGATAGAGAGAGAGAGAGAGAGAGAGAGAGAGAGAGAGAGAGACAGACAGACAGACAGACAGACAGACAGACAGACAGACAGACAGAGATTGACGACATCGCGACTGACATTGCACTGCGCCCTGCTACGAAAACAAAATACAGAACAGCAGACACCACCACTCGGGACTGCAGATCCGGCAAACAGCCAATGGGCGGCCACCTGTACGTAATACGACACCCGCTGTATGCCTTTCATACTACTTTGAATTCACGTTACTGGAACACCTCGGGATTTGGGTTTTGAATTAACTCATTCTACCCCAGACACACCACAGCAAGCCCATGGGCGCCAAGCTATTCTGGCATCACCCTTGAACTATTATGGTCGATCTGTGTCCTGCACTGCAATGCAGTCTTCAGAGGACAACGGCAAAATTGAAGGATTTCGGTCTTGGGGTAGAATGAGTTAAGGAAGACTGCCGAAACACAGTCTGCGTGAACTGGCGCTGCAAGGGTTAAACATTAGCTCTCCAATTACGATGAACCTGCATCTCTCCGGTCTGCTGTCAGTGTATGTCTTATGATCACAAAACCACTGCCAGTAAAATAGATTTTGAAGAATAGATCGAGCTGAGTTATGTCCGCAAGAGGTATGGATTCTCATGAGCCTTGTGGCAACAGGGGCGACAGTAGGGGCTCATCACAATCTATGGCTCTTGCTACAAGAACACTGGTCTATATACTTCTCAAAACACTTTTATTGTTAATGGTATGAATTAAACGCCGGGCCGGCAAGGTACATGTAATGATGAACCAAAAGCAAACACATTCAGATGGCATGTATGTCAATTATACACTCTGCCATACAGCTTTAAGAGACTCATGAAAATCTATGCCTGACACTGGTTAGGACTGGTCCCACCTCAGAAAGAGGAGAGTAAGAGGGGGTCGGGCTGAGACTGAAACTCGCAGCTGTTGTTTCAAGAGGGCAGAACTAATCAACCCTTCCTCCCACACTCTGCACTATCTGCAGCCTGGGAACAGGGCCCCACTGCCGCGCCACGTTCTCACATACGCGCTCCTTTGTGACGGGACACTTAGACAATTAAACCATGCCTTGACGGAGGGGCACTGATCTGCATAAGATCCTGCAGGGACGACAAAGATCTGTGGACCATACTCACGAGTGATTGTACTCTGTACTTCAGAAGGGAAGGTTGTCGGGTGTTAGGACCTACGCTTTCAGATGCAAGTCAGTCAATGCACAGAGCAATGAAAATGAAAAAAAAAAAAAAAAAAAAAAACCGAAGAAGAAATTATGCAGCTAAAAGCTTCATCAGCCCTTGCAGTTACAGAGGGTCATGACAATCTGCCGCTCATGACTAAAACGGTCCCCGCAAGTTTACTGTTGCTCAGACGGAGGAAGCTATGACAGGGTTGAGCCTATGAGTGTAAGTCCGTTCCCGCGGTCTGCCAGCCTGCAACGGAATCTCTGCTCTCTCTCTCTCTCCCTCTCAGACTGCTGAGGACTAGTGCTGGCATGCAGTGCCATTCACAAGAGCTTGGCAGGCCCAGCCGCGCTGTGATTGGTTGAGGGGACAACTAACACATCATTTTACCTAGCTCCGCATTGGCAGGCTGCCTGGCTATTGTCTCCAATCAGCCACTGTTTCTCTCGCTTCTTCACCCCTCCTTCTTGACTCGCACCCCTCCCTCCCTCTCCCTAATCTCTCAGGTTTGCCGCCTGCAAGAGCCATAGATTCTCATGGGCCCCTGCGTCCGCAGGGGCCCATGAGAACTATTGCTCTTTTTCCAACAAGTCTGGTCTATTTGCATCACAAAGTGAGCGAGATGATAGAACACACTGAGAGTGCGCTATTCTCTGGCCTATTTCTTACCATCTCAGCATCTCGTCTTTCCGATCACTCAGTTGCGAAAGGAAAGAGTGGCGCGCGCCCCTTCCAGTTACCGTTAGCAAGCTACGTTTGTCTTGGAGTGGCGCAGAGGAGGGGGTTGGAAAGAGGAGGCAGATTGTTGCCATTGGTCCGTACACCACTGTCCAGGCAAAGTAGTATCGTGTTTTCCTCCCGCAGTGTCACCCCCGCTATCACTGCCCTGCTACTGTTTGCCGATAGACTACCCTGGCTTCTGAACAGCAGCGCGCGTGCCGACAGTGGAATCCACGGTACCGAAGTCGCGTGGTGTCCAGTGACTGCATCACTCCTGGAGTCTCTACTGTGACAGAAACTACGGACTAATTTTGTGTCTGAAGCTTGCGGCGCTTGGCTTCAACTAACTTGATTAGAGAACTTGATCAGTTGCCAGTTTTCTATCGTGACTTGTTGCTGCTGTCACTCATACTGTTGAGCCTGATTCTGGAGAATTACGTCATCGTTTTCTGTGGGGTGACTTACGTGACTGAACTTTAAATGACGGTGATGATACTTCATGTCCGAAGTTGACTTCTCACTGGAATTATTCCCGACGACTTTAACTTTTCTTGAGTCCGTTCTTCGGAACGTCTTTGTGAATAAATGTGTTTCTTCTGAGAAAGGATGTCAGGCTAACTTTGCAGGAACTTTGTAAAAGTGCGCAAGTCCCACAGTTGTGGACCCGATTGGCATTTCAGTGGGCGGACACAGCTGTGCTTGTGACACACGTTTGTCTGGACATCCGAAGAAAGCGAGTTTACTACTGTCTCATTGCTCCTCGTGCATCTGGCAGCTTTTGATACTTGGACTTTGCGTGTCATCTTCAGTGGTGTGTGCTGAAGATTTGAGAAGTTGCAAATTGTATGTTCACATCAAGCTGTGACAGACTTGACCACAGTTGACCGGACACCATCCTTTACTGCACTTCACTACTCAGAGGACTTCGGCGACTTCTACCGGCCCTGCCGGCGTTGGCTTCTACGATTGTTACGGGTGGGAAGTTAAGGGTCGGCATCACGGGTATCCCCCGCTCCACCCCGCTCTGGCTCCAGGATGCACGAGACGTGTGGGCTGTCTCTCATTTCTGTCAGGTAAGATTCTACCATGTCGTCAGGTGTCTCTGGTGCCCGAGGCTGTCTTGTAATCACTATTCCTGCTGTAAATTGGACAACTTATGGACAGCACTGACCGAATAATTGGTTATGCCACACACTGGTAGTCTCATCCGAAATCGTTACCGTTGATATGCGGTAGCAATTCGATGGAGGCAACCAGTGTGATGATACCATTATCATCTGAATGCTTGCAACATCTTGACCTTTGCCCGAGTGGTTGCGTGTCCGATTTTTAACTTATTCCAGACTAACCCTATCGGGATACGCAGCTGTATGCCGCGCGTCTTGAATGTGTTAATTCAATAAGTGTGTAATGGCCTGTGATTTTGGACGTTACGGGTTTTAGCAGGCGTACTGTTCTTGCTCTATAGCATTTCGTTTTCTCGTCTCATTCGATTCAGATGAGTGAGCGTGTGTCAGTCTGTCACACAAGCCAACAGATCCCAAATAGTAACAGAATCTAGCCTGTAAAATACACCCAAAAATCTAACCTTAAGCCTATTCAATTTATTTCCCTGATCTTTAACTTTATACTTCAAGGTTGAACCGTAAGATCTAAAATCACGGACTTGCACCGTTTATTTTTTTTTTTCTTCAGTTTTTTTCTTGTGTGCCTCCTCGATCTATGGATTGGTGTTGGGGCTTGTTCCCTGTTCGCGAGTCTTGGTCTTCTGGCAAAAATGTCCCGCGCCCCGCGGGAGAACACAATTATTTCATAGCGCAGTTGTCAAGATAGCGCCATTAGTAATCACTGCTCATCACTAGAACCGCCGGGGTTGTCAAGTCAGTCACAGACAGGCCAGCACAGATCAGTTGCAGATTAAAATCCCGATCAACGCCTCTGCCCTGTTGGAGAAGGCAGATGTAAATGAGTGTGGTCAATGTCTGCAAGAGGCGTAGATCCTCATGAGCCCCGGCGGTCGCCGGGGCGCATGAGGATCTACGCCTCTTGCAGATTAAAAGTAGTAGGGCTGTGGCCGTCTCCGCAATCGATTGACTGTCAATGTAACGCCAGAGTCCGTGCTGCCAACTTCACGCCGCAGCCGCAACCGGGGTACGCTCGAAATTCCGTTACTGCTGCACTGGGGGAAGGGGTGGAGAGGCAGGAGGGGGGGGGGGGGGACAGGGTGAGGGGGGGGGTGAGGGGAGAAAGGGGGGGGGGGACAGTGTGTGACATTAATTAGTCATCAAGCACTGTCACTCGCTTGGCATTGAAATCGTGCTGTGGGCTCGCCAGATTTGTTCGGAGCAAGGTGCGTTTTCAAGAACTAAGTGTCCTGGCATTAACTGCTGAGTCACAGACAATGATAAGCCGACAGTGAAATTAACTCCTTGAATGCTACTGACGACGTAACTACGCGTCTTTTCTGCCTAACGGTGTCGTCAGTAGCAGTTACGGGGTTAAATGTCCAATCTCTATTTCGATATCACTGTACAAGTATGAAGTGGAACACAACAGTACTAATTGACACTAACTGAACTCTGTAGTACTTGTAGTCTACTTCAAACTGCAAACTCTTGCATTGATGGCCGGCAGACAAATCCATCATATAGTTTATCTTTCTTTTTTTTTTTACAAACAAAATAAAAACAACTCTTGAAGATCCTTTTATTTGTTGTGATGTGAATTCACTTGTCTGCTGTTATGTGATTTTACACCTTATGACTGTAATAAGTAAGTCCTAAATAAAATGCATGCGTACCTCCTGACTATTTTTTCAGTGACGTAAAAAAATGGGCGAATAAGAAATCTAAACACAAATGTGTTTTCATCATAATCGCATCCAACCCTCACCGACGCTGTTCTGTTTTTTTGGTGATCAAGTTTTGCATTACATTTTTGCAGTGAATTGGTTTCGTCTTCAAGAGACATAGATTCACATAAGCCCCTGCAGTCGCAGGGGCTTATGTGAATTTATGTCTCTTGCGGACTATAATTTGCTTCAACCCTTGCTGAGATCGACGATGTGCGTCTGATGTGAGTTTTTGGCCAGCTCCTTGGAGTAATACTATGCTACAAAGTGCAAGTCGCTTAATTTCAGATGTCGACTTCCAAATCGCTCTTCCTGATGCTTACTCACAGTTTTTGATGGTGGCTAAGGTTGGATAGGAGGAAGGACATTTTGTGTTAAAGAAGTAAGGTTTAAAAATTGAATACCACTTCCACTCTCTTCTCTTTCATGTTCAGTTAAAGTGTCTGCAATGGCCGCTCGGTTTTTGGTTTAATTTTCAATTTTACTTTATATATATATATATATATATATATCTATCTATATATCTATATACTCTATATTACATATATATATATATATATATATTATTTCTCTCTCTCTCTCTCTCTCTCTCTCTCTCTCTCTCTCTCTCTCTCTCTCTCTCTCTCTCTCTCTCTCTGTCTCTCTCTCTGTGTGCCGCTTCCCTCCCCCTTTACCTTACTTCCCCATCCCAAGTCAGTTTGTGTTTTTAGCAGTAGCGTTGCATTTAGCGCGGCAGTGCCAAGGCTTGCTAAGTGTTACAATTACAAACTCAGCGCCTCGTCCGACTGGAATGAAACTCCGATTAAATAGGACTCGGCAAAAGGCATAGATCCTCATTAGCCCCCGCAGAATGCGAGGGTTGATGAGGATATGTGCCTGTTGCAGGTGGGAGGCGTTCGCCGTAGACTGTGTGTGAAAAGAGTGGAAATGGCCTTTGCACCAACTGAGTGATGTGTGAAGACGAAAACATCACCATGACCACCACTTAGTCCTCACACTCTCACAGCTAAGATGCGCGGTATACGTTTCAAAATCGACTACTAATAAAGTCCAAATAAGGCGACTGAGATGGATGAACTGATTTCTCAAGGGTAGTGCCTGATTAGCTTGGCGCCTATAGGCGCCAAGTTAATCAGGCACTACCCTTGAGTTGAAACTGAAACACGGCGTCAGCTATTGATGCGGCTCCATTGAACCATTCTGGTGTAATGTACAGTCACAGTCGACTGATCTCGGCCACAGTTGACGGGAGACGGGGAAGGGTTAGGAAGATGTACTCTAGCAGCCGTCACTTGCGTAAGTTCAACTTGAACATTTGTGAGGTGTAGAGTCAAGTACCGGGCTCTTTCTTAGCTGTATCATTTGCTGAAACATTGCAAGTCCAAAGCGTATTACGGACTGCTGTGAAAAAGGCGAAGCAGTGAAGTGCAAACATAACTTTCGCTGTCCAGGGACTCACACACATGTCGGTGAACCGTTCCAAACACGCAGTAAACAGACAGTATTTGTGCTGTGGTGTTGGTGGAGAAAAAACAAACTTATTACAACAGTAGCATGAAATATAGTTCTAGGATGTGCTGAACGTTGATGCCCAGCAGATTGAAAGACCTCTAATTAATAAAAATAGCAACTGTGAGAACATGCAGCGATAACAAAATCTAATAATAATAATAATAATAATAATAATAAAAATAATAATAATAATAATAATAATAATATCAACTACAACGGCGTACATGTTGTCTTTTCTTGAAATGAATTGAACATGAGTTGAAAAAAGCGGGGGGAGGGGGTGGGGGAAGCTGTGACAACACGTTGTATGATTTGTAAGCAGTGTTGACTTCTTCTTTTTTTTTTTTTTTTTTTTTTTTGGGGGGGGGGGTATATTCTACACATCTGTAAGACAAAGTTCATATTTGTTATGCTGCATTTGTAAGTGTTAAAATGCATAGCATTTATATAATGCATAGCATTTATATGGCGCATTTCTCATATTTATAATATAACTCAATGCGCAGAATGTAGCCGCGAACTGAACCCAACAAGCACGCTCACGTGAATCACACGCATTCACTCACACACTGTACGTAAACACAGAACATTCACGTGGTGAACAGTTTATAATGAGCAATACATAACCTACCACATGTGCAATTTCATTTTCCTAAGTCAATTTGTAGAAGTTTTTGCACTTGTGCAAAAACTTGTACAAAAAGAATAACTGCGTGTATACAAGCGTCTGTTGTGTATTTGCCTCCTTGTGAGCTAGTTTGGAGATTCCTTGTGAGCTAGTTTGGAGATATGTCCATTTCATATGCACGATAATAATAATAATAATAATAATAATAATAATAATAATAATAATAATAATACATAGTTCTTGTATAGCGCTGTTCTCCAGGAAAACGCTGGACTCACTGCGCATGCACAACAGCACACCCTCTCTCAGACACACGCACGATTATACACTACTTTAAACCACCCCATCTCTTCCCAACACCTTACATTCACTTTCCCTAGGATCAGAATAAAAGGCAGTCAACAGTTAGCTAAAGATGAGCTAAGTGTTAAATGCCCGACAGAAAAGAAAAGTCTTTAAGTGAGCTTTGAACTGTGACAATCGGTAATCGGTGCCGGTCAAGCCATACCTGCGTTCATTTCAGTAATTGGCGAGCCATGCGCCGTCTGCTCTCATTAGATTTTACCGCACACTGCTCTCTACATCTTCGGGCCCACGACAGCCACATTGGGCCCGAGGACCTTTGCTTAATGTAGATGCCCAGCGCGGTAGTGGATGAATAAATATGTACTAACGGTCCTATGGTTGGCCAGCCAACGTTTCTAGTGAGATTTTAAAAGAATAATTTTGTGTGTGATGATATTTATGACTCCAGTGCCGTAACTTCCAAAATCACAGAGCAGTACACATTTTATAAATATTATGGACATGAAAACTGAAAGGAAGATCAGAATGGACAGACATTTTTGATGTAATTCAACAGTTCAAATTGTAAAATATTTCACCAGATCTGGAACCAAGAGTGCAATGGCTAGCTGTAAGTCATCAGGTAATAAAATTGACCATCACTCAATACAGAGTACTCCAACTTCTTTGTTGTTTTATCCAGAGTGTATTATTCTTGTGATAATTTCCAGGGAAATGCATAGTCGGGACCTCTGTAAAGACGTTTTATATCCGGAGTTTGTTACGTATATCCGACGTTGTTATAAGCGAAGTCGACAGCATTTTGTTTCAAGTGGTTCGGCCAACCATAGAGAGTGCAGCCTCGTTCCCATGCTTCTGGGTAGCACAGAGGGACAGTGATAAGCAGCGAGGGGAGCCATGGCTATCTTTTGTTTATGGTAACCCTGTCCGCTGCCATTTCCTCAGCAACATCTACGACAGGCATAGAGCCTCATGCACTTGTACAGGCTCCAAGACTAATGTGGATGTGTGTCTTTTGCTGACAAAGATCAGCGCAATTTAGTGCCATTTATGTCTCTGTGTACAAGATGCTGGAAGACTTGGAATAGTTGTAACGTGCGCCTCTGACAATGCCGAGTAGACAATAAACGTTAATGACCCGCTACATTTGAGAATCACCGATGCAAGTGACACCAACAAGCGGTATAGATCTTCATAAGCCCCCGCAATTGCGAGGGCTCATGAAGATCTATGCTTCTTGCGGATTGGTAGCACTCGCTGGGGTACCGCACAATGAGGGCTGCATGCATGGTGTGTGCAACGGGGCCTGTGATTCCTATCATGTGTAGGGGTCGTCTATTATTCTCCGATTGCCTGGTACGCCGACCACCCCGCAGACCCTACCCCCCTCCTGGCTTTCCCTGTAACACCCCACCCAACCCCTATTCTTACCTCCATGGTGGACGGTGGTCTGTTTATGGTATTCCTCCAACAGGCCCCGGTAGACCATAAACCATTTACCGGTCTCAAGCATACCGCTATGGACCCCTACGTCATTCATTTTCGCTAAATTGTGTGTTGTTGATTTGTTTTTGTTTGACCCTGTCGCGTTCGTCATACAAGGTCACTAAAACATGCCTTTAAATCTGATTTTTCTTACATAGCAATGACTGTAGTAAAGTGTGTGCTGATCTGAGATTTTGGACCTTCCAGCCGGGAGCCGCGTTGCCCACAATCAAAGACCAGCTCACTCAACTCAAGATCTTGAGTTGGACGCTTTCGCTAGAAGCTTCTTGCGCTCTGCAAAGTGTCTGATCTTTGAAAGGATCTTACGACTGTTCTGTGGTTTACTGATTCTATTGGATCTTTTAAACCATTACCCCCCCCCCCCCCCCCCCCCCGCCATTTTTTACGATGAGATACGAGTCAAAACATCATCTCAAAGTCCAGTCTGCATTACTTTCAGCCAGTTTGCATTTTTGTCTTTTTACTACGCATTAATCATCCCACCATTTTTTATTTTTTATTTATTTATTTATTTATTTATTTATTTTACGAAACCAATCAATTTTGGTGCGGTACTATGCATGTTCTAGCCTGTGGCTGCTTTGGGACCTTTCGTCTCCTGAGAGCTGCTGGACGTTGCTTTTAGACGGTATAACTCCCCAGAGCTGGTCTGTGATTTTAGACCTTAAAGGTCCCTCCAGTGCTGTTGTTGTTGACTGATGGAATTGATTGGCCAGATGTGGACGGTACTGCTGCCTTGCTCAAGTTCGCCATGACATCTTACGTAACGCTAATAGAATTGTCGACCGCTCTTTCAGCGAGTCTGACCAATCAGCCAGCGACTTACGTCTGCAAGAGGCATAGATTCTCATGAGCCCGTGAATTCGCACGGGCTCATGAGAATTTATGCCTCTTGATGTAGGGACCTATCTCTTTTTCTCACCGTGCAGAACGGGAAAGGCATTTGGGTTTATGTCGCTTTCTGGTCTTTCTTGCGCACGCTCGTTGCATAAAATCGCATGTTTATCCCGTTGCACAGTCAACGTCCAGTCTCCTCCTCTACTTAAGTAACATAGATGTAAATTAGGATTAATCAGGTGCATAGTTTATCATGAGTCCCTGCAGTTGTCGTGGGCCTCTGATGCTCTGCGACTCCTGTAGTTGAGTGTCGATCGGTGCAGGTTTATTAAGTTTAGCACCGGAATCTGCAATATTTTCAGTCCAGTAAACAACTGACTGACAGGTAGTGCCAGATTTTGCTGCAAGTTTTCTGATAATGTGTTCCGCAAGGTGTTAATGTTTCATTCATTATTTCAAAAATGTTGTATATTTTGTTGCTATATATTGAAATTGTTGTATTTTGTTGCAGCATTTGTGTTCATTTGGATCAAATATTGTCTTTACCCATATTATTAACACATTTGAGTCGTGCTGTGCTCGGATACGAGGTTTCATCCGGATGCGGCACGTTTCGAATGAGTTAACGTAAGGTAGGGATTCCATCGCTTGAGTTATCCTTACATGTACTAGTCTATGAGACAGACTATGATGATAGTTCAAGAGTGGTGCCAGAATAGCTTGGCGCCTTTAGGCGCCAAGCTATTCTGGCAGCACTCTTGAACTATTATAGACGTTGTTTCGCCTGTTGTAATTAGTCTGAGCTAAAGAGACTTTTCTGACATTAATTTGTGAAAAGTGGCTTTGCCGTGCAAAGGGCAGTCAATCTCATTACGCGACTAAACATGTGCTACTGCAATTTCCCCCTCGTTAGGCGGAGTTATTGTTCTGACCTGCGAGGGAGGGAATTCTCTTTGAGAGCCTCTGCTACACAGGTTATTCTGGTTATTCCACTTCGGGAGCGCCAATTACTTGCATAAATATCAAGCTTCTCTATTACGTGGCTCGTCTGCGCATTGTTCTAGCGCGGGGCCTGTGTCCGTCCACATTTGGTTCGCATCTACAAAGCTGAATGAAGATACCCCAGTTTATTGACAGCTGCTGCAGCTGATTTCGTCTGCAAGAGGCATAGATTCGCTTCAGCTGCAGGGGCTCATGAGAATTTATGTCTCTTTCAGAAGGGGCAGACTTACTGAGAAAGCTCGTCGTCAGAGATTCCGTGAGATTTAGCGTGAGGTAACAACTGCTGCTAAATCAAGCAGAAATGCCCTCGGACCGTCTAGCATTTTGGGATAACGTGTGTGAAATATAGGCCTACTGCACCTTTTACGTCATTAGACATTAATCTACTGTCTGCTCCGCTTATAACGAGGTCGGGTATAACAAAGGTCGGGTATAGCAACACTGTTTCAGATGTCACGACAGCACTCTTTCTGTGTAAATTACTTCGCTTATAACTAATTTCGCTTATATCAACAAGAAAAATTGGGTCACCTGAAGATTTGATTTATCCGAAATTTACTTGTAGATGGAATTTTATTCTTTTCAAAATACTGTCCAAACAAGGCCATCGTCATTGTGAGACATACTGTGCTGACTTAAACACATATGATGTGATGTTTTTCTTGACCAAATGAGGGTGGCGGGTACTCAGTGAACGATGGACTAGCCTTGCGATCAGATCAGTGGAGATGTTTGCGGAGGAAGTTTGCCTGTAGACTGACCGCAGACTGGACCGGACGAGTTGGCAGGAGGGAAGCTCTCTCTGAACTCCAAAACGGTCACCACTGTGCGAATCTTTTGCAAAGCACTTCCTATATATAATTCACAAGGACGGGTACTTGCCATGATATTTCAAGGGTCGTGCCAGATTAGCTTGGAGCCTTCAGGCGCCAAGCTAATCGGGCACTTCCCTTGATCTATCATGGTCGATCCATCCTCTCCAACCCGCGCTGGAAGTAAAATGGGCAGGCAGGTCTGCGGGCCAGACATAGCTGGGTGCATTTCTCAGTTAATTTGTTCGGATTGTTCCTTTTAGCGGATAAGATGGAGGGAGTTGGTAATTGTACGAATTAGAGCCTGAAGTGGCCGCTACCGGACCAAGGACCTGTGCCGGTTTCTCTAGCTCTCCTCCAGCGCCACAGACGTAAAAGAAGACGTGCCCTGCTAGAGACTTGAAGTTCTGCGTTCGTCAGAGGGCCACAGATGTAAAGAGGGAACTGAGAAGTTAGTTATTTGGATTTAACGCCGAGCAGGCAACTAAGGCCATCAGTCTCACGGCGGGCGGGAACTGTGCTTTATATCAGCAGTCCGTTGCCATTGTCTGTGTATAGAAATCAGTGTACATGGAAAATATCAAATTGTTTTTGAAGTTCGCAAACTATGTCCGTGGTAATTCTAAGACCTGCTGTGACCATGCCTTTGCGGACGTTTTGGGTTTCAAACGAAATAGATATTCATGAGCCCCTGCAGCCTGCCGGCTGTAATGACTCGTGAGAATCTATGTCTCTTGCTGACAGTTGAGTGCAGTGGTCGTCTCACGCGGCCTGCGCAGCCCGTTATCGGCCTCTCTCGCAAATGTAAATGACTCGCTGTCCACTCCTACGCCTGGGGTCAGGTGCGGTATTGTTTATGAATGTCATCCACACTTGCGGCGTCCATCAACAGGTAACGTCAAACTCCTACAGTTTCCTGAAGATCTCACGCCTCCTGCCCGTAAAGGTCTTATGTTTCTGGCCTGTTTGTGTCGGCTTGCATTTCACTGATCAGTGCAGTCACTGTTGTCAAGGTATCCTGGTCCAAGAATCGAGGACCTCCGGAAGAACCTGCATCCTGTAGTGAATGTAGACCAAAATGGTGACTGCCAAGCGTGTAAGATGCAGACAACAACCCAACGAAGATAGAAAACCGCTTAGAAAGACAGTTACAAAACGACTGATTCATATTTCGGGTAAATTCATTCGCTCTTCGCTGACTAGATAAGTAGCCACTGAATTCAATATTTGCCTATTTTGAAAAAGTGTACGTACCCGAAATATTAATAATTTGTGTTTGTAATTGTCTTTTCAAAGCGTGTTTCTTTTCCTCTTGGGTTCTTCTCCGTAGTAAAATACAGACCAACATGTTGGCTACCAGGCGTGTGAAATTGCAGAGAAAATACCAACCAAAACAGAAACACGCTTAGTAAAGATAAATACAACACAATTTATCAGACATTGTCTTGTAATACAGTCTTTTCTAAGCGTGTTTCTTTCTTGGTTGGGATGTTGTCTGTAGCACAGAGTGCCGTGCGGGATCAGATTAGTGCCGCTTTTCGTCGATGCTAGTGGTCCGGTCTGCAGAAGGCCGTCGGGGTGAGGCGTGGCTTTTGTCCGCGCAGAGTGGAGTGTCCGTCGACTCATTCTTTGGCCAGGTGCGTAGTGTTTATGACTGGCATCGCCACTTGCCCGGTATATCACCGATGCCAGACCCGGACTGGGCCCAAACCATTCTTGCTGCGGTAAATGGACAACGCCTTTTGTTTGAATGCCAGCCACACACCCTCAAGAGGCCTAGATCCTCATGAGCCCCCGCAATTGCGGGGGCTCATGAGGATCTAGGCCTCTTGGAGATGGGTGGTCGGCATTAACTACTTTTAAAGATCTATGCTTCTTGGTGGACAAACCATTTATCTTTCTGTAAATGGACTAAGCCTTTGTGGCCTAAACGGTCCGGCTGCTGCCGAAGGTCATCCGCAAGAGGCATAGATCCTCATATATCCTCGCAAGCTGCATGCAAAGACTTATGAGCGTCTATGTCTGTTATTTTTTGTGTGTGTGTCTAGTTTCTTCTGCTGATCATGCTTTTTTTTTTCTCTGGTTGATGGACGTCTTTGTTCCTGAAGGGGATCACCAACTATTCCCTTTGTCATGCCCTGGTGGAACTTCGTTGTCGATTCTTCTGGTCTTGTTAGAAGTGTCATCCGATGGAAACACTGAATATTAGAAATGATGACAATGTTCATCCAGTTACAGGCTCATGAGGATCAGTGCCTCATCCACATAAAACTATCGTTTCTCGTTCACTTCTTCAGTAGCAGCAAACCCCAACCGTGTTATGGCTCATGAGGATATGTGCTTCTTCAGGACAAAGATACCTTTTTCTACTTCATCGTTCCCGAGTTTCTGCCTCAGATGTTAAGATTGGTCGTTGAGATGAAGTTCGTGGTCTGCAGTAGGTCTAGAATGGAGCCCCAGAGTTTCTCTGACAACGTCGCTCCATGTGGCCAGTGCTGTATCCTGGCGTCTTGGTACAGGGGACAGGACTGCAGTACATGCTCTGGGGTCTGTAAACCAGTTGCACACGTGAAGCAGTCCCGTTATACCGTTATACACCGTTATACCGTTTCTTGTTCAGTTCTTGTCCAGTAGCAGCAAACCCCAATCGCGTTATCAGGGCTCGTGAGAATCTAGATGTGCTTCTTCAAGACAGAACTGCTGTATCTTGTCCATGGCTTGTCCAATGCGGACAACACTTGGTCCCTGCCCGCCCAGGGCCTGACAGCAACCAATCATGTCTTAATTGTCGTCAACACTAATTAGCCAGGGGCGTCCAATTAGTCCACAGTCGGGGACGACGGCACAGGCTGGCGCACGGGCTTCCCACCCAGGACGACCCACCTGCAAGAGGCATAGATTCTCATGAGCCCCTGCGACTGCCGGGGCTCATGAGAATCTATGCCTCTTGCCGATAGTGAATGGTTCCATTTACTTTCATCCCTGGCCGGCTCACGGGAGAAAGTCACCAGAAGCTGAGGACTGTCTGCACCAAGGCTAGCGTCGCCCGAGGCACCGCGCCTGTCTTTGAGTCTGCGAGACAGTTATTGACACTGATTTGGCTGTTGGCAGTGTATTTTTTGTCACCGGCTTTGGCTGTGTGAAGTAATTCTTGTCAATGAAGTACATTGTTCTCGTTGGTGTCTTTGCTAGATTATTTTTTCTTTTCTGTTTAGAGTATGTTTGGCCAACGTAGTTCATTGTTCTTATTGGTCTCTTTGATTCTTCGAGATTATTTTTTGCCAACGCATTTCATTGTATGGCTCGAATAAAGACTGCATAAAATTACGCTTGCAAGAAATGATTAAAAAGCCGTTGGAAAGGATTGACTTGACAAAGATTGTGTGTCTAGCTTATTTTTGCCAACGCAGTTCACAGTTTAGCTGGAGGACTGCAGAAAGTAACGTAAGCAAGAAAAGTTCGGACAGCCTGAGGGGGGGGGGGGGGGGGTAGACTTGACTAACAGGACAGTGGGGCAGCGGCGGCGACTGGAGACAGGGGGGGGGGGGGGAGATAAAGCCCCGAAGCTTTGTTTTGCAGCCAGGGAAGGATTTAGCCGCTACACATTTCACGTTTACAGACAAGCGACCCTCACTTTTCGGAGTCGCCTTCCAAACCTTGCATACACGATGGCAAAGAGGGATTGACCAGAAAACCCAGAAGGTAGTGTTTAGCAGGGCACCGCTACTTGGATGAGTGACCAGGGCAGTTCAAGAGTCGTGCCTGAAGAGCTTGGCGCCTTCAGACGCCAAGCTCTTCGGGCACGACCCTGGAACTGACCTGGTCTTTGTTTTTGAGCTGATGTGAGCGTAAAAGAGTTTGATTTACAGACAGATAATCATAATGTCTTTGTCGGTATGCATCGCCCATCCATTTTCTGTTCGACACTTTTTGCTGTCTTGTGTCGATCTAATTGACACAAGATATAAACACTTCACAGCAGACTCCTTGAAGGTTTTTGTTCCGGGATGTTCCCCCGGACAAAATCTTTAATTGCTTGAGAGAATGCAATGTTTTTAACAAGATCTGAGCATTCATAGACTATGTGAATTTCCTTATTTTGCCCTTTTTGAGAGTCTGTAGACGTTACTTATAAGACTTGTGCGACATTTTAGCCTGACATATTTGTAAGGTATATTTACATCTTGTCTTAAGACCTTTCTTTTAGTCTGGCTGACCAGATTTTTACCCCTCCCGTCGTGAGATGGCCTTAGTCGCCTGCTCGGCGTTAAACCCCAATAACTAACTAACTAACCATTCAGTCACTCCCCTTCAGCTGCAATGGCCATCACCCGCGTCCCACCATCAACTCTCGTTTTTTAAAAAAAAATCTATCCTGGTACAGATGGCGGAGGAAAGGGAAGGTTTGCTCGCGGACTCCCTGCAGCATGACCGCTGGCGCTAAGGGGTTTTCAAACTAATGATCCTGATGGCTTTTCAATTTGCAGGGTTTGCGAGAATCCGGGCTAAAATGTCTGGACAGGAGAACAGTAGCGAATCGGTCAAACGGTTTCAATTATTTCTGGGGGAGTAATTGGTTGTTTGGCTTTACGCTGTCCAGGAACCGGATGAATTAAAAAAAAAAACAAAAAAAAAAAAAAACCGCCTTAACGAGTTAAATGCGAAACCCAGACTTAAATGTGGTACTTTTCTTTATCACAGAATGTAAAGTTAAACACGTATTTCTGGTTTTTGTATCTAACTCACAGATTTAAGGGGGGATAAGTAGCTTTGTGTCTGTTCTTTGGCCACTTTTAAACAAAGGTATTTTTTTGTTTGTTTTTGTTTCGTTCATTGTTGGTTACTGTACAAATTAAGTATTTTTAACTCATTGTGCCCGAGGTACGAAATACCCCACATTCACGAGGACTGCCTTACAATTCATGAGACAGATCGACCATGATAGTTCAAGGGTGGTGGCAGAATAGCTTGGCGACTATAGGCGCCAAGCTATTCTGCCACCACCCTTGAACTATCATGGTCGAGCCGTATCTTGCTGTGGTGTGTCGCGGGCAAAATGAGTTAATAATAATAATAATAATAATAATAATAATAATAATAATAATAATAATAATAATAATAATACACTCACTTTTATTCTACGAGTCGGCCCAGAGCGCCGCGAACTGAACCCAACACACACGCTAAACACACGTTTTCATTCTGAAGACAAACACTGTACAAGACAAACACTGTACAAGACAAACACTGGTCAAGGCAAACACTGTACAAGACAAACACTGTACAAGGCACTGTACAAGACAAACACTGTACAAGACAAACACTGTACAATCACGTGGTGCGAAACGTCAGCTCAGCTATTGAAGATTTAAAAAAAAAAAAAAAAAAAAGAATCTACAACTGCAGTATTTACACAATATAATTTAGACAGAAGTCAGCATAGCCGTTAAAATCATAGTCTTGGCTCTCTGGATACATGTTTATCAGAATCTGGAGATAAACACCGATAAATGCTATCTAGATTAAAGAACGCGTTTCTCTTTTCGCCCTCTGCAAAAACAAATTCTCATGGCAAAGAGTGTGTATCTCTGTCCCACTGCCTTGTTATATGGAAATCTACACCAAACCAGACATAACTGCGGCCATTCGGATGCCAGAAAAATTCATTAGCCACAGATTTATTCCTCTGCCGATAAAAGGTCGCACGCATTTAAACTCACCTCCGAAACGTCAACTCAGTATGCAGAAGTTCTTCGGGCCGACGTCAGCCACCGTTGTCCCGCGCACAATTGTGCGCTGGCTGACATCGGCCCGAGAGCTTTGCGCTAACTGGGAAATAGAGAACTTGGAGGCACGGCTGCTGGAAAGCAAGATCTCCATTCAGCGAATCGGGATCATATGCGATGAGCAGAGATCTTCGCGAGTTCTTGCAGCAAACAGTGGCTTTAGTTCTCACTCACCATTTTCAGACTTCCTGCTGGGTTGGATAAACCCCAATTTACATCTGTTGCTGTCAAGTGTGTAAGGCAGTCTCAGCTGGTCTGATCTTTGATTATACGCGTTCAAGGCTGCTCACATGCAAGGAGCATAGACTATCATGACCTTGTGGAATTTTGCAGGTTCTTATTCCGATGATTCTGACTCAGACACCTATGTTGTAATGATTGGAGCATGAAAGTCCTTGCTTCTTGATGGCAAACGTCAGCTCTGTGTAGATGTCTTTTCCTCAGGCACAGAAGGTGGGGGGAGGTGAGGGTGCCATTGGAGAAGTTTTCGAAGTCACAGGGTCATCCGTTTCCCACCATCACCTACTTGGAGAACATTATCTTCTGAGATAACCATTTGAATATCAAAGCCAACTTGCACATGAAAATGGTCAGTAAATGAAAATGTGTTATAAGTCATTACTGATAAACTGTCAATACCTCAAGGGTAGTGCCAGATTAGCTTGGCGCCTAAAGGCGTCAAGCTAATCAGGCACGACCTTTGCATTTTCAGCGGCGATCCTGCTCCCACAGTTGGTGCTGAAAGGGAGTGAGATAAATTTTCTCTCATCTCAGATTGACCATGTTGCATAATGCGGGAAGCAGATACGCGTTGATGGCTGTAATTGCCGTAAAGATTGTTTCAATTAGAAAAACAAATAGTTATCTTGAGTAATTGTTTTGAACTCTCTGGGCGTATGAGTCGTTAGTTTGTTGGGTTTTTTTTTCCTGTTGGATTTTTTTGTGTAGATATGTGTGAAAAGCGCCGACGAGTCTGAAGATAAGTGTTCCCATTTCGCCATTGGCAGTGCCGGTTTTGTAGATTAGTAAATAACACACAGAAATAAAGAGAAGACATTTGTTTGGTGAGTGTATTGTTAGTATAGCAATGAAATGTCTGCCTGGTCAGAAAATAAAGGACGTTTCTGCGCATTTGTATACTGGTCCGTTAGAATCATTACGATTGCTTGTATTCGGGGCGGTCCGTGGCACAGCGGTAAAAGCGCCTGCCACCAATGCACGAGGTGCGAGGTTCGATACCCGGTTCCGGCGTCAGACTTTTCTCCTCTAGTAAGTGTCACCATTAATTCGGGCGGACCGTCGGGGGTTCTTTCTCCGTGTACTCCGGCTCTTTCCTCCCCCACGAATTTGTTATTAATGTCAGTCCACTTAATCAAAATTACAAAAAAAAAAAAAAAAAAAAATGAAATTTAAATTTCCAAAATATTCAGTAGCTCGCTTGAGCTTGCCCTTAGCACCACGTGAATGTTCTGGGTTTATGTACAATGTGTGAGGGAATGCGCGTGATTCACGTGAGCGTGCTTGTTGGGTTCCGTTCGCGGCTATGTCCTGCGCATTGAGTTATATTATAAATATGGGAAATGCGCTATATAAATACTAACTATTGTTATTTATTGAGATTAGGCAGAAAATCAGCAGATTAGGAGGAGTGAAAAAAATCGCTTACCATGTCGTCCAGGAACAGTAGCAAACAAGCAGTGTCAGAACTGTGCTGCGAAACAGTAGCTTGATTTCCTCATCCGCTTCTCGCCACTATTTTGTTGTCTTTCCTCCAAAACATTGACAACGACAAAAACTATACATCGTTATACGTGCCGGAAGCTGTAAGGGAACCATCAGCAGCTATGCTTTGTTTTCGATCGTTTACATCTGTGTTTTCTCAGTAGTAGGAGCTCAGTTCGCGCTCAGTTCGCAGTGACCAGATAAACCTCCTGAGTTATAGCCGTGTCACGGTATTTCTGACCTCCCGCTATCACTCTCAGAGTTAAATCCACACGAAGTCCCCAGTCCGGTGATGTAAGTGGGCAGAAGTACTCCAGTAAGAGGTACAGATTCTCATGAGACCCTGCGACAGCAGGGGCACATGAGAATCTATGTCTCTTGCAGATGTTGACAGGGTGTGTAGGAGGTGAACTGCAAAATGTTATTCTGTACGAACCATTTGGTAAAGGGGCGGGAATCGAACCTTGGAACTCCCCACTCTAAAAAAAAATACACGCGTATATTATTATGTGTCTGCTCTTTGCCAGTAAAAGGCCTAGGACCTCATGGGCCCCCAGGGGCTTATGAAGATCCGTGTCTCATAAAGGAGTGGGGTTGGGTGAATGGGACAGGGATGGGGTGAGAATGTATCATTCCTGTCTTACGATGCACTGTCTTATCAAGTCTCTCTACCCCCCAACCTTTCAGTGCCATTCATGACTATTTTTCTTCTCGTAAGTCTCTTGATTTTTTTCCTCATCCCCCTCACCCCCCCCCCCCGCCTCTCTCTCTCTCTCTCTCCTCTCTCTCTCTCTCTCTCTCTCTCTCTCTCTCTCTCTCTCTCTCTCTCTCTCTCTCTCTTCCAGCACCAACTTCTATGGCAGATTTAGAAACGTGGACTAAGATTTATTTAGTAGTTGCATCATGTTTACTTTTTTTAGGCTTGCGTCCTTTTTCCACTTCTGAGTTTTGGGTTTTTAACCCATTCTCTGCCGTCTGCCCTAAAGTCTATTCTGCTACAAGAGACATAGATCCCCTCCCCCCAGTTGCGGGGGGCTCATGAGGATCTCTGCCTGTTGCTGACATCACTGGTGCATCCAGACTCGTTGGAAAGCGGATGCTCTTTGGCGTTGAGACAGCGAGATTTCGGCAACACAATCTTCCTTCACTGTCATTGAGAGGGTTAATGCAACAAAAAAGATGTTAGAGAACCACGGCTTCCAGCGCCATTGAAGACCCACAACTCAGAACAGACTCCAAGACTAAACCTTTGGCTGTCGGTAGCGGTTTTAGTCGCGATGATTATTGAAAGGATGTCAGGATGTTGTTATTCCTGAAAGGATGTCAGGATGTTGTTATTCCTGAAAGGATGTCAGGATGTTGTTATTCCTGAAAGGATGTCAGGATGTTGTTATTCCTGAGCAGGATGTCAGGGTGTTGTTATTCCTGCAGGATGTCAGGATGTTGTTATTCCTGAAAGGAATCATCGCGACTAAAATCGCTACCAGCAGCCAAAGGGTTAACGGAGCCAAGAACTTTATCTACGTCAAGAATAACCAGTGTCATGGTTTGTGAGTTTTGTTCTTATGGCATAAGGCCAATAGGTCCAAATTTACAGCACAAGCCAAAACTCATTTAATGATGCAGTCTCTCAGTTATCGAGAACGGACAACTTCAAGATTGAACAATCCAGGAATAGTCCTACTTTGTGTCTCTCCATACTCAAGGAAAAAAAAAAAAAAAAAACAATGTATATTGGAATGTGCGCCTCTGCGTGTCTACATAAAAAAAAAGATATCTGCAAAGTTGAGCAGTCAAAATAAATGGAGCAGATTTGAAAGACAGATGGATGGATGCTAAAGGGTAGTGTGTTCTTTTCAAACCTCCTAAATTATTTTGGGTCTCCCTCTGGACGGCCCCAGTGTGACTCCGACGCAGGAAGTTTGTTGATCGATCGTGTGTTGAGGTGTAACAAACCTTGAAATGAGTATTTCTCTTTGTTTACGATTGTTTTGGTGAACTGACGTGTCTTGTTTTGCATTGTTTCGGGAAAGGTCGGCCGTATTTTAGGTTTTGTTCTTCAGAGTTTTGTCTAATTTCCCTGGTTGCACCGGGCGCCGTCTGCTACAGGATTTGTGTGTTTTCGCTATCTCCGTATTCTTCTGCAGTTGTTTTTCCTTGCGCTTTCGCCTTTCGTTGAAATTTGTCGCTGTCGTGGGAGTGTCGATACAGCCTATAAATATACACACATACATTACTTGGTTTTCTTTTTTGTGGAATAAGCAAATTCCAGTGTTTCAATAAAGTTTGCTGGAAAGAACTCCGAACCCCCCTCCTCCCTCCCCCCACCCCATGACACCTGAACATGAGGAACACAGATTGGAACGTGGTTTAAGCAAGAGGCATGGATCCTCTAGAGCCCGCGCGACAGCGGGGGCTCTAGAGGATCTATGCGTCTTGCAGATGTCTGGCGTTCACAGCAGTACCGTAAAGATGTTTTTAAAGATCTTGCCCACAAAAATCCCGACGGTATACAGCTTTGTAATCGACCTTAGGGCAGACAGACAGACGCAAGCTATCTTATCAAGGTTGGAATTGTGTACGGCGAGCGTTGCTCTTCATTTCTGGCCTCGGGAGAGATTCGCTACAAAGAACTCCGGTAAAACAGTAGGCACCTTCCCCCCCCCCCCCCACCCCCCACCCAACCATTTCTCCAGATCACACGCATGCGTCACTGGACGAGACAGGTTTGTTTTACTGTAGAGACAAAATTTAGGATGTTAGGGCAACTTTAACCTCTTTGGGTGTCGGTAGCGGTTTTAGTCGCGATGATTCCTGCCGGAATAACAACACCCTGACATCCTGCCGGAATCATCGCGACTAAAACCGCTGCCCACACCAACAGGGTTCAAGTCCCACGGATGAATTGTACAAGTAACATTGTCCAAGTTGTGATTTTCGTTTTATTATTAAAAAGTGGTGGTTTGTGCCATGCCTGTGTTTATCTTCAGACGCTTTAATTAAAAGCGATAAAAATTAATCAAGTTCTCCTTTCGGAATCGATTCGTGTATCAGAGCGACAAGAGGGCGCAACAGTCTCTGTCTGTCTGTCTCTGTCTGTCTGTCTCTCCCTCTCTGTCTCTGTCTCTGTCTCTGTCTGTCTTCTCTCTCTCTCTCTCTCTCTCTCTCTCTCTCTCTCTCTCTCTCTCTCTCTCTCTCTCTCTCTCTGTGTCTCTGTCTCTGTTTCTCTCTCTCTCTCTCTCTCTCTCTCTCTCTCTCTCTCTCTCTCTCTCTCTCTCTCTCTCTCTCTCTCTCTCTCTCTGAGTGCTGAGTGCGTGTGGGGTGTGTGTGTATGTGCGTGTGCGTGCGTGCGTGAGCGATGTAGCAGTGCATGCAGCAGTGTGTGGTAGTGTATGTTCATGTCTATGTCACTATGTGTAGATGTGCACGGCAAGTTGAAACTGTCCTGTCCAATACTTCTACCGTGGAAATAAAGGTTCATTGTTCATTGTCATTGTTCATTGTTCTCTCTCTCTCTCTCTCTCTCTCTCTCTCTCTCTCTCTCTCTCTCTCTCTCTCTCTCTCTCTCTCTCTCTCTCTCTCTCTTACCCCGCCCACGGATAGATATCTACAAGTCAAGCCTTCTATTTTCAGGTAGTTCTGTCTGGAACTCATTGCCATTTAAAATTAAATCATTTTCAGATAAAACCCATTTATAACGTGCATTGCTTCCAATCAGCGTGACTTCACAGTTTGCCATATAAGAATAATACTGCTGATAACACGTAAACGTCAAATATTTTCTCATTCTCCATACATTTGCTAACTGATCATCTATTGTCTTGTCGGTGTCTCTATACGCTATTGATGCTGCTGATTCTATGACACTGTCTTAGATGAGTATAATATTAATGCTATGCACGCGTTTCTTTCTCTTGCTTTTTGCATCGGAGGCAGTTACAAATTCTCCATTGTCATTTTTTCCTCCTTTCGATGATTCCCTTTAGGGTTTTTTTTCCCCCGTAGTTTTGCTTCCTCGTCTTATTATTATTATTATTATTATTATTATTATTATTATTATTATTATTATTATTATTATTATTATTATTATTATTATTATGTCCATGCTATGTTTCTTTTCCTGTTGTGTTCTCTTTGTTTACAGGACAGCTTGTAAGACAGGCATTGAGTTGCCTAATGGCTTTATCCTGAATTAAAAAAAAAGATTCATCTCTCTCTCTCTCTCTCTCTCTCTCTCTCTCTCTCTCTCTCTCTCTCTCTCTCTCTCTCTCTCTCTCTCTCTCTCTCTCTCTCTGCTTTGGACTTAGCACTATTTTGTTGTCTGTTTTTCTTATTGTTCTAGTGTTTGTACCTTTATATGCGATAAATGACTTTGGCTTTGTTAATATCTTTACCGTTGTCTAGATTCATTTACTCTCTCTCTCTCTCTCTCTCTCTCTCTCTCTCTCTCTCTCTCTCCTCTCTCCTCTCTCTCTCTCTCTCTCTCTCTCTCCTCTCTCCTCCTCTCTCTCTCTCTCATCTCTCTCTCTCTATTCGTGCCTTCCTCCCTCATCCTCCCCCTCCTCCCGAATCTCATGAATGCAAATGACGTCTGCCTGCGCTCCATGTGAAATATGATGGACCAGAACAGATGACAAAACAAGTGACCCCTCACCTCCCCAACACGTCTGACATTCTTCTTCAGACGCAGAATTAAAGCTCTTCCACAGCAAGAGACACAGATCTTCATGCGGGCCTGTATTTGCAGGACTCATGAACATCTGTGCCCCTTGCTTGGACAATAATTTCTACATTTACACCCGTGTTTTACAGTCGCAGAATGTGGGAGGGGTTTCAACTTGACAGTATGTAGTGGAGATCGGAATGAGTTGCTGAAGTCTGATGGAAAACCGGTGTCTGTGTTGGGGAGAGATCAAAATGTTAAGTAAGAACACGGCATCACATCTCTCTCTCTCTCTCTCTCTCCCTCCATCCCCCCCCCCCTCCCCTCCACAATCCCTGACTAGCTGATCTAGCGATCAACTGACGGGTGGTGAAATGTACGTGTTAAGCCCAGCAATGTCAGTGCACGCAGATTGTCCAGTTTTATCAAATCTGTGTTTATTCAACGCCAGTAAATTCCACGGAACGTGGATACAAAGTGGTTTCACGAAGAGATAGATCGTAATAATAATAATAATAATAATAATAATAATAATAATAATAATAATAATACTAATAATAATAATAATAATTCGTGTATAGCGCTGTTTTCCAGGAAAACGCTGGACTCACTGCGCATGCACAACAGCACACCCTCTCTCTCAGACACACGCACAATTATACACTACTTTAAACCACCCCATCCCTTCCCAACACCTTACATTCACTTCCTCTGGGATCAGAATAAAAGGCAGTCAACAGTTAGCTAAAGGTGAGCTAAACGTCAAATTCCCGACACTGAGAAAGAAAAGTCTTTAAGTGAACTTTGAACTCTGACAATGTGGGCAGATTCCGCATTTTAATTGGCAGATAGTTCCACACACTTGGGGCTAAAAAGGTGAAAGAACGCTCCCCGACAGTTTTCATGTTAAGCTTCCGGATTTTAAAAAGTTTTTCACTGGAGGAACGGAGGGTGCGTGATGACTGATAAACAAACAGCTTGGCAGAAAGGTACGGCGGGAGAGATCCGTCAAAACGCCGATAGGCGAAAATTGCAATTGTGTACTGGCAGCGGAATTTCACGCTGTTGCGCGGGCTCACGAGGATCTATACTTCTTGCGGTTTAATCCTGTTCATTTTTTTCTCATCAGTGAAAGGGTTGATATATTTTACAAGTCGTGTATAACAATTATTTTACTTCCACGAAAAATCTCCTTCTCTAAATTGTACTTTTTTGGTCTAAATCGTACAGCGAGAGTATTTTTTTTAAAGATATTTATCACTCAAATTATGCCACAGATTTGTAAATTTTTGCTTCAAAATGTGCAGGTAAACCTTCTGCTATTGTGTCAATCTGTTGTTGTTTTTTTTTTTCAAGATCAGCCAGGCAGTGCCAATGTCATTATTCAAGTATTTATGATCATTTTTTGGGCGACGGTAAAAAATGGCAAATCATTTTTTGATAAAGTAATGAGTTTCTATGAATAAACATAATTCTCTTTGAACTGTTTCGCATGAAATATAATATTTGTCTGTATTGCGATTCTTCGTAGTTTTCTTTTGTCTTCATTTGCACTTTTTATAATTGAAAAGTTGACTATCTTGTTCGTTTTTATTGATACCTTCCAAACAAGATGAACCACAATTTTCGAATGTTTTGTTTGCGTGAAATAAAAACGACAAAGAGAATCAACTTTTCAATTTTAAACGAGGACAAAAAGAAAAGCAAGAAAGAACCGCAATATTCCCACATTCTACCCCAGGACCAAAATCCCCAAATTTTGAAGTTGCCCTCTGAAGAACTGTCTTACAATTCTAGAGACAGATCGACCATGATAGTTCAAGGGTGGTGGCAGAATAGCTTGGCGCCTATGGGCGCCAAGCTATTCTGGCACCACCCTTGAACTAGCATGCTCGATCCATGTCTTGTTGTGGTGTGTCTGGGCTGAAGGAGTTTAAAAAGCGACTTAGTGTGGGAGCTAAATGTTCGGCTCAAAATCAAAATAGAACTGCACTTTTATTTGCGATTTAATGTAATGCATTTTAACCCCCTAAATGTTACTGACGATACCGGTCGGCGGAAAAGACGCGTAGTGACGGCGAGCGGATCGTCAGTACCATTTAAGAGGTTGAACCGTTATTACGGAGTTCAATTGTTTGCGAGACTCCGATGAAACTAGCTCTCCTCGCTCGCGGATGCTTTCATTGTTGAACGTGTCGCGCGATTCACATTTTTGGGCCCATCTTTGTTACCGAGATCGATTAAAACGCGATTTTGAAATTGATTCGGTTGTTTGCGTCTTTAATTCCCCGCGCGTTTTATTAAGTGGCCAATCACAGCCCTCGAGAGAGCCGCGCAGGGCAAACGCAGGATTATTAATGACACACTGTGTTTGAAAACTTTCTCTGATAAGATTCAACAGCGCATTCAGAGTTTGGGAGAATGTCTTGAAAATATTTGTGTACATTGACTCAAAAACCTGGCGGAATTTCTCGTCTCGGGGAAATTTAATGCAAATACTCGGCATTTTGATTTTTACATCTCGGTGTGTTGACAGTGTGCACGGTAAATTGAGTTTGCGGGATTCCGCGCCGTGCATGAGATTAAAAAATATTAGAATAGAGATTTGGGATGCATGGAATAGGATGCGGCTATCGACCCCCCCGCCCCCCCCCCCTCTCCGCCTGAGCAGCAGAGTGATAAACGTGTGCGTCTCTTCAGCACAAGAGGTATAGATTTTCAGACGTCCCTGCGACAGCAGGGACTCCTGAAAATCTATACTTCTTGCAGATGGAACAGTGTGTTGAGGGTTTGGCTGCATGACTGGGGTGAGGGGGCGGGGGCCATTTTTTGGCCTCGGGGACTGGCTACTCCTCTGTCATTCCTCGTTCACAATTATTTTCTTATTTGCAGTCTGCAAGATCTGCAGTGACCAAAACTGCAACTGACTTAGAAAAGCCGTTTAAAATATTGATTGATCGAGTTAACTGTTCATTATTGTAATTTAAAAACATTTAATCTGATCGCTAATCCACTTTGTTTTTCTTTCCAATTTTTAATTCCCTCTTTAGATTTTTGCCACAATTAGTATTCAGCTACGTACGATCTGACAAAGTCCAAAAGGTAACTGCCGGGCGTTTAAATGCAAAGAAATTTCCAAAGACAAAAACGCTCTTATAAAGAACAATCACAACACAATTTATTAAATTTTCGAATTCAATTTATAAAAAAAAAACAACACAATACTCTGCTTAATCTATCTTGGGTGATATGTAGAACTCAAGTCGAAGTTGTGCAGGATGCATTAATTATTAATTAGACTAATGTGCACGCGTGTAGCTAGCGCCACCTATACATTTGCGACGTGGATAAATACCAGCAAACCAGTTGCCTGCTGAGCAGCGCATGGGACTCCTGTCTTTCCGCGGATGGATGTGGAACTGCTGGAGCATGCTGCTGATGTGCAGATATGTCGCGCTGTCACTCCGCCGGTCGGGAGGGCGAGGAGCATTAGCGCACCGCGCTTGACCCCTTCAGCCGTCGCCCGGCCATCAAGAGCCGTGTTTCCAGTCCACTCTTCCGCCCGTGGACGATGAAACGTTTACTACACACTGGTTGACAAATATCTACTGGTTGACTCCCTCGATTCGCTACCGCGACAGCGACAGCGGTAGCGAATCTAGGGAGTCAACCAGTATATATTTTTTGCTGTCTGTGCATACTCCCCATTCAAAAAGAGTGAAAGAGTTGTTTTGGTCGAGCATTATTTATTTATATATTTATTTTTATTTCTTTATTTCTCGAAGGTGGAAGGGGGAAGGTGGGATGTCAGAATTGGAATGCTGTTGACCAATTCAAGTCAGTTAGTGCCTTTCGCGATTGTTTCGTATTTTTTATTTCTGTGATTTATAATGCAACACCTCCCTCATATTTCACCGCCATTCAGTTACTACCCTCCAAATTTCAGTTGTTACCACTAGTCTTCAATGATATCCTATTCCTAGACTATAAATCATTCCCATTAGCAGCCTCTGGTGCTGGACTCCAAAAATAATACCATTCCACATCGTCCTAGTAGAACAGCTTTCTTTTTAGAAATTTTATCATTTTTAGACTACAGCAGTTTCATGGAGTTGTAAGCCTTTTGCTTGACACGCATCCACGTGGTTTGTGCAGTCTCTATACATCGCATGAGCCCGCCTGTTTGAAAATCAGTCACGTTAATCGATACAGCTTCACATTAGATCTATACTCTTTCAATTCTTACCTCCTCCCCAACATACCCCCCCCCCCTTCCCCATCCTTTCTTTTATACTCGTCTCCTACCCCTCCCGCCAGCCTACTCCTCCTCCCTCCTTCCTCCTCCCCTCCTGTTTCTCGTGGGTGATTGAGTTAACTGGTTATCCGTCCATGGACCGTTTTCAGTTAGAGCGGGGAGGTGCCGAGCTAGCCAACTGAAAACCGTCCACGGACGGATAACCAGTTATCTCGGTCACACTCGTTGTAAATCTGCTCAGCCCCTTCCCGTTGGGCGTTGCGCGGGAGGTTGTACTAAGCACGGGTTAGCCCTCATTAAGCGGGAGGTCGATGCCGTGGGGTTAATTCCCCTTTTGTTCTCTCCCCTTACAAGCCTTTAAATTAATCTCCTTCGTCTGAGAAGCAGCGACGGGAAGACTAGATCTGGGACAGTCATGGACAGTCAAGACAGATGTGGAGAGAGTTGATTTTATTAAAAATATTTTGCAGCTACCTAGGAAGCAGAATGTCCTCAAACCGACATCAGCCTTAGCTAAGTCCGCATAGCTGTGCGGGCCAGCTAAGGCCGATGTTGATCCCATGACCTTTTGCTCACCTACTGCGCGTTCTTCAGTCAGAAAACGAAACAGGCCATCTGAATTTGTGTATATGGGTTCAGTAGAAATGTAATTGTGACCACTTGTTCAGTCTCATTTATATGTGTTCGTGAAACGAAGCTCTTCGAGTCTAGGACCACGGACAGAAAATTAATTCACCAAATCTCTGTCATGTACGTCTGTGTTCTTCAAAGTACCAGACGTCCGGAGGCTCCGCGTCTCGGAGCAAGAAAATATTGACTGTTCGCATTGATTCCTGGCGTGCTTGGCTGGGCGCTTAGCCCCATTTAACTAATTCGCTTCTCTCGGCGTAAAGTTCTTCGACAAGACGGCAAAGATTTTCCTCGTCTTTGATAACAATGTTAATGATGGTTGGCGAAGTTGATTTTCTGTGTTCCTTTCTTAGATCAATCGCCGGCCCAACCTTTCCCCGACCTCCTCCTCGTGAGGCGCATAGATATAAGTGAATGAGCAAGAGCTATGGATTCTCATGAGCCCGATAGGTTAACATTTCCGTCTTTAAAGTCAATCCCTTTTTGTGTTTTCTTGGTCCGAAGTCAATCCTTTGTTGATGACACTAGTTTCTGCTTTTAATAACGAATAGAATCTGCACTTGAATGCCCGGAAGCAAATTAAAGGGAAGACCATTTGTTTAATGAAGCTGTTTTGTGATTTTTCCAGACTTGTATCTAGACGGATTGTCCGAAAGCACAGCTTTTGGCTGATTAGTCCGTTGTATCAAAGGGAGAATGTTCCTTTTCTTTCGATTTATTGTGCTTTCTCTGCAAATCTATTTGGATGCTCTTGTTTTTTTTGTTTTTTTTTTAATGAACAGAATAATATTGTGATGTTCAAATTGAAAGACACTTATGGATGAGAAGGCTTCTTATTTACTTTCCCTTCGGATTTCTTCTTTGTTTTTCTTGAGTTTAACGTTTATTTTTCTTCTGTATTTTGCATCGTTTTCTCTGTCTGTTTTTTTTCACTTCGTTTTGTGTTTGTTTGTTTTAAGCTCTCGTTTCCTATGTTGCTTTTCAATTTGTTAAAGCCTTTTTGCTAATGAAAATTATTGAAGATAATTTCACCGAACAGTGCTGCTTCAAGTTCTCAACCACTGTAGGCTTGAACTTCTTAGCCTTTGCCCGTGCTAAACCGTGTAGTGCGAACATAGGGCTGGTTGCATGAATGAGCTTAGTCCTGCACCAGCCACTAAGCAAGATGCGGCGCGATAGCGGAGCACCTTGCTTAGTGGCTGGCGCAGGACTGAGCTCACTCAAGCAACGGGCCAATTCGTATAACTGACGTGAGACAAGATGCAAATCTGTCAACATTTCCTGTTTTATCGTGTTCGCAACTCTGGAGGATCTAAACCTATTGTCAGGAGACGAGTTCTACAACAGAGCAGAGATTTTATTGCAGCGGACTTGGCATATAAAACTGTTTCTTTCAATTTGCTGGTAGACTCTCAGAGTGGTCTTCCCAGAGCAGAGAGTGGTCTCTCCTTAAACACTCTCCCTTGTCTAAGACACAAAGAGTCCCCTGAAAGTGCTTCACGTCTGCAAAACAATCTCCTTGATACAACAAGGGGACACGCAAGAGACAACGGACAATAATAAATACAGATCAATCATGCAGCGAACTCTATTTCTAAACTAGAGGCATAGATCCTCGTGAGCCCCCGTAAAATGCAAGGGCTCATGAGGATCTGTGCCTCTAGCATCGAAATTGTTTTTTATAAGAGAAAAGCAGGCAGATAATTACACAGTTTTGGTGTGAGTTTGTTTTTCATTATCGCATTTTTTAAACCACTTTCTCAAAGAATCAAATTACCTTTGATTTGAAGTCCAACGCAAAAAAGCACCAGTCTTTCTCGCGCATAGGGGACCACTGCGTGTTCAATCAGCGACAGAATTGCTGAGGTCACACCATTAGCAGCAATCGAGAGCGAAACTTTTACTGTCCCATTTTTCACTCTTTCCTTTCAGAATTGTGTCGCTTCTTTCTCCCACGTTCTTTTGAAGGCGTGGCAGCCTTTTACCATAACCAAGCAAGAACGACCCCCTGTACCAATCTTCAAATGGAATCCAGCAGTTGTAGTAAATTCATAAACACGGCAAATATCTTCACCACTCCCAGCGCCATTTTGCGGTGGGAAAGTGATGGTGATGGAAAAGACTTTTTGTGGAGGGTGCGCGCGCGCGCGCATGTGTGTGTGTGTTTGTGTGTGCGTGTTTGTGTGTGTATGTTGGGGGGGGGGGGGTGCGGGGGGGGGGGGGGGGGGGGAAGAGGGGGTATGGGTAGGGGGTGGTTGATCATGACAGCTGCAAAGTAGTGCTTGAGTCGCTTGTCGTCCGAGCAGAAGAATGAAGTTTGAATAGATTTCTGTTTAAGCGGTTGATGCCTCTCAAAACGCCAAGCAAATAACAGGCACTGTCGTTGCGCTAAATATTTTGAGAGAAACCAAATAGTTATGATAATCGCTGAAGGGTATTGCCTTATTCGGTACTACCCTTAAGCTGTCACGGCCGGTGACCAGTGGTCTCTCTCTTATTTTTAAAGTGTGAGCCATTTTACCTCTGGTCGTGCAAGGGCCACGTGTTCCCTGATGACAAAGCGAAGCGGTAGCTATATAGAGGAAATCTTACATCTACGGTCCGTTGGGTTTGGAAATAAACGGCCGGCACTCATCTTTCGATATTTTGCGGTCGGGAGATAAAATGCGTCAACATGTTTGGCCTTTTGGGAAAATTCTGGTAAAAACTTCGTAGCTGGGCCGAAAAGGCTGTGCGATTCCGCTGAAAGCCGTTTGACATCAAAGAAAACAACAATGATTTCCTTGTTACAGCAAGCGCCGTGTAAAAAACTTTCTTCTTCAGTGGTTAACCTTATGCCTGCTGAGAAAAGGTGAAGACGACCGGAATGCAAGAGACATAGATCCTCATGAGCCCCCGCAACTGCGGGGGCTCATGAGGATCTATGTCTCTTGCTGACTCCACTTTGTATTCATGTTCTATAGACGACTGGTGATCACTGACGTTGAATTAGCACAGAAGCAGAAACACAATCTGCGCTTGCTGGCTGCGAGAGGATTAATGTCATAATTAATATAACAATCCTTGGTTTTTTTTTTCTGTTCATATTCAAATTAAAGAGGAACTTCCGGTTTCTGGTATAGTTAGCATCAGATTTGGTTCTAGGGACAATTCACTTCTCGTTCTTCATTATTCTTTGATTTGCTTTTATTTGTTTTCATTACAGCTTGAAACTGGAGTAAAACTGTGGGAAAAATAATTACGGGGAGGAAAGTTGTTGCGTGTTTTGAAACAGCTGGAAGCTATTCTTTTCCTCATACTTTCACTGACGTGCAGAAGGTACCTGAACGGGCGTGTCTTCTTCGAAAATGTATTATCTTTAAGTCCTTTCTTTTCACGATGTGTGCACCATTTGTGTTCCTGTTGACAGAAACTTGGGGATGTTTCCTTGCAGAGTGTGCATTTCATTTTCTTTATTGTGTGCCATCGTCCTTTCTAGCAGCACAATGAAGTTGTCCTTTTGTGTTCGCCGCATTATTTAAACTGTGCTTGCATTGTAGGATGCGTTTTGTCCTGTACTGAATAGGCCCTTTTTTTGGGAGACAATCATTGAACACAAATGAGTTAATAGTTGGATTACCTCCCCACTTTGTAATATATATATATATATATATATATATATATATATATATATATATATATATATATATATATATATATATATTATATATAGTCGTCTATATATATTATTTATTTACACAATTATTTATACAATTATTTATTTTTTATTCTCCACGCAATTAACTTGAATATTATTTTCTTTTCAATGCATTTCAATGCAGTGTTGTTGGGGTTGGTTTTTGTTTTTATGCGTCACGCTGCATCGGGTATCAAACACTGGCCCATGAAGCAAAAGAACCTATAGCCGACGTCGGCATTTAGCTGGCCCGCACACCACCATGCCACCACACCACCACTATGCCACCACACCACCATGCCACCACACCACCATGCCACCACACCACCATGCCACCACACCACCACTATGCCACCACACCACCATGCCACCACACCACCATGCCACCACACCACCATGCGCAGGCCAGCTAAATGCAGACGTCGGCTCTACATTCTTTTGCCCCCACCCGGGTCTGCCCTGGGGGACTTGGGTGGGGTTAACTAATTTTTAAATCCCAGGGTCACCCTGGTCAGCCCCACAGGGCTGGTTTTCCCCTCTATTTTGGGGCATGTGTTTCTGTCTACCCTTGTTCCATTCACCTGTATTTTCCTTTTTTAAACTCTCCCTACTGTCTGCGCTGCCTTTAGCTCTTGATATGGGATGTGTGTTGCTAAATGGTCTAGTTAGGTTTATTTAGAGTATTAGACCGGCTGGCGACATACATTCAATATTCTGTTGTTTTTTTGTTTTTTTTTCACAAGTAGTGCATGCACGTCCTGAGACGAAAGTCTTGTTGCTGTCGGGACGTTAAGCAATGTACAACCAACCAATCTACATTCTTTTGCTTAATGGGACAGTCTGTTCGGGGACAGCCAATTTGCCAGGATGCGACAGCGAATTTGAAGAAACCCCGCGGCATAGAATAGAAATCAGGAATGGCGTGGTAAGCTTATCAACTCGGGAAACTATGTGAATCGTATCAGGCAGTTGAAAACTCGAGACCAACTCCCAAAATCTACTCTGTCTTTTATGATATAAATGAGAATGTCTTCCTACAAAGAAACATAGATCCTCATGAGCCCCTGCAGTGTAGGGGCTCATGAGGATCTATGTTTCTTGCAGGGCGGTCGCACGGACTTTAACACGACACAGGGACTCCCTGCAGTTAAGTGACATTCGAGCCAGCAGAAGCATTATGCGCAACTGTCCTGCTTCGCTAACGACGAGACCGATTCTCGAGAGCTCATGAGAATCTGTGCCAGAAGATTGATTCATTTTGTAATTGATATTTCATTGACGTCTCCTGCACTCATTTTCGTCAGCGTTCCTTACTCAGAGGAGACGCGAGGCGTTCAGTGGGAGGGTTTTGGCTGACAATAAGGGGAGGGACGGATGCGCGGTATTGTGTTACGCTGTTGTCACCTGCTAAGCCACAAACGACGAAGCGCCCTGACACAGACGCCGCATAAAACACGCCCTCACACATAGCACGACGGACGACTTAATGCAGCAGCCTGGTTTCTGTCTTGTCCGTCCACAGTTGAGTCCAGAAGCTCAGTTCGTGATGTATGTATCGACGTAAAGTCCACGCCGCCCTCTCGTCTGTTTATGATCAAAGTTTTTTTGCTTTTTAGCAAACACAAGTGATAAATAATCTATACACACAAGCGCAGCGAATCGAGGGAGACAACCAGGGTTTAGACAATAATTATGTTCTTCTCTTCTCTACTGCATATCCTATATGTTGATACACACCGCAAGACGATGTTTTTCGGCCCGCAGCCTGTCCATGGCTTTAGGTCCTGGTGCATTAATGTTTGCTGGCCCGTGATTTTGGAGTTTACGGCTAAACGCTATAAGCTCCAAAATCACAGATCTGTACAGACAACGTTTTGTTTGGTGGAGTCAGTACTGTCATGTTTTGTACATGAAAACCTTGCAGAAAACGACTGCCCTTGCTGTTTGATGTTACTCAGGCATTGATTGATTAGAAATGGAGTGCGCACAACATATTGTCTAAAGGCTGGCTGTTGAAAAATCAAGCAGACAAACAAAAAACAAACAAACAAACAAACAAATCCCAACGAAGAAGGAACCTCGCTTAAAAAGACAAATACAACACAGTTTACTAAATTGTCCAAAATGACATACAGACACGAACACACAATACTACTTATCATTGTTCTATTGCAGGCGAAGTGTACACCTCTCCAATACCTACACTTAGAAATCATGCTCGCCTTCAGTGAAAAACAAACACAAAGAAAAACAAACAAAGCAAAGACAACTGACAACTGGCAAAAAAAAAAAAAGTATTGCACATCAGCTCACTGGGCAACACACTGAGACACCTCGCCGTGTCAGGTGTTAAAGGACCGCGGGTTTAATGTTACTAGTTATAAAACAGCGGCTACAGGCCTTTAAAAATATCTTCCCTTTGGAAGGAGAATACATTCTCGTGAAATAGCAAGGAGCATAGATTCTCATGAGCCCCTGCGGATGCAGGGGCTCATGGGAATCTATGCCCCTTGCAGACGGGTGGTGGTCGTCTGCTGATGGGGTTTAAAGATGGCGGGAGGCGTGGAGACTGGCATTAAATGCCCTCTGTGTCTTGTCACGAGGGGTGACATTGTCTCGCTCATTGAAATTTAATGACAATTGTTGCGCGTTCTTTTTTCTTTTTTTCTTTCTTCTTTATCTTCTCTCCGTATCCCCCACTCCCGCCCCCTCCCCCTCCCGCTCCCCACCCCTCCAGGCCCCTCTTCTCTTGCTGTCTTCCATTTTTGTGGAGAGAAACGCCGCGTCAGCAAAAAAAGTGCCTCATTTTGTGGTTAGCAGACGACAGCCCAAGAAAACGAGCTCTTGAAACGAGAGGTCAATAAAGATCACGTGACATCTCTTTTGTGAGATACAAACGGGTAGTGTCTGCGATATAAAACGAACGGGGAGCGAATGTTGCTGTCGGAATTTGCTAAAGTTCACCTTTTAGGACAGAATGTCTCCCCCTCCCTCCACTACCTAACTTTTTATGACGTGTTTGTTGTAAGAAGTTTTAGAATGTAAACATTTAGGAGGCAATGCTAATACAAATGCACACCGCAGCTCTTTAAAGTTTCACAGGCAAGCTTCCCGTATCTACTGTGACAAGAACGCAGCATTAAAATATCTAATTCGGTTGCTTGAAAAGTGTTTCATGTCTTTGCGGTTTTATTTTATCCATTATGGTGTTTATTCTTTTCTTTATTATGATTAAGAATGGTTGTGGGCCGTCATTTGGTAATAAGAAACACTGACACTGATGACAGAAACATTGAAAGTCAACAGGTTAAGATAAAAGGGAAAGAGAAGAAATTCGTTAATCAGCTGCCTGTGACCTGTTGCGAGTCTCACAAATCTGCAAGAGGCATAGATTCTCATGAGCCCCCGCATTTGCGGGGGCTCATGAGAATCTATGCCTCTTGCATAGCTCAGGTACGTGGTTGGTTTTCGATGCGTTTATTTGACGAATACGTTTTCGGTGTGTGCTTGTGTATTTTCGGAAGGCCTTTAATTTTCGTTGATGATGCATGGACTGTCAAATCTCCCTAGCTCTGTTTCGCTTTCCCTCGACAGTGTATCAGCCACCTCTTCCCATTTTCAGACGGCACAGATTCACATTAGCCTACGCTGTTGAGTCTTACTTTGCAGCTATCTCCCCAACTGAATGTACATCTCTGGTCTTAAGACGTAAGTCTGGCTTTCAATTTTTAACCCGACAATGTCCGGCATAGATGTGAATGAGTCCCAACAGATGCATTGGCTCATAAGGGTCGTTGCGTCTTGTTGGCATATATGCCCCTCCCTATGCTGATTTTCAGGGAGCCCCCTTGATTTGAGTGTACGACTGTCGAGTTATTTTCTCACGAGTCTCCTGTGATGCTTTGCTATTAATGTAGAAAAGGGGAAGTTAGTGGCTCCTTGCTCTCCCCCTCATCAATTAAACAGACAGAAGAAGAGAAGGGAACTCGTCTTAATGGCTGCCTCCAGCCTGGCTGACCAGAACTACTCCAACTGCCACAAACTTCCTTAAAAGTTAAGGAAGGGGTTGGGTGGGGCGGGGGTACAGGGAGGGGGAGGGGGGCAGGGTGTGTATGGGGGAGGAGGGGTGGGGGGTCGGTTGGTTGGTTAGTTCGGGTTTAACGTCCACAGCACCGAGGTGATCATGGACGGCGCTGACGGGCGGGTTATGGGTGGGGGACAGGGAAATCTATTGCCTATGGAGTACGCCCTGAACACTGATCAATTCAGGCGTACTCCAACTGTGCCACTTTGGTTTACCAGGACCTTTCAACGGACATGCTATTGAAACAAATCCGTTTTTTTCCCCTGGATTGTGAGTCCAGCTACCGGGGCTGGGACGGAATTCGAATCCACGACCCGGCAATTCCCTTCGCTCTCCTGCTCCGACGTTTAACTGCCTGAGCTATTTCGGACTCTGGGGGGGGGGGGGGGGGGGGGGGTGGGGGGTCATATATTCAGTTTAATTCCATAGCCAGAAAAATAAGCTGACTGACGTGACTCGCCTGCTTCGGCTGATCATGAGGTACAAGCCGCGGTTCATTGTGGATAAGAGTAAGAACTTAAGGGTAATGCCGGATGACCTTGTCACCTGGAGAGTTGCCGAGCTAATCATGCACTACCCTTCAGAGAAAATCATGCCAAGACGCCAGTGGGCTATACTTATTATAACACTGGAAAACAAGTTTCCCACAGCAAGATTAATGCAACCCCCTCCAGGACTACCCTTGAGCTCATCAGTCATGTCTGTCGGTAGCGACTTTGGTCGAGGTGATTCCTACGCTCCCGACAGCTCTAGGGTTAATTCGACTCCATACTCGCGCTGCCACGGTGGCTTCACCGCCGACTGTTGTTGCTGAAAGTGAAAAGGTTATGCATTCTATTGGGCGAGGTGATTAATCAAGAAGAGTAATGGCCTTGACAATTAGATATCAGGGGCGGGTAAGTGCGCAGAGGAGTTGTCTGCCCATTCAACCGTCGCATGGCATTCCTTCCACGCGTGAAAAAGCACTGTATTGACCGGCTCACGTTAGGAACTTGTCAGATTTTTGGGCGAAAGTGGGAGGAAGGAGAAGAAGGGTGGGGTGAGCGGGGGCGGGAGGGGGGGGGGGAGGTTAAAAGGAAGTGTTTAATTGTTGGTCTGTCTTTTCTGTTATTAGTTTGACGTTCTTGGGGAAGGTTTTAACCCTCCACCCCATCCCCATCCCGCGTATCTCCCCTCCTCCTTAACAAACAGGGCTCGTTTGCTATGGGCGCCAAGCTATTCTGGCATCACCCTTGAACTATCATGGTCGATCTGTGTCCTGCACTGCAAATGCAGTCTTCAGAGGACAAGGGCAACATTTGGGGATTTCGGCCTTATTAATTAAAGAACGAAATCAAAGGGAAGAAACAAACTCACGAACGAAGGCACGAATGAACAAACCATTAAGTAAATGAACACAAACAAACAAACAAGCAAACAAACCACGATGTGAAATTACACCAGCGTTTGACACAGTTAGTACAAGATGTATTTGTCCTGAGCGTTGATGTAGGCCTACGCCTTGTTTGCTTGCGTCTGCTGAAAGCCGTAACGTCCAAAATCACAAGCCACAACACATTTATTTTTATTGTTATTCTTCTTAGTTGTAAACTTGAGATTTAACAACTCTCCTGTGGACCCAATATTTCTTGTTGTAATATCCGAGCCATTTTCTTTTTATAGGAGAAGTAATTTACACAGAAAGCGTGCTGTTGGGCCCTCTGAAACAGTGTTGTTATACCCCAATATTCTTATTACCCTTGTAAGGAGAAGTAATTTACACAGAAAGCGTGCTGTTGGGCCCTCTGAAACAGTGTTGTTATACCCCAATATTCTTATTACCCTTGTAAGCTTAGTCGGCTGTATTTCCGTCACATCTTCCCATTTTTTCAACTCTTTTTTTATTTTTATTTTGTATTTTTCATATTTGCAATTGTAATTGATTACACTAGCGCTGAAGAATGCTATATCAGTGTGTAATGGTGTGAATTGTGGATTGCAGGCTTTCTCACGTCTACAAGTATTCATTATGCTAAGGATCAAACATTTTTATCACTTTGCCGCGATAGCCTCGTGTATAGCTGTAGACGAACTTTTGACACACACAGGTATCTATCATACTTTCGCATCGTTATTTTTAAAGTCTCGCGCTGAAACCTGCACAGTCTTCTCCGTCTGAGAAACATGTAAGTAAACTGGCTTTTGACGTGTCGTCGTCAGCCAGTGTACAAGTCCCATCTCTGTATTCGTCAGTGTTCACGCTGCAACCTTCACAGTCTTCTCCCATGAAGGAGCTGTGGTGTAAATGAGCCTTTTACGTGGCAACAAGAGAGTTGATTTCATAGGCGCCTGCAAGTTACCCTATTCCCTGCTGGAAACTCTCCCCCCCCCCCCCCACTCCCCACCTCCCCACCCCCCACCCCCGTCCCCCCCGCCCGCAAAAAAAAAAAAAAAAAAAAAAAAAAAAAAAAAAAAAAAAAAACCACACCCTCCCCCCAAAAAAACCCCCAAAAAACCCACAACAATACCCTGAAGCAAGAGTCATAGATCCTCATGAGCCCCCGCAATTGCGGGGGCTCATGAGGATCTATGCCTCTTGCTGAAAACACGAATTAGATTCTTTGACTGTCTTTTATGAGTTTTACATGGAAGACGTTCATTAAATTCTAACATTTTCCTTCGGCTAAGGAGCAGAGATGTAAATGAATTGAACAGATACTTACTCACAAGAGGCAAAGATTCTCATGAGCCCCTACACCCAGGCTCATGAGAATATGTGCCTCTTGCACATCAAATGACCGCTTGAATTATTGAGCGGGCTAGCTAGCTAATTTGACTTGGAATCTCATGTAGATGGAAGAAAGACAGACATTTGTGTTGGGGGCTCATGAGGTTCTGTGTGTCTTGTGGACGGACGTTTTTCTTTGTAAGATTATGATAGGAATATGGATTAGCAGGCTTACTCTCGTGTGCGGTTGTCATACGCTGATGAAAAATCGCATTGTAATGGAGAGGGCACACCAGCGATTTGATCGAGTTTTTCGGCGATCATAACGGATGTGGCCCCCAAGCAAGAAGTTATGCAAAACATTTTCTTTTCTTTTCTAGAAAACGTCCAAGCAGAAAAATTCTTTTTCTGCTTGGACGTTTACTATAAAAGAAAAGAAAAAGTTTTGCGTGACTTTTGATTAGTTATGCTGGAGTCCAGTCTCATTTGCTAATAGCTTGTGCTCTTTTGGGGGGTTGCTGATGGGGTGGAGGTGAGGGGTGAAAGGGAGGTGCCGTTTTGACAGACGGGCGCTGGTTTGATTGATACGAACTGAGTGGAGTTGCTTTACGCCTCACGATTATCATGATGATGTTTAATTGATATTTATTTTTATTTTTTTGTGGCAATTTTTGTTCTAAGATAACTGATTGTAGTGATTAAGAGGGCGATGATTTGACCAAGATAATGATTACAAATCACAAACTTAATGAGAATGATGTTGTCAATGATGATGATGAAGGTGATAATTTTATCATGATGATTATGACAACAGCTATGTTTACATCGGTAGATAAGTACAACGAAGACGACGAGGACAACAAAGACAACGACGATGATGATGATGGTGTTGATGACAACGACACCACGACGGCAACAATGGTATTGATGACGACGGCAGTAGTGATTATGTTACTACGACGACAACGACAACCGTGATGTTGATCATGATGACGGTTACAACGACGACGACAACTAATAATAATAATTATATTTATAAGCGCAAAATCCCTGCGGTGCAAGCTCTAAGCGCTGTAACTACGACAGCGATGAAAAAATGACCAGGATGACGATGACACACCTCATCCATAGCTTCCTTGTCTAGTCCCAAGCTCTGTTCACACACTTGTCAGTCTAGTGGTCAGCTAATAAACGGCAAATCCCCGCGACGATCATATCAGCATTATTCACTCACACACACCCCTCCTTCCGCCGTAAAGCTTCTCCAAGAGGCATAGATACTCAGTCATGAGTCCCCGCATTCGCGGGGACTCATGAGTATCTATACCTCCTGGGAACAAACTGCACATGATGAAGTACTCTCCCAGAATCGATATACGTCAGTTTTTTTCATTCATAGGAGGTCGTGGGGCGTGTACTCGCTCAAATCTCGTCTGCTGTCAGAGAAGACTGGTCAGTTGAGGGGGGGGGGGGGGGGGGGCAATAAAAGCGCACGATCACATTGACAGGGGAAGTCATCCATCGATAAAGGGAGAGCACGATAGGGGCCGATCAGGGGAGAGAATCTAAGCAGTAATTTGTCTCTTGCTATTATCCATCATATAGCGCGACCAGGTAGTGACAATATGTCAAACGCCTGTCAAGAGGAGAATGCGGTCCTTGAGAGAGGTCTGTTTTGTCTGCAAGGCGCAAAGATTCTCAAGAGACCCTGCAGCATGCAGGGGCTCATGAGAATCTGTGCGTCTTGCTGGGTAAGGGCCGGGTCCAATTTAGTTACATGTCAACGACTAAGTTGGAGGGAAAGGTCTGGGTTTATGGCTGTGAGTGTATGGAGACTTCCGGACCTTTTCAATCAGGAGCCTCTGTGTGGAATGCTTTGTCAGTCGCTTTCGCACAAATCATTCACATCGTTTTCTCTCTCTGAGAAACATGGAAGCTTTCCTGGTCAGTGGCGGCACATATCTTCATTACCCCATTTAGCGGGCTGGGGTGCGTGAGGATCTGTGTCACTTGAAGACGGAAGAGTTTTGCCGTGTTTGATGTGTGGAATGTAAAGCTGGCATGTTTGTTGTAATCAGGAAATCAGTCTTGTCGAGGCTTTCATCATGTTAACGCATTTGCGTCCAGCCGCATCCGGATGAGCGGCTTATGCCGCGCATCCGGATGCGGCTGGCCGCGAATGAGTTAACCTTTAAGGAGCTGTTGACTTCTAATTAATTTAGAATTGTGCAGAGATGTAATACTGATAGGCATGTCTGGTTATTGAAGTCCAGAAATGACGCATTTCAAATTATGTAGCTATCAATATTGATTAATGTGTATTGTAAATATGTCATCAATATAGGTGGAAAGCATTTAGCTTTGTGTGTCCGGTTCTTCTTCTAATCCCATCACTTTTACTGACGATACCGCTCTTGGGGAAAGACGCGTGAGACAGTCACCATCTAACTACGTCACTATCTAACTATGTCACTACGTCACTACCTAACTACGTAACTACGTCACTACCTAACTACGTCACTACGCATGTTTTACGCCGAGCGGTATCTTCAGAGCAGTCAAGGGGTTAACCCATTCAGCCCTGACGCACTACAGCAGGAGATGGGTCGACCATGATAATTCAAGGGTACCCTTGAATTATCATGGTGTCGATCCATTTCCTGCAACTGGTGCATAGTCGTTAGATGACGCCTCCAAAATTTATGAAATACGGCCGTAGGGCTGAATGAGTTAACGGATGCGCATGTGGGTGGGGGTGCGGGTGGGGGAGGGATTGTATCTTATTTCTTTTTGCTAACAAAATGTATTCGGTAGAAAACAAATGCTAGTTTTAACGAGGAAGTAAGTAGATCAGAGACAAGTCGAAATCGACATAAATAATTTGGGCTTGTCCTTCGATTATGTTTCCCCCCCCCCCCACCCCCCACCCCCACCCCTCACCCCTCAGGCGCAGTATCGCTGTATGGCTTCGTGTGAAACTGAACGCACCCCGCGAACTTTTCCGATGGAGGAACTTAGAGAATCATTGCATAAATCTTACCTTTATCAACACGACCGGTAAAGCCTCGTGTGGACTTGCATTCTGTATAGCTCCATGAGGATCTATGCCTCTTCAGCAAGAAGTTCTCCGTTGAAGTGTATTCGTAAGAGAATTAAAAGCCGCAAGAAATGTATTTGACTAAACGCAGTGCATAAACCATATCCGTGTGAAGAGGACGAATGTTAGCTGATCTTCCGAAAGAGGCATGGATCCTCATGAGCCCCCGCGGCTGTGGGGGCTCATGAGGATCCATGCCTCTTGCAGAAGGCCCCGCTCTTCCTCGCTCTAAGCCACAAGGAACTGAGGATATGAAGGGTTAACAGTGGGACGAGGCGACAAGGATGGCTCACAAACTGTCATTACGGTGGCTCATCATTCATAATAGACGTCACACGGCTCTCTAAAGGAATTATTGCCGCGCAGCGCGGGCCATGCCCCTCGGTCTGCAAGAGGCACAGATTCTCATGAGCCCCTGCTTGGCAGCAGGGGCTCATGAGAATCTGCGCCTCTTGCTGCCATAGAGGCAGATAAAAAAAAAATTGCCACGGTTCACGTGCATGTTCGCGTTGTGGCGCGATCTAAGACGAAGTTGGTTGTCTGGGTTTAGGTTTCAGCCTTCGCCGACAAGCGAGAAGAATGACGTCCGTGGGTGATACCCTACTGAGGACTTCGTCGCGACGTGACTCCTTTCGATAGTCTTCTTTTGACAACGCGCCCTCCAATATGACAGAAGTCACATATTTTACAAGAAATACCTCAACTCCCGTGAAGACCCGGCTCGTAACACAAAGTGGGAGGGCCTTGTCTCTTGTGTGAATCGCTCGAAATGACAGGGGTGGTGTATACGCTGAAGCAGCCAATGCGAAGACAAGGCGGCCGTGGTATATCATTATGCATTATCTGTCGCGCGTGTTCATTGGCCGGTAAACATTCAATTAGGGCGAGAGTTTTGTGGCTTGCGACAAAAGATGAATTGTCTATGTTAAGTGTTGATTGGGATTGTCATCTTGATGTTTAGCGAAGTGGAATCAGTTCAGGTGAGTGTGGTATGTATACAGATAGAACTTTTGTTTTGTATTTCAACAACAATCTATTTATTATTTTATATTTTAACGAAATAATCGACTTTTTATTATCTGTATGCCGGTCCAAAATCACAGACTAGCACACTTTTTGTGGTTGCAAATTTCAATGGCTGACTTTCTCTTTACGGTAATAATTTCATAGTATGGGACAATTTTTCATTGCGCAGAATAAAATAAACGAAATATTTTGGATCAGGCCTCATCGTAACCTTAATGTTTCCTTACCCCATTCAGTCCTGACGCACTACAGCAGGAGATGGCTCGACCATGATAATTCAAGGGCAGTGCCAGATTAGCTTGGCGCCGACAGGCGCCAAGCTAATCTGGCACTGCCCTTGAATGATCAATCAACAATAATCATGGTCCATCCATCTACTGCAACTGGTGCATACCACTTTGGTACCGGTCTCAGGCCACTTTACAAATTTCAAATACAAGCGATCAAAAATTCTCTGTAATTTCAGTAGCTGACTGGCCCTTCGTTTGTCTTGTACTGTGTTTGTCTTAAATGGCGTAAATCCGTGTCTGTTTCGTGAGTGTGTGTGTTGGGTTTCAGGCGCGGCGCTTTGAGTCGATTTCCCCAAAATTGAGAAAAAGCGCCTATATAATAACGGTATTATTATTATTATTATCATTAGATGACGCCTCCCAAATTTGGGAAATACGGCCATCGGACTGAATGAGTTAATACGTTTGTGGAGTGGCACCTTGTGGGCTGAATTATTTATTACGTCCACCAATTGTGCACACCTCAGTAAAACAAATACATACCTTGATAATAATATAATATAATAATAATAATAATATAATAATAATAATAATAATAATAACAATTAATAATAACAATTAGCAGTAGTAGTTGTAGAATTAGTTTATGCAATCAGAACCGAATTTTACAAACCAATTTCATCACCAAGTAAGTATGTGTTACTCAGGCGTGAAACACTCGTGTGAATTGTTGCACAATGCTCAGATTTATCCTCAGAACATGTGTTTGTTTATCAAAGACATTTCTTAAATTCTTTCGCGGAACGTTTGTCTGATTATCACATTGTTTATGTAGTTTTATATTACAAATCTACAAAACAAACGCGTGTCTCTCTTTTAAAAAAAAAAAAAAAAAAAAAAAAAAAAAAAAAAATTCTTTTGAGAATTGAAGGCATCAACCTGGATAGCTTGGTGCCTTCAATTCTCACAGGAAATCTTGAGCTGTCACGGTCAATCCGTCTCCTGCGATGAGTATGATATATTGCTTGACAAACTATTGAAACATTCACGTACTTGGCCCTGGATTGAAAAGGATAACATAGTTTGCGCTCGGTAACACTTTTACATCTTAGGCTTCACAAAGCTCGACTGTATTTTGTCAAGTGATTGCAAGCGATACGCCGTTGGCGCATTTTTATTTCCTTTTTTTCCCCTCCTACTTCTTTTTTATCGTTTTTTTTTTTTTTTTTTTTTTTTTTTTTTTTTTTTTTTTTTGTGGGTGAGGAATGAGCAGTATTCAGTTGCAAACGCACTCTGTGGACCCCGAGTGAGAAAACAGAACTTCTCAGGCACTCAGTGTTGTGTTTATTGTTCGCCGTATTTTGCTTTTGTCTCCGTGTGTTTGGGTTCCTTGTGCAACTTCTCGCTTCCCATTCTCAATAGATTCTGTATTCTCTACAGAGCATTCGTTGACTAAAAACCTGATATCTTCCAGGACAGGATATAAATGACGCCGATGACTGGTAGCTAGAGGCTTAGATTATCATGATCCCCTCGAAGCAGGGGTTCATGAGAATCGCAGCTTCTTGCAAATGGGGAGAGATCCTCAGGAATTTAAAAGAAAAGAATTGGAAGTGCATTTATTTCAAACAAGAAGGGTCAAAGAAGTAGTCCATTGAACAACACAGTTGCACTTGGCGAGAGTCAGAGGATTACATCAGTGGGTTTAGCAACTGAATTTGGACTTAATTTATCTCTGTGATCAACAGTTGTGAGGGTCGAACACCTGCCTTTCCAGGGAAAATGAGGAAGTGTAAATATACAGGCATTTCTCACTGCGTTTTTCACAATATAATCTGGGTTTGCGAAAACTCAGTGCTTCCGGAGAAAAAGATAATGTTACCATTGTTGTTTTAAGTTTGTAAATGATGAACCCACTTGCGCCTGCAGCTGCCGGTACTGTAAACAGTACTGGTGGCCGTAGGCACACGATGGTTAATGTTATGATAACATTCAGAATATGAGAGGATCTCCACCTGTAAAAAGAATTCTTGCCACTACATACAGGAAAGGTTTATTAGTTTAATGAGATGCTCATCACATAAATGCTCACTTTCTCGTCTTAGTTGTTGAGCTGTGCTTGGTCTGTGAAGCAGTGAGGATATTTTATGCAGAAGACTGACAGGATTTCAGAACACTGTGTACACATAGGAGGCACAAAAATGCTGGTTATATTTATACGTGGCTTGTATTCGTAAATTTTATAATTTTGTAGGCCTACTAAAAACCGTACAACATTTATATCAGCCCGTCGCACGTATTTTCCAAATTTCGGACGCGTCATCTAACGACTATGCACCAGTTGCAGGAGATGGATCGACCATGATAATTCAAGGGTAGTGCCAGATTAGTTTGGCGCCGACAGGCGCCAAGCTAATCTGGCACTACCCTTGAATTATCATGGTCGACCCATGTCCTGCTGTAGGGCGTCAGGGCTGAAGGGGTTAAAGTGTCTTAAAGATGTATGTAACAGTTTTTAAATTTTACCCTGCATTTATTGAAATGTCGACACCGTCCTGTATCAGATATATCTTCCACTTTTTTTTTGTTTCACTTTTTAAGGCTGACATTGCTCAATTTTTACTTAGATTTGTTACTGAACGATTGTTCTGAATGTTTTTATGTGGTGAGATTTAACATGCTGAATACTGAATACTCTTGAAGTGAGTCCAACAGCTTCTTCAAAGATCTACCCCGCCCCCCCCCCCCCCCCCCCCCCCCACCCCCAACCCCACCCTGTAGAGACAGACATCTACAATACCACACATGGATGGATATCTCTAAATACGCGTATCACACAGAAAGTTACAGCTGTATCTGGTTACAGATAATGTCATCCCTTTCATTGTTTTTTTCAGCCCAATAATATCTTCTGTTTTGTCGGTTTCTCCCTAAACTGCTGTCCTTCATGCTTGAGCTCCTTCCCATGTGCAAGAGGCATAGATTCTCAAGAGCCCCTGCATTCGCAGGAGCCCATGAGAGTCTTTGCCTCTTGCTAGCTGAAAACGGGTCCCATTTTCCTCCCGCCTGTGCTTCTTAGGAGATGGTAACAGTGATAGCATGGCGATGAAAATGTTTACTTTTCCTATCTGACTTGTTGCGTAACTGTTGACACGGTTGGTTTGGGACAAGAAAACCCTGTAGGCGCACATAGGCGCCACAATGAACAAAAGATATAAAAGCATTAAAGGGTCAGAGAATGGTGCCATAGTTTTCACAGGCATAAAAGGCGCAAAGGGCTTAAACCGTGTCATAGTTTTTCTTTATTGTTTAAGGAATAATATTGCTTTACAGGGATCCAGGAATACATTTCATTAATGAAAATTAAAAAAAGAACAATCATGAGTAAATGGAGAGTGGTGTGATAAGCTTGATGAATTAGTCGGTACAAACTACAATACAAATATTATTGTACCTTTGTAAACAATTGCTGGGAAAAGCGTTATTTGTCTTTTCAGGCACCATACCTGACTACAGTATCACACAATTCAATATTATTTGCCACTAGATGTTTTTCTTTATAATCTTCAAGGTCCTTTTTCAGAAACCTCCAGCACTAAAAAAGGACATACCCTGTCTCGCTTGTGGGAGTATTGCTCGGAGAGAATAGAGACAATCACACTTTCATTATTCCAACGAGACTCTTAGTTTTAGCATGGTGTACTGGTGCTTAGCATCTCATTTGATCAGAAGTGTACTTGTGGCGTACTCCCTGAGTGGGTCTATTTGGGAAGTACTGCCGCGACTGGTAGGGGATGGGTGCTAGTCTTTGACCTCCGATCTTGTGGTTATGAAGCTGTAAGGTCTAGATTCACAGAACGGTACACGTGTGAAGAAAAACCTGTAGCTCTGCTGAACGAGAAAGTGCCTTTTGTCGCAATTTGATTTTCTCCTACAGAAGCATCTCCAAGTTCCATGGTCTACATACTATGGGATGTGGGTGAAATGTTGCCAAGTTCCTCTTAAGAACTATCACGTCATCGCAGAGTTGGACATGTGAGTAAAACGCCTGTGAAGGGAGGTTTACACAACATGGCCTATCTCGGGCCGCAGATGGGCCGCTCGCAGACCGCTATCTTAGAGAGGGATACGGACAGACAATGTGTAAATTGTCACCAGGCCGCATTTTTGTCACAGCCTAACTGCCGAGTAGCACGTAGTCCACTGAACAGATTTCCAGACCACAGAGTTCTAGGTAAACAGCATGAGCTACTCTGTGGAATGTGTAGACAGCTAACCCTCTTTCACGGAAATGTAGACTGCAGTTTCAGAGCCAAAGTATGCCACTAAATGAGAGTCAGAATATTTTGTCCATGTAAAAAGCGCCACTTTTCTTTCGCCTGTAAGGCGTATTCTGCTGAAAGACATTGTCCAAAACATTGCGAATTCCTGTGATAAGCACAAAATTAATTAACCAATTAAACACTATGTTGTGTGTGTTATTACAATAGATATATTTCATATTTTCTATAGAAGTAAAGTCAGTATCAGCTTGATGGTGGGACGTAGATGGATAGTTGGGTGAACACACAGACAGACAGACAGAGTTGTGTTTTGGACACACTTAACCCCTTCACTGCCAAGACAAATTGAACATCACACAACCGCAAGAGGTATAGATCACCATGAGCGCCCGCGGGGGCTCATGAGGATCTATGCCTCTTGCTTACACCACTTTGATTCCATGTTCCTGAGACAGCGAGTTTGTGTGTGTTGTTAACGAAGGCCGCAGAAACACAGTCAGTGTCAGCGGGTACACTGAACGGGTTTAGTCAGGATGCAGTGTTTGAAAGGCGCGTTCCATCACGTAGTGGGGCATGTCTACCAGAATCAGCAGACCTTGCGCCTAGCTCAGTTCGCCTTGTGAAGTAATGGTGTGATGTGATTGCGCGCGCGTACGCCGGCACTGTGTTTGCCCCTGAGAATCACCACGATGACATCATCTTATCTTTTAATGAAAATGATGAACAAAACAGGTTCCTTGTGAATGGACACGACCAATGTTCCGATTTTTGCATCGGTCTTGCCGGCTACCCATTTGATCTACAAGAGGCGTAGATCCTCATGAGCGCCTCAGGCGCTCATGCGAATCTGTGCCTCTTTTCTCATTTACTTAAATTGAAACCACAAATACTGAAATAGCTCTAACTTGTGTGCATATCTCCGGCTTTCCCCAGGCTTGAGGAAGCCAGAGGGGCATGGTCTGGCGAGTTCGCTCTTTTCCAATCCACTCTTTGTGGTGTTTGGTTTGAAAACTATTCCCGGCGCTGTCGAGACAAAGGGCCCAGTTGTGTTGGGGAGAAGAAAAGACTTGTCTACAAGACAGATACGCTGCCTGCTCATATTATTTGATAAGCTTCAATACACGTTCGAAATTACGCTCTTTTTTTGTGTGTGGAAATGCGTGTTTCAGGCAGAAATTATGATGGTTTTTCTGAACATAGTGTTTTTCTGTACTTTTGGTTTTATGTGAGAAACCTTGACGATAGGCAACCCTTCTTTATTGTATATCCACGATAGCTCATTTGGATTTCGTTTTCTAAGCACTGCGCATACTAGCCGCCGAGTGAATGTGTGTGTATTCTCGTGAGCGTGCCTGAAGTGTTCAGTTCGCGGCGCTTTGAGCCGAGCCATTGAAATGAGTGAAAAGCCCACATAATGACGATTATTGTTTTATATGACCATGATGATATTATTATTATTATTATTATTATTATTATTATTATTATTATTATTAATATTATTTTTGGCGAGAACAATACTTCAACAAACTTGACCGTACGTATGGTCATGCACTACCCACAAAACTATCATAAACGACTCCTGTGCTGGTCAGTGATTTTGGACCTTACGGCTGGAAGCCGTAAGGTCCAAAATCACAGACCAGCACATACGCACATCTCCAGCGCTTGGCAGTGGGCGTGAAAGACTGATGTGATACAGAAACGCTGCGCTCTGTTGTGGTTGCTGGTACAACGTGATAGCCTAATCGGCCGCCGTGTTTGCATGCCCGCAGATAGATGAACACATTTTGTTATTTTGCCTTTTTTTTTTTTTTTGTTGTACTGATGATTCAGGCGCGTGCAATTAAGCGGGGTGTCCTTTGGTGCTTTGGACATTGTCCTTGAAGTACTGGTCCGAAAATAGTTCTAAGCCGTTGCAAACATGCTTACGTTTTTAATTCGTGCGGTATGTGTATGTGAATAAAACAGTCCTCGATGCCTGTTTCTGTATTGTGCGATTGGGTTTATTTTGCCAAGATGTTATCTTTTGTAGACTCAGAGCGGTCAGCAAGGTACATAGATCCTCATGAGCCCCGCAGCGCAGCCTGTTGGGACTCATGAGGATCTGTACCTCTTGCAATGGGATGTGGTTGCTCATGCAGTCTCTACCAACATGCTTGGAGTTAGTTAATAAACTTAACGGCTGTCGGTAGCGGTTTTCGTCGCCATGATTCGTCGTTACCGATAACCAAACAGTTACAATTTACAGCCGAGCTGGGGACTGAGGCCATCTCACGGGGAGCGGAGATTCATTCAGACGAGACGATGGACAGGTAAAGCGAAGAACAAAACGAGTGGCCTAGTTATAAAATAATGAATATTGTTCGTTTGACTCATTCAACCCCGACACACCACGGCAAGACGTGGATCGAGCATGAGAGTTCAAGGGTGGTGCCAGAATAGCTTGGCGCCCATAGGCGCCAAGCTATTCTGGCACCACCCTTGAACCATCATGCTCGATCCGTCTCTGGAATTGTAATACAATCCTTTAGAGGGCAACTTCAAACTTTGGGGATTTCGGTCGTTGGTGTAGAATGTGTGAAAGGTGGGATGGCAATTCTCACTTCTGCCCGTCGGAACAAGACCCTCTTATGGGGACTACAAAATTAAGTTTCAATAACGTCAGCGGCCTCGCTTCATTGACACGGCGTGATTCATCAGGCACACATTTCACATTGTCAGCGTCTGAACATATCTCCCGCCCAGACAACGGATGTAAATGAGACTAACAAGAGGCAATGGTTTTCTTGAGCCCCCGCAGTCGCGGTTGTTCATGAAAATCTATGCCTCTTCCATATTTGGGTGTTGTTCGTTGTGCGCCGATGGTGAAGAGGTTAACTGACCCGCTGCAGTCTGCTGCTGAGCTTTGGGAGATGTCCTCGCACCGAGTGTTTTTCCTCGTGAGCTTAAGCATACTCAGTAGGAGTCGATGCATCTCCGTTGTAAAATGTTTGTTGGAATTGTGATTTCGAACATCTACGATCATTTGCTCATTACTTTGCTGTCAGGAAGAAGACACAATCTCAGCGGGTTGATGCGTCAGTTTGGGTCTCCACGATGCAAAATACTAAAGCTGGGAGTACCAGCTTCTTTGAACTACTCAAAACTCAATATTCATGAAGCATACATATTCACGACCTCTTCCTCACAAGCATCCATTTAACTTCAGATCTGTCCAAATCTACGTTCTTTGGCAAAGAGGACTATCGTGTGCTCACCGTGTTGCGATGCCAGCACTGTTCTAGAAGCCGGGTCACTTTGTTTTGATGACTTGCTCACTGGATGGCGTCACATGACGCGAGGAGTCTGCAAAGGGCAGGCTGCGTCACCGTATTATCTCCCCTTGCACAACAGATGAATCACTTATCTCCCCTACCCCGTCGTCGATTCTCAGTGATCAGTTGTTTCTTGGGTTTGCAGTGACACGCTAAAGCCACTACAACTTGCGCGGTGTGAGAAGCAGAAATGTGACAGAGACATGAAACTGTCTTTGGCAGTAGATCTAAATGGGCGGATTAATTTTAGCAGGAGGCGTAGATTCTCATGAGCCCCTGCGACCGCAGGGGCTCATGAGAATCTATGCCTCTTGCAGATGGCGTCAGACTGGGTGTTGGGCCTTTCAGACTGGGTGATGGGCCTTTTTTTCTGAGTTAGTAATCTGTTCCTTGCTCAATCTCGTCCATTGTTTCACCTTGTGCAATCAATCGCCTGCCTGCGTGTGGCATGGGGCAGAGCAGCAGTGACGTCCCTTGGCAATGAGTCGCCTCCCTTGTGGGCTGGATCTAATCTGGTGCAGGAAGCCTGTTTCTTGCAGACCTCCGCCTTAATGCGGCCTTTGAAAGATGGACAAGTCAGCGCCCGTCATCAGTAGCGGACGTCGTTAGTCCTTTCAGCGTCAGGGCCAGCTGGCCAGCCAGGTTTCCAGCATTCAAAGCTGTGTGTGCTAGTCGCCGGGGGAAGCGACGACAGATCGACCACAGTGGCTCGCATTCTGCGAAATCCGGACTAAAAAGCGTGATTGTCAAGCGCGCAAAATGCAAATAAATAGCCACAACAAAATTGTCACCTTAAAATTTGTTTTTAAAAATCTGCTCGTCTGTTAACCCCTTCACTGCCAGTGGACGTGTTTCGGAAATCCTCGTTCATTCAACGTCAGAAGAGAGCCGTCCAGGCAACATGGATACAAAGTGGTTTCAGCAAGAGACATAGATCCTCATGAGCCCCCGCAGTCGCGGGGGCTCATGAGGATCTACGTCTCTTGCAGTTGGATTGGGTTGACCTTTTGTCGGCAGCCAAAGGCTTAATTGTACAAGTTTGGGAAGATTCTCCACTATGACAGCTGAGAGGCAGTGCCATGGAAACTTGCTGGTGCATCTCCTGTCGTCAGACTGATTCGGAAATACTATATAAGTCATTGCAGATCAATCTCGCATACTTGGCGCTGGAAAGGAGACAAGCTTGAGAGAACAGAACAACAGGCAGAAGTCTTTCATTCAACACCTTCTGTCTGCAAGAGACATAGATGATCATTAGCTCCTGCAGTCGCAGGGGGCCCATGGAAATCTATGTCTCTTGCTTGCCAAAATCTTCTTCGCCTGCACCTCAGAGTGAGGGTGTGGGTGGTACAAACAGGCGCATCTCGTGTTCCGTTCGCTAGCCACCCTCAGTCTCCCGATAAGAGAGTCTCCTGTTGCACTTAGCCGGAGAAGAATGGGGGGAGATAGTGAGACAATTGCTACTGACTAGGAGCATCACTGATTACGGGAGCTCATACTCCCGCATCGAACTCCCTACCATCTGAATGAGGCACTGATCATCATGAGACCCTGTAGAGTGTGGAGGATCTAGCGTAGACTGAAAACGAAGGAGACCATTGTCCCAGATTTTAGTATCGCAGTACAACTTTCAGAATCTTCTTTCAAAAGGCCCGAACGCATGGTTACAAATAAAGAACTGTTGGTACAGACATCAGCATCACATAAAAGATTACGTGAACTAAGTCGCTGACTGAGGGACCAACACAAGGGAATTGGACAGAGACCAGACGATTGCTCAAGATGGCATCATTACCGCAAAATACACAGAGGCCTCCGACAACCTACATTAGAATGGTACAAGTAAAGAACAATTGGTTCAGACTTTCGCATCACAAAAAAAAACCAAAAAAACTAAACAAACAAACAAAAATTTACGGACGCAACATCACTGGCAGCGGGTCCAAAAGATAAGAAGTTAACCCCTTGACCGCCGAAAAAAAAGTAAACACGATCCAGCTGCAAGAGGCATAGATCCTCATGAGCCCCCGCGACCGCGGGGGCTCATGAGGATCTATGCCTCTTGCTGAGACTAAGTTGTGTCAATGTTTTTTTGGGCGGTGTTGGCTTTTGATCGTTGAATATACCAAGATTTCACAACAGTGACAAGGAAAGGGTTAAATTTATGTCACAGTGTCGAGCAACGCAGCAAAGCTGACGTAATCAACTGACGTGACCAGCTGATGACATCAAACAAGGGTAGACTCGGAACAATCATTGCTTTGTGTAGATCAGCATCAGAGGGACGATTACAGTGAAGCAGTCTCGCTGGCGATTGGTGCAAAAAATAAAACGAGAAGATACGCAACAATTGCCCCAGATTTGAGCATCACAGCCGAGATTACAGGAACGAGCGTTCTGGCCGAGGGATCGTGACAAATGAAGAGAAGAGAGAAGGAGATAGCGAGCCAGTGCCGGCAGCCAGATTACAGAAGCTACTTGGCTGACAAAGCGTCCGTGAGAAAGGAAGGCGATAGAGAACAATTGCTCCAGACCTGAAGGTTCACGGCAAAGATTACGAGGAGCACCTCCAGTCTCCAGCTTCTCTAATGACTTACTTCGTTTGAAGAACAGACATGTAAGGTGATGGCGATTATTTCAAGCAAGAGGCGTAGATTCTCACGAGCCCCTGCGAATGCAGGGGCTCATGAGAATCTACGCCTCTTGCAGTTGAAAGGCATGGCTGCGGAACTACCCAGAAGCTGAGGGTCATGGACCAGGGTGAAGCAGCCGATGATAAGGACGACAAAGGAACAACACTCGGATTCAGTAGCTGCGGTACAAGAAGGCTTTCAGTTGCGCGTCATCTGCGATAAGATTGCCGTGCAGTCCCTCCCGAAACCCCTCCCGTTCCTGCCATCTACAAGAGCCATAGATTCTCATGAGCCGCTCTAACGTGCATAACCTCATGAGAATCTAAGCTTCTTGCTGGCACACAGTGCTTTGATTTACATCTTTTAAGTTTACGCAGAGGATCTGCTCAAAGTCTGTGTTTACGGCTCACTTTTAAAAACCTGCTTCTGTAATGAGACCTGTTGAAATAAAACTGCAGTTCCTTTTAGCTGCTTAGCGCACACGTTATCATGGACTTCTGCCTGGTGCAGGGCCTCATGAGAGTCTATGCCCTTCAGTCTGCCGTGTTCACCTGTCTTGATCATACGAAGGAGGTAGAGGGATCTCGGTCAGCATTTTTTGTTTGTGTGTGTGTGTGTGTGTTGTGACCCGTGTTGGGCGTTTTATGGGATTCGTGCCACACACAACGAGAACAATCCACACGCGTAATACGCACACGCACGTAGGACACAAACTGCCATCAGCTGGTCTGTAGGTTAGTAAAGCATTAAACAGTTATCCCACATTCCATCTATGTCTCTCAAAATGACGAGGCCATAGTTATATATGTATTTTTTTTTTAATTCACACAACCCCGGATAGGGGAGATGGATTTACTGATGGCCTCGACAGGTGTGTGTGTACGCTAGCCTGTGATTTTGGACCTTACGGCTGAAACCGTAAGGCCCAAAATCACAGGCCAGGGCCACATTTTCATAATGCGATGGGCTGATGTCGGGATGCGCCTGTTGTTGCGCGATAAATCCTGAGTCATACGCTGGAATACGATCAGATGATTCTCATAATTCATATGCATCTCACTTGATAACCGGCAACAAAGCAAGCCTGTGCAGTCCTGTACATCCTCCTCCCCCCAACCCGAGGTTCAGTTGCAGAACAGCTGGAGCCAATCTTCGTCTGCAAGAGGCGTAGAGTCTCATGAGTCCCAGCATCCGCAGGGACTCATGATAATCTACGCCTCTTGTGGCTGATGCGAGTCTATGTTTCCTGCAGGTTGAGGAGGTGTGGAAGAGGGTGTTCTGCGTGTAGATAGTGAGGAAGGGGAGACGGGGGAAGAGTTTTGTCAGAATCCATTTTGGATGTCTGTCTCTGCTGTTCACGATCAGTCATAATATTCTCTCTCTCTCTCTCTCTCTCTCTCTCTCTCTCTCTCTCTCTCTCTCTCTCTCTCTCTCTCTCTCTCTCTCTCTCTCTCTCTCTCTCTCTCCTCTCTCTCTCTCTCTCTCTGGTTTTGCGTAAAATGACATTGTCTCCGGCTTTGTTAATATTTTGATCGTTGTAAAGTTGCCAGCGGAAACGAATAAAATTTAGCAGATTTACAAACAACGACGCAGCTCAGATTGTATATAATAAACTCCATCCTAATCCGACCAACACTGCACGTCCTTGCTGGCCATGTGTGCTGATCTGGTCTGGGATTTTAGACCGCACTGCCTTAGAGCTTAAGGTCCAAAATAACTGAGCAGCGCACGTAAATGCCACTCGCACCCATCCAGCTGACAACTGTCCCTGTGTGGTGCGATGTCTGGATGACTTAACACATTCCAGACTAGCCGCATCCGTATACGCGGCATCTGAAGCATATTCGGATCGTTGCACGTCTAAAACGTGTTAATCCATTCAGTCCTGACACACCACAAGATAAGGCTCGACCGTAACAGTTCAAGGGTGGTGCCAGAATAGCTTGGCGCATACAGGCGCCAAGCTATTCTGGCACCACCCTGGAACTATCATGGTCAAAATCTCTCCTGAACTGTCGTATTGTTTTCAGATGACATCTCCCAGGTTTGCGAATATGGATCCAAAGACTCAAAGGTTAAAATGTATTCCAGGCATGCCTCTCACCACCTAGTCTACCTCTGTGTCCCTCTGCTGGCGGAGACCTGTGGGTGTGCCAGCATAGGCTGGTTTAATGGACTGGTGTGCCAGGCAGGTTAGGGATCGCGTCCTGGACACAGCATTTCCATTTTCTGCACAATTTGTCTTGTGACCCGAGATCTGATCCCCGCGACCCTCACAGATGAGGGAACTATCTGGTAATGCTTCCGTCTGTGCAGTCCTCCGTCGAACGACATCCGTCTCCAAGAAGCGTAGATCCTCAGGAACCTCCTCCACCTCCTGCTGGAGACGTGTTCCTCAGACGAAGTGGTCATCGAGCGTCATCCTCTTTAAGAGGATCACGTCTGATGTTTTGTCCAAACGTCGGCAAGAGACATAAAATCCTCATGAGCCCCCGCATGTGCGGGGGTTCAAGAGAATCTATATCTCTTTCTGGCTATGCGTTCATCGAATGTATATTTTTCTGCAAGAATAATGGATCACGTCCTCTGTTACCTCTCTGTTCCTTAACCAAACGAGATCGCTGGGAACTCGATCTAAAAATGACGCAGTCCTTTGTCGTTCGGAAGAAGATGAATGGATGCCTGATAAACTCCGCCGTTTGTGGAAGACGGATGTAAATAGGTCTGATCTTTGTCAGCAATAATCGTAGATCGTGTCAGCCTTGTACATGTGTCTGAATGGGGCTGCTTGTCGGGCAGCCCTGTGCCTTGTCCTTCAGCACGTGATATATGGGTTGTTGTGGCTCACAAGAATATGATGACCTATGGCTCACGTTGATTGTCAGAGCAGTTAGAGAAAGTTCCAGAATATTTGTGTTGGTCTGTGATTTTGGACATTGCGGCTTTCAGCTTTCAGCGTAAGGTCCAAAATCACAGTCCTGCACACAGATATGGGCTGAAGATGGTCTTTACGAACCTGTCCCTTGTAGTGAGAGTGAGTTTTACGGCAATGAATGATGGCAATGAATTAGTGTTGTTGCAGTGAGTGGTGTGAGCTATTGAGTGGCTGGGTACCTTGTAGATCAGATGCTAGAGCGAGTTATAGGTTAGGCCTATGTTACAGACCTGTATACTCATATCTACAACTGTGAATTTTATGGTGTACATCCACAAGGTCCAGACTGACATACCAGAGCACATAAATTGTATTATACTTTGTAAGGCTCGTGGCAAAATATATTTCACATCACGCGGTGTCCATGATGCTGTTAAAAGACTTCCGAGATATATGGATTGCTGGCAGACCGAGTCCATATATATCTGTTCGCGTGAACATGTCGTTGAAGACATCTCAATACGCAGGGGTCCTTGGGCCGACGTCGGCGAAAGTGGATCCGCACACAGGCCAAGGAAGGCTGGACAAGCAAGTGGTATAGATCCTCGTGAGCCCCCGCAGTTTGCGGGGGCTCAAGAGGATCTATGCCTCTTGCAGATAGACGCAGTTGAATGAAAGACTGAATTGGACAGCTGTTTGCTCTGTTAGTATCTTTGTGTACTAGAACTCTTCTGCTTTCTTACTTTGTTTTATTTAAATTTCCTTTATCAGAAGATAATTTTTTAAAATTTATTTATTCATTTATTTATTTATTTTTATTTTATTATTTATTTATTTATTTATTTATTTATTATTATTATATATATATATTTTTTTTTGGGGGGGTGTGGGGGGGGGGGGGGTGTATTTCAATGACATAGATGATCTTTTTCTCTGACAAGCACAATAACTAGATGTTAATTTCATGTGTTTCAGGAGCATGTCTTCTAAGCGGAAAAACACGCCGACCAAACTAGCCAAGGACGACGGCGCGCTGCTAGAGCGTCACGTGCTCAACACTTCCGGTTGCAACCTACGATTATCTCCCCCAACTTCCGGTGTCGTCTGGGACGAGCACTCGGACTTGCACCTCACAGAGGTCAACTCACGGCCCAACCACAGCGACAGCGAGGTGGACAACAACGACAACAATTTAGTCAGGATTGATTCAGAGTTCTTGGCTGACGGACCTCCTATCAAAAGGCAACGACTATCTCCGGACAGTGTTAAGACTCGGGAGATCGTTGGTGGTGGGGGTGCAGAATGTGGTGGTAGTGGTAGTGACGGTGAAGCCGCGCCGCCAGAGCTCGAATCCGAAACACCGACAACTCGCGGCGGTGACTCTCCCACGGGTCTCGTGGCGGAGACCAACAACAACACTAACGGAGTTCTGTCTTCATTCTCGCCCTCTACAAAGAGCGCGGTCGGTCCACAGAGAAAGTCCATGGAGTCCGTGCTGAGGAGACTCAACTCCCGCTCCGCCGACACGCCGGAAATGGACACGGGCAGGGTGTACAACTCTGTGCATTCGGTGCTGGCAGGGGACAGCACTCTGCACGAGAAGGAACGACAAATCAGCGAGATGATCGCCCAGCTGCAGAACATCAAGGAAAACCTCAACAGACAGAAGGCAGAGGTAAGAGTCATTTTGATGACGACGATGATGAGTTGGTGGGGATGGCGATGATGATGGTGCTGGTTGTGGTGGTAGTGGTGATGGCGATATTGATGAGGATGATGAGAGTGATGATGAGTTAGTTATTGGGGTTTAATTGCAAGTAGGCAAAGGCCACCTCATGGCGGATGATGATGACAAATTTGGTGTCAACGACGATGATTATGATGGTGGCGGCGATGATCGTGATGATATCAATATCGGTGCTCAGAATCTGTGATTCTATAACACAAATGTGGAGCTTCAACATAACATCGTCCACGAGCAATTTGTCCCGGGCATTGGGGGTTACCTTCAGGAGATCATATTACAGTGCATTTGACAAACCGACCATGCTAGTTCAAGGGTGGTACCAGAATAGCTTGGCGCCTACAGGCGCCAAGCTATTCAGGCAACCACCCTTGAACTGTCATGGTTAATCTATATCTTGTTGCTGTAAGTCAGGACTTCAATTTGATGTATTCGGTACATCTTAGCGCTAGGACAGGATACCTCCATTCTATTCTAGAATGCCTCTTCTCGTGTTCGTGGAGGTCAGTGGCCGCTTGTGTTTGGTCTGTTTTCGTCTGACTCCGTTTTTGTTGTAGCCGTTTTCACTAATGGGACTGGCTCACTCTTGTTTGCTCTGGCCCAGAATTAGCTCCCCTGGCATCTCACGAAAAACAATGCCCGGCAGACACACAAAACCCGGAATTCATTCATTTTAAAGGTCTCTCTGTAAGCCACAACTGTAATAGAATGAAGCACAGAACGTAAAGAAGGTGAAGTGGAAAAGGTCTTTTACCTCAGCTGTGTAGCCAATCTATCTGCGACGGGCATAGATCCTCATGAGCCCACGCCGTGACTCGTGAAGATATAAATCTCTAGACGGTTGTGTTTACATCTAAGTTTCTCTCACGGAGTAAGTCATTAGGAGTTGAGCCTATGATGATATTAACAAACGCCTTTACGAATGTGATTCAGAAGAATTCCTATTAACAAAAGCTGTCCGTAGCCATACACTTAAACCATGACAATTTTCTCTGAGGACTTCAATGCTGTTTCATTTCTCCCCGCTAAAGTCATACAATGTATTGGATGGTCGGGAGGCCTGCGGTTGCGGTGTGTTGAGAGTCTGTGCTTCAGGTACACAGAAAGAGACGCCTCAGGGATGGTTCATTCCATTTTTATTCGGGACTCATCAGAGAATTCGCTCAGATAGCATCCGACCCAGCTAAAATACTACTCTCCCTTTTATCCTCCCCTAGTTTTAATTTTCTCCCTTTTATTTGCGGGCTGATGTTTGGGGAGTGCGCATGCGCTAGAGGGCAAGGTGCCAAAGAGAGAGAGAAGAGACTGAAAATACAGGATTAAATCCATGTATCTCAAGAGGCATAGATCTTCATGAGCCCCAGCAAATGCGGGGGCCCATGGAGATCTGTGCCTCTTGCTGACTTGAGTTATCTCTGTATTGTTCTGCTGGGTGTGCACTGTAGGCTGAAGGTCTGGAATCTTACACAAATCTAAAGAACAAACCCTGAGGATAAGGTAAATTGTGTGTGAACATGAAAATGAAAAAGAATGGAATGGAAAGAAGGAATTCGGTTTAAAACTGAGAACGTCTAGATACGAGAGAGAGAGAGAGAGAGAGAGAGAGAGAGAGAGAGAGAGAGAGAGAGAGAGAGAGAGAGAGAGAGAGAGAGAGAGAGAGAGATTCAATCCGCTCAAATTGAAAACAGGAGAACAATTTAAAGGTGTGTCCACAGATGTGTGCGCCACTTGATACAGTAAATTCGAGATACAACTTGACAAATCTTCTGGGGGACCCGCATATTCTCGTCCCCCCCCCCCTTCCCCACTCCCCCCTCCTCTCCCTCCCCCTCCCCCCACCCCCCCCCCCCCCCCCCCCCTGCGAAGTTTGTTACCACAAAGTAATCTGTATTCAATAAGAGTTGTCGAGACCCTGTGAAAAAGCGTTGTTATAACCGTTGTTATCATTATCTGAACTTGTTATGAGCCAAGTCCAATGTACATTCTTGTTTCTTCACTAACTTATTGTTTCCACGTCGTTCACTCATCCTGCCCGCGACACACCACAGCAAGGTATGGCTCGACCATGATAGTTCCAGGGTGGTGGCAGAATAGCTTGGCGCCTATAGGCGCCAAGCTATTCTGCCACCACCCTGGAACTATCGTGGTCGATCTGTCTCCAGAATTGAAATGCAGTCCTGAGAGGAGAACTCCAGAATGTGGGTATTTCGTACCTCGGGCACAAGGAGTTAAAGCGAGGAGTATTCCAATCATTTTATCGGTGGAAAAGCTGCAGTTTCAGACTGTGACAAAGTCTTGATTGAGCGTTCGTTAATTAAGTCAGTAAAGATGGGAGGACAATATGTCAGAATAGACAGGCCTGAGACTGGGCGATACGCTAAGAATGGCAGAGAACAGAGAGGAATGGAGGGAGCTGGTTGCCAAGCCGTCAGTGGTGCCCCAACGGTCGACAAGACTACGGGATATAGACAGATAGATAAGAAAGTCAAGAAATATTCCCTGCACTCTCACTTTTTTTTTTTTTTTTGCGGACAAGCCCCGCATATCCTTCAAGGCCCCCCGCACATGACGACACGTGCTTCTTGCTAGCTCCATTTACATCTATTGTCCGGAGGCCTTGGAGGTGTCAACCGAACCTGTAGAATGAGGCGCAAATTGACAGGACCAGAAGTGCGCATGGACACAGTGTTTGTTTGTGCGCGTGCCAGGGCCACTGTTCTTTTCCTTCGCACGTGCGGACAGGTGAGACCCTTTTGTTCTCACGTCGGATTTTTTTTTTGCGGCAGGTGTTTCCATCGTTATTCACCTGCAAGAGGCGTAGACTTTTATGAACCCACAGGGGCTCATGAGAATCTACGCTTCTTGCTGGTCCTGTCCGTTCATATTTACCTCTATTCCATCTCCTCAGGCGAATGAAGTGAAAAGAAATTTCGTTTGTGCTTTCGCAGGTGTTTTGTGCGTTCGCACAGTTCTTGAAGAATTAGCCCGCAAACACTGTTTACTTCCCCTTGTTGATTTCCGCCAAGGGGGGATAAACTACCTGTCTGCAATTTCAAGGAATAAGCTTGATTTGAGATGCGCCCTTGTTTGCCGGAGCTCTGTTTATTTTAGACTCCCACTTTCAGGCTGATTTCTTGTTACGAGGTGACTCCGATTACAAATTTCGCATTCTTACACTTTGGCAATGCGTCCAGCCAAGCTTAAGCTTAAACCCCATGGTTTAAACTCGGTGTGAGGAACAGAGAGGTAAACAGGTCCTATCCCTACTAGAAAGAGGCATAGATTCTCATCAGCCCCAGATTCGCAGGAGCTCATGAGAATATGTGCCTTTTTGGATGAGTAGGCTAACTAACAGACTGTAGCGGCAATTCTGGTTGCAGCATTAGGAACGATAATGGGTATAATGATGAAAGAAATTGGCATCGGCAAATGGAGATAAATAAGTCAACCTCGGAACGCAAAAGTACAGTAAGTTTGTTTTTTGGTTGTCTGTGCAGTTGATATGTTTTGTAAAAGCGAGGTGAATGCGTGGTCCATAAGAATTGAATATGTGTGATGCTAAAATAATTAAGTTTTTTTTTTTTTTTTCTCTTGTACGCACATTGTTTTGTCTTATTAGATTTAACTCATTGTATCCCAACACCGAAGTCCCCAAATTTTGCCGTTGTCCTCTGAAGACTGCATTGGAGTGCAGGACACAGATCGACCATGATAGTTCAAGGGTGATGCCAGAATAGCTTGGCGCCCATAGGCGCCCAGCTATTCTGGCATCCCCCTTGAACTATCATGGTCGATCCTTATCTTGATGTGGTGTGTCTGGGGTAGATCGAGTTAAGTCTTTTAGAAACAACCGAGCGCATGGAGCCTAAAGACAATTTTATGTTTTATTTTTTTTAAAACAGACAATAAAGTTTTCTTGAATTTTAAATCTTGAATCTTGATGAAACCTCAGAATTTTGTTAAAAGAGTCAAACTGGAAAATTTACATTTATTTAGGCGTCTACTTACATTAGAGTTTAATATAAAACATTAATTATTGTCTTGCCTCAGTTGCTGACCTGAAACTGGAAATGATAAGGCCATTTTGAATTATTTTTTAAAAATTAATTTTGCCACTGGAGTGTTCGTGTGATGCGTAGTTAAACAAAATTAAAAATTTGATGAGAATATAGTTTAAACCTTCGACTGGATGAGAGAGAGAGAGAGAGAGAGAGAGAGAGAGAGAGAGAGAGAGAGAGAGAGAGAGAGAGAGAGAGAGAGAGAGAGAGAGAGAGAGAGAGAGAATGGCAATGACAATGACAATGGTCCTTTCTTTGACATCGGTAAAAGTTTTGGTAGTAACAACCATTTTTCGAAATTGCCGTTGCTAATCTACTGATTACAGAGTTACTATCGCACTAATTGTTTTCTACTACTGAAAAGGGAAAACATTTACATGACACAGCACAAGCCAAGAATGAAGAACAAAAAAAAAAATGTAAGGGGGAAGTGACATAGGAATTACCAACTTTACTGGTCGGGCATAATGACATGTTGTGAGGTTTAATTAAAATAATATAATAAGATACAGAACCTAATACGCATACATATCGCATGCACATTTGAGCACGCCACTCTCTATCTCTAATATACACGTACGCACACGCACACACGCACAATGCACACGCACACACACACACACACACACACACACACACACACACACACACACACACACACACACACACACACACACACACACGTGCACAAACACGCTTACGCGGCTTATAACGCTAGTCAGTCATATGAGTAGCTGGCTACATACAAACTGTACCGAATAAATATGAGTCATCAGTCGAAACCTGTGATACACGCAAATAATAATCTAATGAGAAATAGTATTTTTCAATGTGCACAGTCACGGGGATGCTGCTGACAAAAATAAGTACTTGGTGAGACTGACTTTAAACGAGGAGAGAGAAAGAGAGAGAGAGAGAGAGGGGGGGGGGGGGCATAGAGTGTGGAAAGCATTCTCTGGCCATGTCCTGAAGAAGGAAGAATGAGGCTTAAAATACAGAGTCTTGGAATGAAAATAGAGAACTGTCACGGTGGAACGCCAGGCCCGCACGACTGGGCCAGTAGAGGAATGCCTGATGCGGCCCGTAACAATTGCCAGTGTCGATATTAATCGTTTGGCTGTCGGTAGCGCGTTCTGTCGTGGTGATTCCTACAGGAATCACCTCGACAGAAAGTGCTAGCGACAGCCAAATGGTTAAGGATCATGTGATCGCTCAGCCAGACCTTTGCATCTGCACGATGCATAGATTCCCATCAACCCAGCAACCTTATGAAAATCTATGCCGAATATCTATGTTAACCCTATCATCCCTGATGCACTACAGTGTCGGCGCCAAGCTAATCTGGCACTGCCCTTGAATTATCATGGTCGATCCATCTCCTGCAACTGGTGCATAAAAATTATCATTAGATGACGCCTCCAAAAGTTGGGAAATACGGCCGTCGGGCTGAATGAGTTAAGGACACGTCTAATCTACATCTATTGACTGAGGAAGTCATTTGGGTGTAAGTTTGTAAATATATAGAAAAAGCAAGGAATTCTATAGGCGACTGTGGTGCGCCCAGCTGTCGGAATGATGTTAATTAATCGAATTCAAGACTCTTTTATATTTCATAAAAATCTGCAGCAAACGCATTTGGCAGGTCATCAAACTTTCATGTTATCATAAGTTATACTATGAATGCTTCATTTGGCAGGTCATCAAACTTTCATGTTATCATAAGTTATACTATGAATGCTTCATTTAATTCTGTGCATATGTTTTTGTGAGGAAGAATGGTGATTTAGTGCCTCACTCCGTCATCCAGATATTGGAATGAAAATATAAATGTGTCACAATGGAACGGTAAACGCGAAGACGCGAGATGTTGAAGAATTTGTGATGCTGCCAATTGAGATAGGGAACCAGTGTCGATGCTGTTGCGAAGAATTTTATTTTGGCAGTTGATGTTGCATTTGCAGATCAGCTGTTGGGATAATTTTATTAGAATAATACGCATTCGCATGCACAAGGTGTCATGATGCATACGAACGTAATATTGGCAGTTGGCTATGTTACGACAGCAGATCAGCTGTTGGAAATAATTTTCGTTAGAATAATACTTCAAAGCATGCGCGCGGTGTCAGGCCGAGTTGGGAATGTTATAGCGAACAAATGTCAAACACACAACAGGTGAAGTCAACTTGATTCCGCCTTCCATATTTCCAACATCGTTTTCATTTTTTTGTATTTTCAGTTTTGTTCTGGTCTGTGATCTCGGACCTTACGGCTTTTAGCCGTAAGGTCCAAAATCACAGTCCAGCACACATGATGACTCAGATACTCGCACATTTTTTTCGTATCGTGAAAAAAACCAAAATGTTAATATCGCCCACTCTTATGGATCATTTTTTTTTTCAGTCTTTCAGTGCACTTCTTGTCTTGGATGCCTTATGAATAGTCTTCTCAGATTTCTAATATTTCACCATGACGAATGGCATTTACATCGTACGATACACGCCGCCAGCGCGTTTTTGATAATGCCCACTTTTTTTTTTTTTGGTAATAAATGGGAGCATTTTGTCAAGAAGTGTGCTCACAATGATAACGATATTATGAAGAGGAAAGAAAAAAGATCAAAAGAACAGAGAGAAAAAGAAGCGCGGCTTTGTGTGGGTTTTCTCGACACTCACCGCCAAATAAAGACATGTTTTGTCGACGAAATAGTTTTGGTCACAACAGTGGGCTACAGCATCATAACACACGCCCTACATCGTCCAATCAGACGCCGCGTCTCTGCAGACACAACATGTAACGCGATCTGTGATAGATGCAGTGCCCGATACCACGACGCAACAAACTTGACAAGATCGACGCTATTCAAGGGCTGACTCCGCTTGGAGAATTCAGATATAAATTGACCAAGCAAGCGGTGTAGATTCTCATGAGCGGGGGCTCGTGAAGATCTATGCCTCTTGCAGAAGGATTGGGTGAGGTTGGGGGATACATTTGACAAGATCTGGATGGCTGCAGAGGAGCGGAAATGGCGCCTGGTCGTCATTACTCAACTAATATTCATATTTTAGGGACCCAAGAAGATGGCATTTCCTGCATGTCGCGTGTAGTTGCCCCTGATGTTTATCTTCCATTCTAAGAGCAGAAAGAAAAAAGAAGAAAACATAAATTCGATGCCTTCCTCGGTCCAAGTAGCAGAGATGCAGTCGTCGTGTAAATAGCGTTGACCCTTCGTCGCAAGAGGCATCGATCCTCGTGGGCCCCTGCGATGCAGGGGCCCATGAGGATCTATGCCTCTTGGCGATGGGGGAATTAGGCTGAGGAGGTGTCCTGGCCTTCTGCTGCTGTCAATTCGTTGTTACGTGTACATGATAATGAACTTTGTTACTTTTTTGTCGTTTGTTGCTGGTATTAATTTTGTTTCTTGTGCGAGTTCTTATCAAAACAAGCAATTTTAATTACGTGCTGTACCGGTTTTTGTCTGAATTAGCAATTACACTTTTTCTGAACCGCAGCGGAAATGTGTGTTTTCTTTTTGGGCTTGTAGATTTAATATAGATTTGCCTTATCGTTTGATTCACTTACAAAAAAAAAAAGAGGAGAATTTGCAGTAAAAAATACAATGATACATGAGATTCTCATGTCTTAAAAAATTGTCAACTTTGTCCGTTTCTTTTTTTTTCCGTGTCTTCTTTTTCATTAGTTCGTTTTTTATATGTGTGTGAAGGTCTTAAAAAGTGCATAAATTGTGACGTAGACTGAAAAGAGAGGGAGAAAGCCAGAGGGGAAAAGGGGCGGAGGGGGGGGGGGGAGGATTCGAAAGGAATTTGACAGCTCTGAGTTCAAGGTGCGAGGCGGGGCTGGAGGGTGGTGGTGTTGGAGAGGGAAGGGGAGGGGTACAGCATAAGATGATAAGTTGCTTGACACTTCAAAAATCCACCAAGTCTGCCGATCAAATGCACTGAGAACAGATCCTGAATATCTCATAAATTTGTTTATCTCTCTCTGTGACGTCCTCCATCTCTGGAACACATGTAAATTTGAGTCCTTTTGTCAGCAAGTGGCATAGATCCTCATAAGTCCCCGCAGCTGCGGAGGCTCATGAGGGTCTATGCCACTTGCAAATAAAGAGACTAGCTTTGGGAGAGTATCAAAAGAAGCGTTGTGCCATCTTTCAGAGACACTCGTATCAGAAAACAAGCGAAGCGTATTTCAGACCCGGAAAACAGTAAAAGACATGCATGGCATTGGTTAGGACTTGTCTTCTCGCATCCAGGCGTGATGCTTATGGTATTGGAGAAGGGGAGGGAAGGAGAGAGGGAAGGAGAGATGATGAAACTTTATTTTTTAACGGTAAAACGTCATTTGACAGAAAACAAATCGTCATTTTACAAACTTGCAGAGAGAGAGAGAGAGAGAGAGAGAGAGAGAGAGAGAGAGAGAGAGAGAGAGAGAGAGAGAGAGAGAGATGATGATGATGATGATGATGATGATGAGGGTGGTGACTTCTTGCTAACGTAGGCCGTCCTTCTATAGATCGGGAGACAAAAACAAAACTGAGTCAACACACACAGCAACGTGTTGCAAGTGAAATGGTTAAGAACATACATAAAAATGCATCAATTTAACGTGGGTAGAGATACCGCAACTGAGTTCTGTCATAAAAAAAAGTGATTCTGCTAAATACTGCCAAGAAGCCAGCAAATAAGTGTCGCAGATTCACCATGAGCCTCACTGATTCCAGGCGTGCCGCAACCTGATAAGCCACATGAAGCCGCGAATTCGAACGCAACACGTCTCTAAAATGTTAATTTACAATATACAATTTTTTATTTTTTTTACGATTATGTGTTGGTAAACCATGCAAGGAAGACGTTCGCACTGTAAAGACTACAGTACCCCTGAGCTATAGCGTCCGTCCGCACAGCGCGATAGTCCTTTATGGCGGGGGAGGGCGAGACCTCCTATGGCATGGCGGCTGGAGTGTGATGCAAGCAGCTGCGCATATGGCAGAAATCGGTGCACACGGAGTGCCTTCCGACGCCCCCTTTCACACCAGCGTGAAAAAAAACGATGAGCTGTTTACACCATTCCTGTTACTGGACGCATATTTTGCTTCTGAAATCCTCGCTCATTCAACAACCAAAAGCCGCAGTCTTCAAGGGACTTGGATACAAACTGGTCTGAGCAAGAGGCATAGATCCTCATGAGCCCCCGCATTCAATTATTCTCGCCAGTAAAGAGGTTGAGTGACTGAAGAGCAGGGATGTAAATATATCATTCCTTCTCCTTGATTCTCCTGCATATAGGCTTATGATAATAATTCTCCTGCATATAGGCTTATGATAATGATTCTCCTGCATATAGGCTTATGATAATGATTCTCCTGCATATAGGCTTATGATATTGATTCTCCTGCATATAGGCTTATGATAATGATTCTCCTGCATATAGGCGTATGATAATGATTCTCCTGCATATAGGCTTATGATAATGATTCTTCTGCATATAGGCTTATGATAATGATTCTCCTGCATATAGGCTTATGATAATGGTTCTCCTGCATATAGGCTTATGATAATGATTCTCCTGCATATAGGCTTATGATAATCTGTGCCTCTTGGGAGACAAGAAGAAGAGACGAAGAAAAATAGTTTGGGACTAATATTTCCTAACGCACTGCGATTCTATTGGATGGAGTCAAATGATAGAATTATATAAACTAAAATTATGGTGCTGCTCATTTTTACCAAAACTCGTTAGAGTGACACATCAGGTTTTACTTACGCTGCAGTGTTAGACTGTTGTCTATGGTTGGCGGCTTTACTGAGAACTATGGACTAAGTATTGAGGACTAAGTAATGGTTAAATAGATTGAGTTTAACCGCAGGGCGAAATTAAACCTTCTAAACTGTGACTTTGAGCAACCTCTGATTGACAGCCATTCTGTTCACTTGTAAAAATGTGCGCACAGTAAGACAGAAAGGACGAACAGAAGCTCATCTCAGTCTCAGAGTGTACTTATCTGTGACTTTTGACTGTTTGCCTCTACGCCGTAAGGCCCAGAATCACAGACCAGCTGACAATAATCCATTCCACTTGCGATTTTCCGCGGCTGCGTTGCACACAGCTGTTTGGTGTTTAGGCCAGGTGGCTATGTTTTGTTTTCTTCCAACACAGCGCCTCTTTAAGCGCGTAAGCACGCCCCCTTTCAGGCCAGTTGGATGGAATTCTCTGTTTGTTTTCCCGCCCGCTACAATAGAGGCGCATGCGTGTCTTTGAAATATGCAGTGCAGTCCACATTACACACACATTACGCGTTGACGCGAATTTTATATTGTGCATTTGCGAGCAAAAAAAAAAAATGCGACATCGTTCGAATTGTCGGAAACACTTCAGTGTTTCCGATGATTCGAATGATGTCGCATTTGTTTTGCTCGTCGTTGATGTTTCGATGATTCGCATTATGTCGCATTTATTTTGCTCATGAGTATAGCTGAAAATCTTGAAAGTCTGCTTTTGGGTAAGGGTCGTGAAGAAGAAAATGGGCGTGGTTAACGGGGATGGTCGGGGTGGGTGGGTGGGTGGGGGAATGCTGAGGGCCTGTTGGCGGTGAATATTTTGAGAAGAACTGTTTCCTTTCAAGGCTTATATTAGGTTATATGTGCTTGTGTGTGTCCGTCAGGTCTAAAATCACGGACCAGCACTCACCAAAATAATAGTTGTGAAGTCCTATTTTAATGCACGGTCAACACATGGACTTCAGAATAACGAAACGAATTGAGACAGATAGTGACTTTATCTCTCTGTCTCTGTGTAACTCGTATTTTCAAGCTATAATATGTTAAATGTTAAGTCCCGTTTAACAAAACAAATTGAAAGGATTCAGCTGGGATAGGCACCCGGGGGTCGGGGGGTGTAGGGAGGAGTGAGGGACCAATAACAATGTCCTGGTCACACACAAAAATCATAACAAATAACCTGAGAGCCAAGCCTATATACTGATATTTTTCTTCTTCTATTTCCGCACAAAAAGTGCAGATTGCCAAAACACTTTCTGATTTCCAGGCCACACTGTTTCCCTTTGATTTTGATGCGCTCAGTGACTCTGAAAACAATGTTGAAGTTTCGAGTCAAGCTTACAAAGGATATCTGTGGGAATTTTCAACGCCCTCAAAACTTTGCACTTTTCCTCCCAAACCTCTACCTCATTCGCAAGAGGCACAGATCCTCATGAGCCCCCGCGACTGCGGGGGCTCATGATGATCACTACCTCTTGCCAGCCTCATTTGCATCCGTGTTTTCTCAGACAGAGAGATGTGACTTGGGATGTTTTCGAACGGAAAGAAGCAGTATGTCAAACACAGTTACTGTGCTTAATTTCTTACAATGGCTTTCCCGGCCGAGGGGAAGTGGCTTTCCTTGTTAGATTTGTTTATGCAAGCCGGCTCGCTCAAAAGGGAAAAGCAAACTTTAAAGCAGGCCATATTGTTGTTGAAAGCAGATGGTATTGGCGAGGCAGCATCCGTGAACCACATTGAAAATCTGCAGACATCTGTTTCAACCATCGTTGAAATCTGCTTCCGCACTTAGTGAGGTCATTTTGATTTTTTTAGTTAAATCTTCTGCGCAATAGACTTATGCCCCAATGATTTCCTCAAGGTGAGGATAGAATTGGTCTAAATTTCACTCTGCGAAAGGTTTATTTAGATTCTCGTAAACCCTTGATTAGTCAGGGGTTCATGAGGATCTATGCCTATTTGCGCCTAGTGTGGGGTTTCCGGGGAGGTCTTCAGTTCTTGGGCCATCAGAGAAAAACAGAATAGGTTGTAACCCACACAATAAATCAGGCCTCCTATTGTTTTTCCGGGAACATCGTCAGCGTAAGTGGCTCCTGCAGTTCTAGTTAGTCCATCCTGATGTCACAAGACGCTTTCCCAGATGTCCTCGCCAGCCTAGAGACGCAGCTAACTGTAACACTTCTTTAGAAGCGGGGGATCTGTCAGACATGCGCAAGACTGTCGTTTTTTTTTTCGTTCTACTTCACACGAACACTGGTCTTTTTTTCATTTGCGTGCGACGAAGAGGCATGCAATTTTCTTAGAACAAAAAAAAAAAAAAAAAAAAAAAAGTGTGATTATTTAACCCATTCAGCCCGATGGCCGTATTTCCCAAATTTTGGAGGCGTCATCTAACGACTATGCACCAGTTGCAAGAGATGGATCGACCATGATAATTCAAGGGTAGTGCCAGATTAGCTTGGCGCCTGTCGGCGCCAAGCTAATCTGGCACTACCCTTGAATTATCATGGTCTATCCATCTCCTGCTGTAGTGCGTCAGGGCTGACTGGATTAACTCTGTTTTTTGTTGTAAAATTTTCTTGTGATTTATCTTTGAAGTAACTTATCTTTATTGTTATTCATTAATTTTTTGATAAAGCTCTTTTGTGAGTTCACTTTGTCGTTATTTGGGTTAATTTCGTTTTTCGTTTTTTTCATTTTTTTTTTAATCAGAAACACTTCAACGAACGATATTTTAAATTTGTAAATTAATTCATTTTTAATTTAATTTAACTTATGTATTTGTTTGTATCCATTTGATATTATATGTTTCTGTGTCTTCAAAACTAAGGTCGTGCCGTTTAGTCTAGCACTTCTGCCAACCAGATTTTAAAAATATTTAATTCATTTTAATTTTATTTAATTCGTATTCGTTTATATTCATCTGATTTCTGTTTGTTTCTGTTTGAAATAAACCCTGAGCTGTTGCCGTGTGGTCTTGCGCTGCATATTGTGTTACATTGAATCTACCATCACCAGCGCTGAGAACCACATTAATGCTGACACTACCCCTGACACAGAGCGAGCACTGATAAACCAAGCACTAATGAAGCAACAACGCAACACAACAACACTACATCTGCAAGAGGAATAGATCTTCATGAGTCCCCGCAGCTGCACGGGGCTCATGAGGATCTATTCCTCCTGCTTGTCTCAGTCGCATCATGGCTCTTATATATGGAGGATGTTTCGGCATCGAACTTTGTTTATCGATGTCTCTTAGACAGTCGTGGGTTGATTTCTTGATTGCGTTCTTCTTATGAAAAACACAGATGTCACAAGTTCGTTGAGAAAGCCGTAAGGTCCAAAATCACAGACCAGCACGCAATTATCCATTTCACTTCCAGCGACTTTCACACGCGATATTTGAATATTTGTTGCAGACGGAAAATGTCGCTGTTGCACCTATACTCCTTTATTTCGAGGATGTCACTGAGATACATCAGTGTCCACAGGATGCATATATTTGCTCTTGAACCCCTGCGGCGGAAGGTTCTAATGAGATTCTCTGGCTCTTGCAGATAAAAGAGGCTCGCTGGGTGATTAGGGACTATCTCAAGGTCATGGTCACGAGTTTCGGGTGTAAAAACTGAAGTTTCAAGAGCACGAAGACCCAAGTTCAACAAGCGTTGAAAGCACGTTTGTTTATTATTCTAGTTCAAAGTTGAACGTCCGCAGCCTCTGACGTTAGGGATGGAGAGGTTTTAATGTAATGTACTCATTAACCAGGGTGGATCACTGGATGCTGAGCAGTTTGGTTTCGTGCATGTACTGCGTCTTAACCCTTATCATTCGGAATACACCAGTGGGTGAAATAAGTTTGACTAAAATAGTTCAAGGGTGCTGCCAGAATAGCTTGGCGCCTCTAGGCGCCAAGCTATTCTGGCACCACCCTTGAACTAAAGCCATTGGTCTATATCCTTCTCTCTAAGTACTATAATGTAGCTTGCGTAGGCAGCGTAGACATTTGAAGCGTTTAGCCTCAGTATGATATGGGTTAACTGAACTACACACGCCATGTTTGAACAGTCATTGAGACTACGGTTGGTTGGTTGGTTGGTTGGTTGTACATTGCTTAACGTCCCGACAGCAACAAGACTTTCTCAGGACGTGCTAACACTGCTTGTGAAAAAAAAATCTAAACAGAATATTGAATGTGTGTCGCCAGCCGGTCTAAACCGCTAAATAAAGCTAAGACCATTTAGCAACACACATCCAATATCAAGAGCTACAGACAGCGCAGACAGCAGGGAGAGTTTAAAAAAGACAAATACAGGTGAATGGACCAAGGGTAGACAGAAACACATGCCCCAGAATAGAGGGGAAAACCCACCCTGTGGGGCTGACCAGGGTGACCCTGGAAACTAAAAAGTAGCTAATCCCACCCAAGTCCCCCAGGGCAGACCCGGGTGGGGGATTGAGACTTCGGGAGATGGGGTGGGGGTGCGGTGGAGGGTGGAACGGGGAGGGGGTGGGGGGGGGGGGTGCTCGGTTATTATTGGTGGCCGTAGGACATTTGTTTGGTACCATGTCTCATGCACATTGTATTCAGCTAACCCTTTAGCCCCAAGGTCCCATTTCTCATATTCTGGAGGTGTTGCCTAACGACCATGTACCAGTTTGCAGGAGGCGGCTTGACCATGATAATTCAAGGGTAGTACCAGATTAGCTTGGCGCCTGAATTATCATGGTCAAGCTATCTCCTGCTGTAGGGACCCGGGGCTAAAAGTGTTAACAACCATATCTATTTTTTTAAATCTCCCTTTTTTGACCCAGCGACGTTGTCAAGCGCGTATCGGATTTGAAGCATGTAATACTAATCATTGAACACTTACCCATGCCAGATAACATACGTTTTCACTTCTTTAACGAAATACTGACACCATTATTTATACTCACGAGCAAAGCAAATGCGACATCATTGGATGCCAATGATGTCGCATTTTTTTTTTTTTTTTTGCTCGTGAGTATAGCTTTGACACAAAATGTCCGTCTTGCTTTCCCAAGCTTGTTATTCTGGCCGACGTCTGCTCGCGAACTCAGGTGGATGTCCTCCCGAGGACCTGTGGCTTTCTGGGCTGATGCCATACCACACTGGTTGTCTCCCTCGATTTTCTACCGCTGATAAGACAACCCGTGTGATGTCATCCAAGTCATGAAGGAAATCGCATTAGATTTTATTCACACGAAAAAAATAAATGTTTACTCCCATGAACCAATAGCTATGTGTTCCACATCCCAGTTCTATTCCCCAGCTGCCTTCTTGCATCAGCAGCAAGTCCACAATGTGCTCCTCTTCTACGCACTAAAGTCGGTCAACGCGCCATCAGAGTCCGCATGAGTGACTCATTGATGGCATCGCTGCTCCTCAGTGAGAGAATAGTTGTAAGGTTTAAGCCAGCGACTGTATCAAGAGTGTCCATCGCCTTGTAAAATGCCACAAGGATGTGAAAGAATGTAGTCTGCCGTCAGTCGCGGCAATCAGATGACTGCCCGCCCATTCTGCATTACGACTGCAATGTGGATAAACGGGAGATAACCGTTTGGTAGACACCAGTAGACCTTATTGCATAGTCGTACTCCGACAGGGTTCAGCCATTGCAAGAGGTCAATCACGGATGTTCCTGCTGCAGACGCAAACAACAAGAGACGGATCATCTGTGATAGTTCAAGGGCAGTGCCAGATTAGCTTGGCGCCTTCCCAGGCGCCAAGCTAATATGGCACTACCTTTGAACTATAACGACCGTCCATGTCTTTGTTGAAAATCTTTATTGACGCCTACCTAAGGCTGAAAAAGTCATTCTGTGAAAAGGAGCGCATGATGGCCATTGCTGGCGAGCAGTAACCGTACACAATCTAATCTGGCACTACCCTTAAACAAGCACGGATGATGTCTTCAACTGCTGTTGCACACTCTCTATAGAAGCCTTCCTCCGTTGCGGGGGAAAAAAATGATGATCTTTGCCGACGTGTAGTAACGTCACACGTAGCTCAGTCTGAGACTGGAACAATGCGGGTCCCTCTTCCACGTGCAGGTGCGGGCGTCAATGTATCCTTCACGCCCCGAAGACCTCAGTGCCTCCCACACCCGAGAAACACACAGTTGTATGTCCCAGCAAGAGGCATAGATCCTCATGAGCCCCCGCGGTCGCGGGGGCTCATGAGGATCTACGTCTCTTGCGTCAGTGATGTTGGTGATAGGGGGTGTCATACACCCAGATTGTACCGATGAAATCAGGGTACATGTTCGCATCTGTTTGACCACTCTTGTCTTTTTAACTCGCTTTGTGAGATAATGTTCCAAAAAACCGTCGCTTTTGCTTTTCGCTGCGGTAATGGCATTCCTATAGGTAATCGAGTCGAACAAACACAGAGCTCAGTCACGCAGCCAGACAGGCATTTGATACTGAAGTTGCGTCGACAGCTTGTTTTAAAATTTACAATTTTGACAACGCAGGAACAGTTGAAAACATCCCAGTCATGGCAATTTCCGGCAGCTTTGTTGATTTAGCGAGTGTATTGCCCAAGATCAATGTGTTTGTAACCTATAGTAAAGGTCACTTTAATCAAAGGTATAGCTGGTTTTTTTCCACCCTTATTTTGGATTCGACGTAGAATACGTCTTTTTTTTTCTTTTCGCGAATTTACAAGAACTTCTACGGTCGCTTCGACATTCTCAGACTTAAGGGTTGTCCTTGAGACTACAGGAGACAGATCAGCCATGACAGTTTATGGGTGGTGCCAGAACAGCTTGGCACATGCAGTTGGCCTCTGAAGTGAACAGGACCCTCCTGGAGACACACAGACCATGACAATTCAATGGTGGTGCCAGAACTGGCGCCGAACGGTATCTTCAGTTGCAGTCAAAAAGTAATCGGCTCCATGGCAGGTTTTGATTGCTAAATACCGTCGATACAACGGGTCGTCAATGTTGTCTTGCCGCAACTAAGACTGTTCTACCCTTCTTTTCACAATACGCGTGAGTAGGCACACGTACCGGAGAGTTTCCACAGGATTTAGAGCGTCTCGAAGGAACTCTTCTGCTTAACTCATTCTGCCCGCGACACACCACAACAAGATGTGGTTCGACCATGATATCGGGTGGGGTTACATACTTTTTAGTTCCCAGGGTCACCCTGGTCAGTCCCACAGGGTGGGTTTTCCCCTCTATTCTGGGGCATGTGTTTCTGTCTACTCTTGGTCCATTCACCTGTATTTTCCTTTTTTAAACTATCCTTACTGTCTGCACTGCCTGTAGCTCTTGATATTGGATGTGTGTTGCTAAATGGTCTTAGCTTTATTTAGGCCCCATGTCGTAGGTTTATTTAACGTATTGGACCGGCTGGTGACATGCATTCAATATTCTGTTTTGTTGGTTTTTTTTTTTTTTTTCACAAGCAGTGCAGGCACGTCCTGAGAAAGTCTTGTTGCTGTCGGGACGTTAAGCAATGTACAATCAATCGACCATGATAGTTCAAGGGTGGTGGCAGAATAGCTTGGCGCCTATAGGCGCCAAGGTATTCTGCCACCACCCTTGAACTATCATGGTCGATCTGTCTCCTAAATTGTAATGCAGTCCTCAGAAGATAACTCTAAATTTCGTAGCTCGGGCGCAATGAGTTAAACACTTGAAGAAGACAAGAAAATCTTTCATTTTACGAGATTGAAACTTCATTGCCATGTTGCCCAGCATTATCGAAAGACGCGCTAAGAACATCAGTCTATAAAGGACGTCATTCTTGAAAGAACATCAGTCTATACAGGACGTCATTCTTGCAAGAACATCAGTCTATAAAGGACGTCATTCTTGCAAGAACATCAGTCTATACAGGACGTCATTCGTGCAAGAACATCAGTCTATAAAGGACGTCATTCTTGCAAGAACATCAGTCTATAAAGGACGTCATTCTTGCAAGAACATCAGTCTATAAAGGACGTCATTCTTGCAAGAACATCAGTCTATAAAGGACGCCATTCTTGCAAGAACATCAGTCTATAAAGGACGCCATTCTTGCAATCTATTAACCTGTAGCTGCCTGGAGTAACTAGTCCCTTTAAGAAAGGCGTCATGCTATTCTGGTGCCAGCCGACCACAATCGTGGTCGATTCCTATCTACTTGTAGTGTGTCAGGGGAAAATGGGTAGAAACGGCCGTGATTGTGTCAGCTTTCAGGCCCCATGTTTTCTGTGAGAGCAGCGAACAATGATAAGCAATGGGAGGCGCTGCGAGCAGTTTATCGTGTCATCGGCCATTTTGTTTGCGCATGCTCAGTCACTCTGCGCCAATCAACAAAAGCTTTCTCACGTGTCTGTCACTGATGCTTAAACCCCACCCATCTTCAAGAGGCACAGATCCTCAAGAGCCCCCGCAATTGCGGGGGCTCTTGAGGATCGTATGCCTCTTGTTGTTTTTCTGTATGTTTGTGGTCTTGGTGTGCAGGGGATCAGATGACGATTAATTTCTACGATGATCTCCAGTTCTCAGTAGGTCTCAGAGCTCACGACTGACGCGGTTTTTACATTGTTTGAAATATCTAGATCATCGGGCCATTTTTCTGCCGTCAACTCCCTTCCCCTGTCATGATTATGCATACTGGCTCTTTTTATTCTGAATCTATAGCCTCTGCACAAAACTTTTTTTCTTCTTATTGTTGCAAATCTGAAGAAAAAAAAAACTCACTTGAATTCTCATGCCCTGTTATGTGGTCTGTTACGGCAGTAAGACCGTTTTCGTTGCTTGCACGACTTTAGACTAGACCTGTCTGTCAGAACTAACTGCATCAGATTTGCGCTAGATCATAATTTGAGCGTATGAACCGTTGTACACATTTATTAGCTAGTGCTTGCAACAGGTTCCAACAACAGAATATATTATGATTTCATTTTGAAAAGAGGGGAGAAACACACACAAAACTATCTAATATGTAGAGGTGTGCATTTTTTTCTGTAGATGTAAAGAACTGGCCGGGAACTAACTGCAGAAAACTTGAAATTCACACCAGGGCTGCGTTACAGGAGAGAGCGTAAATCATGCGCAGGCCACGACATAAAGTCCTTTGCGTTCTCGAGAGGTGAAGGCCACAGGAAGCCTCGCTTTCGATTTTTCTTTCCACGCTGTGGTGTGACGTAATTTTGAGTTTCACGTCACGGCAGACCACAAATCCAAAAGAGACGTCGCATTTTGAAACAATAAAAGAACAATCTGCAAAGAATGACGTCGAAAGAGTAGCGTAGGTCGCGGCGACCCGAACAGAAATGCCACGATTTCTCGTGCAAGTCCGCCCAGCGCACCGAGTCCACAGCATATAGCGAGGCGACGAGAGACGAGAGAGGCTGATAGTACGAGGTTCTAGCCGATGACCTCATGTTATTGTTGTAAACCAGGAGAATAATGAGCGATTGTGCCGCAGAGTCTGCCTGACAGATAAAGACTATTTATTCAGTACAAACATTTCATTGCTGTCGGCAACCCATCGCCAGTTTTCTTAGCTTCCAGTTCAAGTTTTATCGCTCCATTCTCCCTACGAAATCCGACCATCTGCAAGAAACACAGATCCGCGTTCCGCGGGGGCTCATGATGATCTATATTTCTTGCTGGTCCCTCTCAGTTCTGTTTCTCAGCCGAAAGACAAAGTTGGACTTTTTCAGTGATATGTTTGATAAAATGCAGTCTTGCGCTGTCTTCAAAAGCTAGTGTTCTTCTAACTCTGAGGAACAAGGGGGGTAAATGAGATTCGTTGTTGCGTAGATTTGCATGAGCCCCCTGCAGATGGAACTACTTATGAAGCTCTGCGCCTTTTGCGGTTGCAGCGGTTGGTCTTTTCATAAAATGGCTCATATTTGGACACAAAATATTCATTATCAAAACAGGGGAGAACGGGGCTTGGCGTGGAAAACATGCCAAGATACTGGTCATATCTATTATGTCAGACACCTTTTATCCAAGCCCGATTCTTTCTTGACTGCTTCCCCCCCCCCCCCCTCCCCGCCTCTATATTTTCTCTTACTCCCCTTCCACCGCTCTCCGCCTCCATCCACCCCACCCCATCACAGTATCAACGCTTACACGTGCACAAACGCTCACGAAATGGAACAAAACGGGATGGCTGGATAGCAGCACAAACTCGCCGTTTTTTTATCTTTAACTCCTTCCAGTCGTGACGCACGGCATCCGGATACGCGGCTTCATGTGGATGCGGCACGTCTTGAATGTGTTAATTACATATACACGTAATTTATATTGTAGTGAAAGTAAATCGACGCAGAGGGAAAACTCGCTACCGCGCGCTGAACCTTTAGCTCGAAATTTCCAATTGTTGAACTTGTCGTCCGAAGATTACATTGCAGTTCAGGAGACCGATCGACCATGACAGTTCGCGGATAGTGCCAAGAATAGCTTGGCGCCTTCAGGCGCCAAGCTATTCTGGCACTATCCGCGAACTGTCATGGTCGATTCATTGGTGTAGTATCCTGGACTGAATCGGTTACTTCGTGTGCCTTTTTGTCTTTTAGCGACTTGACTACTACTGACGATACCGATTGGCGGAGAAAGACGCGTAGCTATACACGACTAATAGCGTCAGCGGCAGTCAAAGGGTTGAACTTGCATCCACTGACCCTTTAACCCTTCGATTCCCACAAGATAAACGACTTGCATTTTATAGATTGGAAGTCATTTCATGGTAGGAGTCCACGAGTGAAACCTAGATGGCTACCGTGCGGTGTTTGATTCCAGAAGTTGTCAAAATGTTTGGTTCACTCGTCTCTAAAAAATAAACTGGCGCCCACAGTAGAGCTTGGAACGCGAAGGACCGCGACTTCACACTTACAGACACATTCCAAGTGACCCTTCTGCTCCGACGCCAGTAAACAGCAGCCCATTACTAGTAATCAAGTCAAGAGCATCTTCACGTGAGAGGTGTCGACGAAAACGGCGACAATAGATACCACATGTTCAGCGTCACAGCTAGGACTTTTCTTGTGCAAGAGGCATAGATCCTCATGAGCCCCTGCTTTGGCAGGGGCTCACGCGGATCTATGGCTTTTCCTGGCTGCCATCAGCCCTTTTTAATCTGCTGTCAGACTGAGGAGTTGTATCGGTTTAGCTGTACTTGTACTACACTGTGTGTGGAGTCCTGCCAAAATTATTCTTCATATATGCATGAACTAATTCTGTAGCTGTATGGGTTCAAAGCGAAGACGGGAGAAGAAGAAGAGATGAAAACGACAACAATAATAATGATAATATAATAATAATAATAATAATAATAATAATAATAATAATAATAATAATAATAATAATAATAATAATAATAATAATAACGATAATAATACTAATAATAATACTAATAATGATAATAATAATAATGATAATAATACTATAATAGTACTAATAATGATAATAATAATAATAACAATAAACACAATTGACATAATAATAATGATGATGCTACTACTAGTACTCCTACTCCTACTAATTTATCCCTTGGACCCCCAAGGTCCAATTTCTAACATTTTTGTAGGTTTTGCCTAACGACTATGTACCAGTTGTAGGAGATGGATTGATCATGATAATTCAAGGGTAGTGCCAGATGAGCTTGGCGCCTGAAGGCGCCAAGCTCATCTGGCACTACCCTTGAATTATCATGATCAATCCATCTCCTGCTGCAGGGTCCCCGGGCTAAAAGGGTTAAAAGCGTTAGACCTTTAGATTAAACGCTATATAAACATCCGTTGTTATAAAAATACTACGGGCTACTACTACTACTACTAATAATATAATATAATACAATAATAATAATAATATCATCATCATGGCTTGACTTCGCGAACGAAGATTCTATAGGGCTTGCCCACGTCGTCAACATAGTCCGTTGGCGTTTCCTAAAGCCTGCGCGGTGGAGCTTTTTGGTGGAGTGCAGTGTGCGCAGTACTGGCCCCACCCTTTAAACCCTTGGTTCGTTTGCCATGGCCTAGCAAGCTGGGACGGCGGCATCGAGGTCCTCAGGTCGTAGGTTTTATATCAGACTGTCCTTGTCCTAGTCTCTGGCTCAAAAGCCTTCCCCGGAGACACGGGGGCTTTGATGTCAGGTGTTTCCTCCCTTAGCCTTTCCGCAGCCAAGCGGCCAGGCCTGCAAGGCAGCAGGGGACTCGTGGGGGCCGGGGTCGTCTATGTCCCGTGCAGATGTGAACATCTGCCCACTGCCCAGACGGTGACACTTACCAGAGGAGAAAAATCCAACGCCGGAACCCGGTATCGAACCTCTCACCTTTGGCATTGGAGGCAGACGCCTTAACCACTGTGCCACTTCCCCGCCCATAATAATAATAATAATAATAATAATAATAATAATAATAATAATAATAATAATAATAATAATTAATAATAATAATAATAATAATAATAATACAGAGAAAAATCTGCATAACAGTTGACAAACACGTTTAGGGAACGCAGGAGTGAATATGGGGTGGGTGGCGGGTAGAGGTAGGGGTTGAAGATGCTGTCACAGTTTTACCATGACTTTGTTTTATCCATCACTAATCCGAATTTTTTTTCCCTCTTCTTCTTTTTGGAGGGAGGAGGGGTGGGTGGTGGGGGGTGGGGGAGGGAGGGTGGATGGTGGGGTGGCGGTAGGGGGGGGGGGGGGCAATTTTCATGGTCTACGATCACAATCTGTTACGAGTCACAAAAATAAAACTACAGCAGTCACGTGTCACCGTGATAACTTGTATCCCCCTTTACGCTGCACTCTTATCAATTTGTGCACTCATTCTGGCCCTTTGTATTTTTCTCTCGCTCTTTTTCCCCTGAAAAAAAAAGAGTAAAAATCAGGCTACATCCGAAAGACTTTTGTGCCTTTTAATTTCTTTCCCAATTATCCGACTCAGCCCTGGAATGACTCCCGCAATCGAAGGATACTGACTGAGAAATCTTTCAACAAGAGGCATAGATTCTCATGAGCCCCTGCGAATGCAGGGGCTCATGAGAATCTGTGCCTCTTGCACATGGAAGGGGTCTGCGCCCGTGAACCCAGAATTACAGTACAGTTAGGCGGGCCTATTGTGTCAAACCTTCCCCGTTTCCTTTCTACCCCTGACTGTTTTGATGCCTGGCAAGTTTAAAGTTCATTAAGGAGCCGTATAATGGGAGAGGGGAGCTGGTGGGATGTGGGGTGGGGGGGGGGGAGGGGGTATAACCGGGTGGTGGATGCAGGAATTTAAAGTTCCGCCTCGCTCGGGCGGCAGACAGCTGGCTTTTGTTACAGCAGGGACAAAACAGGAAGTGATATATTACAATAGATTTCACTTTCTTCCCTTAACTAAGCTCTTTCGCTCTCAAAGCCAGCCGATTCACTTTTCTTGGGGACTCGTTTGCTGAGGGTTGCGTGGTTGCAGTGTTGGAAACGGTTCATTTGCTAATTAAACAAGCGCAGCAAATCTGGTTAGTTTCTTTGAAAGTTAAACTATAGCGCTTGATTGGCTTGTCGCCTGATTAGATTGTTGCCCGGAGATTGGCCAATGCTAATTAGGTAATGAAGTACCCAACGGAGAAAGAAACACGCTTAGAAAAGACGGGTACAACACAATTTATTAATATTTCGGGTAAATACCCTTTGTCAAAATAGACAAACAAACAAACAGAAAGATTAGCCGCTACTTATCTTCATTGGCAGAAGGAATGTGGCAACCCTTAATTAGGTAATGCTCTCTTTCTCAAATATGCGTAAGTGATGGTCATTCTTTTCACGCACCATCTGCGTGTGGTGGCACGTTAACCCTTGTAGCCCCAAGGTCCCATCTCTCCAATTGTGGAGGAGTTGCCTAACGACAGTGTACCAGTTGCAGGAGATGGATCGACCACGATGATTCAAGGGTAGTGCCAGATTAGCTTGGCGCCTTCAGGCGCCAAGCTAATCTGGCACTACCCTTGAATTATGATAGTCAGTCTATCTCCTGCTGTAGGGACTCGGGGCTAAAAGGGTTAAAAGCGTTGAGTTGCTGTGGTCAGTTAAGTCATCCAATGCCAAGATATGCCGTATGCAGTGTGGCGTAGGTTGTCAGTCATTGGCTCTGAGAGTGAAGCGGATAGCATGAGAGTCTGGACAATTTGGCTCTGGCAGTTAAAATTAGGGCTACGACCCAGTTGAGGGGGTTGGTGTAGGGGGAAAGGGGGGGGGGAGGAGCGAGATGCGTTGTATTCTTGAAGAGGGAGTGGATGGATGCTAGTAACGGAGAATATGGGACGGGCAAAGGCTTGGGTGGAACAAGGTGAGAGATTGAGGGGTGGGGTGGGGAGGAGGTAATGCAAGAAAGAGAGGGAGGGGGCGGGGGGGGGGAGGAGTTTGGGGTGGGGGGTAGGGGTGTCCCTGGGAAAGTCTTTTGTAAACACATGCATTTCATTAGCCGAGCCCTGGGTCTTTACCCGTAATGAGAGCTCTTTAAACTTATTGTGTTCGCGTTCTGACGCATCCCCCGTCCTCCGCACAGCCTCCGTGGTCTTCAAGACGCATTGATTCTCATGGGCCACTGCGGCTGCATGACAATATGCGTCTTGCTGGCGGATATCGCACCATCGACTTCCTCAAATGGAAAATAATTTAGAGCTATTTACTACACGATTGTCTTTGACGCCAAGATCACATGACCTCTGCTGTAGCCAATTACTGGCGACTTCCTGTAATGCGCTGATGTAAGCGAGAGCGATTCTCACCCAGCACGAGACATAGATTCTCATGAGCCCCTGCTACTGCCGGAGCTTATGCAAATCTATTCCTCTTGTGCCAAGGTAGATGATAATTTAGAGGACAATTAGACCTGTTGAGTTGAAGTGTTTGTGTAGTGCATCGCTGCTTCTTTTTTTTCGGGGGGGGGGGGGGGGGGGGGGGGAGTGAAAAGGCACGGAAGTGTTCGAGGAATGTTTTTGTTTGTGCTTCTGGCTTCTTTGTTCATGAGTCTGGTTATTATCACAGCAGATGCAGTGTGACCAGCGACCGAATGAAGCATTTTCCCCAAATAAAACATCTCTAAAGCATTCGTTGCACACTCTTTGTTATTATTTTAGTCTCAAAACATCCAGTTAGTTGGGTTTTTTTTTTACAGACGAGATAGGTCTCTTTGGTTCATTTTGTCTTGATCAGATTCCACTATTTAAATCTGCTAGAAGTATACATACTCGCACACCGGATTCTGTCCTCCAAAGCATGAAACTTGTCCCGCTGCATTCTACATGATACTTTTTCGTGTACAGATTTCCTATCAGCATATTTGTATATAGACTCTTCATTTTTTTGCATATAGGTGCAATTTGTCAACAATCTGAGAATAAAATAATCTTCACTTTGGATGTTCGAGCTGTGCATTGATGCAATAAAAATGTGACGTATTTATTTTCTCCAAAACACCTCCGTCCTTTCTGAAGTCAATCGCATACATGCGCTTTTGTTGTTGCTGCTACACCGAAGTTTGCTCCTGTTCAATCCACCAGCGAACACCCTGGATTCCCAAGAGGCACAGATTCTCATGAGCCCCTGCAGTCGCAGGGGCTCATGAGAATCTTTGCCTCTTGCGGACAATGTTTGTTGTCTTCAACTACGTCCCCAAACGGAGCAAAAAAGGGTGTTGCAGTCTGTGAGTGTGCTCTGCACACACAAAAGTATTGAGCGTGTTGCTTGATCCGCTGTCAAACGGAGCAAATTTGTGACTTCAAACGGTCCGTTTTCACCTTCTAATAACCGCGGCATGCAGGCGCTTTGCTGAGCAAATTTGAAAACTCTGGAGTCAGCCCGCAACAGCCTTGTACCCCTTTGATTCTCTCTGTCTGAGGACGAGAGGGGTCAGGCAGTGAGACAACACGAGTTATAAATTCTCATGAACCACGCAGTTGCTGGTGCGCATGAGAATCTGTGCCTCTGGCGTATGGAAGGTGTTAAGTCAAAGACTGGGGCTGTTCTCTGAGGTGAACAATTGACAGTTTAATGCCCCTGGATTGCCTCCCCGCCAGGTGGAGCCATCCCACAATGCCACGGGAGAAAAGGAGCGTTACCTGCTCCTTAGCCAAGGGGGAGAAATCGTGAAGCAATGCCTTTGTGGCGGTTACGTGAGGGTGCTTGTTATGGTCTTGATGCAATTGGAAAATAAAATAAAACAAAAACGATCTCTTTTGCTGAAGTGGAGAAGTCGCTGGTGAGGACTCTCTCTCTCTCTCTCTCTCTCTCTCTCTCTCTCTCTCTCTCTCTCTCTCTCTCTCTCTCTCTCTCTCTCTCTCTCTCTCTAAAGCCTTGTTGCTGTCGGGACGTTAAGCAAAGTACAATCAATCAATCTCTCTCTCTCTCTCTCTCTCTCTCTCTCTCTCTCTCTCTCTCTCTCTCTCTCTCTCTCTCTCTCTCTCTCTCTCTCTCTCTCCGTTTCCTTACCACTTTGTAGAGCAACTAAAGTTTCCTTTTAAAAAGAAAATGTAGAATCATTATGACAGGACAAGACAAGTGTTTAGATACGTTTACAGTTTTAGAGTCGTAAGGTTCAAATTCACATACCAGTTCACAAATAAATATGCTTTGTGCATCCTAGGTGGCACACGCAAACTGACTGAGGAGAATTGTTGTACTGAGTCCAGCAAGAGGCATAGATCCTCATAAGCCCCCGCAGTTGCGGGGGCTTATGAGGATCTATGCCTCCTGCGAGGCAGTTGCCTTGAACGTACATAACACCGCTCTTGAAAGTTCTTTTAAATTTGCATAGTACAATCTGCCAAGAACTTCCATGCTCCTTCTGTTTGTGCATTGGACGCTGAACGGAATGCACAAGGGCCATTCTTTTCCGGTTCTTCTTTTCTAATCCATTCATACTCAGAGCTTGTATTTACTGTCCAGTCGCGAAGCTTCGAGTACCGGCTTCCTCGTTAGAATGTGGACGGATGTACACTTCAATCTGTACTTTCTAGTTATGAAGATATTTTATGTGTGTGGACCACGGGCGTTTCGTTTCTCCCTCAGATTAAAACTGTGCATTTCGATTTCGAGTCTAGCTATTAAGTCGTGATTGACATCTTACCGGACTTTGAAGACTCTTCAGTCTGAGAGACAGACAAGGCCTTCGAGTTGACAGATGGCACATCACTGGGCGATTTCTCAGTTACCGATTTCAAGAAAAGGAGACATTTTATTGACGTAAGTCATATTGTAAGACACCCTCCTGTTGCAGACAGACGATATTGGAAAGATTCTTCGCAGAACTTGTAAATCTGGAAGAAAGACCTCTGTTGACAAAAGCAATATTGTAGGACAAAGCCTGAAGAGAACAGACGACAGACGACATATCTTGAAGTTGAAGAAGATTACATTGTAGATTTGGCTCTCCGGTAATCTCACTCAGAGAAGCATAGAAATAGGTGAGGCTAACAAGAATCATTGAGGTTCATGAGCTCCGCTAATGCCGGGACTCATGCAGATCTGTGTCACGTGTGCACGCATCACAGACTTATTGTGACTCAATTGAGAGATTACATTGTTGAGTTGGTTGCCCAGAGCCTTAGTCTAAGAAGCATAGAGATAAATGATTCCAGAAAGAGTCGTAGATGTTCGTGAGCCCCCGCATATGCGGGGGCTCATGAAGATCTACGCCTCTTGCAGACGTATTTTGATTGCTGTTGGAGTGAATTCTCCAGTTAGAAATTTGGAAGAAAGAGCTGTGTTGACAGAAGTCATATCGTCGGCAGCAGACTGGGTAAATTGAGGGGGATCCAGTGGGACACACTATCTGGGCTGCAACTGAAAGGAATTGGCAGACATAAAGCCACAATCAATGGTTCTGCGGGGAATATCCTCACTGTGTGTGAACAACAGACACACGGCAGACGATAGCTGATAAAGTCCGGTCCATGATTTTGAAGAAACGCGGCGCAAGCGGATATTGATGACGTCACGTCTACGTATCAACGCGCAGACTCACACTCGCGCTTACGGACAGACAGACAGACAGACAGACAGGTAGGCAGACGAACAGACTTATAAAGAAAGAAAAAGAATGAGGTAGAGACTAATAGAAAGACCAGATGGAAGGACGGACGGATAGGCAGGCAGGCAGACTGACAAGACAGACATATATATTTTTTTTTCATGGTTGGTTGTTAAGCATATTAATTAGTTATTTGGGTTTAAACCCGAGCAGGCGACTAAGGCCGTCTCACGGCGGGATGGGTAAAAATCTGGCGAGCCAGACTAAAAGAAAGGTCTAAATAAAAGACGTAAATATATCTTTAAAATATTTCATGCTAAAATGTCGCACGGGTCTTTAAAGGAAACGTCTACAGACTCACAAAAAGGGCAAAGTAATAAATTTCACATAGTCTATGAATGCTCAGATCTTATTAAAAATATTGCATTCTCTCAGAAAACTGAAGATTTTGTCCGGAGGAACATCCCGGAACAAAACCTTCAAGGAGTCTGCTGTGAAGTGTTTATATCTTGTGTCAATTAGATCGGCACAAAACAACGAAAAGTGTTTAACAGAAAACTGCTCGTCGCAGGCATAACACCATGGACGCTCCTTCTGTTTTAGTGCATAAGAGTGCGTCACATAAGTGTGGCCGATGTGGAAATTACATTAGTACATTTGTACTTATGTTAACCTATGTGAGAGAGAGAGAGAGAGAGAGAGAGAGAGAGAGAGAGAGAGAGAGAGAGAGAGAGAGAGAGAGAGAGAGAGAGAGAGAGAGAGAGAGAGAGAGAAGGCAGGAGGGGGATCCCAAGAAATAAAGGAACACGCTTAGAAATGGAACGGAACGTACAACGCGGTTTGTGACAATTTTTTTCATCACAACCAGACAAAAATGGACGTTCAGACAAGAATGTCTTATCTTTCTTAGGTTGCCGCCATGTGTATCTGGACAGGGGGAAAGCATCAGTGATCTCCAGTCAGAGAAAGATTTCTACTGGATCAGGGATTGTGGTTTGCGGACGCGATACATGTGTGCTGGTCTGTCATATTAGATTTTAGAGTCTGCGGCGTCAGGTCCAATATCACAGACCAGCATACAGCATATGGAATCCAGAGACAGCCGCCAGACAAACGGTCCAAAACTTTTTTTTTTTATTACCCTTTGGGTGTCGGTAGCCGTTTTTGTCGCGATGATTCTGCAGGAATAACAACACCCTGACATCCTGCAGGAATCATCGCGACAAAAACGGCTACCTACAGCCAGAGGGTCTAGTTGCAGGAGGCACAGATACTCATGAACACCTGCATCCGCAAGGGGTTCATGAGGATCTATGCCTCTTGCTTGAAGGGATTGAATTTATTTGCATCGTTTGCCTCAGAAGGAGGAGGTATGGACCTTTCAGTGGAGGTTTCGCGGATTAATCCTAGGACAGGCCGCCGGGGCATCAAGGAAGACAACAATGAGAGTGATTTCCCTTTCACAGTTTTCGGCTTCTATCAGATTCATGCGGTTGTGGTTGTGACGTTGGTGATGATGGAATAGAAAAAGGGGCGCGTTGGGGGTAGGGGTGGGGAGCGGGGGAGGGGGAGGGGGCATTGATAGAGCTTGGGGTGGGAGTATAGACAGTGGTGTTTGGGGGTGCAAGAATTGCCGAAAGCCAAAGTTTCTCTTTCCATACCAAACTCCCCCCGTCCCTTTTTCAGATCCAAGATGAGAATGATTGATTTTCGCATATGTCATGTTTGGTTGTTATTATGCTGGTGGTGATGATGAAATGGAAATGGGATGGAGGAGGTGTGTGCAGGGGGGGGGGGGGGAGGTGGGTGAGTGGCAGGCTAGGCAATGGGACTGGTTTTTTTGTGCAAGGATGACCACTGATCATACATGCTTATTGTCATCGTTACTGATGTTCTTGTTGTTCAACTCATTCACTTCGAAAAATTGCGAACACCAACCAACTGTAATTAGTTAGTTATTTGGGTTTAACGCCGAGCAGGCAACCAAGGCCATCTCACGGCGGGATGGGTAAAAATCTGGCAAGCCAGACTAAAAGAAAGGCCTTAAGACAAGATGTAAATATATCTTTAAAATATTTCATGCTAAAATGTCGCACAGGTCTCTAAAGGAAACGTCTACAGACGCTCAAAAAGGTCAAAATAATAGACTATCATAGTCTATGAATGCTCAAATCTTATGAAAAATATTGCATTCTCTCAGACAACTGAAGATCTTGAGAGGCAAAGAACCTCACGAGCACCAGCGTCTGCGGTAAGATAGTGCATCTGCGGGGGCTCATGAGGCTCTGTGCCTCTTGCTGGCTCTATTCATATTCGTGTTTCTTGACCTGAGATCGGTGTTGAATTTGAAAGACATGTTGCATCCACTGGCAGTGAAGCCCCCCCCCCCCCCCCCCCCGCCCCCTCCCCCCCCCCCTCGCCCCCCGCTTACTTTTCCATGTCGGATCACCAATAAAAAAATATGCATGTCTCATCTCCCTCTGCCCGCGACACACCGCAGCAAGATATGGCTCGACCATGATAGTTCAAGGGTGGTGGCAGAATAGCTTGGCGCCTATAGGCGCCAAGTTATTCTGCCACCTCCCTTGAACTATCATGGTCTATAGGCGCCAAGCTATTCTGCCACCACCCTTGAACTATCATGGTCTATAGGCGCCAAGCTATTCTGCCACCACCCTTGAACTATCATGGTCTATAGGCGCCAAGCTATTCTGCCACCACCCTTGAACTATCATGGTCTATCTGTCTCCTGAATTGTAATGCCGTCCTCAGAGGATAACTCAAAATGTGGGTATTTCGTACCTCGGGCACAGTGAGTTAAACATGCAGGTTTCATTTCGTCGTGTTATTTCTGGTGTTGGTGATGGCGAATAGCTTGGGGGACGTGTATGGGGCAAGGAAACGGGTGGCCGAAAGTCTGACATATCTGCTATCTTTTTCAATATTCCAACTGCCTTTTCCACCACCACCACCACCACCACCACCACTACCACCCATTCCTTCTAGTCTGATCAACAATAGGACTAATTTCCTCTTTTGCATCTTTTGTTTTCTGTGTGATGTGAGGGGCATTGGGGGTGGCGGAAGTGGGTGGTGGGGGAGAAAAAATGGGGACGCAAGGAGTGCAATGACGACCGAAATTCATATTTGCAGTTACTCTTCCCCCCCCCCCCCCCGTCCCCCAATCCTACCCCTTTTCCCTACCCCCTTCCCCCCTCCCCCTTCCCCCCCCCCCCCTTCTTCGCCCGACCGCCTTCGCCGTTCATTAGGGGACCCATCGATTTTTGGCCAAGAAGAAAAGCAACAAAAACACTGGCCCTCTGTCAAAATTGTTGCATAGAAATTGAGTTTTGAAGTACGGAGGCGAGATTTCTTTGTGGTCTCTTTCAATATTGCATTCCGCCAGCGGGAGAGGGGGACGGTGCGGCTATAATGGAACAAACTTTGGACGTCGGCCTCGCGGACAATTGTTGTTTGCCGACCTCGAAAGTCGCGCCTTGCCTTCCATTTCCTGCGCCAGATTTGGCTTTTATTCCCTTTCATCAGACTCCATTTTCTTGGGATGTTACTATAGATTTTCTCGCGCGCGTCCAAGACATCCTTCGCCGTATACAGTTCTTGGCAGTACACCCCTGATGACTTCCTTTGTTTGGGGTGCAGGGATTGAAGACCAGGTGTATATTTCTATCAGCATGAGGCATGGATTCTCATGAGCCCCTGCAAAGCAGGGGCTCATGAGAATCTATGCCTCATGCACGTGGTAAGGGGTTGATTGATCTTCTGTATGGTGCTGTGTGCTGATTCTGACACTAATGGGCGCTAGGATGGACCGTCACACAATTCTTTGGCGAGGAGGGAAGAGCTGCACGAGACCTCAGAATCTCCTTCTGCTGAGCAGCTTAGACTCAAATGTCACCATCGCCATCAGCTTATGGTTTAGATCCTCATAGGCTTTTGCGTCTTGTTGTCTTTACCATCCATGCCTCTTCGCGAACTGAGGACGTTCCTTGATGGCCAAAGAGTTGAGGTCTGGCCAGACCAATGGAAAGGCATTGTCCTCGATGCAAGCTTTGACTAAACGTCCTTAAACCTCCTATTGGAGAGAAATCACACAGACGTAAATTGATCCAACGAGTAGCATGGATCTTGGTAAGTCGTGTGCAGCCTGTAGGCCCGTGCCGCTTGGCAGTAGGGGCGGCTGCTGGTGGCAGTGAACAAGGGGCCAATGCTTGCACGGAACTGTGCCGTGGTGCCTGTCCATTTGGGAACCAGAGGAACGCAGCCCGCCCGCAAACTTCTAGTGTCTGTTCTAGACACAGGTCATCATAGACCCACGCAGGTCCGCGACAAGCAAGACAGCACCCTGTTAACCCTTGCCCTGCCACTGTACGTACACTGTACGTTTTGTTTCTGAAATCTTGGTGCATTTAAAGACCAACAGCCAACAACACCGTCCAAGAAACATGGATACAAATTGGTCTCAATAAGAGGCATAGGTCCGCGGGGGCTCATGAGGATCTATGTCTCTTGCAGTTGGATCGTGTTCACTTTTTTCTCGGCAGTGAAGGGGTTAATTATCTTCAAAACAGAGGTTTCAAAGGCAGTGATAGCAGATGGTATTTGAAAAACAACCAGTCTTGCCTTAATTTTCTGAATTTGTTGTTAGATTTGTTCTGGTCGGTGGTTTTGGATCATACAGATTCAGTTCGTAAGGTCCAAAATCACAGTTCAGTAGTGCCACATGTCCGTTTTTGAGAAAAGCGAGATTTGTATTGTTGGACCATAAGAACCTCGCTTTTCTCAAAAATTGACATACTGTCTTTAAACATATGACAAGCATATACACATATCATGAACAACCACAACAAATAATAAATCAATAATAAATAAATAAATAAACAAGCAACAACAATGCAAACAAACAAACAAACAAACAACGACACAAACAATGAACACAACTTGCGTGAGTAATCTTGGGACGGGAATGGAGTAATCTTGGGACGGGAATGGCTTACGAGGACTAGGACCTTTCTGCGTGCTGACGGTGATTGTGCCCAAAGTCGGCGTCTTTCATTGTCCAGTATAGCCTCTGTTTTTATGATTAAAAACTTTTATCGATGTATGTGTTATCCGCTAATGGAGGAAATTGACTGGGGTTTGGCTGGAGATCTTTGTGGAGGGTGTCTTGGCGTGTGGCGGGTGTCTTGGCGTGAGCGTGTGTGTCTGCAAACCGCTTGTCGACGCTTTCTGTTCCGTTTGTCTTCGCCTTCTTGGACTCGGGAGATCTGGGTTTCCGTCATAATCGTCCACCCTGCCAAGGATATAGATCTGCGTGAGTCCTAAACTCGCCTCAGCTGCGTTTGTCTTCGTGCATACTGGTCTGTGATTTTGGACCTTACGACTGAAAGCCGTAAGGTCCAAAATCACAGTCCAGCACACAGACACATCTACACTATCATCAGCATCATCGTCGTTATCATTAGCTACATCATCCTCATGATGTGGGTATGTGCTCCGGGATTACCGCACTTTCGCCTACAGGTGGTCAGTCCTCAGAATGAGGGGGCTGACGGCGGGTGTTCTGCACCCGATGGATTCTTGTCGAGTTGTTTCCCTTTCTTCTCTGGTGTGACCACGAGTTGCGTCCCAAGTTGTTGAATGCTGGTGACTCACGGAGGGGGGTCTTTTGTCCCTGCCCCTCAGCCCCGATCAAAACGCAGCCAACTCGAACCTTTAAGGAGAGAGAGGTGGGGGGGGGGGGCGGGGGGGGGGGACCCCATTCTGTGAAGACCATCTCCAGGAGGACCTTCTGCGGCTGAACACACCGCTGTCTACTCCTAGTGAGAATCACACGCGGAAATTAACCAGGAAGAGGAGTTACAGGACCGCTTGAAGTCCTCATCTGCAAGAGGCATAGATGCTCATGAGCCCCCGCAAGGCGGGGGCTCATGAGCATCTATGCCTCTTGCAGGTGAGGACTTGGCTGCGGGTGTCGAGAAGGCTGAACAGGGTTAGCCGAAGTGAGGGGCAAAGTAGGGTGCATTTGTCTCGCCATTTTTCCCCAAACAGAATGAAAATATCTCCCCGCCTTGGGCAGTTTGTCTGAAGTTGTCTGTCGTCTTCGATCAGAAAGAGCTTTTTGGAGAGGATTTTTTTTTCTCTCTTTTTTTCTCCCCCACTTCTTTTCTTTTCTTTTCTCTCCTCGAAGATTCTCTCTCTCTCCCTTCGTCTTTCTGAATTGCAGCTTGGCCAAACAGTCTCGAGCCATGCCTCGATTGTTTGCACTTACAAGCTTGTGTATAACCACCTCCCTTTTTCTCCAATTGAACCGCAGTCCAGAACCTCCTCCAGTCCGCTGTCTTTAAATTTACTTCCTACAATTTTTGCGCCCCTGGAGACCGTTCCGGGGTGGGGAAGAGGGGCTTTTCCAATTTTTTGTTCCGCCAAAAAGTGTTGAATTTTCTTGTTCTTGTCTGCTAGGCTTGAATAGATGTGTTTGCCACAGGCTGGGAACGTGTTGCGGTCCCCTCCAAAAACAACTTTTATTTGCAAGAGACATAGATCCTCATGAGCCTTGCGGACGCACCAGTACAGTACTGCGGACGCAGGGGCTCATGAGAATCTATGTCGCTTGTCTCAAGACGTTAGTCCTCACGTACGTCCACAAACCGAGGTGTTCACCGGGGTTTAAGTCTCCGACTGTTCCAAATTTTTGTGTGTTGACAAAGCCCTGTTTTTCTCTCTATGAAGATTTCGATAGTGTTACAAGTGGTTTTGGGTCAATGGAACAGTATTTGGAACTTTCAACGAGTTTTTTTTTTTTTTTTTTTTTTTTTTTAATGTTTCAACGTGACAAAATAAAATCGCATTTAATGATTTTTTTTTCCTTTTTCAGTGGCATGTATAATTTCGTGCTGTTGTAAATGTTTGTGTTTTTGAGTTATTTAAGGCTTAATTTTTATTTTCAGGATACAAGGGACTCCTCCTCTTTAAGTCCTAAATCCCAGCCTGCCATGCCAATTGGTAAGTCTCGTTTTGTTTGTTTGTTTGTTTGTTGACTGTTCGGTGTTCGTTCGTTGTTGGGTTTTTTTTTTTTTTTTTTTTTTTTTTTTGCGTGTTTAGTCATCATTCGTTAGTTTGATTCTTCCTTTGTTTGGTCGTTTGTTTCTTTCTCTTTTTGGGGGGGATGGGGGGTGGAGGGGGGTGGAAGGGCGGAGGGGGGGGGGGGGGGTCACCGTTCGTGTTTCGTTCCTGGATTGATTTCTTTGTCTATCCACTCCATTTTGTGTATCTCTCACTCTCTTTTAAAGAATTGTAAATATGTAATTTGTGTATTTACATATTGCATGCACCACCAGGCACGTCTGGTTTTTACAAACACAGTATTCTGCAAACCCACCGCAGACTGCCGTTTACAATTGCGGTACGGCACGATAATTCGTGTTCATGCCTCGACATTTCTGTGGCAGCTCAAATCCCTTCCATTCAATCTTACCTCCATGTCCGCAACACAATATAAAATCGAAGGGCATTTACTGTACCATTTTCCGTTTCTTTCTTCCTACGGCCTTTCATATTTCGTCTTTTGTTCCCTCACTTCTTTATGTACCACAGAGCACAATCAACAGCAAAATGTTGCTGGTATTAAAAAAGAATGTGGGTAGTCTGTGATTTTGGACCTTACGGCCCCTCCGGCTGTAAGATCCAAAATCACTGACCAGCGCAAAATGGCATTTTGTCGATTGTGTTTTATGAAAAGAGTGTTGGTATTGACCGTTCTGCTTGAATGGTGTTTAATTATTGGCGTCTTTGTGTACAAAATGTTCTGTTGTATTTACGACGAAGGAGGTCCACATGGGGCGTTCATAGCCGCGCATGTATTTCGCCCTTTAAGTCCTTTTACCTTTCATGGGCTCGCGCGCGTGGAAACTGAAAAATGAAGACTTCTCCACGGCGTTTGTTCGTACATTGCCGGGTCAGATTCCTAGGTTCCTGTGTGGATAAATTGTATGGCTCTTGTGGTTTGCAAAGTTAGTAATCTTTGCGAAGAAACGTGTTTCTAATAACTTTCTTGTGTGAAAATCTTTAAAGGAAAAGCAATCTTTTCAAAGTTCCTTTTTTCACTTATGGTTTGCTATTTTATAAACAAAATGAATAAAAGAACTAGAAAGATAAATAAAAAGCAGATGATTATGGACCTGCAGGCGAGACATGTCACATTATGGACATTTCTCGCTCTGAATGATTAACAGTTTATCTGATTCCGATTGATAACACTTCCGATAATGACTGAACTCACGCTTGATGGCAAAGCAGTTTCCACTTTCACAAACAAACGTTTAGAGTAAATGATTTCATTGATCAGTTTCCATCACTTCCCACATCTTTTGGAAACAGGATTCCAAGCTGCACATTAGTCATTACTCGCACAAGTCCAGCATCCCATGTCTTAAGACAAGCCCATCTTCTGAGTTACATGAAAATAGCTGTAAACATGACTGACCTTTTTCAGGAAGAGGCACAGATTATCATGAGCCCCCGCAATTGCGGAGGTTCATGAGGATCTATGTCTCTTGCAGATAGAATTGTTTGTGTTTGTCTGTTGTACGTGTTGCCTCCTGAGTGATAGGAAAGTGGTCTACAGGATATCTTGTGCCACCAAAACGGACAGCTTACCGTGTACCCCTGCAGTCTGCTATGAGGATCTATGCCTCTTTGCGAATGGACCCAATAAGCAATGGTCCTCGGAACTGACGTAGGCCCGATAGCCGTGTGCTTTCTGGGGAAAAATGTCTTGTCCGGAGGCTGTGAAAGCTGTTGTGTTGCCTCTAACAACACGCCCGAGGCGGTGTAGCTGGACAGGGACGAAACAGACGACGGGGTTAGTGAAACGTAAATCTCCCTAGGTACTCCAGGTATCCGCTGAGAAGTGTGGAAATATTTTCTGAGATGATGTGTAAAAATATAAACTTGTGTTTCCCATTGTCAGGTTGCGATTCCACACTGGTTGTCTCCCTCGATTCGCTGCCGCTTATCAGCGGCAGCGAATCGACGGAGACAACCAGTGTGCTTGCGATTCATCAAGAAATTAAGGAATCCGAGTCAAAATGATACAGAGTACAAGTCGTAGGGCTCAAGAAGACAAAATCGATTTTTTTTTCTTAGGAAAAATTAATGTTCTACTCAATCCTTTGTCTAAAGGTACATTATGCAGTGAACACAATTTAGTGGCAGCGCTGCTTTGGGTATTTTTGCCAAGTTTCTGCATTTAAAATTAATTCTGATTTGAAAAGAAGTGTTTGCTTTTAGCGTCTTGTTAAGATATTTGCTCCAGGGAGATTCCATGCCATACCTTGCAGAGAGAGTATCATGTAAAATGACGCAATGTATTTAGGAAGATTTCAAAATAAAATAGGTAAAAGCACTGTCAGGGGATAGAAGTGTGCATGATCGACCAGTGATCATAGATCTACTTTGGTCAAAGCACAAAATAATAATAATAATAATAATAATAAATATATAGGAAAGAGGGGATCGCTAAAACGTGACTGGAAGCAATGCACGTGGAAGCCCCCCCCCCTCCCCCCTCCCCTTCCCGAAGGAGGGGGGGGGGGCATATTCCATATCCCACTGTTACAGCCACACTCAGTGCATGAAAATTTAAATCTAGGTCCCCCAAGGGGGGTCCAGATATTTAGCCGGTGTGGACAGCTGTTTCGGTCTTGGCGACCTCGTCAGCACACCATTCGGCATACATCAGGAACATTTAAGCCTTACATCAGTTCATCGCTCATCTGTTGACTCGTTATAGAGTTTGATGAGAGTGACGTGAAGCCTATTACTGGACAACGTATTCCATCCACCGTAGATGCTAAGATCATGTAGGATAACGTAGAACTCTTCAAGGTGTATTCCAAACACGCTCTATCTCCGGGACTGTTATGCTCAGAAATTGGCCGGTGTCTCGCGAGACAAGATCTCTGACCGGTTGAACTTGCTGTGGGAAGGCACTGGCATCCACACCAGACACAAGTCAGTCAGTCAGAATGGAAAGAAAGCAGGGATTGTCTGCGAGCGAAGGTAGGAATTGTCTGCCACTGTGCAGTTTCAGGTAGCGAGTCCGTCAGGCATGACCCCCGATCGGCAAGAGGCATAGAGCTGCATTGCAGCGGCTCATAGCAATCTGTACCTCTTGCCAGCCATACTAGGTGCTTATCTTACTCAGATGGAGGTGGTTAAGGCCGTTAAGGTTGGGAGTTAGCGGCAGGTAAGACTGGCATCTCAGATCGCCGGCTGTTGTTGCGAAGCCAAACACCCAGGACAAATTGGACAGCCGGGGCATGTCGGAATGGTCCATGGGCTGGACGTCTTCTATCTACTTAGGCATAGATCTTCACCAGCCTCACCATCTTGAAGGGATGCATTGAAGTTCTGTGCTTGTTGCAAATTAACTCCCTTGCACATGCAGCCACCGGTGCCGTACAAAGCACCGGTGGCTGCATGAACAACAGTGTTAAAAATAAGGTCCATGTCGACCTGTGTCTAAGTTTCTTGAACGGAGAAGATCTGGGGATGTTTCAGTTTATGATTCTACATGGCGAGTGTCCAGCAACTGCCCGCATTTCAGCGGACCCTAGTCAGTCAAGCAGCGAAATGCCAACTACAAGAGGCATAGAACCTCATGTGCGTGGGCAGCCTATTCAAGCTCATGATACCTTATGCTCCTTCCTGGCTGTTTATGTACTTGTGTGCCGTACGTGTAAGGGTGATCAGGATCGCAATGGACGATGTCAGCACCTCTAGTCAGATCCATTCTCAGGTATGCAAGGCCTGCCGATCTTGTTGGCTGTGCGGGAACCTTCTTGTCAAGACCTGTGCGCTGGTCTCTGGCTTTGGCCCTTTACGGTCTTGAAGTCCTCAGAGCAGCTTTGCGCCAAGACGCTTGAGCTGTCCAGGTGGATCCGTACTTGCTCTTTTGTATTGTGTCAAGGCTACGCTGGTTAACCCTTTCGCTCTGATGCACGGCTGTATCAAATACATTCGGTTACGATACTCGTAATTCAAGGGTGGTGCCTGAATAGCTTGGCGCCTAGAGGCGCCAAGCTATTCTGGCACCACCCTTGAATTAAAATAGTTTGTCCTTGAACTAAAATAGTTGATCCATCTCCTAATTATTAATGTAGCCTTCATATGACAGTACACACAATTTGGGGGAAAAAATCAAGCTCAGGATTTAATAGGTGAGACAAAACAATCAGTGATTTGTTGGCTGCTTGAGGCTGTTGTCTGTAGAATATGTACTTTGCACTGAAGTTACGACGATCAACTGTCATTTTATATTAGCACCGTTATATTTCACGCATCAAGCATCATAACATACTTTGGCAGAATGTACAATAAGGGCCGCATTGTCTCACCCACTGGGACTTCCTACTTGCGAGAAACAGAAGTGAGTATAAATGGGTCGTACAGTTTCCATCAAGAGGCATAGATTATCATGAGCCCCTGGAAGTGCAATCTATCCCTCTTGGAGACGATACGTTGTTTGACAGAGGAAACAATCAGCCTATGGCTCACTTCACCGTCTGCAGACGTGATTAGAATTGTCATCATTCTCTCCCTTCACTGCGCTCTTCAGTAAGGAGCGAAGACATCAAAGGACGTGATGGCGGGGGGAGGGGGAGAAAGAATGATGATGATGATTATGATGATGAAACGTTTTATTTACAGGTTAAAGAGAGAAAGAAAGAGAGATGTGTAGTGTTTGTGACTGACGTTGCCTTTGTCTAGCTAAGCAGACGAATGTTGGAAAATCACACATTTCCTAGCAAGATATGAGTCCTCGTGCGTCCTGCAGTTAGTGACAACCGCCGATGATCTTTGCGTACTGAAGTATGGAAGCAAATCGTTGTGTGACTGGGGCAGCCTTTGAAGTCAATGGCGAGGCGCATCCACAAGAGTGTTCCGGCACAGGGCGAACCCTAATCAAGCATCGTCCTTTGTCCAGGCTGTGGAAGGGCCTTCTGTCCCTCTCGAGTGCCTCCTTAACAGACAGAACGGTGTGAAGTGGAGTGGAAGATTACTTGCTGTTGGTGACCTATCCCATTGACATTAACAGTTTACAGTTACCAAAGATAATTTCTCAGTTCTAGGGTTTAATTGGCGCCGACTTGTGACAGCAAAGAGCATGCATTCTCATAGCCCCCGTCTTCACGACTTTTGTAGATGACAGCCGTGTACCGTTTGCAATAGTACTCGTACTCCTTAATAGACCCACACAAGGAGTGTACTTGTGACGTACTCCTGGAGTGGGTCTATCTGTGAAATACTCTCGTCAACGAAGCCGCTTACATAAGCTGTAACTTCTTTGCTCCTGCAAACGGTGCGGGAACATCTTTCCTTCGACAGACCAGAAAAACACTCAACTAGTGACGTCTTCATCTTCATAGACGCATTCGTCTGCAGAGGCTCGTGAGAATTCCCGCCTCTCGCGGAAATGGTGCTGGCTGGGGGTCAGTCATCGTGTGAAGACGAGGCGCAGCAGAGTCTCTCAATTGTGATGGGGTTGGCGGTAAGTGATGGGGTTGGCGGTAAGACCTGTCACCCTACCCGGGTATAGGCCGTCGACGAGAGACCTCCAGCAACTCCTGTCCTGTGCTTCTCCTTCGATTCTACTCCAGGTGGTTCCCAGTCTCTTGATGTCTGCTTGGAGGTCTCGACGCCAGGAGTTTCTCGGCCTACCTCTTTTCCTCTTTCCCTGGGGGTTCTATGACAATGCCTGCCTAGTGATACTGGAAGCTGGCTTTCTCAGACTGTGACCGATCCATCCCCATCTTCTTCGCCCAATTTCATTCTCTGCTGTTATCTGCTCTGTTCTCTCCCAGAGTCTGACGTTGCTGATCTTCTCTGTTGGCGGTAAGACAAGGACCTCAAAGGCTTTGCCAGCCTAATGGCCCAGATAAGGAGTGGCCAAAGGTGCTCTGACCTTCCCGGCTTCAGTCTGGCATTATCTGCGTGCTGGTCTGTGATTTTGGACCTTACGGCTTGGAGCCGGAGGGTCCAAAGTCAGAGACCACCACAAATACAACGTCATTCAAGTTCAAACAGTATAGTTCCTTATGATTCAGGAACAACTTTGCATTAAGAAGACATTTAGGAAACAGCAGTTGTGTGTGTTGGTCCGTAATTTGGACCTTAAGGGTTACGCCGTAAGGTCCAAAATTGCAGACCAACACGACGTTTTCATTGATCGAGTTTTAAACTAGATAAGGAGACACTTCAAGTAGACCAGTTTTTAGCCAATTGTTTTGGGTCGACAGTGTAACATTTTTAACGTTATAGAAGCAGCATGGTACTTTTCCTTTACATCTTGATTTCTTTTGTTATATCACTAAGAGAAGTTCGCTTATGACAACACTGAGTTGCATCGATATTTGCATAACTTATTTATTGGGTTGACGTCAAAATTTCAGTCGAGATTAAGGTTCTGTAAAGACATTTGCGACTGGTTGTTGCTGTTGTCACTACAGGTGGCAAAGAAACAAAGAACTGTCTCCGATATCTGAAAAGGAGTCTTGAAGAGAGACTCAGTGAGATCCAGACTAGAAGAAAGGACGTTGGGGTGGGGTGATTGGGGGGCGGGCGGGCGAGGAGGGAGGGGGGCAGAGGGAGGGGAGTGGTATCAAAGAGGATGGAGAGTGGGGTTACTGTTGCGACATGAGAACGACGGCTTTGGAGCTTTTGAGGCGGTTGGAAAGAGCATTGAAACGAAAGGGAAATGGATCGGGGGCAATTTAGGCACAATGGGGGTCAGCGCTTTAACTTTTTTTCACCGCCATTAGCGTCGCAGAAGGCAGGTTCCAACCCAGTAAGCTCTAGATACTCGGGCCGACTTTGGGCTGCGCACGGACGCGCGCTGACAAACTGCGGTCTGCGTCGGCCCGATATTCAATTGCTCTCTTGCAACCCTCAGCCAGCTGCATGAGGGAGCTGAGTCCTGCGCCAGCCTCTAAGCGAAGTGCTCCGCTATGGCGGGGTGAGTGTTGTGACGCCATAGCAGGAGCACCTTGCTTAGTGGCTGGCGCAGGACTTAGCTCACTCACGCAACTGGCGCCCGGTCCAGAGTAGCACCACACTTCCGGTGCTCCGCGAGTGATGTCCCTTGTTGCAAAAGTGATGTCCCTTGAACGTTAGAATCGCTCCGAGGGAAACATATCCGGTGCCGTGGCGTCTCAGAGTTTTAGGGTCCCTGGGGTTTATATGGGAAACTCACAAAGACATGTTTTTCAGTCGCCCGTTAGAGAGGGATGGGGTAGGTGGGAGGGGGTGGTGTGGGGCGGGGGGTGGGGGAGGGGGGTTGGGTAAGCGGGTGCGGTTGCTTATGGAGACATATTTGAAGTAAAAGAATCCAGTTGCTATTATACACAAGTTGACATATTTACCCGCACGGCGCCATTTCCAACATTTTGGAGGTGTACCAGTTGCAGGAGATAGTTCGACCATGATAATTCAAGGGTAGTGTCAGATGAGCTTGGCACCTGAAGGCGCCAAACTCATCTGACACTACCCTTGAATTATCATGGTCGATCCATCTACTTCTGTTGGGGGTTGGGGCTAAATGGGTTAATATTTTAAATTCCTCATAATATTTTCCCGCCGTCAAATGACCTTAGTCGTGATAACAACTAACGTAATGCTACAGTGGCAGAAAATCAGCGTGTTCAATAATATAATTTGTTTTCTTTCTGACAGTAGATGCCATGTGCTTTATTGTTTGTTTCTATGGCCATGCAAATGGGGATGCCACTATCATAGCGGAGCTTTCGTTATTGCGATCAGGTGATGTGTGTCTCGTCAAACTTACGATACAGTAACAGGGTGATAATACGTAATTCTTATCCGCATATCCACTCTCTGACGAGCACAAGGGAAGCAGTCAACAATAAAACTGTGGAAGAAAACCCTTCAGCCGACAAAACTATGCCCGCGATTCCCTCTTTCTGTTGTTTGCAAATTCCTCGTGAAATCAACATTCTCTCCCCATTTACTTGCAAGCTTGCACCCACTGTTCGAAAATTCCCTCCCTTTTTTTGTGAGTACCGCAACCCGTGCCAACCTTCGGGGGGGGGGGGGGGGGGGGGCTTCCATGTGCATTGCTTTCAGTCACTTTCTTAGCGCCCCCTCTCTTTCCTATCTCCTTTTTTTGTGCTTTGGCCACAGTAGATCTATGATCACTGGTCGATCGTGCACACTTCTCTCCCCTGACAGTGCTATTACCTACTTTACTTTGTAACCTTCCATTGGAAAGAGGCGTTTCTATTCGTTTGCGCCCCTGCAGCCGAACACCAAACAGACTATATGTACTGCGAATAGCCAAAAATATAAAAAGGAACAATTTCATGTGCTGGATCCCAAAATAAAATTCCAATTAAAAAAGTTTGAGATTGTCAACTTTTGCGTCAGAGAAAAGTTTGAAGCAATTACGTAAGTAGACAGCTTTCCCATCTAAAGACCGAAATTACATTTGAGACATTACGTTATAACCATCGACTATACACTCGCACACTGAACTCCCCCTGGATTCCTCTGTATGAGGAAGAGGTGACAGTTGGGCAGATCTAAAACATCCGGGATCAGTTGCATGAATGAGCTTAGTCTAGCACTATATCACCACACTCCCCACCCCAAGCTGACTGTCCTAATGTATTTCACATCATTTGTGGTACGTGAGTCGTTGTCTAAAGCGTGCGCGAGTTGTGAGTGCGCACTTAGAGTTATAATTATTATAAGATAAGCGCATTATAAATACCGTAATTATTATTATTATTAGACACTATGCAAGGCGCTGAGCTGTAGCGGAGCACCTTGCTTAGTGTCTGGCGCCGGATTCACCTCATTCATGCCACCCAGCCCAGAAATTCGCACGCGCTCCTGCGGCTGCAGGGACGCGTGAGCATCTATGCCTCTTGGAGAATAAAGAGTTATGGGGCGGTGTGGGGAAACCTGTTTTAATCGGAGATGGTCTGGCGTTCTCCTGGTCTGTCTTTGAGCAATCAGTGGCTTTAGAACAAGGAAACGGTGTGTGATGACAAGCGTGAAATAGCTTTGTCTAGATCCAGTCACAGCCTCAACCCCTTCGCTGTCAGAACACCGCCATCAGCGCCCAAATACAAGAGGCATAGATTCTCATAAGCCCCCGCATTCGCGGGGGCTCATGAGGATCTATGCCTCTTGCTTGCCGGTTTTAACGTCTGTATGAGAGACAGTTTTATCCGGAAGTGAGTCTGTGCATCAATTACAGTTTTATCCGGAAGTGAGTCTGTGCATCAATGACAGTTGCTCGTATTGCTTGGGTTAAGCCTGAGGATCAACTTTTGAGAAGTAAAATGGAAGTAAGTGGGCCCATTAAACATATAAGTGGGCCCATTAAACATGTAAGTGGGCCCATTAAACATGTAAGTGGGCCCATTAAACATATAAGTGGGCCCATTAAACATGTAAGTGGGCCCATTAAACATATAAGTGGGCCCATTAAACATGTAAGTGGGCCCATTAAACATATAAGTGGGCCCATTAAACATGTAAGTGGGCCCATTAAACATGTAAGTGGGCCCATTAAACATGTAAGTGGGCCCATTAAACATATAAGTGGGCCCATTAAACATGTAAGTGGGCCCATTAAACATGTAAGTGGGCCCATTAAACATATAAGTGGGCCCATTAAACATGTAAGTGGGCCCATTAAACATGTACATTTAAATGTTTGTAACTTTTGACGCTGCAAAGATGATTTCAGGGATTGGGTACCGCCGACAGAGTCTGAACTATTCATTTTTCAACTTCTCGAGCGTTGGGTGATCGGTGAGTCACATGCGACACGAGAGTTAGAGAAAGTGATTCTCATGAGTTTCTGCAGTTGCAAGAGATACAGACAATCTGTACACAGAATCATAGTAAGCAAAACAGTGGACGAGAGAGAGATACAGAGAGACAGAGGGAGTCGACAGAGAGAGCCACAGGTCATGTTACATATTCAAATTGGGCAGTTCAGGCAGTGCAAGGACCGGCGTTTTTACAAATAATTTTTGCCTTGTTTGAAAATTTGTAGTAGGGCTGAATGTTTTAATTTTGCAGGAAATTTCTGGTTAGCTGAGAGGAGACATGTTTGGGGCTTTGATTCATACCATCCTGAGCTTATCCAGTGGACAATTGTGGGCCTATTTTGAGTTGCCTTGTTGACGTAGTGATTTGAGGGGCACGCTGATTTCAGCTGTGCTTGGGTGTGGGGTTGGTAAGGAATCAGGTTCATAGCCAAGAAATGAGACTGTCAATGTGCTGGTTTTTGTTGGTATTTTGTGCATGGCAAATGTGCAGCTGGTGGGCGGTAGTGTTTTTTAGGGGATTGAAATATTAGGGGATGACTGGGACTGACTATGGCTAAGACACTGGACAGTACGGAAACGGCACTGTGTTCCCTGGCCCGCAGACGTCCTTCCGTGAGTCTCGCCGCCATTGTTTCATTGACAAAATGGCCAACTGTTTTTGCAGGGTAAATAATAGCGTGCGGTGCACATCCCGGCAAATACCACCCATTCCAGTCCCGCTTCATTCATCCCACGTCTGTCTGCCAGTGAAGCGGGGGTGGGGTCGGAGTCCTTGGCGGAACTCTCCTTGCCCTGCTCCCATCGCACAAGTTACTTTACCGGAGAAGCCTGCCGAAACACAGGTATTCCCAGATGCACGAGGCGACTGCGGGGGCTCATGAGGATCTATGTCTCTTGCAGACCCCGCTTTGTGTTCATGTCCCTTGAACGGATTGTTTGGTGCTAAAACAACTATGATTTCAGAAACACTGTCTGCGGCCAGTAGTTAAAGAGTTACAGCCCTGTATGCATGCAGTTATTGGTGCTGTGAACAGTACCGGTGACTGCACACTCAAGGGGGTTAATTGGAATCACAACGTACGTGCAGAGTCGGACCAGTAACAGGGCTAGATTCACAGGATGTCAGGCTCTTGTAAATATGTGCCCCATGCAGATTAATGTGATTTTCTTTTAGTGAGAAAAGGGGTGACTGATTGGCCTAGGACCTTGTAATGAGGAGGGGGTAGGAAAGAAAGAAATAATGGGGGAGTGCGGGGGGGTGGGGGGGGGGGGGCAGGGATGTACTGTGTGCGAACGAGAAAGGAGTTTCGATCATTAGTTTTAACTCTGGTGACTCCTGCCTGATAGTATACTGCAGTCTGTATAATTTTTTTTTTTAATCTTCAAGCCTCTCCTTGATAGACAAGAGGCATAGATTCTCATGAGCCCCTGCATTCGCAGGGGCCCAGGACAATCTATGCCTCTTGCAGACGGAAAGGTTTTAGCTGATAGACTTGTTTTATCATTTTGAATCTTCGTTCCATTCTGTTTCTCTTCTCCAGCAAAAGACACTAAACCTTGACACGGCCTTAGTTTAGACACCTAAAGTCACACGCTAATCGCTCTCCCTGTCTATCACATTTTTGCGTCTTTTTACCATGGTGCAGATTTTTCTTGAGTGCTGGGGGGGGGGGGGGGAGGGGGTGAGGGGGGGAGGGGGGGGGGGGGGGGGCAGAGGTCGGGGGTTGGGGAAAGGGCGGAGAGGGGTGGAGGAGGGATATAAACCAAGTGGAGCATGCCGTGTCAGACCAAGAGTAAAAACAATCGGTTTTTATGCATTTAAAAAAAAAAAAAATGTTGTGCGTTCATGCCTGCGTAAATGCGTTTAAGCATGCCAAATGTACAAGATAGCGGAGTTTCATGGGTGCATTTTTTTCACACGTGCATACAGATAAGCACGTTGCAATTACTGTCTCTGTTTTCAATGCGGAACTGACCCACACCCCAAGTCCCTTTTTCATTTCTGACCAAACATCATCCTCCAGACATTTCACAACCCGTTTTCTTTGTTCCATCGTCACAGGTGCGGCCTCTGAACTCATTTAAAGACGCCCCGCATCAATAGTTGCGGAAGTGTCTTTTCGCGCAGACAACGCTATACGACACTTCCACAGCTATTGATGCGGGGGCCTTGAACGAGTTATCTTTGAAACCCATATATCCACCTATTAATGCGGTTTGCAGGGAATCAAAATAATCAATGTTTTTACTGACGAGGACTTGTTTCATTTACCCTCGTCCTCCTCAGTGTTTCAAGTCATCAGGAGTTCAGCGGGAGACTGACACAATACTGGCAGTAAACTAACCGTGCATTGGTCATTTTCTCAGAAGCTTTGCCGCAAAACACCCCCTGCTGTTGAGAACGGAGAGCGGAGACGCAGCAAGTTAATGAGCCAGCAGACACAAATCTCGTACCAAATCCAATTAGGGGCCAGGGGTCCAAGGGCAGTTACCGTGTGAAAGGGGGACTACCACGAGTGACGCGTCAGTGACTATTGCTCAGAGATCAGCCACGACAGTGAATCCTGCGAGTGTAGACTATCGCTCAAGTCCAGAATATAGGGCTCGGGAAGCTGACGTCATTACGCTAGTCGTGGCGGCCATCTTGAGAGGATTAGCGACTAAGGCGCTCCGAGGGAAATCGCTGTCAGGACAATGTCAGGAAAGTCCTGACGTGCTATAGGCAATAACAGCAAGTCTTGCCATCACCGTAGGAAACCGCTCACCAGAATCTGTTTTTGTTTGTTTTCAAAGAGGAAGAAACATGAAGATAAACGTGTTCAAACAGTACTTTGCTACTATCTGAAAACTATTCTATCCTCCTGAGATGGCGCTGACCCGCCGACGCTGCTAGGCAACGCGGGGAACTTCCCGAGCCCTAGAGAGACTGCAAACTTACAAATGGTATATTCGTCCTTGAAAACCACTACCCACTGCGCTAAAAGGCCATCGGCCCGACGTCGGCCCCATGGCCTTTTGCGCACTGGGAGGCTGCTTGACGTCAGGACTGACGTTAAATTACAAATTCAGCCACATATACAATTTCGTGTTGCAGTCCTGTGAAATCTTCTCTTTCCTGTTATCGCTTACTCATATCCTCTCTGTCTATATACGATTTTTTTTGTTCCTGTCCTGTGAACTCTCCCCCTCCTGTTTTCTATCTCTGTGTCATGTCCTCTGTATCTGCTGGTCTCCTGCGGCGCGAGTCTTTAACATAAATCCCTTTTGTGGTCCGCGCAGCTAGAGAACGGCATCCCGGTCTTGTCTCAGACCCATCTACAAGAGGCAGAGATTCTCATGAGCCCCTCATCTGCAGGGGCTCATGAGAATCTATGTCTCTTGCTTGTCCAAATTGTAAACATGTACGTCTATGCCACAGGGGGGGGGGGGGAAGCATGCGAGTGTCGTCTCCTTGTCTCCCGCTTCTTGTCGCTAATAATGATAAGGCGTTGATTAACCCAACTCCCCAAAACCCCAGGGGTCAGTACAACACTACATTCCTTGCACCTCTCGAAGTGGCGCAGATCCTCATGCGCCCCTGCAGTCTTCTGGAGCATATGAAGATTATTGTCCCTTTAGCATCGAAATCAGTTCAGTTCAGCCTCTTTCTCTGCAGGCAGTGGAGTTTCATGGAGGTTCAGCCTAAATCTTTGGCGTGTAGTCTTCAGAGCGGAGGTTTAATGGGAGGAAAAGACTTCAGAGCTTCTGGATGCACAGTTGGTGGAACGTCACAACACATCCTCGGGCTGAGGAACGCGGAGATGTAAATTGCACCAGAAATGTGATTTCAGCTTATCGAGGCTTCATAATGATGGTATATGTCTTATTTTTATCGTTGTGCAGAATGTTCGAGGTCATTTGCGGCTTCCTCGTGGTGGGTCTCTAGGTCTTTTAACGTGGGGATCAGATGTGTGCTGGTCTGTGATTTTGGACCTTACGGTCGTAGGCCGTAAGGTCCAAAATCAGAGGCCAGCACACGAATAGTTCCTGTTTGACTTTCTGAGGCGTCGTCATTTCTTTTTCATTTGAATCTGGTTTGGCTTCACTATGGTGTCTTTTTTTGTTGTTGTTGTTGGTGTGTGCCGTATCTGATGATAGTACAGGAGCGAGTGCAGCATGTTCTGGTCTGTGGTTTAGGACCGTGCGTCTTGGAGCCGTAAGGTCGCAAGTCACAGGCCAATACGCAAATGTGTCTGCACCCACCGTAGATCACACAACACAAGGGGTAGTGGCGTGCATTGTCATCCGTGCACGCATTATGTTTGTGCAACATAGGGTACTTCGAACCGTAACTGTTGCCAGAGAACAGTCGCTGCCGTCAAGAGTGTATAAAGTAGAATTGGTTACTGCAAAAGCCGATGGATCCACAAGTCTTGCCCTTTGAGCGGACCTGGGAACTTCAATGAAAAGCCAAATCAAGGCAGAAACACACTTAGAAAGGACAAGTACAGCACAGTTGTGTTGTACTTGTCGTTTCAAAACCTGTTTTGTTGGGAATTTCTTTGCATTTTCATGCTTGGCAGTCACTGTATTGGTCTGGAGTTTGGGAACTTCCAGAAAGATGAAGACATAGTTGTGTCTGCATGCTTACTCTTCCTAATTTTCTCTTGGTGGCGTTTTTAGCAAAGGGTCAGGCGAGACCCTCAAAGCGTCAGGACCATGGCTTTGCACCTCGTTGTTTTATGACGGATGATGTATTGGTATTGGCGGACTCAGGTAGAGCAGCCAGTGCGTTCTCATTCAAAGCCAGGAAGTCCGTGCTTCTACAGTCACTCTAGCAATGAAACCCCCACAGCTTGTGCCTCAAGAGCCGTGCATAGACCCTCATAACCTCTCGTAGGCTCTTCTGGACGCCCTTGCTTTTCATGTATCGTCTTTGTTTTAAAGATCTGTCTGTGACTTTTTCAGTCCGAAAAGATTACCAAGGAATCAACAGCTTTCAGAATCGCCAACGGGAGATAACTGTTTCCTCGTGCAAGGGGTATAGCTCTAAACAGACACAAGCAGGCTGCAGAAGATTGTGATAACTGATGGCTGGTTTCTCGCGATAATCAGCCTCAATTACGCACTTCTGTAGATGTCGCGAGGAAGTCTTCAGCTGGTAGACTTGAATGTCGTCTGCAGTGGAGGGATTTACAACAACGGGTTTGAGTTCCTGCTGAGGGTCTTTGTAGACGAGATCTGTGATGTTTTTTGTGTTTTTTTTTTTTTGTTTTTTTTTTTTTTTGTCACCGTCCGCTTACCCACCAGCAAGAGGCGTAGATCCTCATGGGCCCCCGCAATTGCGGGGGCTCATGAGGATCACCGCCACTTGCAATATCCATTTGAATCGCTACTCTTCACACGACCAAGGGAGGTCATGATTCGTCCCAAGTCTTCAGAGAAAATGCCTGAAGACAAGAAATGCGCAGACAGTCTGTGAAGCCTTTATCCACGGTCTTTGTTGTTGGCCATTGTTGGGTAAGGCAGGAAATATATGATGATGTTTATTGTAGCGTGTTTTTGCTGCCGGTGGCTTTGTTCTGGGTTGTGTATTCAGCATCACCGATTACACCGCAACATCCTCCTGCAGCGGAAAGACACAGGAACAGATGTGGCCAGCAACAGGCTCGGAGTAAGTAAGAAAGAAGTATGATCCAAAGGAAGAAATTCGCTTTGGAAAAAACTAGCACAAAACAGTGTACCAAAAGGAGACATGCTTCAGAATAAGGACTACATAACAGGTTACGAAACTGAGCCCACGATGCTTGCAGGAGCGCGTGAGCATCTATGCCTGTTGAAGATGTGAGGTGTTCGCTCGGGGATTATATATAGTAGGCGCCTTGTCAGTGTTTTTGTGGCCCTTGCTGTTTCATGTTCACGTCTTTGACTTTCTGTCGTTACGGAGATTTCGTCGCTCAATCGCCAGCCTCACCCTATCTGAGGAGGAAAGCGGGCCCAATGACTACAAGCAAGAGGCATAGATTCTCATGAGCCCCTGCTGAGGCAGGGGCTCATGAGAATCGATGCCCCTTGCAGATGACAGCTGCTTTGTAGTCCTTATTTTTTTCTTCATCCTCGTGCTTTTTGTGCCTTTGAGTTAGGCAAGATTATGATGTTTATTGTGATTGCTTTTGTTATTGGCGATTGCTTGCTTGTTCCCTGCTTTGTTCTCGCTCATACATCAAGCTTTGTGTTGGTCGCTGCGTTTCATGATCCCTTATTTTTTGCGGTTTTCAGTCACTTTTATTCCTGTTGGTAGTTTCCTGTAGATGAGCGGCCCAGGGATCATGCGCATTGTGATGGCTGATTACACTCTAAATCACGTAATTTTCAGCGACGAAGTGCTTTCTGCTCCCAACAGCCAGTCCTTACTTCTGACAGAGAACGCCCCAACGAAGAATGAAACACGCTTTAAGAAAAAACAGTTACCACACAATTTATTAATATTTCGGGTTTTGATCCTTTTTCAAAATAGACATACAAGCAAGTAGACAATTTGCTACTTATCTTTTGATGAAGGTAATTGGCAACTTGGGCAGTCACTTGTTTGGTCAGGATTTTGCTATTAAAAGTACCACAAGTTCTGTTCTGATGGCGCGGTCAGATTTTCACCACATCTCTCTGAGAAAAATCATCTTCACCAGCACGCATTCTAACTCTCTTCAGCTGTCTTAATTAACCCAAATCAGCCCTGACACACTACAAGATACGGATCGGCCAAGATAGTTCAAGGGCAGTGCCAGACGTTCGCTTCTGATGGCGCGGTCAGAATGAAGTCACATTTCTGTGAAAAATCATATACACGAACGAATTTAACGCTCTTCAGTTGTCTTAATTAACACATTTAGCTTTGACACACTGCAAGATATGGATCGACCATGCTGTTTCAATGGTGGTGCCAGAATAGCTTGGCGCCTGTAGGCGCCAAGCTATTCTGGCACCACCCTTGAACTATCATGATCAAACTATATCCTAAACAATAATGATAGTCTTTAGAGAACAACTTTTAGTTTTGGGACGTGTGATCCCAGCGCTCAGTGTGTTAAGTTTTCATGTAAAGTCACCAGACTCAAGGCCAGCTCAAAACAGCCCCGTTTGTCTCGGCAAGTAAAAACACCTGACTCTGGATCTTGTTTACAAAAACAAAACAAAACAAAACAAAAAACACAAAAAATGTCGACTGAAGTGTACTGTCGTGAGTAACACGCGCAATGTTTTTTATCACGCCGTTCTTTGATGAACAGTGAACACGTGAAAATTTTGATAAGCTGTTTGTAATTTGTTTGGCCGTTTGTTGCGGTTGAGGAGCGCTGTGTGTTATAAGCAGGATGTTGTTTTGTGTATCGGGGGGATTGTAAAAGATGGTTAAATCATTCGCAGCCAGCCGCATCCGGATGCGGCTGGCCGCGAATGAGTTAAGATGGGGAGTGGGGAGGGGGGGGGAGCGGAAAGTGATATGCAGGCCCGCATCCGGGGGGGGGGGGGGCCGAGGGGCCATGCCCCCGCCCCCCAGGCCCCAAATTTGTCAAAATGCTAGCGTGGTGGAGGCCTTTTGCATGAGGTTCAAGGTCCCAAACAAGAAGTTGCCCACCCCCCGCCCCCCTCTGGAGCTAAGTGATCCGGCCCTGATATGAATGGGGTGGAGGGGTGGGACGGGGAAAGGGGGGGGGAAGGAGGGGGTGACTGCTTGAAAGAGAGTGAGGGGTATCGAAATAGGTTTGTTTGTTTGCTTGCTTGCTTGATTGTTTGTTTGCTTGCTCACTGTCAAGAAGGCATATGAGAATTTTTAAAATTACTATCTAATTTTCAAAACACATTTTCGAGCGAGGGTCTTAAAATTTCAAGCCCCTGTTCTTGAGAGTGGATTTAGTGCACCTAGACGATAAACTGCTTTTAAACAACTTCCTTTCGCAAAGAGGCAAGCCCAAAACGGCTCCCTTGACACAACCGTGCGCATCTGCAGAAGACTTTAAATGAGAAAACAACAAATGCATGTTTGCATCCTCCGCCAAAAACGCTAACCATCTGCAAGAGACATAGATCTTCATGAGCCCCCGCATTTGCGAGGGCTCGTGAAGATCTAAGTCTCTTGCTGGTTGTTATTTTCGTCTGTATTTCTTAATTAGAGGAGGCCAAACGGGTGTGGAATCTGCGGCGCAAATTAGGAAACAGCACATGCATGTTGTAGGAGGCACGGTGACTCCGCCCCTTAGGTAGACAGCGAAATGCTCATCTTGCAGTGGACACAGAGATACAAGCCTCTTTTTTCTACCGTTTTACTTCATTTGACGCAGGGTTATTTTACTCTTTTTTTCCCATTGTTTTTTCTCCAACGTTACATAATGTTCACAGAACGTGTTTTCACATGACTTAAGCCAAGAAATAGGTGTATGTCAATTTATAAGCATATCGCACAATTTAGGGCTGATGGACTTACACAAGTTTAGGACCACAGATGCATAGTTGCTTTATTGAAGCAGGCATTGGTGTTCCTGGAATAAGAATCTGTTTTTATTTTGCTAAGTTAGTTCTATGTTAGGCTGACTGCTTTTGTGATCCAGCTTTGAAGCATTGTCCATCTTCCAAGGAGAACTATGCCGAAAGTATACACGAGTAATACGCGCAGTTTTCTCACATACTAGTGTCATTTATATCTGTGTTCATTGCGTGCACGTGTTTGGGGCTTCCATCTGCGACTGCTTGCACCAAAATCATCAAGGAAAGAGCACGCAGCGCGCCGTAAGTCAAAATAATACCATATTTCTTTCGCCATTGTGCAAGCCAGAAAAAACTTCAACTCCTTCATCTTAGAACGCCAGATTGCAGTCAACGTGCCCAATACTCCTGCAAGAGGGGTAGGTTCCCATCAACCCCTGCGACAATCTGTGCCTCTTGCAGACGAGTGAAGCGCACGCGCCATTGTGGAAAGCAAGGGAAAACAGAAAAAACATCCATCTTCTCCGCAATTTTTTTTTTTTAAGTCGCTCGATGGATATGACAGGCTTTTATGTCTTTATTCCCGTGTCCTCGCTCTGCGGTATTTCAATCGTCGTTGATTACCCTATTTTCTGGCTTAAGATGTTGATCGGAGGAAGGGGGGGGGGGGCAGCTGAGGGGGGGGGGGGAGGTGGTGGAGGGAGAGGAAGAAGTGAGGTGGGGGTGTCGAGATACGGACGGGGGAATAATATTAGATGGAGAAATAGAAAGAGGATTATGCACTCGCCATGATAAGATATCGACATACAGAGTGTCAATTTCGAATCCATAGTTCTTTCCTTGAAGCCTCTTTCAGTTTTCAAACCCACGCCTGTGGGCTTCATGTATGATTTCGTCACATCTCCTTCCGATACATATTCATTGTGTACGGCGCAATGTCTTTGACGAGTTTTTTTTTTTTTTAATAACAAATATTGCCTCATTCTTTAAAAGTCTTGAAACCCTCACCATCCACACTCCCCCACCCGTGTCCTGTTTTGTAAAACAAGTCAAGCCATTCCCCTTACTCGTCCCCCACACCCCACACCCACTGCCCACCCGCCCCCCCCCCCCCATTCCCGACCGCTCCCCACCCCCACCTCCCTCCTCAATGGCCTACCTTGACACCACTTTATTTTAGTTGTATTTGATTCTTGGCAAATTATGAAAAGAATGAATGTATAAACATGTACTGATAGACGTGAGTGTACCCATATACTGTTAGACGTGAGTGTACCCTTGTTTTGAAACTACAAGCAAGAACTATCATAATGATCGTGTGCTGATCTGTAATTTTGAACCTCATGGCTTCAGCCGTGAGGTTCAAAATTACAGACCAGCACTGTCCTCATTTGGCAGTCTATTATTTTCTTAGAAAAGTAAGATTTTCATTTATTATGAAATAAAAATGTTTTCTCAAAAACATAGACATATTAGTTTTGGGCGGATTACGACAGTTCACACACATCATCATCGTCAAAGACAGAAAAGGGCGGATGGAGGGGCGGAAGGGCGGATGGAAGGGGCGGAATGAAGAGTTCAGGAGATAATAACTGAAAAATGAGAGGCGATTGTGCTTCTTGGTTTTGAGGGGCTTTGTATTACTTCCAAGTCGTTTCGCGCGGTTTTTGCCATCTGTTATGCAATGAATTTTGCTTTGTGTGTCAAAACTGCTATTAAGATGCCCATTCTCCACTCTCAGAGGCGCTGTTAATTAGCAGCTTAGTAAGATAATAACTCAAGAAGATGATGAAGACCGCAGAATACTAAATAAGAAACGGAGACAGATGCGGCAGAATAATATGATGGAGGGCCTGGAAAAGCTTCCGCTTATTGTAATTTGTACAGAGGAAAGAAGATTTAGTGCAGACGGAGAAAAAGGAACGATCCCTCATCCGGACATGCGCACAGCTCAGGTTGTCGCATCTGCAAGAGGCATAGATTGTCACGAGCCCAAGCGTTCATATGGGCTCGTGAGAATCTATGCTTCTTGCCTGAGTGACTTATTTCATCTCAGCCACGTTCAAAGTGGAAGAGGCCTACCTTGTGACAGACACTGGAGGCATTTTTATCATTTTACGTTTAAACATTTCTTTTTTTTTATGCGGCAGCGCTACGGGGCTTGTCAGCTAGTTATTTTAAGCACGGTTGGTACTTCTCCGTAGGATTTTGGTCCTGATGATGGAAGAGAATTAGTCGAGGTCCTTTCTTCCCAGTCGGCGCATTTCTTACCATTGTGGCGTTTTTTGCGTATGACGCTGGCACGAAATACTGTGAATGATGACGGGGCCGGCGAAAAGTAGTGAAAATGGAAAGAGAAAGAGAGAAAAGGAGAAGATAGTCGTTGTTGACTGATGTACTAATGTACTGAATACTTCCAGAAAAAATGGTAACGCAAAATCTTTGTCTCCTGCCCCCAACCCCCCTGCCCCCAACCCCCTCCCACCTCCACCCCCGTCCCTCCATAGATGTAGACGCATTTTAGCTGCTGGAAACGAAGTCCAGGCAATAATAATAATAATAATAATAATAATAATAATAATAATAATAATAATAATAGTATTCTTCCACTTTGAGAAAATTGCATTGCTTAGGTTTGCACGTTAAGTGCTATTGCTTCAAAATAAATATTGCTGTAAAAATATTTTACTCGTAAGTATTTTGGGGCATATATTATATACTATCCTGCAATCTTCTATGCAGTGGCTCATGAGGATCTACCTCTTCAAGCCATCTCATTTGTGTATGTGTTACTCACTCAGAGAAGTGTAGCGGACGTTCAGTTAACAATGGAGATATTGTCTGCAGCCTCTTTTTTTTTTTTTTTTTTTTTTTTTTTTTGTAGTAGTGACCCTGGTTTATGACTGGGGATGCGCGCCTTTAAGATGTTTTACTTCCTTCTGATTGCAAGAAGTGGCACAATAATTAAACAGACGTTCACATAACTTGGAGAAACACCCTCACTGTAAGGAACTCCTGACACCTGGTCTGCAAGAGATAGATTCACATGTGCCCCGCGAATGCTCCAGTACAGTACTGCGAATGCACCAGTACAGTACTGCCAATGCACCAGTACAGCACTGCCAATGCACCAGTACAGTACTGCCAATGCACCAGTACAGTACTGCCAATGCACCAGTACAGTACTGCCAATGCACCAGTACAGTACTGCCAATGCACCAGTACAGTACTGCGAATGCATCAGTACAGTACCGCGAATGCACCTGTACAGTACTGCGAATGCATCAGTACAGTACCACGAATGCACCAGTACAGTACTGCGAATGCATCAGTACAGTACCGTGAATGCACCAGTACAGTACTGCGAATGCATCAGTACAGTACCGCGAATGCACCAGTACAGTACTGCGAATGCATCAGTACAGTACCGCGAATGCACCAGTACAGTACCGCGAATGCACCAGTACAGTACTGCCAATGCACCAGCACAGTACTGCCAATGCACCAGTACAGTACCGCGAATGCACCAGTACAGTACCGCGAATGCACCAGTACAGTACTGCCAATGCACCAGTAAAGTACCGCGAATGCACCAGTACAGTACTGCCAATGCACCAGCACAGTACCGCCAATGCACCAGTACAGTACTGCCAATGCGCCAGTACAGTACTGCGAATGCACCAGCACAGTACCGCGAATGCATCAGTACAGTACCGCGAATGCACCAGTACAGTACCGCGAATGCACCAGCACAGTACTGCCAATGCACCAGTACAGCACTGCCAATGCATCAGTACAATACTGCCAATGCACCAGTACAGTACTGCGAATGCACCAGCACAGTACCGCCAATGCACCAGTACAGTACTGCGAATGCACCAGCACAGTACCACCAATGCACCAGTACAGTACTGCCAATGCACCAGTACAGTACTGCCAATGCACCAGTACAGTACTGCCAATGCATCAGTACAGTACCGCGAATGCACCAGTACAGTACTTCGAATGCACCAGTACAGTACTGCCAATGCACCAGTACAGTACTGCCAATGCATCAGTACAGTACCGCGAATGCACCAGTACAGTACTTCGAATGCACCAGTACAGTACTGCCAATGCACCAGTACAGTACTGCCAATGCACCAGTACAGTACTGCCAATGCATCAGTACAGTACCGCGAATGCACCAGTACAGTACTTCGAATGCACCAGTACAGTACTGCCAATGCACCAGTACAGTACTGCCAATGCACCAGCACAGTACTGCCAATGCAGGGGCTCATGTGAATCTATGTCTCTTGCAGATGAGTAGGTGTTGTTCAGAGACTTAATGAGTGTACAATTTTTTTTTTTTTTTAATGCCAACGCCGAAACCGGAGACAAAAGTAGAGTGGAGATAATAGCTCTGTTGCATAATGTGTTCGTAATACGAAAATAATAATGTACATTAGTGGGAGATAATCAAATATTAATAACAACATTAGGGGCAAATCATAATTTATGTCTATTCCACTGATGCCTTGTCGTCAATGGGAGTTAAGACTACTTGAATGTAATGTAGTCAGTACATTTCTTTTAAAAAATAAATTTTGATTTGGTCATTGTGTTGTATAGATAAAATCAACTTTGTGACGTCATTGTCATATAAAAGGGCGTTAATTGCTTCTTCGCAAGGGAGATAATTCCAGCTTTACTCATTTACCCCTTAATATTGAACTTTTCTGTAGTATTTCTTCCCCCGCAATATCTCTGAAATGCATCTGATTACATAATGTTGTTTATGCTTTTTTGTCCGTATACATCAGCCACACACACAAAAACAAACAAACAAAAAAAAAACACACAAAAAAACAAACAAACATTCGTCTGACAAACAACGCGGCACCGTGCGCCTCACGGAGCAGAAACAAGGGCGGGTTAATAGGTGAACAAACAGTTATCTTTTCCTCGATTTCTTCTTCCCATACCGGCTGACTTCCTTCCGCCAGAGGTCGCGCGACAAGAGAGGCTTGTGGGTAATGACGTGAAGGATCAAAAGAACTCCATAGTCGTTGGCTGAAATCTCCCATAATCTCCCTCCCTTGCAGAACATGGTCGACACAGACACTCCAATTTGCTCTCAGTCTTAGCAAAGGTTAGACTTTAACACATTCGAGACGTGCCCGCCTCCGGATACGCGGCATAAGCCGCGTATCCGGAGGCGGCACGTCTCGAATGAGTTAAAGGGTGAAATCAGAGAAAAACAAATGGGTTAGATTCTTGTGAAGCAGCAGCCCATGAGGATCTATGCCTCTTGCAATATGGGATTAAAAGAGATGCCTTCAATTTGTTTTTAACATTTTACCTTGAACTTAATGGCGTCTGCTCATCACTTTATGTTCATTCAGACGGATACTGCAGACGGAGTTCTGCGGCTTGCGAGGACGCATGGCAATCTCTGCTTCCTGTAGATGACGTGGACTTCGCCTTTTAAATGCATTCACAGGCGGTGATAATTCGTTTTAAGGGGGGTATAATCAGTCACAGACGTGGACCCTTGCTTTGTTGCTTCCCTTTACGCGGAACAAAGAGCGGAGTCGAGGAAGCGGTTCAATCATCAAATTTAATGCAGATGAACTTTCACGCGGCGATGCGTCGCTTATGACAAGCGCCTGGCTGCGTGATCTTTCCTGTTCGTACTTGAGTGTTCTCTAGCCGAAAGAACGGTTCAGCCAACCAAGCAACTGAGCAAGTTACCAGCAAATGAGTCGGCCATCAACCCTTGCACTGCTAGTGGCCTCTGATCGCGTCAATTCTGAAATATTTTGTTAATCCAACGCCAACGAGTCGAGTCGTCCAGAGAACATGGATACAAAATGGTGTCAGCAAGAGGCATAGATCCTCATGATCCCCCGCGACTGCGGGGGCTCACGAGGATCTATGCCTCTTGCAGTTGGATTGTGCTGACTTTGTCTCATCAGTGATTGGGTTAACTAACCAATACCTTATACCTTACATGCAATAATAATGAACACAGTAAGAACATTTATTTAAAAAAAAAAAACAACACGAAATGAAACTTTATCGAAATAAAACTTTATTTTTTAAGGATAAATGATTAGGTACCTTCAATGACCTTTTTCAATCATGTCCTTGCTAAGCTATAGCACGCACGTAAACACACACACACATAATTTTATATATAAAAGTATACATAATAGTGAAAAGTACAGGACAATAATTCCATTTCAAATAATCAATGCTCACATTACCCCCCCCCCCCCCTTTCACCCCCCCCCCACACACACACACACACACACACACAAACACACACACTGATATATACGGAAAAAAAGTGATCCAGACCAAAAAGGTGACTGCCAAGCGTGTAAAATGCAAAGAAGTACGCAACGGAGAAAGAAACACGCTTAGAAAAGACGGGTACAAAACAATTTATTAATATTTCGGGTAAATACCCTTTTTCAAAATAAACAAACAGAGAGATTAGCCGCTACTTATCTTCATTCGCAGAAGGAATGTGTCTATTTTGACAAAGGGTATTTACCCGAAATATTAATAAATTGTGTTGTACCCTTTTTTTCTAAGCGTGTTTCTTTCTCCGTTGGGTACTTCTTTGGAAAAAAAAAGTGATATATGAAGTCAGTAAAGTGTGAGATGTCGATAAACTGCAGAAATGGTACTTATCTAATGGCAAAGCATCACAGTGCGTCGCTTTCAAATTTATACAGTCAGGTGCAGCGCCCGTTGTGCTGTTTCTGAACAGTTTTATTTACACGTCATTCGTTCCTAAGTTTCTTCCTTTGATTCATTCATCCTTTTCCGCCGTGCGTGTCTTCAGTCGCTGATAATCGTGAACTGTGACTGAGTATCATGTCACGGATTTTAAACATCATCAAGTCCCGCACGAGCGGTAGACACGATGTAAAAGTGACAGACCTCTTACTGACAG
>BTPG01000006.1:49814380-50059380 GCA_036245525.1 Semisulcospira habei
GAAATGGATTGGATTGACTCAAGAGCACACACAGATCGGGAACTTTGTTAGTTAAATGATAAACATTTAAATGGCCAATATGTAACTGGCGATCATACACCATGATTGCTAATGTATGTCAATACCAAAGAGTACAAATAAAAAAGCTTATAAATGATACAAAGGCAAATAAGAGCTGAAATAATAAAACAAAGCAAAAGAATATCAGTCCGCTCTAACACACAGAATGTGGGAGGCAAGTGAAAAAAAAAAAAAAAAAAGAGTTTCTTCTACGCATTCACTGATATAGACCACACTACCGGTCACTAACGGTCACTAACAGGGACTAATCCCTTTAGCAAACTTCAACAGTCAAAGCTAAACGACCCCGCTGCGCGATAGGGGAAATAAAGTCAGCGCTGCGAAAGGACACAGATATGATCGTAGTGTGAATATACGTAGAGCACTAGTAGAGAAAGTGTCACGGTGCACAAGTACTAGTGCTATAAGCGTCACAAATCGCACAGAGTGAGAAGATCGGTATTCACGAATACTGTCGGCAGAAGTCAAAAGGATGACAATGTTAATATTGGACCACGTGCAGTGGTTGAAGTTAAAAACAAATGAATACGTCTCTGCGCAAACACAATAATTATGAGCAATGAGACGCAAGAAAATCAATTCGATATTGTTCAGTGTTAGCCTGGAAAGTAAAGCACAAAGTTATGTAAGGAAGTACAAGAGAGAGAGAGAGAGAGAGAGAGAGAGAGAGAGAGAGAGAGAGAGAGAGAGAGAGAGAGAGAGAGAGAGAGAGAGAATCGACTGTTTACATAGATGCCAAAAGATACAAGGTCGCCATGGGTCGAGCTGAATTTTAGTAGCTGCCCTTCGTATGGAAGATTTTTTTCGCTGTAGGCCACTCCAGATGAAAAGATATAATAACAAACACAAAACGACAAATAACCCCTCCTTCCTCACCCTTCCGATATCGAATAAAGCTTCAGGCTGTGCTGTGTAACTTACGGATAGCTCGGCCTGGTCCATATCCAGTGTGCGTCCAGGCAAGACACAAATGGCCTGCTCTGTCCGTCGGGTGGTCGAGTGTCGTCTGCTACTGTTGCTGTCAGTAGAAATATCGCTGGTTTAGATCAGTGATCGCGGTTCCCACTCCGCGCTGCATACAGGAAGTGGCCTGTCTTTTTCACGGGAGTTTTGCCAGCACGACAAACGCAGTTGAAAACTGAGTCAACTGAGTTCCAAACCGGTTTGCCGAAGTTAGCCGAACGTTCACGACAGGGCCCTCGCTGGGTCCTGCAAAGTTTTTTTAAAACACGTGCGGGGCGGAGTTTTTTGACTGTTTCTCAGCTTTAAAACACACGCCGAATAAACTGAGTACGGACCTCTGCGGGCGCACATGTACTTGCAACCAACCCCTTGACTGACAACAAAATTGAACACCACCCAACTGCAAGAGGTATAGATCCTCATGAGCCCCCGCAGTTGCACTAACATACCGTAGTTGCGGGGGCTCATGACGATCTATGCCTCTTGTTGACATGATCCTTTGACAGCTGGGATCTTGGACGTTAGATTTAAAATGATTTCAAAAATACAGTCAGCGTTCACTGGTCGTGAAGGGTTAACCCTTCAGCCCTGACGCCCTCCAGCAGGAGATGGGTCGACCATGATAATTCAAGGGTGGTGCCAGATTAGCTTGGCGCCTGTCGGCGCCAAGCTAATCTGGCACCGCCCTTGAATTATCATGATCGATCCATCTCCTGCAACTGGTGCATAGTCGTTAGATGACGCCTCCAACGTTTTGGAAATACGGCCGACGGGCTGAATGAGTTAATATGTGAAAAGTGTTGTTTCGTATGCATTCTTTGGAGTTTTATGCAAGAAAACGTTGTTTGTGATATTTTTAACTGCAGTAGGAAAACAAACAAACAAACAAACAAACACACACGCAACAGACAAACAAAGTAAAGAACTATTACAGGCTATATAAGTAATATAGGGTGATGAAGTGATGGCACGTGCAAACTGTGGCGCGGGAGTCGGAGATTGTGCGGGACTTTAAAATTCCGTGTAATCGCAATGTGTCTGCTTTTTGTAGTGGAGCGTTGTGCCCAGCTGAGCTCTAAGTGCCATGAGATGAAAAAAAAAAAAAAAAAAAAAAACAGCCGACAGACTATTGTGATTTATTTATTCTCTCTCTCTCTAGAAATATGTGTGGGTTTTTCAAACAAAGATTTTCGTTTCAGTTTCAGGGCCAAGTGATTAACATTTTGAAGTTTAAACTCAACTGTGAAACTCTCCAAACAATTTGCAAAGCGCTGCGAGAAAGTTTTGGAGAGTTATGCTTGACTGCTCCTGACGAATCCGCTCGGCGGAAAAGAGGCATAGTTACGTAGTTAGGTGGTGACGTAGTTAGGTGGTGACGTAGTTAATTGGTGACGTAGTTAGGTAGTGACGTAGTTAGGTAGTGACGTAGTTAGGTAGTTACGTAGTTAGATAGTGACGTAGTTACGCGTCTTTTTTTCGCCGAACGGTATCGTCAGTCGCAGTCAGGGGGTTAGGATACGCGTATATTGGGTCGAGCGTTGCTGTCAGTCGCAGTCAGGTTAATTGACAATACCAGCTGAAAGCCATGGGCTACCAGCTACCCACGTGATCTACTAGTCAAAGGCCATTGGCTTCCAGCTACCGACATGACGTACCAGTCAAAGGCCATTGGCTGTTATGGTCAAAATAATTCCCCAAGACTTGTTCGAAGCGGTGTTGTTTAGTAATCTTGCCAAGTAGCTTAGCGTATCGCCATCCACCATGCCAGCTCAAATGTAGATCCATTGTAGATCAGTTGAAGATCCATCCGCCACCGTACAGTTGACGCTATAAATGAAAACAGCAGCGATATGATGGCGGCCTGTCCATTTTCTGAGAGCGAATTTGACATCGCTGTTATCAGTGAACGTTTCCATTTGTAGGTTTTATAAATGGCTGTAAATGATTGTTTTTAACATTAGCAAAAATGCATTGTAGCATATAAAAAAACCTTTCAGAAAAGGGGGGGGGGAGGGAGGGAGAGAGAGAGAGAGAGAGAGAGAGAGAGAGAGAGAGAGAGAGAGAGAGAGAGAGAGAGAGAGAGAGAGAGAGAGTTGAAGTCCTTGTTATCTATGACGAGAATGAAATATGAAAGCTTAAATTGGCTTGAACACTGCGCCCCCCGAAATAGTTCCGATTATTTCCTCTGGATGTTGTCTGCTTCAAGGGAGGTCATCCTTTTCATTTTTCATGGCAGATGCTTTCTAGAGAGGGATTAATAAAAGCGAATAAAAGATAGAAGAGAAACGGACTATCTTATGAGGGAAGTGGCCTATCTTTTATATATGCATTTTAAAACTTAAGTGAAAATAAATACTTTTCACCTAGACAGGGCAGCTCAGATCTCTGAGATGAGACAATTATATACCTTTTAATGTATATAATTATTTTATGTAACATGTTCGTCTCAGGCAATCTGTTCACTGTATTGCTTCTTCTTAAGTAATCTGTTGATCTCGTAGCGCGAATGTAACGGATGATATTCTGACGAGCAGAAGAAATGCAACGCTTTTTGGAATGTTTCCGATGATTCCAAAAATGTCGCATTTCTTGTGCTCGTCAGTATGGGGTGAGAGAGTGTGAAGAAAATTTACGAACATTTCTCCCAAACGATGCCCTCACACGAGCTTGTCTTTGGCGTCCTGCTGAACTCGGAAGTGGGGAGGCGATCATGGTTACACCTGAAGTCATGACTGCGCTTTCCCGCTCACGCCTGCGTTATGTAATATAATGGGTTTTTGCTTCATCATTCTGTCGTCTGTCGTCTCGCTATGAGGAACAGAGGTGACAGTGCACAGGACCAATCCTTTTTTTTAACAAGAGGCATAGGGGCTCATGAGAATCCATGCCTCTTGCAGATGAGTGAGATAATTGTGCAACGTAATGGCGTCTTACCTGATCAGAGAGTCAAGTGTTTGCCGTATTTGGATTGGAGGAAGGGCATGACCTCAGGGGGTAGTAAATTACCGTCACGCGCTGAAGTCTCGTCCTATTCCTATTGCACTTAGGACGGGTTGTTTTGAAACTGTGTTGTAAAGTAGTGTCACCGTTGCTGTTTGTTTTGATGGTGGCTTGAATTTTGTTGTTGACGATATCGTTTTGGGTGCAGTTATTGTCTTGGTGTTATTTTTCTTTCTGATGCTATTGTAAAACTTCGTCTTGCACAGTGAATGTCCGGGTAGCTACCATTTGCTGTAGAACCTTTTGATCTATGATTCAGCGATTTATATCCCTGTGAGTAAAAAAAAAAAAAAAGGAAAAAAAAAAAAGAAAAGAAGTCCGTTCCCTCTAAGTCATATATATATACATTCTCACGTATCCACGCTTCTGCAGGGTCTAATGGGACTCTGTGTCTTTTACAGTTTAGTTTTTTTTTTTCAAAAGCAGTGCAGGCACGTCCTGAGAAAGTCTTGCTGCTGTCGGGACGTTAAGCAATGTACAACCAACCAACCAACATACTTTCGTCTTGGGTCCACGCCATGTTGATCAGGCATCAAAAGCATTAGCGAGCTCAACATACACAGTCATCTATCAACACCATCTATTAACACATTCAGTCCGAGGACCGAAATCCCCAAATTTTAAAGTTGCCCTCTGAAGGACTATATTACACTTCTAGAGACAGATCCAGCGTGTTAGTTCAAGGGTGGTGCCAGAATAGCTTGGCGCCTATGGGCGCCAAGCTATTCTGGCACCACCCTTGAACTATCATGCTGGATTCATGTCAGTCTTGCTGGGGTGTGTCCGGGCTGAATGAGTCAATACAATTAAGATTAATCATGACAGTTATCTTTGCAAGAAAACTGTGAAGTTTGCCGCTTTTTCCCTTTACAGTCCTCTGTGACGAATTACCCACTATTTGCTTACGTCATTGTTATTTCCTCTTGTGTCGTCCCCGTCTACCAGAGGGCCTCATCGCTCATTTCGGTCCTCGGTCCGCTGTTTGTGTCATACTCTCGTACTGTTCCAACAGAAAACATGTGCGGCTATCCAACATTTGTATGAGCCTTCATTCATTCATTTTATCCCTTTTCCTGTCCCTATGGCACCGAAGTGATCAGAGACTAGCGCTTTTACTTTTACTTAAGTTAACAAGGACAACAAACAGTAAAAAAAAAATATATATATATATATATATATATATATATATATATATATATATATATATATATATACATATATATATATATATATATATATATATATATATATATATATATATATATATATTCTATCAATACTTTTTATAAAATACTCCACACTATCTCTTCATGTTTAAAAAGAAAAACAACAACTGTCCTTGTATGGAAGAAGGAATATAATTTATTTTAATATTTAATATCAAGGTTAAGACTCAGGTCCAGCTATGTAAAAAGTTACAAATTCGAATTTTAGATCTGTATATATACATCATTTGTGATTACAATAAATTTAAAACAAGTTTAAATATTCTTAGTAAATTTTATATATACGTCTACCATACTTTGAAAAATAGGATTTAATATAGCAACAGCACTAACTTTCTTTATCTATAATTTGGGAAGTAGCTGGATAGGAGAGGCAGGCGCGCCTTTATCACTGACTGACCATATGAGCCTTTCGCCGCGCAGGAGTTTGTCATTTACGTTTCTTACATACAATTGTTAGCCCCTTATAACTTTTTTTTTCCCCGAGACGGATAAATTTACAAAGTTAGTTTCCACGACAATATACGTCAAACGATGACTGATTCAGCCCACGCAAACGGACACAACTAGCGCCCTCTCGCGCCGACCAGCTGGTTAACAAGTCCCTTAGGAGCGATTATCGCCCCTAGCACCGCATTGTCTCCCCTAGATACATTTTCGCGCCGCTTTTTAGCGCTGAAGAGAGCACAAGTCTCCCGCTAGACCTCTTTCGGCGTTCGCCGCGATCTGCAACGGGCATGGATTTTCATCAACCTCAGGAATCGTTGAGAATCGTTGTTTCTTGCTGGTCTGGGCTGTCACCATTTATTGTTATGTCTGTGGAGGAGGTTTTGGGGAGGGGGGTTAAGCTTGTGTCTTCGGCCCCTACTTTTGATGTCCACTGAGGATAGCCCTAAGGACCATCTCCACGTCTGCACTGTTTTGATGTCCCCTCTCAACCTTACTGTCACTCTGTTCAACCCGGAAGGCCTTCTCCCAATGAGACAGTAACAAATCCGACGTGTGCCGGCAAGAGGCATAGATCTTCATGAGTCCCTGCGACAGCAGGGACTCGTGAGGATCTTTGCCTCTTGCAGAAGATAGAGGCTAAACAAGAGACACTCAGTCACTCTGTTTGTCAGCGGCCTTTTTGAAGAACAACACCTAGCGCGGAGAGTTGCACAATGGGGAGCAGGAACTAACGGGTGTGGAGGAAATCCATTATTAGAGCTGTCAAAATCGGGACGAAATCCATCAGTAAAAATCAACTGGCGTGCTAAGAAGGGTAATCTGGTCTGTGGGACTAGAGCGGGCAGCACCTTCGCTGTACGCATCAATCTTTATAACGGTTTGTTGTACTAAACAAAACCGTTGTTGCCTTACTTTTAAGAAACAAATATTGTTCATAAACACGTATGTGTTTATGAACAATATTTGTTTTCTTAAAAAAATAATCTATTATAGGTGCCTATCACACAATCTGGTTTCCTATTAAAATTTGTTTCAAACTGAGGCTTGTCTTCGGGATGCCGATGTTAGATCTACAGAAAATGTTGTAACTTTCAAATCGCTAAGTTAACGGTTGACTTGTGTGGTGAAATTCACATCGCTAATTTTTGATACCCATGTGCGATATCATTGTAAAAGCATAAAAAGCGAACGTGTGAAGTTTTTAAAATCTTTTAATCTATATCCTGTTCTCATTTATTCTGATCCTCGAGGAAGTGAACGTATAGTGTTGGGAAGAGATGGGGTGGTTTAAAGTAGTGTATAATCGTGCGTGTGTCTGAGAGAGAGGGTGTGCTGTTGTGCATGCGCAGTGAGTCCAGTGTTTTCCTGGAGAACAGCGCTATACAAGAACTATGTATTACTATTATTATTATTACCGTACCGAGAAAAACAAATACGTTTTTAAAAAAAAAAATTAAATTGGCCTAATTTCAATTTCAGGTGCAGTGTAAGCATTTTTGCATCTTCCATCTACTAGAAGGGAGAAATTACAAAATCTAGGCCACAATAATTTCTCCATTATTTATTGCCCTGCCTCTGTCATATTCAAATCCTATCTCACACACCCCTCCTCGCAAACACCTCCCGGCTCTGAAGGCAGTCTTCTGACAGGTGTGAAGCATCAAAACGCCTAACACCAATCAACGGCAAAGGTAACAAATACAACCTTGCAAGAGGCATAGATCCACATGAGCCCCGCAGATTGCGGGGGCTCATGAGGATCTATGCCTCTTGCTGGCGTCAAATTTAGATCTCAATTATAGGGCAGGCCGATGTGTGTTTAATTTATGATGACCTAGCAAAAATTTGCGGCAGCTGACACGCGCAGTGCGATTGAAATTAATTGCACATTTAAAGTTACTAAAGCCAGATCAGATCCTGCGATGTGGAATCGTAAATAATGTGAGATGCTGATACAGTGAAGGATGGTGATCGCTCCTCGAACGAAACTGTAATGCTCCTGCCTTTCCTTTGTCCTTCCTCCTCTGCAGGGTCACAGCTGCAGATGGCAATGGACGGGGGTGGTTGCCGCGCACGAAATTTGAGGATGAACGTCTGTGATAGTCGGACACTGGGTTACCAGTAAGCAACAGGTTCCTCGGGCTGACGTCGGCCCGAGAACCTTCTGCACGCGGGGCTGGCGGCGGTGGTCAGTGCAACGGGAAGATGCCAACCAGAGCTGTCATCTTCAGTAGCCTTGGCCATTAGCTCCTATCGCAACATCTTAACGGCTCATTGGGGCTTGATTCTCCTCGCCTTCTGCCTCCTATCCCCCCCCCCCCCCTCCATACCCCCACCCGTTTCCGACTCCGACACCTCCCCTCTCTACAGCCCGACCCAGTGCCCACTACCCCTACTCTCCTACCCCCACCCCACCCCACCCCCCAATAACTTATCGATTTAACTTTTTAACCTTTCTTCCACCACTGTTGGCGCTCGTGGCTAGGGCCAGCGATTTCAATCTCAGCCAACTCGCTGCACCTGCATGAGGCGTAGATTCTCATGCCTGCGGCTGCAGGGGCTCGTTAGAATCCATGTCTCTTATTGGCCAGGACAGGCTTAATTTACATCTGTGCTGCTGAGATGCGGGAAATAGCAGGGTTTAAAGATGTGACCCTCGATCAATTTTACCTCCTCCAGCTCTCTCTATCCCTCCCTGTTCCGCCGATTCATTTGCGCAGCGAGAAGGGTCAATGATACATGTGTGTGCCGGACTGTGATTTTGGACCTTACGGCTTTCAGCCGTAAGGTCCAAAATCATAGACCAGCACAAAGTTTTAATTGTCACGCCGTGCAAACGTCATGGGCGCGCGCGCCCCTGTTTGGCCAACTTTCAAAAACGCGTCAGAAAAATGTTGTTTTGTTTCTTTAAGAAACTAGATAATGATTTTGGATGCAGAACGAAACAAAAAGAACGGAATGAGAGACGAAAGAAAAGGAAACAGAAAAAAAATCATAAAACCGCAATTTGAAGAACAAGAATAGAAGCAAATCATACTTCTCTCTGTGCCGTACGTCTTGGACTCAAAAGTTCTGTCCCTGCGCCATCATGGTCCATCCATCTACCACGTCGTGTACGCATACGATTATGTAACATGATCATTTTTGTTATTGTTTAAAGTGAAGGGGACCGCGACCACACATTACAAATTGAAAGCCTCTGAACTACAAAACTGGAAGAAAAAGTCCTTCCAGAAGTTATCATAATCCGTAACACAAACACATTGCACTTTTCCCAAGAACGCATTAGTCCACGTATTTTTCCCTCCCACGTTGTTTCCATATCTGGGCCCTATCTCTCCCTAATTGTGGGACAAGACTCAACAATCAGCACGCGCGAAATAGAGCTGATTGTTTAATGGAAAAGATATGCTTTCCTCGATAAGTAGGGGCGAATTTAGGCAACCGTGATCCTCCCGTGAAATCTATCTATAGACTATGGGTTTCCAGCCTGCAGTTAGCGTCTGCAAGAGGTACAGATTCTCATGAACCCCTGCATTCGCAGGGGCTCATGAGAATCTGTACCTCTTGCTAGCGGTCCTTATCGCTTTTCGTCATTGTTCCTCAAACGGTTAACTCAAATGGGTTTAACCTGTTACTGTTCGTATTCTGTAAGGGGTTTCATTTTGGGGGTGACTTGATTCCTTAAGATCTGTTTCTTATTTTTTGGTAGCGTGATTTTAGATTCGATTCACAAGGAAAAGAGACACCATGATAGTATAAAAAGAAAACAGCGGTTGCGTTTGCTGATGTGTGTCGACTACATGCATCTAAAGCAAGGCTGGACACTAGATCTAAACACTATTGCATGTCATGTGGTCTGTAAAACCAATCACAGTTTGCGTTGCACCTTCTTCTTCACAAAAAGACCAATCACATTTCATGTTGCATTTCATCTTCTCGGAATGACCAGTCACGTTTCGTGTGCCATCTTCTTCATGCAGAAGAAGGTGGATTGGCGATCATGTCTCGTTCATTCTGGTTTTGGCGTCTGGAGCCTCGTGACAATTTTTCGCAGAATCTCGAAAAGAAAATTGTAAAGTATTCCAAAACAAACGTTTGTAGAGAATATTGCCAACATTGCGCAGTCAGTCATTGAGCAGGGGCTCTACGAATGAACATCATCATCATCATCATCATCATCAGTTACCGCTCTTGCGTTTTGAGTTTATTGCTATAAAAAGCTGTCTTCTGTCCATCTTACCAGTTAAATTCTGTTTTTTTGTGCGTACGGTTTATGATCAAGTGAGACATTTCGCCTTAGTTTAAATTCCACATAGCTGGCGATTTGTTCTGCAGATTTTATGTCCGTTGCCTGTGGCTTCGACCACACGTACTGTAATTTTTATCCAGTATCCAGGACCTGAAGCCTATAGTGTCTCTAGGGTTACTGTGTGTTTTATTTTCTGGAACGCATCTGTCGACTGCAGGCCTCTCCTCGTCTTTGATGTTGATTTGGAAAAGTCTTGCCATTGATAAAACGTGGGCCGCTTATCATCGTTTACAATTAAGGACCCAGCGATGTTTGCCTTGTATTATTTCGGATGCTTCTTGCTGGAAGAAAGGCAGGTCTAATAGTGTGAAATTGTGTTTTGTAAACACCACGTATCCTAAGAGGAAACCAAAACCGTTGCAAGTTGAACACCCGATCATTCCTCCCACGAAAAACATTGACATAAAAATGTGATCAGCAAGAGGCGGAGATCATCATGAGCCCCCCCCCCCGCCTTTGGGGAGGATTTACACCTCTTGCAATGTGGACTGCGTTCGCTGGAGACGTCACAAGATGGCTGCACTTGAAAAGATCTCCTGCTGTGTCATCAGTTGATGAAGAACGCGATTGCAAATACAGATTACGTTAACGGTCGTAGACCTAAACCCTGATTAGTTTCTCAATATAAGTGGGGCACATCTATGCTAGCAAGAATGGTACCGAAAGAGGCATAGATTCACATTAGCCCCTGCGGTCGCAGGGGCTAATTCGCATCTGTGCCCTTTGTAGGTGGTAGGCCCAAAATAAAATAACTTTTAGATCTAGACCCTTACGGTCTTGTTTCTCTTTCTGATTTTATGTTTCATATTGACTATCTGGCCGCGCTTGTCAACCGTTATGTCTCAGTGGTATCTGACATCAACAAAATGTCCCCTTTAGACACTCTAAAAATCCTGGTTTCTGGAACGTTTCATGAATAGTAGATTTTTTGTTTTTGTTTTTTACATTTCACGAGGACTATCATACCTTCAGTCGTCTTCTTTGAGGTATCTTTCAACAACATCTGAACTGTTTCTCTACTATTACAGACAAGAACAGTCAACAACATCTGAACTGTTTCTCTACTATTACAGACAAGAACAGTCCTTGTGTGCCTTAGGTACTAACCCTTTCTGCGCCAACGCATACGTCAGGAGATCGATTAACCATGATAATTCAAGGGTAGTGCCAGATTAGCTTGGCGCCTGAAGGCGTCAAGCTAATCTGGCACTACCCTTGAATTATCATGGTCAGTCCACCTCCTGCAAGTGGTACATAGTCGTTAAATAACACTTACTATATTCGGGAAATGCGCCTTTGGTGTTAAAAGGGTTACAAGCAAAGAGACTGTAGTGCATACAACCTTCTTGTACGAGATTCATAGCTCTAGCTGCCCATCAAATTGTACCGTTTTGATATAACCCCCCCCCCCCCACCCCCTATGGGGCAGCGGGTTATCCATATTTATTGATTGTGATTGGTCAATTCTCTTACTTTGGTATCAGTTTCAGCCCACTTAATCAAATTTCAAATACAAACGATTTGAATTTCCAAAAACAACTTCAGTAGCTAGCGTGAGCTTGCCCTTAGCACCACGTGAATGTTCTGTGTTTACGTACAGTGTGTGAGGGAATGCGCGTGATTCACGTGAGCGTGCTTGTTGGGTTCAGTTCGCGGTTACTTTCTGCGCTTTGAGTTATATTATAATATGAGAAATGCGCCATATAAATACCATGTTATAATAATGAAACGCTCTTGAAGATTGTACCCTTAAAAAGCAGCTTCCAGATCGGGACTGATGTATATTGACATACATTGCACCATTTGGAAGAACTGGAAACTTGCCTTTTGGAGGGCCGTCATGGTTTGGGCGTTCTCCCTCCCGCAGTAGTCGCCTTGGCTTCCTGCATTACCGATATGTATAGTTGAATGTCTTTTTACCGCGAAGCGCATATTCCATTCAACTTGTGCCTTAAGTGGTGTGTGATAAAATGTTGATGTCGTCGTAAATCATACCACCCCCGCGGTCGCTCCTTCACAAGACAACACTCGTCTGGAACTCAAGCCAGTTATGCAATTCGGCTTCTGGCGTAATCACGTCAGGCAATATGACGAGTAGAATGCCATACGACGCTACGTGCATATTAAAGGACATTTGTAATTCGTTGTATAACGAATGGCCGGGTTAATGAGGGTTTAGCGCCGAGCACTCAACTAAGGCCATCTCACGGGATGGAGTGGGGCCGGGGATGCATGATAGTTCAAGGATGGTGCCAGGCATTCGAGGCGCCAAGCTAATCTGGCACTACCCTTAAACTTTCCAAGGCGTCAAGCTAATCTGGCACCACCCTTCAACTATCTCGACCATTCCATCTCCCTTTAGGGTACAGAGTTTTATAGACGTCTCCCAAATCAGCGAAAAGTATTACGTGTATTAGATGTGAAAGTTAGACGATCTTGCAAGAATAGTCCTGCTTTCTGTTAATGCTCTTCCCTCGCTCGCAGTCTCGATGTGCATGGATTTGTATGCTTGAGTCAAAATAATTAAATAATTGCATTATAGACTTTTGTTGTACTGATGTTAAAGAAAGCAAAACTGTATCCACATAGTAGCTCGACTCAAAACCCAGCGCAACAATCCTGAAAACAATGCGTGGCACAGATAGCCCGAAGGGACAGCCCTCTGACACAACAATGTAGATCACGAAAACTTCTCCGTCGGACACCTTGCCGCCAGCTGCACCCCGTCTGCAAGAGGCATGAATTTTCAAGAGCCCCCGCGTTGCGGGGGCTCTTGAGAATCCACGCCTCTTGCTGTGTGTACATTTACATATGCGATCCTTATACGGAAGTGGTCTTTGGAGAGCTGGGACTTGTAATGATTCCGGAACCACACACTCCTACGCTGTGTGGTTCTCAGAGGTCGCATATGCCTCGTCAGCGCTAACGCCGCACCAATCTCGCATCTTTTTACACCAAAGCTAAACACAAATGAGCCTCCTAAACATTTCTCAGCCCCCCGAATGTGAGGAAAGCAATGCCGGTGCGAGGCCCCCGAGAACAAAGCGTCCATTGTCCGGGGCTGATCAGATACTGCGACAAGAAAAGCATTCCTCCCTTTTTCTCGCAGTAAACCGTATGCACCAGATCGACTCCGCAGACTTCGCACAAACGAGTGCATGCCGTTTCCTTCTGCAGCTCGCCGTAGGCTTACTCTATGTCCGTCTGTAGTGAACATAGATGCTCATGAGCCCCTGAGGTTTCATCTGCAAGAGGCATAGATTCTCATGAGCCCCTGCTTTCGCAGGGTTCATGAGAATCTGTGCCTCTGGCTGACCGTATCGGCTCCAGCTGCTCTTTAAATGAAGAGATTTGTCCCGGGTTAAGCGGCCGGCGCCTTTTTCTCTTCAAGACAAAAACTGTGTCAAATTCAAGAATGTCTGCCTTAAGCAGTATTTAACTCATTCTGCCCCAGACACACGGCCACAGCAAGATAAGGATCGACCATGATAGTTCAAGGGTGATGCCAAAATAGCTTGACGCCAAGCTATTCTGGCATCACCCTTGAACTATCATGGTCGATCTGTGTCCTGCACTGCAATGCAGTCTTCAGAGGACAACGGCAAAATTTGGGGATTTCGGTGTTGGGGTAGAATGAGTTAAGGGGCGCGGGAGATGGATCAACTAAGATAGTTTAATTGTAATGCATGATTAGCATATGCCAAAGAGTTTTTGTTGGGGTTTTTTTCCCCCCCTCAGACGAAAACTACACTTTTTGCCCGTGGTGACTCATTTCGTCTGATAGTTAGATAGATGCACGTGAATGGAGCACATTCGATTCATACCAAACTAGGGACATAGATTGTCGTGGCTGCTCGGGCTTATGATCCTCTGTGCCTCTTGCACCTATGGACTTAGCCTGGATTTGTCTGAAGGGTGAGGTTGTTTCGTTTGTCAAAACTTCAAACAGATTCTTCACATTTTGCTGTTGTTATGTGTCGCTCATTACCTCTACCTGTATACAAACAAACACCAGGGTCTTGCGTATTTCTACCTTTGTCACGCGACGTTGTTGATTTGCTTTTTCACAAAGATTTGCCTGAAAAGCGCAGGCGAGGTGGATTTGTGTGCTGGCCTTTGATTTTGGACCTTACGGCTGAAAGCAAGGCCCAAAATCACAGACCAGCACACATGCAACTCCAGACCGTAAAGAAATAATGAGAAGTGAGCACCGTTTACAAACTTCACATGCAAGAAAACCGTGGGACCAGAGAAAACAGGTGGCCAAAAATCCGTATAGATTGAAACGCTATGTTTGTCCAAAAACAGGAAATTTGTCAAAGGTGGCTGCCCCCCCCCCTCCCCCCACCCCCCACCCCCCACCCCCCACCCCCCACGACCCCCTTTTTTATGGTACTGAGGTCTGCCTCCCTTCTTGTACACTGATGTCCATCATCAAGCTACCGCAAGTTTCTATCGAAGACGTTGTCCCACGACCCCTTCCGATTATGAATTTTGAATTAGATATGTGTGAATGTAGTGAGCGAGAGGCATTGATCCTCATGACCGCCCGCAAATTGCGCCTATCTACGCCTCTCGCAGATAGCGGGTGTTCTCGGCATGACTGCTGTGCAATCGATCTGAAGACCGGCCCAGAAGCCTTGTTGAAACCCACACCGACCACTACTCGCGCCGGACACACTGAAACAACAGTCTTGGAAACACGAAACTCCACGACGTCCACAGTACGAGGAACATAGATGTAAATGACGGATGTTGCCATGATAACATGCTACCAAGAGGTCATAATTTGTGTTGATGCATCTTGAGACGATGGGCACGGTTATATGATAATGAGTGCCAGAGAGGGACATTAGCTTCTCATGAGCGTGTGTATCCTGAGAAGGCTTATGAGGATCTGTGTCTCAGAAAGAGAACTGTGCGTTCTTCTCGAAAGTACAACTAGAGGCCTTTGCCATCTTCATGAGCTGTTGAGGTTCTATGCCTTGCACACACGAAAGACGATCTGCGCAGGACTCACCTCTGGAACAACAGACTGTGAAACCCAAACCCTCGTCCATCCCGAGAGTCCGTCAGCTGTTAGCCCTACCCTCTGGTACCCTTCAACTGCAAGAGGCATAGATTCTCATGAGCCCCTGCGGCTGCAGGGGCTTCTGAGAATCTATGCCTCTTGCTAAGATTAACCTGCAAACTTTCATCCTATGACCCTCGAACCAAAATTGTTCTGACGTTTTCCCAAGATGCCCCGCGGGGGTCTGCGCTCCGTGTGTTTTGAAGATTCACAGAGACAATCAGTTGTGTCCATTACCGCAAGTGGTGCTTGCCGAGCTCCCGTGGGCACCTCTTGAACAAAAAGAACACTTTGGGGCGCTTTTGGGTACCGAGTTACTGGCTTCCGTCAACAGCTACTAATATAGGCCGGAAGAATTTGTGTTGCTCATTTGTCGTTATCTGTTCGTTCTCCAAGCACTTTTTTGTTATTATTTTCTGTCGGCTAATATGGCCTCGTGTGAATTGGAAATTTGTAATGGTTATAGTGGCAGGGTAGAAAAGTAGGGGGAAAGAAACCATATTATATGCAAGAGGTGTGTTTCCGTTGTTATTCGTGTTTATTAATTACAAACTTAAAAACTTGGAAATAAAAAGAAGCACACTTCGAAAATGAATTACAAAACAATCAATCTTATTAATATTTCGGGATAAACCTTTTTTTTGTCAAAATTTGCATACACACATGTGCAAAATGTGTTGCTTATCTTATCTTTGGTAAACGAAAGTCATCAACACAGCAAAGATTTACGTAAGATTGATAAAACATGAAGTCAAAATGGATGGATGTGTGGATGGACAGAGGGACGGACTTGAAGACTGAATGAAAAGCACAAGTGGTTGTAACGAACCAGGGGCCAGTTGCATGTCGATGAGCGAGCTTTGTCCTGCACCAGCCACTAAGCAAGGTGCGCCGCATACTCATGCAACTGGCTTCAGACCCACACCGTTGTTCCGAACAACTAAAGGCAATGATTGCAAACGAGGAAGAGAAGATCCCACTTAGACGGGTAATGGACGAACAAGGGGAGCAGACTCTCGCTGCGTGTTGTCAGGGGCAGGTAATCTCATCAAGTCGTCTGGCCTTGTCTTCACCGGGCTATTGTTTCCCGCCTTCCCGTCTGCAAGAGGCATGGATTCTCATGAGCCCTGCGACTGCAGGGGCTCATGAGAATCTATGCCTCTTGCAGAAATCGATCTGCGTCTTATGCAGACTCAGAGCGAGGACGATCAACAGGTTTTGGAAACTCAGTGCGTCTGGTCTTGGTGTCAAGTGGCTATTGTTTCTAGTCTCTTTCTACTGGTTTAAGGCTTCTCTACACGGAGAAACGAAATACACAAGAAACGAAACATTTTCATTGCATCGAAATGCCTCCTCCTCCGCACAAACGCGGTGAAAATTCATTTCGATTGGTACAGGGCAGGTAACTCTTCACAGACACATGCTCTGGTTGTATCGGTGGATATCGGGCCATACTTCTGACTACTGATGCTTACAAATTAAACATATGAGACAGGTGTGCCTTCGATTACACAATACAAGTGAATTCCAAACGATATCGAATAAGCTTAACAACATTTTGAAAGCGTAAACAGGGATGGTTCAAGCGAATCGAGGCCGCCGCCGTCTCGAAGCAATAGCCGCCATTTTGTAGGCTTCGCAGCGAAAGCCGATGAAAGTGGGGTTCAGAAAACTGACCTAAAGTCATATTTTGGTGGTACTTTAGTGATGATTCTTTACAGACTGCATTTCGAAAATGATTTCCCCGCTTAAATCTTACAGAATCGTGCGTCACATCACACGATTTTAACCATAATAGACCTGACCTCACGCCATCGCTTTACCCGTCATCTTGAGTGTTTTGGCTTGAATGACGTCAGATTAACACGTGACTGAGCGAACGACGCTGATTGGACAGCAGGTAGAAATGTTTCAGCGAAATGTTTCGTGAATAGAGACAGGTTTTATTGCTCGAAATGTGCCGTTTCGCATTTCGTGAAACGGTGAAATGTTGGAGAAATGTCTGAAATGCGCTCATTTCGACGAAATGTTCCGTTTCGTGTTTCCGTGTGAGGTAGCCTGGAGGGAGGGCTACTTGTAGAACTTCTGTTGAACCGTACCAAGCCGTCCACACAGGTTGTCTCCGCTGTAGCGGTAGCGAATCGAGGGAGACAACCAGTGTGTGCTTTGTCTTGAAAAAAAAAAAAAAAAAAAAAACACGAGTGCGGTGCAGTCTTTATATATAGCACTATATCCGTATCATTTAATGGTAGGATACCAGCCAAATTTGGTACGCAAGTGGCAATAGATTCTTATGCGTTACTTCGGCTGCAGGGGCAAATCTAGATCTGTTTATGTTGCAGAAGAAAAGGTTCGAGTGAAAGGCTGGATAGGTGTCGGCAAGAAACAAGACATGATGAAGTAGCCAGGAGTGTTTTGGAGGGCCATGTTCTTGCATGCTCTATCACCATTACCAGACGGTCGATTTGGAATCACAACGGTTGTCTCCCTCGATTCGCTGCACCGTAGCGAATCGAGGGAGACAACCCCTGTGATTTGGACTAAGGCGTAGTAGATAAGGAAGGATCAGCAGGATCCAGGGTTTGATTCCCTTCCGCGATGTTAAAGTTGTCCCTTGTGGTTTAAACCTTGAAATTTTATTTGCTAATGGGAAAAAAACTTTAAAATCAGCCAACCATTCAAATTAAATTAACCAATTAACAATTATCAGTGTCAACAATTCCCATTAACTAACCAATTAACTCATTCTACACCAGACACACCACAGCAAGATAAGGATCGACCTCGATAGTTCAAGGGTGATGCCAGAATAGCTAAGCTATTCTGGCATCACCCTTGAACTATCATGGTCGATCTGTGCCCTGCACTACAATGCAGTCTTCAGAGAACAACGGCAAAATTTAAGGATTTCGGTCTTGGGGTACAAGGAGTTAATCAATCTATCAATCATCTATTTCATCAAATAAATCGAGAATACATTCCTGTCTCCCCCCCCCCCCCCCAAAAAAAAAAAAAAATAAAATAAATAAAAAAATAAAATAAAAAACCCCGATTCAGTTGAACCGACACTGACATATGCACCAGTCGGAAGGAGACTCGGGGAGGGGGTTGCTGGAAGGGGTGGTTAGAGGTGAGAGGGGTAGAAGGGGACGGGGAAAGGCACATTTCCTGTTGAGGATATTTGAAACCTTACAAACAATCGTGGTTTTCAACGGCCGCTAATTTATCTCCTGTTCTTCTGTAAGTCTGTGACTGTCGTCTGCTCGCGGCGTTGCGTAAAACTTTCAGGCCTGACACTGAAGAATGCCCCGACAACACACAAAACGAGGAAGAAAAACCCGCGCACATTCGGGCGCACCGGAAAGAAACAAAAACACCGGGGGGGGGGGGGGGGGGGAGGAGGAGAGGGGGGGGGGGGGGGAGGGGGTGGGGAATCCGAACTGACTTGAAGAACTGGAAAGAGTTCGCCACAGGCGAGTGTGGGGAAAAAGATTTCCACGATGTTTTCAGATTTCGGTATCAATCTATGGAGGCTATTGTTTACAAAAGAAAATGCGTGTTTCACGATGCGTGTTTCACGATGCGTATTGGCTTAACCCATTTAACCCCACGGCCGCATTTCGGGAATTGTCACCTAATGACTGTGTACCAGTTTCAGGAGATGGATCGACCATGATAATTCAATGGTAGCACCATATTAGCTTGGCGCCGACAGGCGCCAAGCTAATCTGGCGCTACCCTTGAATTATCATGGTCGATCCATCTCCTGATGTGCGTCGGGGCTGAATAGGTTAACTCATTCTGCCCCAGACACACCACAGCAAGATTAAGATCGACCATGCTATTTCTAGGGTGATGCCAGAATAGCTTGGCGCCCATGGGCGCCAAGCTATTCTGGCATCACCCTTGAACTATCATGGTCGATCTGTGTCCTGCACTGCAATGCAGTCTTCAGAGGACAACGGCAAAATTCGGGGATTTCGGTCTTGGGGTACAGTGAGTTAAATAATCAACTTTTAAAAACTCTTTCGCGGCCAGCCGCACCCGGATACGCGCAATAAAGAGTTAAAGAATTTGACACAACATTTTTGACACACATCGTAAAGAAAACGTATTTCTCGACCGTGCCCTGCGGGGTGGAAGACAAGAGGAACAGAGGGGAAGAAAAACAGCAAGAAATGCCACGAGCGTTGGGAAATAAATTTGCGCCAATGACGTGAGACGAAGGCGTGACCTTTGTTCTGAAATCCTCCACACAGTTGTAAGAGGCTCCGATGTCCATGGACTACCGTTCCGTACCGATTGTTGGCCAGATTGACATCTGTGCTCCTCACGAGTCTGTGGGTGTTCTGTAAACGGTGGAAACTGCGGCCGTTGTCACTTTAAATCATTACCTTGGCAGCAGCAGATGATGGAGGAAGAAACACAGAAATGATGCTTCAAAGGTTGCACTGCAAAATGACAGTCCGACTATCTATTCCGCTTCAGCAACTTAGACTGAAGTAGATGTAAATAATGCCAACAAAAGGCATAGTCCCTCATGAGGCCCCGGCAAACTTGCCGGGGCTCATGAGGGCCTGTGGCTTTTGCAGACGGAAACGCTAACTTTTAAAATAAAATTTTCACTGTAAAGACAGCAGAGATGTTTGAGCGTTTTCACCAGAACTGACGGCTGGATGGGGCTGGTGTGTTTTGTGTTCCATGCTTGGTTAGCGCCCCTCGAGCTGCATCCTGGCCGGGCTAATCCCTCATTCTATTTCAGAAAACCAACGCGCTTTAACAGACGAGTAATGACTGGCCATGCGTGACCTTAAAAATGACGCACGTGAACAAAATAACCTCGCATTGACTGAGAAGAAATGATTGAAAATTGCGGCGATCTTTACGAGCAAGGGGTAGAGATTCCCTCGAGCCCGTGCAGTCTCGTTGGCTCATGAGAATCTGTGCGTGTTGGAAGTGAAGAAGCTAGCTGGAGGCTGTATAGTTTGTGTCATTTTTCTGAACAGGAAGTGCATGGCATTGCACAATATTGCGCGCGCAGCTCAAGGGAAGGCATTCATTTAGCAATTATCTCCTAACCAGTCTTGCGACGCTAGAGGCTAAGCAGATGTTCACACAACAGGCATAATCGTATTTGCAGATTTATTTTCATTTCCACTTGTCTGCACAACTTGAAAGACAATTTAGATTGCCAGAAACGCCTCTTCAACTGACGTTTGTCGCGGTCTGCGCGAGACACAGAGGCTCATAGCGACCACGATCCAATCGCAAGAGACATAGATCCTCATAAACCCGCCGCAGTCGCGGGGGCTCATGCGGACCTACGTCTCTCGCTGGCTCCGAATTGTATGTCTTTTGCTTGGGCGGTTGAGACGTTTGGTCGTAGAATTAACAAAGATTTCAGAAGAGAAAAAAACGTTTTGATTAATTTCTCTTGCTGGTCTTGATATATAATTTACATCCGTCTTTTGGTGTCTTTAGGCTTTCACTCGATGGTGTTCAATTCCTTCCTGAATCTTAAGTGAAAGAAATTGATGCATGATATCATTTTGAGTTCGTAACACCCGGAAAACTTAGCCCGTACCGGAGCCCATCACATCAGTGTGACCGGAAACCAAATGACTTGTCTTTGGCGAGATAAAGACACCAGTTCAATGTTTTGAAGAGGCCGTGTGTCAAGTCCTGTTTGCGGTGTCCATTAACCCTTGTCATTCGGAATACACCAGTGTGTGAAATTAGTTTGACTAAAATAGTTCAAGGGTGGTGCCAGAATAGCTTGGCGCCTCTAGGCGCCAAGCTATTCTGGCACCACCCTTGAACTGAAACCATTGGTCTATATCCTTATCTGTAAGTACTATAATGTAGCGTGCATGTGGCAGTGTACAAATTTGAAGCGTTCAACCTCAGTATGATATGGGTTAAGAGTTGGATGTCGCATTTTTATGATAGATAGTGGTTTGATCAGCTTGTCTTTCTGGAAACATATTAGCAAAGCATCCGTTCTAAAGCACTTCTCTTTTTACGAAGTTGTTTTTTTTTTTTTTTTCCTTTTCTTTAATGAAATGGGCGCTTTGTGTTCTTTATCAGCAGAAGTATGATACTCTCGCTTCCTGGGCTGTATACATCATCATTTTCTGTAGAAGCATCGTCCGGCCTTTGAGTACAACTTTAAGTAGGACTAACACATGCGCAAGTCACCATGTACCCTCACTGATCACTGTGTTAATTGTCTCTTTATTTCCCCACACGCAACCTCGAGTGACTGTAGGTATTCACGCTGTGTGGATACGCCTAAAAAACTATGCGCCCTGAACCATGAATAAATTTACCCATTGTTACGTTACTTTCGTCGTAATCTAGCGCCCCTCCAGTCGGCATAATAGAGCTTCTATTGACAATGGAAATGCGCTCAAGTATCTATAACAATAGCCTAGTGTTTGGAACTGCCTTTTCGCGGGATTGGTCGAACTCTGCAAGAGGCATAGATCCTCATGGGCCCCCGCGACAGCGGGGGCTCATGAGGATCTATGCCTCTTGGCCAGACTATTTGTGACTGCGTTTTTTAAGAGAGGAGGTGTATAAGGATGAAAAAGGACGTAGAATGCAAGGGACCAACAACAATAGCTTGTGAGGGAGAGACAATGGGATGACTGTGTTGGCGGCCTTTTGTTGTCTATCGGTGTTCGCAGTGACGCATTCCGTTTCCTTCCTGCCCTGTGAACTTTCAGAGTACTGTCAGAGTACTTTCATCCACGCTCTCCACCATGCAATAATCGAATAATTATCAAACCTCTCTGTGCGCTAAACTGCGCTCGGAATTCTCGTTCGGGGCCGCACTGTTTCGTCACTGAAACAGGCAGCGTGAATAATGGGTTAATTATCAGTTGTTTTATGGCTAACTCGCTATTATTATATTTTGTTTGTGATAACTTTGTTTGCGTGAATGCCATAAAGAATGCGAGAGATTTAACACCCACAAATATCACGCTTGTGAAGTGTTCAGTTACTGTTCCGGGCCACACGTTTTCACACATAGACAGGCAATATGAATAATACGCCGATTAACCGAAATCACGCCCGAAGGAATCACTGACTAAACCCCAACCACTTCCTACGTGAGACGAGTAAAGTAGTAAGTAAATGCGACCTATCCCTGTTAGGCGTGGGTCCTCGTGAACTTACACAAGAGGCGTAGATGTCCATGTGCCCCTGTGTCTGCAGAAAGACATGAAATCTATGCCGCTTGTAGATAATGGAAGGATGCGATGAGGAGCCAGCACACCCTGGTTGCCTCCAGCTGATCAGCACAGCGAATTGAGCGATGCAGCCAGTGTGGGGCCAGCACAGCCACTTTGGCTGAGACATTCTAGTGCTTTCACTTTGCCAAGCTGGACGGGTGCTTTGAAACACATGAGGATTACATACAGCTAAGGACCCTTCTGAGACGTAAGTCTGTTACTAGTGTTGACCGAAAGTCTGTACTTGTGTTGGTATCTTTTAGTTTTAATTTTTTTTAATTGTTCGACCGAAATCGCGCATGTTTGTGCAGGTGTGTGATTTTGGACCTTACGACAGCTCCAAAATCACAGACCAGCACATACTAGTGTGTGTAACCAATCGGTACGTCGCCGGGTTTGTTTATGTATTTGGTTGCTGTTGCTGGTCGGAACTTGACGAAGTGGGGGTGGGGTGAGGGGGGGGGGGGTGGGCGGGGGGCTGGGGGGGGGGGGTAGGATAAAATGAAATGATTAGAAGCAGCTACACACGCAATCCGCTGGCGTTCCAACGTTGCTGGATGATACTGGCGGAATTAAAAAGTGTTGGCCACAAATCTGTTCATGAGCAAATTTTGTTTTTAGAGCACGCATAGCACGATTTATTAACAAAGACATTCGAAATTGCCATAAACTGTTATTAAATGAGATGTGATTAAATGCTACCTTTCGAAACTGTATCACAATTTTTTTCAGTCTCGAAAATTTGATCAGTTGCGAGCTTGATTCCCACATTGAACATTGAAATTAGTTAGTGATTGGAGTTTGCCGCCGAGTAAGCAACGAAGGCCTGCTAAGGTCATCACATAGCGGGGGAACAATGATAGAATACGACAACACATTGCAACACAGCGCATGAAAAACAAAGGAGGCTTCTGTTTTCTTACAACAAACAATAGCTGTAGGGAAATTATTGTGCAAGAACGGGAAATAAGGGGTGGAGAGTGAGAAAAACTGGCAGTTACACGAAACACAGACCGCCCTGTGAAGAGGGGGGATAGAACGCTAGTCTTCACACGTTGACATTATTACCACATGTTGGGTGTTGTCCTCGAAAAAATGTACAACGGGTCAGGAGACAGATCGACCATGACAGTTTAAGGGTGGTTCCAGAATAGCTTGGCCCCTCTAGGCGCCAAGCTTTTCCGGGACCACCCTTGAACTATCATGCTTCGCATCGAGTATTTGAATTATTATGGTTCGCCTCTCTAGGCGCCAAGCTTTTCTGGCACCACCCGTGAACTATCATGCTTCGCCTCGAGTATTTGAATTATTATGGTTCGCCTCTCTAGGCGCCAAGCTTTTTTGGCACCGCCCTTGGACAGTCATGATCGATCTGGCTCCAGAACCTTCATGTAGTCTATAGACGCCTAGAGGCACCAAGCTGTTCTGGCACCACCCTTGAACTGTCATAGTCGTGCAACATCTTGAGGCCTGGTATCAGGACTGGGGGTGTTGGTCGTTGCCTGATCACCCGATATACTCCACTTTCTGAGAAACTCATAGATGTAGACAGTTTTAGCACTATATCACCACACTCCCCACCCCAAGCTGACCGTCGTAATGTATTCCACTGTTTGTGGTACGCAAGTCATTGTCTAAAGCGTGCGCATGCGTGCGCGAGTTGTGAGTGCGCGCTTAGAGTTATAATTATTATAAGATAAGCGCATTATAAATACCGTAATTATTATTATTATTATTATTATATCATTTTATATGATGATTTTCGTTGTGGACCTTACGCTCTTGGTCCAAAATCACAGGTCAGCACAGTGTGACTTCGGTCCGAAAGTAATAAAGATTCTATGTCGCAAAGTTCACAAAATGTATTTTTGTTTTATTTCTTTACTTTTAATTTTTGGTCCGCAAGAAATGTCTAGATTCTCATGGTCTCTGCAACTTGCTTGTTTGTCCGTGTCTCATTCGGATGGGTTCGCCTATTGTTTGACACGCCCCCCCCCCCCCCCAAAAAAAAAAAAAAAAAAAAATAATAATAATAAAAAAAATAAAAAAAAAAAAAAAAAGAAAAAAAAAAGGCAGGAGAAAATAAATTATAAAAATTGGTGTCCTGTTTGCAAATCAGCCAAAATGGCTTGAATTCTGTTGAGCCGTGCTTGATGATTACAGCTGTTGAACCCATTTACATCTGCGATGCACAGGCGGAGAAGATTCTGGATGAGAAGTAGGGTGTGTGAAACAGGAAACAAAAGGGAGGAAATCCAGACAATAAGGGGAGGGAAGGGTGAGAGAAAACAAGTGACAGAAAACAAAAGAGGCCTTTTGCCTGGCCGATCGGCTGTTGTTAGCACCCCAGAGATAATGTCTTTCACATCCTTCCTGCACGCAGCTCTACCGGCTTTTGTTGTACCCCATCGGCCCTACCCCACAAAATTCTTCCATTTGATAAGTTAAACATAGCTAAATTGTTTGAGCAAGAGGCGTAGATCCTCACGAGCCCCTGCCTACGCAGGGGCACGTGAGGATGTATGCCTCTTGCAGACGTAACGGATATGGAAGCTATTGTTACCCTAATCAGCCTAATAAACACAGATGGCAAAAGAGCAGCGCTGTCAGAGTTCTCTCCCTTCGTCTGCCAACACCTGGAGTTATCTCATCTTACAACGTCATTGCTGCTCAGTTACGTCATAAACTGCAGTGCAGCGGTGCTGGAGTAAAAGGGTCCGGAACTCCAAGTCGTCATTTTTCTCACAAGCAGAGAGCGTGCGGTACCCGCCGGCACTCGTAACGGACATAGATCCTCATGTGCCCGGCAGTCTGGGCGAGGGCTATTGAGAATGTGTTGCTGTTGACTTTGCGTCTGTAATTTTGCAAACAAGGTGAAAACTAAAGTATTTAGTTTTCGACTGTAGCCGTGGAAACGAGATGTGGTAAGACAAAGCGAAGGGTCTGAGGGGGGATCAGGTGCGGGGAGGAGGGAGGGGTCCCACTGGCTGTCCCCACTCGATTATGGAGTATAGTAGAACGAATCGAGAGAGGCAACCAGCGTGGGGACCGGTGTCCACACATTTGGCTAATCCTGTACAGATCTCTTGATCTTATTTATTTGATTTTCTCTCAGAGTTGGGAGTAATTGTTAGTTTGTGTTCTTAGACGACTTCGAGTGTTTGAGATTTTCCAACTCCCCCTGGGGAGTTCGAATCAGTCTCAAACACTCGAAGTCTACTGAGAACACAAACTAAAATTCACAAAACTGTCCTTTTAAAAAGAGGACACCTTTTTTTTTTTAAAAATAAACAAATATCAGTACGACTATTTTCTGCAGCGGAAAGAACACGACGCTCTTGATACTAACATTTCTGGAATGCTGGCACAAGTATTTTCTCCTCTTTACGCGTTCTTCCCTGATATATTACAACAGCATAGAGACCATGACCAGGGCCGCAAAGCTATACCGACACCACCTTTGAGCAATCATCGTCAATATGTCCCTTGAACTGCCATGCAACTTCCGAGTTTTAGGATTGCGTCCTCGCTCCCTTCCATGCGTGCGACGGAATACAGTCAACCCCTTAACTGCTGGGGCCAGGCGAACGCTGCCCATCTGCAAGAGACATAAATCCTCATGATCCCCCGCAGTCGCGGGGGATCATGAGGATTTATGTCTCTTGTTAGTCCTATGTTATTTATGCCTAATTTATGGTCCCAGATTCATTGCGTTCTTGACTTGAGTGTCCAATAGTATGCGGTGGTTTCAGACGCGCAGTTTTTTTTTTTTTTTTTTTTTTTTTTTTTTTTTTTTTTTTTAGCGAAAGGGTTACCCGTCTGTATCATAATGCATTTGTTGTTTTAACATGCGGCATTAAGCTATTTTTGACAAAGCTACTTCTTAACTGCGTAAACTCAGTGAAACGGCACAAGGGACATATTTTCCATATCGTCGAACTGCTCGCCCCTGCCGCATGCAGCGAGGAGCGCTTTTTTGCAGACAGGACGGCTCGGTACTGATCTCTGACGGTGCTTCCGGAGTGTGGTAGCCTTTTGTCCTGCGTTTTGCGAGCGTCATAAATCTGCGTAAGTGGTTGTGAGCGTGCTGATGTCTTGAGAACAAAGCCTGCCGGGGTTCCAGAGGTGAGTGAGCAGCTGGGGCCACGTGGTGGGACTTTAACGCGTACGAATTTTACTCCGGGATTTATTGGCTTCCTGTAGACAGCTTTCATTAATGGCGTGTATGTCAGAATTATCTCAAATTGTCATATCAGGCGCCAAGCTAATCTGGCACTACCCTTGAATGGTCATTCAGCCCCGACGGGCTGCAGCAGGAGATAGATCGCCCATGATAATTCAAGGGTGGTGCCAGATTGCTAATCTGGCACTACCCTTGAATTATCATGGTCGATCCGTCTCCTGCAACTGTTACACAGGCGTTAGGCGACTCTTACAAAATTTGGAAAATGCGGCATTAGTATTATGTTTTTGTTTTTAATGTTTCATTTTAAGGGAAGCCTCCGTAAAAAAAACAGCCTTTTTTAAAATAAGAATTGGTCAAAATTCAGTTGTCAACACTTGCCATTGTTTTGTCGATAGCAGTGGATTGGGAGCCCGGACGATCATGCCATGTCGCAATTTTGGCGGACTTTCAACTTTACCGCGACAAAAGACAGTTTTGAACATAAGTCTGATTTACTTCTATTTATAGACTTTGTCTTTTTGCGTATGATAAAAATCGAAGGATGTCAATGACGAATGACATGTGTTGGTTGTCGCTCTTGATGCGGACATTCGTGTCATCACTTCTTAGTTTTAAACGCCTGCACACCACGTCCCGGACGATTTGTGATTGAAAAAAGTGATGCGTGCGATGTGTATCTATATATAGTCTCCTGAAGCAGTCTTGAATGTAGACTTTTTTTAAAGACTCGTGCGACGTTTTAGCCTGACATTTTAAAGATATATTTACATCTTGTCTTAAGACCTTGCTTTTAGTCTAGCTGACCAGATTTTTACCCATCCCGCCGTGAGATGGCCTTAGTCGCCTGCTCGGCGTTAAACCCAAATAACTAACTAACTCTGCATGATTGTGTGTTTTAGCATCGTGTACTGTGGCTACCAGGCTAACTCCATTCAACTGCAAATTGTATACATAGATGTTCACATGCCCCTGCAGCCGCATGAAGGTCTACGCCTTCTGCCGGGCCACATTTATAATTATGTACTGTACGTCAGTTCGGACGCAGATCACTGGGCTTCACATTGCAGTTGTTGTTCATTTCGTGATCTATCTATACGGACCTATTGCAATGGCTAAAAGCGGTTTGTTTATTTATGGCTGTCAGAAAATATAGCATACCGTGTCCGTAACAAAATCGATAAAACGAAAGGTTGGATTGATGTAAATCTCCATTCTCTTGTTAACTCATTCGAGACGAGCGGCAAACGCTTAAGCCGCGTATCCAGATGCCGTTCGTCTCGAGTGCCTTCATTGTTTTAGTAATATTCAGAATGTACAAACCTGGCTGCGTCGCGCGAGCCCAGCTAGGTGTGTAGTCACAGTTGTGGGCGTGCCTTTGTTTTGACCCTCCCACCTTTGTCACAACGCCGAGAAAAATGCGGGGGCTATGCATGGGTGAGCACACAGCGCGTGTCAGTTATGAGCTACCCCTGACCAATGCGCGCCGGACAGCGAAAGATGGTAATCACTGATAACAGTACCCAGACGGGGCGTCTGTCAGCAAGCGGTGTAGGTTCTTATGGACTCATGCATCTGCAGGGGCTCACGAGAATCTACGCCTCTTGCGTGGTGTGTATAATTATATCTGTTCCTCCGGCGGAGGAAGACACTGGGTTTCAGTCTGTGGCTCGTGATGACCATTGTTCTTAGTCACAAGACTAGTCCTCCCCCCCCCCCACCCTCCCCCAACACACACATACCGGTAGTAGACTTAAACCTAACGACTTGCTCCATCCGAGTACGGACACAATTGTGAATGGTTTGCGGCAAGAGACATAAATCTTGGTGTGGGTAGGCCTGCAGGGGCACACAAAGATCCGTGCATCTCGCGAGTGTAGGAAAGTATGAACTGTATGAGTGCTCCTCCTCCCCACACAATGTTACGCAACGGACCTATTGAAAGCTGCCTGGTCATGTGCAGCTCTAGACAATCACTTCATACTCGGCTCCCAACCAAGCGAACACGTGGTCAGTCCACAACAGGGAAGACAGGAACTGAACAGAGGAACACAGTCGTTATGGAAAACGGAGGAACTAATTGAAAACACATATCATCTGGAGGAATTTTACACCCGGACTTATTGAAAACTTGAGCGCAGGGTTCCGAAGAACTGTGTTTTTCTTGGAAGTTTGAAACAAACAAATTTACTGCGACCATCCTCAGGACAATTTCCACATCATTTCAGAGTATCGTCATTGTGAAGGAGATCTCTTGTTCCTTCCTTCTCATTTGTGTTTCGTTGAAAGAAAGACTTTGTTGAGTGAGATACACACAACGTGCACTGTGGGGCGTTCTTTTCTGTGGAGTGACGAGAAGTCACGACCTTAAAGAAGAAGAAGAAACTTTGACTGCATCCCGTCAGCAGAGCACTGAAAACGGCCGCGTGATCAAGATACGTCAGTTGTATACCACTGATATATCTTGATACCAATACCAGCCGTGCGTTCATTATTTGTGTCACCATGCCCGCCGCTCTTGAGGCCGGTAATATGCTGTCCGAGTCAAAATCAGACTTGTCTCCCTTACGCGGTGTTCGCCGCTCCATCAAGAGAGGTATGTGAACTTTCCTGTGCATTTTCCCCGGTCACTGCCAGTTGATAGAAATTGTTTTCTTGAAATCATCGTAAGATTCAACGTCACGGAGTGGTGTAATTCAACGTCACGTCAACGTCAACGTCACGTCAAGATTCAACGTCAAATAGCCCTAGCCATCAAATGAACACGGATACAAACTGGTGTCAGCAAAAGGCATAGATCCTCATAAGCCCCCGCAATTGCGGGGGCTCATGAGGGTCTATACCTATTGCAGATGGGTGGTGTTTTAATTTTTTCTCGGCAGTGAAGGGGTTAAACTTTGATAAAGAAAATCGACGGAAAACCACTGTTCTTTTTCCTTTATTTTTCCTCTCCATGTTTGAAAAGCACAAGAAGTTAGCATGATATTGCGTACAACAAACTGCTGTAATCAGACCGCGCAATGGTTTCCCAAATTTTGGAGGCGCCATCTAACGACTATGCACTTGTTGCAGGAGATGATCGACCATGATAATTTAATGGTAGTGCCAGATTAGCTCGGCGCTCCTGATGTAGTGCGTGACGGCTGAATGGGTTGGGAGCCACGCACATGACTAGTACAGCGTGTGACAAGCTGTTTTACGCGACAAGACACACGATAGTACTTCATCTCTCTCTCTCTCTCTCTCTCTCTCTCTCTCTCTCTCTCTCTCTCTCTCTCTCTCTCTCTCTCTCTCTCTCTCTCTCTCTCTCTCTCTCTCTCTCTCTCTCTCTCAGACTTGAACTATATAGTATTTAACGTAATTATGAAAGCTTTAAGAACTGATATAAACTGAAGATGTTTTTGTCTTCGCTGTCCTAAGATTAAGACAAACCTGTATAAATTTACAAACTATTGTTACGAAGTTTATCATAAATAGAGGTACTCTGATTCTGATTGAAAATCCGCAGTCCGAACGCTGATCAGTTCAGGCGCACTGCATCGGTGCCATTTTGATTTATACCAGAGACCTGTTGCATGAGCGAGCTTAGCCCTGCGCCAACCACTAAGCAAGGTGCTCCGCTATAGCACCTTGCTTAGTGGGTGGGTTGCATGAGCGAGCTTAGTCTTGCACCAGTCACTAAGCAAGGTGCTCCGCTATAGCGCCACAACACTCACCCCGCTGTAGAGGCGCACTTTGCTTAGTGGCTGGTGCAGGACTAAGCTCGCTCATGCAACTGGCCTCAGGCCCTTCAACGAATGTGCCTAGAACAAGCCCGATTTTTTGTTTGTTTGTTTGTTTGCTGGACACTATATATATGCTCTTTTCTCACATCCACACATCGTAACTTCCTCGACCAACCCCACCCCACCGCAACCGCCTCTGATTGGTAGTTTTTCACTCGGCAAAGTTACTGAAGTAAGTCAGTGTGTAACACAGGTCTCTGAGTGATCGTAGCCTCGTGACATAAATTGCTTCTGTAAGCCTGGCCTTTCCGGCTGTTTGCCTAATCATCATTTCTTCCTTCAGTTTGAGGCCTTCTGCTTTCATGTGATAGTTTTATCGTAGGCGTATGACTCTGTTTTCAAACATCCCGTCAAATCTTTTGTGACTGCCTGCTTTTGAGGATATATATGGCACACGTTAATCAGCAAAAGGCCTAGATTCTCATTAGGCCCTGTTTTTCAGGGCTCATGAGAATCTGTGCCTCTTGCAGATGGAGTTGGTTTGCGTTGTGGACTGTTTCAAACATCCCGTAAACTATTGGACTATGGTGCTTGCATCCGGCGTGTGATTGCTTTGAGCAATGAAAACTTAAAGACAGCCGCATAGGTCTCACCCTTAGACTGAAAGACCTATAGTCTTCTCTGTCTGGAGAGCAAAGGAATAAATGAAGGTTGTCCCCGTGTGCTAATAAGCCCATTATGCGACTTACAATGACTTGTCAATATGTTGGCCTGTGTCTTACGCTAACGATAGTTATCACATTGACTCAAGAAAGTTCATTATACTCTTATCTTCACAGGAATCATATTCATTGGGCCCCTGGTTGTATGGGTAGATGAGGCTCTATGCCTGTTGCAGATGGCAGGGGTTCTCTGCTGGACTGTGTTGACGCCTGATAGGTTTAGCTTCGCGCAATAGATCTTCGTGATGGGTCGAGCCCAATGTACCTGCCTAATTTTCCCATCTTAGAAGCCATGGTTTATTTCCAACACAGCAGTCAGTGTGACAAAATTATTGACATGGTTTAACAGTCGCTCATACACTCTTCCAAAAAGCCAGAGACACAAACTTAAATTGAATCCTACTGCCGCAGGAGAACAAGAAAATCTAGACCCTTTTTATCTGGTGTTTTCATAGACGTCCGTTTGCATTGACTTGTTTAAACTTAAGACGCAACGCTTACGAGTCTTCGGATTATGGTGGTAGGCCGGATTCGGATTATGGTGGTAGGCCGGATTTGGAATTTGTTACCCCAGTAGCAAAATTTCTTCGGGCCCGCGACGGCAGCAGTGGACTCGCGAACAGTGCAGGCCCACTTCAGCCGTCGTGGGACCGAGATTTTTGCTTACTGGGCATCACTTTTCCTCACTGCGGATTTTTTGTTTTTTTGTTTTTTGTAGACAGTGATGCGTTAGATAATAGGGAGATAACCGGCGTCATTTCATAGGATATAACCGGCGTGATTTCATGTCGATGTATTGACCCATCCTTATCACACTGGTTGTCTCCCTTTATTCACTGCGCTGATAAGCGCAGCGAATCGGGGGAGACAACCCATGTTAGATTAACACACACTAGTTACCTTGATCCGCACCTCATCATGAGATCGAGAGACTACCCAGTGTGGGACGACAGATCATCTAATGCCCGATTAGCATGGCGCCTGCAGAACTTTTCACTTAAATTCCAGGGATGGGGGGAATCGCCGCAGTTTAAAATTAACTTTTTACAGCATTGCGATCGCTAACTCAGCAAGCACTAGCAGATTAGGGTGAACCGCTCTCTCAGCCTGGAGACAACAAGTCTCAGGGGACGCAATTCTGTCTTCCGGAAGTGATCCAATTGCGGTGCAACGCGGTGCATTTCGGGAACGAGTAACAGACCTTAACGGCGCGGTCTGATAACAAACCACCGATCGCATCTAGAGCCCGAGGTCGCAAAGTTCCTCTCGAAGAATTTGAACAAAAGACAACCTCTTCCACCTCCTTCTTTTGAGAAGCGGGATAAATTTGACTAGAGGTCTGCTAGCTGAAGTCATATCTGCAGAGGCTCGTGAAACTCTATGTCTGTAGTTTATGTTTTTTTCACTGGAAATCCGTTTCTCCGTTCACTCCTCAAATATGAATGCATGGTCTTCAGAAAGCGTTGCAAAAGCTTATCGGGAGTTAGTTTTTAACAGACATCGCAACCTGCTCTGTGTCTTTCATATTTATAGATCGAGAGAGTCGCTTGACTTACTGCCGCACACCCCATAAGCTTCCTCATTGTGCGAAAAGTGGACAATCCTGTGATCGTGAATGATCAGGCAAGAGGCAAAGATTTTCATGAGCCCCTGCTACTGCAGGGGCTCATGCGAATCTTTGCCTCTTGTGTGTGGAATTGTTGACTTGGGGACTGTGAAGTTGTGTTCCGCTTTCGGACACAGCTGACTTGAAGCACAAATTAGACTCAGCAACCTCTATGTGATGCGATAGCAATTGTGCGGTAGAGACACTCCCCCACCCCACCCCACTCCACCCCCCTTCAAGTTTAACGTCTGCTTCGCTGATCTTTTCTTTGTGATGGTTAATTGCCATCTCCACCCTCTCCCCCAACATGCACAAACCTCCATTATACCGATACCCCCACCTCAACAACAACACTCCCCCCCCCCCCCCCACACACACACACCCCACCTCCCCCTGAAAAAAACAACCCACAAGAACCCAAACAAAACGACAGAAAAAGGTACTAAGAGAATGATTAAGGCAGCGAAGTCTTTTGTTCTTTGTGGAAAGCAAAAACAGCCCAGCTAATCACGCGCATGCCCCCCGTCAGCTCGGAGGCTGGGCACTGACTGTAGACGAAAGCTTTATGAGAATATAAAAATAGGAGATGCCACGCTTGAAAGAACAGCCTCATAATGTACACAGGCCTAGCTGGGAGAAGGGAGAGACATGGCAGGCAAACCTGCAAAAGATATCAATCCGGTAACTCTCTTCCCTTCCCATTTCTCGTCCTCACACTTATCATGCTAAACTCCCCCCCCCCCCCCCCCCCCCCCCGTCCTTCCCTCTCCCCCCCCCCCCCCCTCAGTATTTTATTTTATAAACTCCGTAACTGCTGCTGACGATACGCTCGGCGTTCCTGTGTCTTTTTCAGCGCACGGTATCGTCGGTAGCAGTCTGCAAAGGGTTAACTACTGCTTATTTCTCTTACACTTTTATCAGTCACTTTATTAAGACTGCAGCGAGTGCTGGCACTTATTTGGAACAGGTCTAGATCCGTGTATAATTATGCTCTTATTATTCATGTGTTTAGGTATAATTAAAAAAAAAAAGAAATCATGGAAAGAAAATGCTTTCCTTGTGACTGCAGATTTTAGTTGATACATCTTGCTGATCGGAGACAACCAGTGTGAAGTGTATTGCCTGTGATCCAAAGACGAAGACGGATACTGGAATATATCCTAACTCATTCGAGACGTGCCGCCTCCGGATACGCGGCTTACGCCGCGTATCCGGAGGCGGCAGCACCTCTCGAATGAGTTAACAGAGCTCCACCAAATCCCACCCCTCTCCCTCCTCGTAAACCGCCCTCCACCCACCCCCATCCCAATATTTTCTGACACCTATTTTTACGCTACTTCTGGGAAAAAAAGCCGAAAAGCGCTGGCATCGTTTGAATTGTTTCTTCTACGCTCCGCCGATGAAGACACCAAGAGTGCGCCTCTCACCCTGATGAGTTCAGCATACGTACACACAGTTATATGAATGCAAAAACAATTGATGTAGCGGGGCCAAACCGTTAGGGAAAACTGTCAAAGGGAGAGGTCGAGGTGTATTGCCTTTGAAGACGGCTTCCAAGTGGTTTCCCTAATGTTCAATAATCATCCGAAGACAGATTTGCTAGCCGGGTACAGAGGCTAGGGGCTGGCGTGAAGCACGAGTCAAAGGGAAGCTAAACTATCGTAAAGCGGATGCCTGTGACCTCCATTAAACGAGGAATGAAGATGAGACGTTTGAAAGCGGTGCAGTTTTTGACGAAGACGTGCTAATTTAGCCTTCGAAGTATTGCGACTTTTGACTTTAGTGGATTACTGACGTCATATCTGGATCTCAATTTGTGTCGTCACCCGTCACGAGTGAGCCTAGTCCTGCGCCAGCCACTAAGCAAGGTGCTCCGCTATAGCGCCACAACACTCACCCCGCTATAGCGCCACTACACTCACCCCGCTATAGCGCCACAACACTCACCCCGCTATAGCGAGAAACCCCACCCGGGTCTGCCCTGGGGGATTTGGGTGGGGTTAGGTATTTTTTAGTTCCCAGGGTCACCCTGGTCAGCCCCACAGGGTGGGTTTTTCTCTCTATTCTGGGGCATGTGTTTCTGTCTACCCTTTGTCCATTCACTTGTATTTGCCTTTTTAAAACTCTCCCTACTGTCTGCACTGCCTGTAGCTCTTGATATTGGATGTGTGTTGCTAAATGGTCTTAGCTTTATTTAGGCCCCATGTCGTAGGTTTATTTAACGTATTTGACCGGCTGGTGACATACATTCAATGTTCTGTTTATTTATTTTTTTTCACAAGCAGTGCAGGCACGTCCTGAGAAAGCCTTGTTGCTGTCGGGACGTTAAGCAATGTACAATCAACAATCAATCAACCGCTATAGCGCCACGACACTCACCCCGCTATAGCGCCACAACACTCACCCCGCTATAGCGCCACTACACTCACCCCGCTATAGCGCCACAACACTCACCCCGCTATAGCGCCACAACACTCACCCCGCTATAGCGCCACTACACTCACCCCGCTATAGCGCCACAACACTCACCCGCTATAGCGCCACTACACTCACCCGCTATAGCGCCACTACACTCACCCCGCTATATAGCGCCACAACACTCACCCCGCTATAGCGCCACAACACTCACCCCCATAGCGCCACTACACTCACCCCGCTATAGCGCCACAACACTCACCCCGCTATAGCGCCACTACACTCACCCCGCTATAGCGGAGCACCTTGCGTAATGGCTTGCGCAGGGCTAAGCTCACTCATGAAAAAGGCCCCTATCAGGACCATTACCTTTTTTCGGGCTCGTGAGGACCTTTGCCTCGGTCAAACGGGTGTCGTTGGACGGACCAGGAGGGGAGGTAACTGAATTAATTGCGCCCCACTGAATTTCTTCCACAACTGTTGGGTTTGATCTTAGTACGAAACCCTTAAAGCGGATCCCTTTGATGCATCTTCCAGTCCGTGCGCGAATAAACTCTGCCTGCAGAGAAGAAGAAGAACGGTGGTTTAGAAATCAACATTAACTTTGCGTGTGCAATAGGCGGTTTTCATTTCTTTCTTGGTTGCTAAGACGAGAGGTAATCAGTATCCGAGAATTCGAGTAGACTTCTATTGATTGCTGACCTGAGATTCTGGTTTAGAATCGAATCTCATTGTTCGTAGAGGGAGTGTGTGGAGCGGGGGGTGGGGGGGGGGGGGGTAGGGGGGTGGGGGTGGGGTGAACGAAATAACGATTCGAAAAGAATCCCAAAACTACTAATTTTAAACAACGTACATTTTAGTAAATCGCGTTTTACTTTCTCTGTCTTTGTTAGATTTTCTAAGTTGCATTTTACTCGCTTGGCAGACGCCTTTTTCTGAGAAAACAAACTAAAAGTGTTTTGTACTTATCCCATTGAAAATTCATTCCCCCCTTTTTTTTATAAAAAAAAAATAAAAATATTAAAATGTGTTCTGGTCTGTAATTTTGGACCTTACGGCTTAAAAAAGCCGTAAGGTCCCAAATCACAGTCCAGCACACACGACGATAGTAACGCCGTGAGTTTGTTAAAAACGCTCACTAGAGAGAGGGAGAAAAAAAAGACACAATCGTTGGTAGTATCTCAGATCTGGTGTGCTGTTTTGGAGATCACCATGCATGGAGGAAGGTGCATCGCGGCCCCCGCTTGGCTGAGCAGATCTGTTTGTGTGATGAAACAAACTCTTATGACAGTGTGATACATAAATTTGCAGGAACTTTGCAAGTGCTAGGTGAAAGCCCAAACGACCACCCGCGTCTGGGGAACAGAGACGTAAGGATCAAAACGGGACGAATCCTGACCAACAAGTGGCATAGATGCTTATGATCCCCTGCACCTGTAACGGCTCATGAGCGTCTGTGCCTCTTGCAGACCGGGGAGGTGATGTTAGCTGACTAGAGAGTTATCGTTAGTGTTCTACAAGACGTGTCTGTGTTTGACATGTTTGCAAGTGTTCGTTATTGCGCAAAAACATATGGCGATGGTCGTCATCACGTTTTTAAGGGGGGTGGGGGTGGGTGAAGGGGTTGTGCGGGTAGGGGGGGGGGGGGCAGGAGAAGGGTAGAGTGTAAGATCTAAGAAATATCTTATGATGGAGTTACTTACATCACAAATCACTCAACAACTTTGTATACAATGCAATTTACACGAAACGAATTAATATGTACATGCTTTTTATTCATACCGCCATGTGATCGGTTTAACCTATGAAAGTTGTCCACAGCGCTACCGCGCATACGAACTTCGGTCGCTTGACTCTGGGCGTCAAAGGACAGACATCTGGCTGTGTGATAATGAGATGGATATGACGAAATCTTGGCGTGAAAGGCCGGTAATAAAACTCGTGAAACTTATGTTCAGACAACATTCCGACCGGCACGCCTGACTGATCTTCGGCAACCCAACCCCTAGAACCTGCTGTGGCAGTGTGCAGATTTTTTTTTTCCGTTCCTCTATCAATTCAGTGAGAAAGGTCGTTCGGGCCGACGTCGGCCCGACGCACCTTCGCTTACTGAGTAGAGAGTGTGATAACAGGGTTGTCTCCCTCTCCCCCCCCAAAAAAAAAAAAATATATATATATATATATAAATAAATAAAAAAACAACAACCTTTGAGCGAAATTTAAAGTTAAAAAGTGACACTCTTCTAGCTTAATTATCGTTTCTAAGTGCCGCAAGGGATATTGGATGGCTCATGTTACTGACAGTCAGCTTCGCTCGTAACAGGGTCGGATAAATATAAGGAACATTATAACAACACTTGTTCCGAAGTGCCGACGACATCATCTCAGAGTCCGAAATGGCTCAGGCGGTTAAACGTCGGAGCAGGAGAGCGAAGGGAATCGCCGGGTCGTGGGTTCGAATCCCGTCCCGGCCCCGGTAGCTGGACTCACAATCCAGGGGGGTAAAAACGGATTTGTTCAATAGCATGTCCGTTGAAAGGTCCTGGTATATCAAAGTGGCACAGTTGGAGTGCGCCTGAGTTTATCAGTGTTCAGGTCGTATTCCATGGGGAGTAGATTTCCCCGTCCCCCATAGCCCGCACGTCAGGGCCGTCCATGATCACCTCGGTGCTGTGGACGTTAAACCCGAACTAACCAACCAACCAACCGACGAGATCTTTTCAGTGTTAATTACTTCGCTTACAACAAACTTCAGTCACAACAAGAAAACGTGCCGGTCCCCTGGCCATTTCGTGGTATCCGAAGTGTACCGTATAATTATCTGGATACCCGGCAGGAAAGTCCTATGGCCAACTGGAAAACGCCGTGGGCCAGTTGCACGAGCGAGCTTAAATCCTGCCCAAGTCACTAAGCAAAGTGCAGTGCTCCGCTATAGCGGAGCACTTTGCTTAGTGGCTTGGGCAGGATTTAAGCTCTCTCATGCAACTGACCCCAGGGGGTGGGAGGGACTGGGAGAGGTATAATGTATCATGTCAAAAGAAGTTAGGGCCCGGCCGTACGAAACGATAGAGGTTTCTGCGCCGTTACATGCCTCCGTAAGGGCCAGAATCCAAGACTAGCTGACGTTCGTGAACCATTTCATTTTTCTCAGGTGCCATTTACTGGGACACGCGCGGCAGCTTCAAACAAGAAAAGGCGACGTGGTACAGCCTTGCTGATGGAAATAATATAGCATCAAGACGTTCTTAGCTCAACTCGTCTCATTTGCAAAAGGCATAGATTCGCATGAGCACCTAGGGCCGCAGGGGCTCGTGAGAATTTGTTCGCTTTTTTTCTGACCAGATTTGACTCCAGGCGTATCTCAGAAACAATTTGTGTGTGTGTGTGTGTGTGTGTGTGTGTGTGTGTGTGTGTGTGTGTGTGTGTGTGTGTGTGTGTGTGTGTGTGTGTGTTGTTAGCCGTACGCCTGAAAGACTTATTAAACTACTACTAGTACTAGAGTTGAAGGAAACGTGTTTTATTTCGTTTGCTGTTGTAAACGGATACTCCGATTACCTCCCTTTAAAATACAGATCTCATTGCAGTGAATGCAGTTACGGTTAGCAAGAGGCATAGATCCTCATGAGCCCACGCACTTGCGGGGCCTCGTGAGGATCTATGCCTCTTTCAAACAAGTTTTAGTCCGCTAAAACACAAATGCCTACACCACTTCTCAGATGAGAGTTTCAATTTAATGAAATCTTATCCAGTATCAAGGGGGGCAATTTCAATATGGCGCAATCATCACACTTTTGAGTCAGAGTCGCGAAGGGTGATTTAAAGTCCTGCAATATCCGGTGATTTGAAGCCTTCAAAGAGAGGATGTTGGCGACGATCGTGTAAATAAGAGCTACTTGCCGGAAAATAAAGTTGATACTTGTGTGAAATTATTAGAGTTGTTTTCTTTTCGGCCTTTCTTTTTAAGAAGAAGATAAGTTTGACTCTTGTGCTACATTGTGATAATATTCCGTTTTGTGACCTCTAGATACACATCCTGCTCTTGAAAAGGAAAGATAAGTAGGGCATAGTTTTCTTGTTTTTGTATTTTTTTTTTTTTTTTTTTGTCTTTGTTGCGATTTTTGTATTGGATACCTCTCGCTCTATTGGATACCTCTCGCTCTTTGACTAAAATTGCTCGACTTCTTTATCTAGTACAACAAACCAAGGGGAATCACAACAATTCTGCCAGCGCTAGCCTCACCTATCTGGTTTGTGAGTTTCTTTATCTAGGCATTATTTTAAACTGGTTCCCTCCCACACCCACACCCCAATCCATCTCCACCCCTCCTTCTTCAAAGCGCTGGCATCCAAGACGATCAAAGGGTAGAAGGCATTCTGTCTGATGAAGATTGTATCAGGCTCGCCATCAACAAGCTAGCGCCCCCTCTATTGAATCGCAATTTTCTCTTTTCTTTCGCGATCCCTCCCGCCGAGCACACAATACGGCCTAAATTACCCCCTCCCCAGCAAACAAGCTTTTGAACCATCACGATGAAATAGTCAACAACATGCAACTGCAAAAGGTATAGACCATCACGAGGCCCCGCAATTGCGGAGCCTCGTGATGGTCTATACCTCTTGCTGAAAACCAATTTGCATCCGTGTGACTGCTGAGGAGTTTTCGCGCTGCATGTAACACCGGCTGTCTTCCTCCATTCGCTACCGCTGATCATCGATAGCGGGTCCAGGGAGGCAACCAGTGTTACTGCACTTTTGGTAGCATGCTCCGTCGTAGATCTGAAGCCAGACCACCACCTGAATTCACACAAAAAAAATAACATACAGAAGTCAATGCGGCCGTCAGAAAGTTTATTGCCGTTTGAAGGCAAAGTACAGTTAGTCTGTTTTTGTTTAAAATCCAGATTTCTGTTGCCCGTTACATGGAAAATCTCAATTATCACAAACACTGACTTGCTGTCTTTTGCCACCTCAGGGAAGTATGGGTTCTCATGAGCCTCCCGCATCTGCTGGGGCTCATGAGGCTCTATGCGGCTTGCAGGTGGCTGTGGCTCTCAGCCCGGGTGCTGTGGTTAAACGTGATTTTTGGCGGTGGTGTGGTGCTGTAAGAGAACGCAAGACTTGCCGCGGACAATGGCGGAGGGGGAGCTGTTGGAATGGCATCAGAAACATCTTGGTGAAACGGCTTCATTAACCGGAATCGATGCTTTCAGCAGTATTTTGTGTCATCGTGGCGAATTCGAAGTTTGGGGGCTCCTCCCTCCGCCCCACCCCCCCCCCTCCCCCGGCCTTTCTTAAGTTGGCGGAATTTTCTCTAGCCAACGTAAGACCGCCAACACAAGTGTCTCTTGGCAACGACGTTCTCACGAAGACGGCGTGAACATGAAAGTCTCCGACAACTTAGAAAACGTTATTCTTTCCAGTTTCTCTTCCACCACCATACAGTTTGTACGTGCTCGGCACCACTCACAGCTAGCAGAAGGCTTGCTTCGTCGTGATAGCTCACTGGCAGTACACTCTCCTTGACTCATTGCAGTGAACGCACCTCTAAATGCCGGCAATGGAAGGGTCGTCATACTCGCTTTGTTAATGCCGGCGATGGTCGTTATACTCGTGTTTCTCAGCTGCAGGTATTCGGGCCGACGTCGGTCGCATTTGGCCCGCGCACGAAGTGCGCGGGCCATCAGCGGCCGACGTTGGCCCGAGAACTTTGCACGCGCCCGGCCCGGGGTTCGTTAGAACGTTAGAATCTGGCCCCCATCAAAGCACGCTAGGCTGCACCCATTCTTCAATCAAACCCCTTGCTCGATATTATTAAAAAGATCAGATACCGGCGTAGGTCTTTTCCTGGACATGAAAAGGGGCCATTAAGTATTATATCTGGGATCAAACAGAGTGGAAGAATGAGGGTGATGTCTGATAGATAGGCGGCGTCGGAAGGAGAGCGGTTGAGAATGAGATGAGAGAGAGAGGACAAACTATACATGGTGCTGGATAGTTTTACAAACAATAACTGGCTGATAGCTTCATGCATGCAGAGCGGTGTTCCAGACAGTCTCTTTACTCTGAGAATGGAAAAATATCTGTTTGAATATCACGTGTAAGCCTCTACAGGATCACGCACTACGAACTCACAGACGGACGCACTCACGTACTCATTCACTCCATCACCCACCCACCCACACACTCACTCACTCAAAACAAGCAACCAATCAATCAGTCACTCTGCGCGCAAGACCTCGCAGCTCGCTCAGTTCTTGTACTATTGGTAGATGAACTAAAATAGCTCTTGAGTAGTGTCTATATCTTGCGCGTGAAGCGTCGATCCATCTCACAGAGTCGATGCTCAGTGTGAAAGGGTTATTAGTTCCACCCCGCTAACTCTTTTGATCCCCCCGGGTGCAGTGACCCTACCCAGGGGTCACCCACCCCCTGTCCTCCCGCGAACCTCTCCCGTTAGGGTCATCGCTATTGTCCGCCGGCTCTGGGCAGTGTCCACTACAGATAGAACCCAGCCATCTACCAAGAGGCGTAGATCCTCATGGGCCCCCGCATTAGCGGAGGCTCATGAGGATCCACACCTCTTGCTCGTCTCATTTTAACTCTGTGTTCCTTTACTTGTCAATGATCGTTCTGTTGTGTCATTGGACAATAACACTGACTGCGAGAAAATAAACCAATTATGAACGTTGAAATCGCGATCCAATAATCCCGTCTAGATCTGCGAAGAACAGACACAAATGACGCTGGTTCAATAGGAAATCGCCTTGAAGTTGGCAAGAATGTTCTAGAGCCCATGCATCTGAAGGAGCTCGTGAGGATTTATTTCTATGTGCAGATGGCAGGATTTCGCTGGCGAGTTGCGGTGGAAAGATTCTGTCCAGCGGCACTGGACAAAGGCTGAAGTGCATGAAATTACCCACCATTCTAGTCCTCACGACAAGACAAAGCCACGAGCTTGAGGTCTGGTCAGTGCTCGGCGATCTCATTCTCCGGCAAAGACTGTCGTCTCTGGACATGGCTCTCCAGGCTGGATTGAGTCCTCTCCATCCCATCATTGTACATGTATCATTCTTTATAGTGCCTTGGTCTGTGTTTTGTTGTTGTTATTGTTTTACCTCACGGCTCGAGTGATCGATCATGATAGTTCAAAGGTTACCCTCAAGGAGGAATAAACATGAATAATATTAATTTAAGAATCAAATCAGTTCAAGGTTAAAAGTCGGCTTTTGTGTTTTGGGTGAACTGGCCAAAAAGTACAAGTATGTGCCTAAGTGTATGTCAAGCAATACCCAACAGTGAGATCACAGTCGGAATGGACAAGCATAACACTAACACTTTCCTTTCTAAGCGCTTTTTTTTTTTTTTTTTTTTTTTTTGGGAGGGGGAGGGTTTCTTTTTTTTTTTTTGGGGGGGGGGGGGGGAAGAGGGCGGAGGGTTTTTGTTTTGTTTTTTTGGGTGGGGGAAGGGGTGTTGGTGGGGGGTGTTTCCTTGCATATTACACGCTTGGCAGTCAACTATTTAGGTTGGACCACGTGCGTGTTTTTTTAATCGATTAACCAATTGTTTGTTTTTTTATTTATGCTGTGCTTTTGTTGTCTTTCCATTGTTCCGTAGACACATAATCCCTATGATTTTGATGAAGCAAACAATCAGAACCTTTCAGTCCACTGCTAGGACAGGTTTTGGTTCCAGCAATGGCAAACGCGTCATGCCATTTCATTTTTCAGACTGCAGACGATTTCAGTAGCGATCAGTTCAATACCTGACTAATCACACCACTGCTGGCTGTGTCTATCTCCACTCTGGTCTGCTCTCTCTTTTAGCGCGTAACACAAAACCAGATCTTAGCAAGAGGCATAGATCCTGATGAGCCCCCGCAATCGCGGGGGCTCATGAGGATCTATGCCTCTTGCGGATGGGTGGGTTTCGCGGGAAGATTGCTCATTGGTTGGCTGTTTTCTCTGGCCAGGGCTTTGACAAGTGTAAATAGAGGCACCACAATTCTGTTGTCTCACATGCCTCGCTGTTCCCTTGCCTACGATCATGGCCAGGGTGTGTTGAGCCGTCAGTGGCCTTCATCGGCTTTTGGCTACGGCCGCGATGGACGAAGTTCATGTTGAATCCAGACCCGCAAGTTGACTGCCGCCCAGGCGTGCAGCAAACTGCCAAGCCGTTCTCGATAAGGAGAGAACCACGCTTAGAAAGGACAGTTACAACCTGACAAACAAATTGTGTTGTCCTTCTCCTGTCCAGGCGTGGTTCTTTCTTTTTGGGTGGAATTTCTGTAAAGTTCATTGTGGACAATGTTGGGCTTAGTAATGCTAACGATGAACTAACATCACAAGGGTTTAGTACGAAATTAATCGATTCCAATTTTGTTTTATTGACATGGCTTTTCAATGCACTTTTTTTTTAAACAATGAAACATAAACACATGTCTATGCTAAGTAACACACAGCAGCACAGGACCAGCCAAATAGCATTTGCTAATTTCTGAATAGCTGCCTTCATTTCCACAATGCGTGTGTGCTGTAAGATTCTATTTTAAGCATTCTACACAAGAAACCGGTGCCTCTATTTTTTTTAACTCATTCTACCCCAGACACACCACAGCAGGACACAGATCGACCGTGATAGTTCAAGGGTGATGCCAGAATAGCTTGGCGCCCATGGGCGCCAAGCTATTCTGGCATCACCCTTGAACTATCATGGTCGATCTGTGTCCTGCACTGCAACGCAGTCTTCAGAGGATTTCGGTCTTGGGGTAGAATGAGTTAAATAAATCCAAGTTTGACGTGAACTGTAGATCAGTGCTATTAGTCGGACGCGAACTGTTTGTAGATCAATGCTATTAGTCGGACGTGAACTGTTTGTAGATCAATGCTATTAGTCGGACGTGAACTGTTTGTAGATCAATGCTATTAGTCGGACGTGAACTGTTTGTAGATCAATGCTATTAGTCGGACGTGAACTGTTTGTAGATAAGTGCTATTAGTCGGACGTGAACTGTTTGTAGATCAATGCTATTAGTCGGACGTGAACTGTTTGTAGATCAATGCTATTAGTCGGACGTGAACTGTTTGTAGATCAATGCTATTAGTCGGACGTGAACTGTTTGTAGATCAATGCTATTAGTCGGACGTGAACTGTTTGTAGATCAATGCTATTAGTCGGACGTGAACTGTTTGTAGATCAGTGCTATTAGTCGGACGTGAACTGTTTGTAGATCAGTGCTATTAGTCGGACGTGAACTGTTTGTAGATCAATGCTATTCTAGCAACGTTTTAACCCTTTGACTGTCGATAGCGCTTTTTGTCAAGGTGATTCCTGCAGCGCGACAAAAAGCCCTGCCGACAGCCAAAGAGTTAAGCATGCTTTCTTTTGTAAAAGCCTGATATTGTTGTGGTATCCGGCCAGGGCTCTAAAGCTGAAGCAGAATCCGCCCGCGCCTCAGACTGTGTTTAGACTGCCGGCTAAACAATGTCAGAGACGGGTGTCAGTACCCGAGTGACAGCGCAGACTCCAAACCCAAATTGACAAACCCAGGCTGCTTAGAAAGTCATTTAAAGTGTCACTCCCCTGGCCGGGCATTTATTTTCCTAGCTAAGTATTCAATTATTAGGCACTCAAGGGGAGAAACGGTTTGGCTGGAATCCGCTCGCATCCACTGATCAGGCAGGTTTCCTCCCTCGGCAAGGGGCATGAATTCCCATGAGCCCCTGCGGACGCAGGGGCTCATGGGAATTCATGCCCCTTGCTAGGGTTCGTGCTTATTTCCGGGTATTTTTGTTTTTTAAATTGAGAAAATAATCGGGGGGGGGGGGGGGGGGGGGGGAGGCAGTGATTGGGGAGGGAGGGTGTTGAGAATGAAGGGGAGATAATGGGATTTTGCTGAATGTTTCGTACATTGATCTCCCTTTCTTTCGCGGGTGGAAGGAATTTCATTTTGTTTAATTTGCAAGTGTCACTCAAAAATGGATGGATGGATGGATGGATAGATGGTTTAATTTAAGGCAAGTTGTAAAGAAAGTCTGTCTCTCTGTCTGTTTCATTGTATCTGTGTTTATTTGTCTGTCTTGGTCTCTTTCTATGTCTGTCTCTGTCTAATAATAATAAAAATAATACCGTTATTATATAGGCGCTTTTTCTCAAATTTGGGGAAATCGACTCAAAGCGCCGCGCCTGAAACCCAGCACACACACTCACGAAACAGACACAGATTTACGCCATTTAAGACAAACACAGTACAAGACAAACGAAGGGCCAGTCAGCTACTGAAGTTACAGAGATTTTTGATCGCTTGTATTTGAAATTTGTAAAGTGGCCTGAGACCGGTACCAAAGTGGGGGGGGGGGGGGGGGTGGAAGAACCGGAGTACCCGGAGAAAGAACCCCCGACGGTCCGCCCGAATTAACGGTAACACTTACCAGAGGAGAAAAGTCCAACGCCGGAACCCGGTATCGAACCGCGCACCTTTGGCATTGGTGGCAGGCGCCTTAACCACTGCGCCACGGACCGCCCCAAGTCTGTCTGTCTGTGTCTGCCACCCCCACCCCCCTGCCTCTCTCAGTCTCTCTCCTCTCTCTCTCTCTCACTCTCTCTCTTCTTTGTCACAAAGCTTTTTTTTATATATACCTCTTCAAAGAAGACAATTTTTTGTACTTTTATATACTTTAACGTTCATAGTGATAGTATGCCTGGCGGTGGTACAAAAAATGATTTATTTTGTAGTGGTGGACTTAAAATAGGTCACCTGAATATCTATCATCTTGTCAATAAGGTGCCTGATCTCTGTGTGTTTTTGAACCAGCCCGAACACTTCCACATTTTTGGTGTTTCTGAATCAAGACTTAAGAATAAAATCAGAAATGCTTCCTTCTCTATTCCTAACTATAAAATATTTCGTAAAGATGCCGTTTTGCCTCAACACACAGGGCTAGCGATTTACATGCATACGTCTGTATCTAGCTACGCCAAGCGGCGTCTAGACCTCGAATTTACCAAAGTGGAGTGTATGTGGCTCGAGTTAAAAACACCACAGTCATCACCTATACTAATCGGCTTTGTCTATAGAAATCCGGCAGCCGGCTGGGATTGGTTTGATGAGTTTACAGCTTTGATGGACAAGGCAAGTCAGAGCAAGTGTGACATATTTCTCCTAGGTGATTTCAATATAGACCTATCTAAACCTAAGGGATCAAATGCAGCATGGATCACGACCACATCGCTATTTGGTTTGACACAAATAATTAAAGCGCAAACTCGAATCACACCTACATCATCCACGTTCATTGATCATATTTATGTTACCAACAAGGACAGAATAACTAGTGCGAATGTCCCGACCTTAGCCATTAGTGATCATAACTCGGTATGTTGTACAATTGCCCTGACGCTTGATAGGCCAAAGAAAAACAAACACACAACTATAACGTATCGTTCTTATAAAACATTTGATAGGGATAAATTCATGCACGATTTGCACAATACATCATTTGATGATGTATACTGTCACACTTGCCCTGACAATGCCTTGTCTTGCTGGATGAGTCTGTTCCTCGGAGTGCTTAACAAGCACGCGCCCCTCAGAGTAAAACGCGTTAAACATGCTACCATGCCGCCCTGGTTAACATTAGACATTAAAAATGCTATGTCGCTCAGAGACAAACTTAGAAAAGAAAAACGCTTTGATGACTACAAAAAACAACGTAATCAAGTAAAATATCTGGTAAGGGATGCAAAAAAAGCATTCTTCAACCAAATGATCTCAGAAAACCGTGACACAGCATCCATTTGGAGAGCACTAAATGCTATTACTAAAGGAAAAACAGCCCCAGAAATACCATCTCATTTAACTTCAGACAAATTTAACAAGTATTTCCTATCAGCCGCCGAAAATCTAGCTCAATCGGCATCAAATATCAGTACGCAATATAGTATCTCAAGTCTTCTGATATCTTTCAGCGAAGCAACAAATATAGCACAAGAATTCGTAATTCCTAAATAATCAATAGCAGAAGTCGGCAAGTATATTTCTGACATGCCGAATAAGAAAAGTAGAGGGATTGATGATATCGATAACCAATCGCTAAAATTGTCATTGCCTTACACAATACAATCCCTTACATACATTTTTAATCTGCGTATAAATAAAAGTACTTTTCCTACAGTCCTGAAGGAAGCAAAGGTAGTTCCCATCCCCAAAACTAAAAACCTTGAAGATATTCATAATTACCGACCGATCTCTTTGCTCTCAGTCTTGTCAACGCCATTAGAGCGGCACATTCACAAGCATCTTCTTAATTTCCTTGAGAAGAGTAATTTACTAAACATTCATCAGTCCGGTTTTCGTCCGACCCATTCATGCCAGTCAGCACTCACACATATTGTAGATTGCTGGCTAGAGTCAATTAATAAAAAAAATTAATGTCGGGAGCAGTTTTCCTAGATCTTAAAAAAGCTTTTGATCTTGTAGACCATGAGATTCTCTTACATAAGCTTACAATAATATACCACATGGACGAAACTACAATAACTTTTCTCAGATCCTGTTTGGAAGACCGAAAGCAAAAAGTATACGTCCATGGTCAGTACTCTATGCAAGGCCATGTTAAATTTGGAGTTCCTCAAGAATCAATTCTAGGACCCCTCCTATTTTTACTTTTCATAAATGACCTTCCTTTACATATTTCCGACCCTAACGTTAATTGTAATCTCTTTGCGGAAGATACAAGCCTTCACTTAACTGGTAAGAACAGTCATGATATTAGTCGTCATTTACAATCCAGTCTTGACGAAGTTTCTGATTGGTGCTGTAAAAACCACATGGTACTACATCCGGATAAGACGAAGAGCATGTTAATCACCTCACGACAAAAACATCAACTTCACCCCCCTCCACTAACGCTCAGTCTTAACTGCCAACCTAGTGAACAAGTTCATGAACTCACCTTCCTTGGAATACGTATAGATGAGCAGCTAAGTTGGGAGAAACATGTGACTAACATCTGTAAGAAGATATCAAAAAATATATTTCTTTTATCACAGTTGAGAAGTGTGATTGACATAAATACACGAAAAATGTTTTTTCATGCGCACATTAGATCCCATGTTGATTACATCTCCACTGTTTGGGATGGTAGCGGTGATGTGCATATCAAAAAACTAAATTCACTATACAAAAGAGCCATTAAAAATGTAGATATAAGACCCATTCCTACCGCTGAAAAACTGCACAGTCTCAAACTTCTCGGCCTTCGGCAACAACTCGTTTACAACAAGTGCATACTTATGTTTAAAATTCTCCACAAGAAAGCTCCTCAGTATCTAACAGCTAAATTTACTCCACAACGACAAGGTGTGAAAGGTCCTCGAGGAAAAGTACTATTCCATTACCACTACCTCGCATTGACTTATTCAAATCAAGCCTAGCCTTTTCGGGACCACTTTGGAATTCACTTCCTCAACATTTAAAAACACTAACCCACCTTGCCTCCTTTAAAACAAAACTACACATATACCTGATGGATATATTATTTTTTATCCTGTCATTTTGATGAAAGGCTATGTAAATGTATATTATGTTAGTACGTGCATTTACACGGCTGTAAACGTGTGTGTATGTATGTTTGACTCTGGTACTTTGTGCTTGTTTCTGCCGTGCGGTGTTGTTGGTTTTTTTTTGTTGTTGTTTTTTGTTTGTTGTTGTTTTTTTTTTTTTTTTTTTTTTTTTTTTGGGGGGGGGGGGGGGGGGCTTTTTCTTGTTGTTGTTTGTTTCTTTTTTTTTTTCTTTTCAATACGTAATTTGTGCTGAGGAGTGTATTTCCTTTTTTTTTTGTATTTGTTTATTGTTACCTTAGTATCATTTTCTGTCCTGTACTGCGTGTGTCTGTACTTATTTATTTATGATCTTTGTTTGCGTTAAATATTTTTTTGCTTGTCTTCAGTATATTTCATGTTGTAGTATGTTAGCAACGGCAAGTTTGAAAAATGACGCATTTGTAGGCCCTATCTGTCAAAACTTCTACCGTTATGTAATAAAGTTTCATTCATTCATTCATTCATTCTCTCTCTCTCTCTCTCTCTCTCTCTCTCTCTCTCTCTCTCTCTCTCTCTCTCTCTCTCTCTCTCTCTCTCTCTCTCTCTCTCTCTCTCTCTCTCCATCCCCTCATCTTCTCCACGTTAACAAAATGTCCCATTCATCCTTGAAGTAGGCATGATTAATACGCCACTTGGAGCCCAAAGTACAATACATTACTTACACCTCCCAGGTTTATTCTTTCGCTCTCTCTCTCTGTGCTTCTTGACACTGCACGGAAAGCAAACCTACCGCCATCTTCCACAAGAGTCACAGATCTTGATGCGTTCTTACGGAATGCAAGAGCGCATCAAAATCTGTGACTCTTGCTAAGGAAGAAGGACTTAATATGCAGGCTCCTCAAAGTGAGGAACATCTTGGGTATCATTAAACCTACGACATCCACTCTGCACGGTGGCAGGCTGTGTTAGCGTTTGGTGGTGTTTATGCTACCGTTCCATCAGACAATCCGACCCACTATTAACAGATAAATCTGTAATTTGCATAGACCCTCATGACTCTCACAGGCCGAGGAGTCTACGCAGATTACACATCTTCTTTGTTACATTTAGCATCTGCTTCGTTTGCGTGGAGAAGGTCGATGGTGAAAAAATCTATGTTGGAATCTGAGCGCGCTGTTCTTGTAATGATATACACCCTTCGCGCATTGTGGCCCAGACAATGTTTGTGATATCAGGCCCATTATTTGCCGCGGCGGCTTTGGGGGGTGAAACAGGCTCAGACCCACAGCCTACCATCTCCAAGAAGCACAGATCCTCATGAGCCACCGCAGCTGCAGGGGCTGGTGAGAATCTTTGCCTCATCCTTGACAAAACTATCCAAGTCCATTTTCTTACATTTCTTGTTCTTTAGAGGAAGAAATTATTGAGATTTAAAACAATGACAAAAGGGGGAAAGACTTGCCACAAGAGGTATAGATGCGCATGAGCCACTGCAATTGCAAGGGCTTCACGAGGACCTATGCCTCTTGCTGTAGTCATCGACTGGATTTATATCGCTTTTTGCTCCTGGGGTGGAAGAAATATCGGTGACTAAATGGCAGACGTCTCCGTAGACAGCTATCGTCTGCGTTCTATCGCGTGTGTTCACAAACGTCATTTGATCGCTTCGGCACTTTATTGTCCTCCTCGGAATCCGTTGTTTTTTTTTTTTTTTTTTTCCTGCGAGCGCCGTCCATCTGCAAAGGACGTAGACGTCATTATTGTGACTTCCTGTGTGCTGTTCTGTGATTTTTGACCTTACGGCGTATGCCATAAGGTCCAAAATCACAGACGAGCACACATTTGTTCAGATATTGGTATTGTTGCTTCGCAAGGCGTGCAGATAATTATCTGAATGAATTGGCTTGGTACTTGTTTGACGCCTGTTGTTTGCACTGTGAAGTCCAGTGCGCGCGAGATTTAGTGTCACATCGAGCTTTCATATTAACTTGTAAATAGAGAGAGAGAGAGAGAGAGAGAGAGAGAGAGAGAGAGAGAGAGAGAGAGAGAGAGAGAGAGAGAGAGAGGTGGCAGATCGTCTGAGTGGGAGGAGAATAAAATGTTTGAAGATTTCGTCCAAAAAAAAGAACGGCATGTCATCACATGAGTGCGCAAGATTAAATAAACCTTTTTAGAAACATAACCAGGCAAGCGCAACGTACTACAAGAAAGACAGAGAGACTACGCCCTGTTCTAAAGCCTCGCGCCTTTGTCCCTGACCATTATGTGGCCGCACGCCATTGGCTATTATCTACCGCCATAATCACTAGCCGTGACCAGCATTTTCTAGCATCAACGTAAACTCCCATTTTTCGTATGCATGACTGACGAGTTAAAACCGGTTTGTACAAGATCCTGGGCCGATGTCGGCCGCAGAGGGCCCGGGCACAGTCGTGTGCTGGCCCATTGCGGGCGACGACGGCCCGAGGACCTTTTGCGCGGGAGGGGGAGGGGGGTTGTTTGCGGGTGTGGGGTGGGGGGGGGGGGGGTAAATACTTAGATTCAAGAATAAGTCTTCTTTCAGAACCTTTTTTTTTTGTGAAACCGTTAACTGATTTTACCCCAAGACCGAAATCCCCATATGTTGCCGTTGTTCTCTGAAGACTGCATTGCAGTGCAGGACACAGATCGACCATGATAGTTCAAGGGTGATGCCAGAATAGCTTGGCGCCCATAGGCGCCAAGCTATTCTGGCATCACCCTTGAACTAACATGGTCGATCCTAATCTTGCTGTGGTGTGTCTGGGGTAGAATGAGTTAATGACGATAAATTCACCGCTCTTCTCTCATTCGTCTGAGGAACTCGGATATAAATGATACCAGAAAAAGGCATAGATATTCATGTGCCCTTAAATCATTCGTGGGCTTATCAAGATCTGTTGACTTTTGCAAATGTTGTGCTTTCGTGGATCGTCTTAATGTTTTGCGTAGGGCGTATTGTGCGCACTGCACAATTCAGTGATTCCATTGTGCCGACTTCAGATTTAAGATCACAACATGAAGAATAGGCCTTCCTACGTACAGGCATTCATGCGAAACTTTAGAAACCGGAGAATATATTGTGCAAACTTCAGGTTCTAAAACTGCCAACTTGAAGCCTATTGTGCCTTTTGTGACAGGATGTAGAGAGAGAAGAATGGCGACCCATGTGGAAAACCATTTGTAGGCATAAACCTTTGTCCTACTCGGTGAAAAAGACACAGACAAAAACACGACTGATCTTTATCATAATATCAACAGCAAACATAGGTCATCATGAGCCTCTAAAGACATCAGGGGCTCACGGGAAATCTATGCTCCTTGGAAGAGGAGAAGTTTGATCCTGGAGTTTTTATAACAGTCCCCCAAGGACCCGTATCGGCGAGACCAAATAAGAGATAGAACAGCAATCTAAACAAACGTGCCGGGACTTTAATGGGCAGAATGAAAAAGACCAAGCCAGTGTAAAAACTGCCGAACCATTATTCCTGTCTGCTCCCTGCCCCAGATCCCGAGAAGTAGCCGACATAACATTGTGTGAGTTTGGACTTCATTGCCCGAGACAATAAGGTCCAAAATCTCAGACTTCGCAGACCAGGGCTGAGTTGCAGGAGTGAGCTTAGTCCTGCACCATCACCTTGTTTAGTTAGGACAAATAGCGGAGGACCTTGCTTAGTGGCTGGCAGGACAAATAGCGGAGCACCTTGCTTAGTGGCTGGCAGGACAAATAGCGGGGCACCTTGCTTAGTGGCTGGCGCAGGACTATGCTCACTTGTGCAACTGGCCCTCAGCACATTTTTTCCTCAGATTTCTAGAGGATCGGGGCTAGAGGATGTATGGGGTAGTGAGGGGTGAGTGTGAGGAGGTGTGGGGAAGGGCAGGAAAGAGTGGCTGGGTAGTGGAGGGGTGCGGTGTCTAAAGGCTTTGAAACGTTAAGGCGGTGAGATTTGTTCTTACAGTCGCCGCTGTCTTGTTCGGTATGTCTGCTGTTTGTTTGTCTTTCTGTAGTGTACATCTAAATCTATTGTGTCTGTATTTTTATGGCGGTCCATGCTCAGCTTTAGACCAGTTACATATTCAAGACACTTGCTAGTTTGTGCCTGTATGAGAAACCTGTCTTAAGTTCGCCGTACAACGTATGTTTATAGGCTAGTATAGCCGTTGCCTAGGGGGCGCTAGTATCGCCGAATACACGGTAAACAGAGGGCTTGAAGTTTGCCAGAAAGGTGCGACCACCACCCAACTGCAAGCGGCAAAGGACCTCGTGAGCCCCAGTAGGTGCGGAGGCTCATGCGGTTCTTGGCCGCTTGCTTGAAATTTGCTGAATGTTTAACCCCTTCAGTGCCGGAAAGATGCGAACGCCACCCATCTGCGAGAGGCAAAGAACCTCATGAGCCCCCCCCCCCCCCCCCCCCCCCCGCATTCGCGGGGGGCTCATGAGGTTCTTTGCCTCTTGCTGGCCCCTATTTACATCCGTGTTCCTCGGATCGATGGGGTTATTCGGTGCTGAATTTGCCCTGCTTAAACTCATTCTACCCCAGACACACCACAGCAAGATAAGAATCGACCATGATAGTTCAAGGGTGATGCCAGAATAGCTTGGCGCCTATAGGCGCCAAGCTATTCTGGCATCACCCTTGAACTATCATGGTCGATCTGTGTCCTGCACTGCAATGCAGTCTTCAGAGGACAACGGCAAGATCTAAGGATTTCGGTGTTGGGGTAGAATGAGTTAAAAGACATCATTTCGCGTCCATTGGGGTTAATTGTAAACCAGCGGTTCTATACGTGTCTATCAACTGTTCACCCGTTCACTCGTTTTACGTCTGTTGTTTTCTCTGTGTGTTTCAGTGTCGGCCAAGTCTCCACCCAAAGCGTCTCGAACCCCGTCACCCCCCGCTCTAATTCTGGCGTCCGCCGCCACCCTCCTGCCCGACCCGCTCAAGGCTTCCTCCACCTCCCCCCAGCTGGCCGCTTCACCCTACTATGCCGGGCACCCACTGCCAGGTACGCTTTGCACATAATTAACGTTAATTAAAGGTGAAATGTTCCACAGCTTAACGTTTTTTTTTTTTTAATCTAAGACAAAGGTCAGTGATTTCAAGGACCGTGGCACCAAGGACCGGGGCACCAAGGACCGGGGCACCAAACAGGGTTTGAGCAGAGTTTGCCCCTGTGACCTTTCGGCGGACGAGAGTCCAACGCTTTACCACTTGAGTTCCCCCCACTCCCCCGCTCCCCTTGCAGATGATGATGGTGGTGAGTGATGGTGACAGTTGTGGTGGTGACGGCCATGATCAATTGTCCACTTTTATAGCGCGCCGCGATCTACGTCAAATGATTTCCGGTCGTGTGTCTGAAATCGTCGTGAATTGAACGCCTAAAAGGACAAACCGTCCAAGGACAGTGGCAACAAAGTGTCGTCAGCAAGAGGCATAGATCCTCGTGGGCCCCCGCAATGCTGGGGCTCATGAGGATCTATGTCTCTTGCAGTTGAATCGTGTTCACTTGTTTTCTCGGCAGTCCTTGGTAGCGTGACAAGCCATCACACTTATTCTGAGTTGATACACTGGACTTCTTGTATTGAACTCATTGTAGCCGAGGTACGAAATACTCACATTTCGGACATACTCTTGAGGACTGCATCACATTTCAGCAGACAGATCGACAGATCGACCACGATAGTTCAAGGGTGGTGGCAAAATAGCTTGGCGCCTATCGGCGCCAAGCTATTCTCCCACCACCCTTGAACTATCATGGTCGAGCCATATCTTGCTGTGGTGTGTCGTTAAGCCAGAAAGCCGTCGTCCAACGAAGAGGAAACCACTTCACAGCAGACTCCTTGAAGGTTTTCTTCCGGGATGTTCCCCCGGACAAAATCTTCAATTTCTTGAGAGAATGCAATATTTTTAACAAGATCTGAGCATTCATAGACTATGTGACTTTCCTTCTTTTGCCCTTTTTGAGAGTCTGTAGACGTTTCTTTTAAAGACTCGTGCGACGTTTTAGCCTGACATTTTAAAGATATATTTACATCTTAGTCTTATGACCTTTCTTTTAGTCTGGCTGAGCAGATTTTTACCCATCCCGCCGTGAGATGGCCTTAGTCACCTGCTCGGCGTTAAACCCCAACAATCAATCAATCAGATTACCGCCTTTCCTTGTTGAGTATGTCTCTGCCTGTTGTTAGCCCTCTTGGTGGTCACCCTGTTGATTTCGCTTCCAGCCGCCGTTCGTCAGCCCAGCCCCCTCGTCTCAGGAGCGCACACCCCTGTGTGGGTCGGGACCCCTACCGCCTTGTTCCCCATTCCGCCGCTGACCTCCGCCATCAGCAGCCACGCCGCAGCGGCTGTTGCGGCTGCCGCCATGAAGGGACTCAACCGCAGCCCCGAGAGGGATGAGCACCAGGACACGCCGCTGAATCTGACCAAACCCAAACAGGTGAAGAGGTTTTGAACGTACCGACCCGAGCCCACAACGGCTCCAGTAGGCCTTTGCGTATTTGTCGGCGTGACGTCTGTCTTGCTGACGTCATGTCTGTCCGTCTCTTTCTTCTCTGTCAGTTTGTAGAATACGAGCGACCGAGATATTCTTATCGCGTCCTAAATGTTTCGTACTTCGTTTAAGGCCCGCCGTGTAATAGGCGATTACCCCTTGGAACGATCCTGATCATACATCGTTGTAGTGCTTTATCTATGGTTTTGCCAGCTGAATCTTTTCAATCTTATTAATCTGCGGCCACTTTTGTTTCACCGTTAACATGTTTATTTCTTTTGTGGTGTTAACCCATTGACCCCTAAGGCTGCATTTCCAAAGTTTTATTGGTGTCACTTAGTAACTATTTAATAATTCCAGGAGATCAATCGAACATGATCAGAGTCCGAAATAGCTCAGGCGGTTAAACGTCGGAGCAGGAGAGCGAAGGAAATCGCCGGGTCGTGGGTTCGAATCCCGTCCCGGCCCCGGTAGCTGGACTCACAATCCAGGGGGAAAAAAAACGGATTTGTCCGTTAAATGGTCCTGGTAAATCAAAGTGGCACAGTTGGAGTGCGCCTGAGTTGATCAGTGTTCAGGTCGTACTCCATAGGCAATAGATTTCCCTGTCCCCCCTTACCCCACCCGGGTCTGCCCTGGGGGACTTGGGTGGGGGTAGGTATTTTTTAGTTCCCAGGGTCACCCTGGTCAGCCCCACAGGGTGGGTTTTTCTCTCTATTCTGGGGCATGTGTTTCTGTCTACCCTTTGTCCATTCACCTGTATTTGCCTTTTTAAAACTCTCCCTACTGTCTGCACTGCCTGTAGCTCTTGATATTGGATGTGTGTTGCTAAATGGTCTTAGCTTTATTTAGGCCCATGTGTTAGGTTTATTTAACGTATTTGACCGGCTGGCGACATACATTCAATGTTCTGTTTCTTTTTTATTTTTTCACAAGCAGTGCAGGCACGTCCTGAGAAAGCCTTGTTGCTATCGGGACGTTAAGCAATGTACAATCAATCAATCAACCTGTCCCCCCATAACCCGCCCGTCAGGGCCGTCCATTATCACATCGGTGCCGTGGACGTTAAACACGGAACTAATCAACCAATCAATCGAACATGATAATTCAAGGGTAGTGCCAAAATTAGCTTGGCGCCAAGCTAATTTTGGCACTACCCTTGAATTATCAAGATCGACCCATCACCTGCTGTAGTGCGTTGGGGTTGAACGGGTTAAATACAACTATTGCTGCTTTAAACAGGCGATGAAGTTGGAGAGACTGCACCCGGACGACTACCCAGTGCTGGGGGCTGACGGCACGATCAAGAGAGAGCTCGACGTCACCCCTCCCCCAGCCCACAGCAACCACAACAAACGCACCCCGTCGGTCCCCGTCTCCGTGCCCGTGTCACAGCCCATGCCCACCCTGCCCGAGGTGTCCCAGTACCTGGGGATGCGACCCTTCGGCCTCTCGTCTCAGTACGTCACCAGCCCGTTCCTCAATTTGCCCACGCATCTAGGTCTTCCGGGCTTCCCTGGGCTGGGCCATCACCACTCGCAGCTCAACGGCAAGCTCAGCCCGTCAGACACGGACAAGGTGAGCGTTTGGCTCCGTAGGTGAAAGGTCCTCGGGCCGCTGCCAGCCTGAGTTGACCCGTGCACGGCATATACATTGGTACATAGCCGTGCACGGGACAACTCAGGCTGGCGGCGGCCCGAGTACTTTTTGCTCACTGGTTTGCTTTGGCTTTGTTCTTCTTCTGATCGACCATTTGTTGCTCACCGGTTTGCTTTGGCTTTGTTCTTCTTCTGATCGACCATTTTCGACCCCCCCCCCCCCCCAAAAAAAAAAAAAAAAAAAAAAAGAAAACAAAGAAGAAAAAAGAAAAAGAAGAAGATTAAACCGTGAGGCTCATTGAAAGAGAGAACAAGAAAACTTATACGGGTATTAGAGCCATATATGGAGTTTTTCCTCTGTCTTTCAAATCCCAGAAAAAGAAGTAATTTTTCACATTTCACTTTCTCCGGGATCCTTGTTTGCTGTAAGGGTAGTGATCATCGTTTTCATGGCAAATTCTTTAATCTTCTTTTCTCAAAATATTACAATGTACAAAGATGCACTTCTGTAGTACTTGAAACGTTCTTGTCATAGATGTATTAACCAGCCAGGATCTCGTTCTAATTATATCTTATTTCGATTCCATATTTATGTATTCATTTCTTGTGCTCATTATTTAATTAAGTCAACGGCAAATATGAAAAGTAGCAGATGTACCAGTTACTTCGTCCGTTTGAAAATAAAGTTCATTGTTATTTGTACCTTTTGCATTGTCCTTGGCACACTGGTTGTCTCCCTCCATTCGCTGCCGCTGATAAGGGAGACAACCAGTGTAAGCCCTTGGCTCATGCTCGCTGCTCGTTGTCTTCCCGTATCAAATAGTATCGAGGCATCCCTTCACTTCTGCTGCAGGAGTCGTTCGTCCAAGACCTCCTGGCGCGTCAGCTCGCTGCCTCAGCGGCCAGCAATCCCGTGTTCCCTGGGCTCCCCCCTCACATCCCCATGTACGCCAGCACGCCCTCCCCCTCCCTGGCGCCCCTCTCCTCCCTCCAGTCCGCCAAGGACTCGTCCCAGATGCCCGGGGCTTCGGACGAGCAGAGCAGCTACGTACAGCATCTTCAAAGTGAGTTGGATAGCGTCTCTTTGTAACGCCAGTTGTTAGCTCAACTCAACTTGTAACTCCTCCTGCCCGCGACACACCACAGCAAGATACGGCTCTACCATGATAGTTCAAGGGTGGTGGCAGAGTAGCTTGGCGCCTGCAGGCGCCAAGCTATTCTGCCATCACCCTTGAACTATCATGGTCGATATGTCTCCTGAATTGTAATGCAGTCCTGAGAGGATAACTCCAAAATGTGGGCATGTCGTACCTCGAGCGCAAGGGGGTTAAGCTATCGTGACTATGAATTGCGTTTTGCACGTTCCTTTAGATAAATGAAAGCTGTGTTGGGAAGGTGGGTGAGTTATCTTAGATTAATATACAAGAAACGCGACATGTTTCTGATTCGCGGGAAACACTTTTCTTTTTAAACTGTCGCATTTCAGTTTGCTCGTCAAGTGTCTGCCGAACCACGGGGCCGATACATATTCACAACTCACAAATTTGGGAGTTGTCCTCGGGAGCTCAAAAACACAGGTCGATCATGATACGGTTAAACCTGTCTAGGTGACGAACTGAGTAAGGCGACCACCTGTCATCATGGTCTTCATACTGCTACCTGCTTGAACCAGCTCTAAGGAAACCATTTGACTGAAGTTCAAAGGTGGTGCCAGAATAGCTTGGCGCATAGAAGCGCCAAGCTAGTCTGGCACCGCCCTTGAACTGGCTTGGTGGGTCTGTTTCCCTTCGTAATCTGTCAGCTGAATAGGTATACCATTTTTTTAGGGGGTGCATAGAAGGAGGGGGGGGGGGGGGGGTAGTGAGGTAGAAGGTGGTAGCAACGTCACCTCTCATTCTCACCACTTTGTTTGTTTCCCATCGCACACTTCTCGCCATCTGTTCAATGCTATATATTTTCATTCCCTCCCCTGATTTGTTCAAAATAATAATTATGATTACTTCCCCTGACGATGAGACACAACAGATGCATGTGCACTTTTCTCCCACATTCTTTACTCGTTTACATCCGCCATTTTTTATAGGTCAGCTTTTAGTTCTCTTTCCCCCCTTTGAATTTCCCCCACCCCTTTCTCCACACCCCGTTTTTATGTCATATTTATTTACTTTGCGAGACGAGTTTACATGAGAATGCATGTAATTTCTATTTTCCCCATTTTTAGAGGACAGCTGTTGGGTGTAAAGTTTCCAGAAAGTGGGACACAGGAAGCTGTTTATTTGTCGACGTTTTGATTATTTTGCATCAAGTCATAAGAATGTTATTTTCTGTGAGCGCGAAGCATGACGGCACCTGCTTCAGCCGATCAAACAAAATGGACAAAAACTCATTTGAAAAAAAAATCACACAAAATCTAGTTATGAAGCAGACTCTGTCTGACTCCGTCTGCTGCTTAACTTGAGTTTTTTTTTTTTTTTTTTTTTTTTTTTTTTTTTGGGGGGGGGGGGGGGGGGGGGGGGGGGGGGGTGGGGATGTTTTTTTTTATGCTTTTTTTAGATGTCTGGTACAAGCTACGTGTTTGGGCGATTAGAATCTGCGTGTCTTTCCAAATGAATTTTTCACGCTCAGATGCATAAGAGCAAGTTGATAATACAGGTTTTAATTTTTTTTGTAATGTGCTGGAAATGCCAAAAGTAAATACAGCAGGGATGGGCTGGGACTGTGGGGAGCTGACTGAAAGTCGGGTCGGAAGTGGTCAAGGGGAGTGAAGTGGGGGGGGGGGGTGTTAAAAAAAGAAAATAAATTAAACGCACTGCACTTTGAAGCTTACTTTGACATCGTTGTTTCATTCACTTGTTTGTCAAGTTTTCTTTTACTTTCCTTTTGTTCATTCATTTATATTTGCATCCCTCACCCCTTCCATGGCTTCTCATTAACCCATTCAGCCCTGAATCACTACAGCAGGAGATGGATTGACCATGATAATTCAGGCGCCAAGCTAATCTGACACTACCCTTAGATGAATTATCATGGTCAATCCATCTCCTGCAACTGGTACATAGACATTAAGCAATACCTCCACAATTTAAAAAATGGGACCTTGAGTGTGAAAAGATTAAAAACGTATGTCTGTTACTCGATATGTGACTTGTGCTAAGTAATAGTTATAATGGTTATTATTATTATTGTTATTATTATTATTATTATTATTATTATTATTATTATTATTATTATTATTATTATCATTGTCATTGCAGGTAAAATGTTTGGCGCTAAGATAATCCGCGCCCAGAGGGAGCGGTCCGACCCCAACCGCCCCCACATCAAGCGCCCCATGAACGCCTTTATGGTGTGGGCCCGGGAGGAGAGACGCAAGATCCTCAAGGCCTGTCCAGACATGCACAATTCCAACATCAGCAAGATCCTCGGTCAGTCGCCACTGCCTCGTCTCATGCCAGCAAGAGGCATAGGTCCTCATGAGCCCCTGCGGATGCAGGGGCTCATGAGGATCTATACCTCTTGGAGATGGATGGATCTCAGCGAAGAGACGCGATATTTACAAGGCTTGCTCACACAATGCTTACAAACTTCCATCAGCGGCAAAATACAGAAAACGTCGAATGTAGCAATCAAAATGGGACCCATTCTTTTCTTGCTGTTATATATCAAAACTTTCGCCGAGGAACTGCTGGCAGAAGAACAGGCTGGCTTCAGAGTTGGAAGAAGCACTGTAGAGCAGATTTTCAACTGCCGCGTCCTGATCGAGAAACATCTGCAGCATCAGCGCGAACTCTACCACAACTTCATTGATTTCAGGAAAGCATTTGATCGCGTCTGGCACGACGGACTCTGGCAAGTCATGAGATCGTTCAACATAGAGGAGGGACTGATCCAAATGATAGAAGCGCTTTACAAGAACGCCTGCAGCGCGGTTCTACTTAACAATCAGTCAGGCGAGTTCTTCAGGACGACGATCGGTGTCCGTCAAGGATGCCTGCTCTCTCCTGTCATTTTCAACATATTCCTGGAGAAGATCATGCAGGAAACCCTCCACGACCACCATACTTCAATCTCTATTGGTGGCAGATCCCTGTGCAATCTTCGATTCGCAGACGACATTGACCTCATGGCAGGCAGCAATAGTGAGCTCCAAAACCTGACAGACAAACTTTCAAGTAGCGCAGGGTCTTATGGCATGGAGATCAGTACGGATAAAAGCAAAGTGATGATCAACACCACAAGCGACAGCAGCAGCAACATTCACATGAACGGCCAGAAGCTAGAAGAGGTCAATAGCTTCAAGTACTTGGGAGCCACCCTGTCCAAAGACGGTAGTTCAAGTTGCATAGCAGAGATCCGTATCAGGATAGGTACAGCAACATCTGCAATGGCCAGGCTGGACAGGATATGGCGAAGTAACTCCATCAGCTTCACCATCAAGTACAGGCTTTACAAGTCCCTCGTAGTGTCTATTCTACTCTACGGCTGTGAGACTTGGACACTGCTTGCAGACTCAGAAAAGAAAATCCAGGCCTTTGAGAACAAGTGCCTGAGGAAGTTGCTCCGCATCTCGTACCGCGAGCACAAGACCAACGAATATGTACGGAGCATCGTCACTTCCCTGGTGGGCCCACATGAACCCCTTCTGGCAACCGTGAAACGGCGCAAGCTTGCTTGGTTTGGCCACGTGACCCGACACAACACCTTGTCCAAGACTATCCTCCAAGGCACTCTCGAAGGAAGTCGTCGGCGAGGTCGTCAGAGAAAGAGTTGGGTCGCAAACATAAAAGAATGGACCGAACTCGAGATGCCAGACTTGCTTGCCACCGCCCAAAATAGAACTCAGTGGAGAGCACTGTCTGTTGCTGCTGCCTTTCAGTCCCCCCAACGCCCAGTTCGGGCAAGGGACTGATGATGATGATGATATATCCAAAGTTTGTAATAAGCAATTTACACAGAAAGAGTGTTGTCGGGACATCTTAAACAGTGTAGTTATACCCGACTTTGGTATAAGCGAAGTAGAATATTAGATTTACTGGGCACGACAAGCACTATGACAGCATCAGCAAAACACTGGGTTAGTAGCTGCTGTTAGTCCGTTATTTAGAGAGTGGGTGGGTGGGTGCCTGGGTTGGTAATTGAGTTGATCCATGCAAGCAGAAGGCACAGATACTCGGGAGCCTCTGGGGCTGTTGGGGCACACGAGAATGTGTGTCTCTTGCGCAGATTGGTTTTCGCATATTGAAGAAAATCAAAGTGAAAACTGCAGTGTAAGCAGATCACACCCTGCGTCTTGACTTTGCCCGCACATTTGATCACACGCAGCAGCCTTACTTTGTGCGATCCTAGATTCAACCCCAACACCCTACAGCATGTGATGGATCGATCATGATAATTCAAGGGTAGTGCCAAAATTAGCTTGGCTCAAATAAAACTTAGGAAATTTCAGAGTTCGTGACTATAATTATATGCCTCCGCCCCTATCGCCATGTAAACATGTTTTAATTCCCACTTTGCAGGGGCCAAATGGAAAGCAATGTCCAACGCCGAGAAACAGCCGTACTACGAGGAGCAGTCCAGATTGAGTAAACTGCACATGGAGAAACACCCCGACTACAGATACCGGTATGTATTTGCCAGCGTCCTGTCCTCTGGGTTGATTACCCTTTTGCGCATTGGGTATTTTATTTTCGTCGGACCTGGCTTGTTCTTTACACAGATGTAGCGGGGCCTTTTCCCTCCTAAATGTATCTCTGTCTGCCTATACTCTAGGACGGGTGGACGGGTCACTAACTGTTGGGACTTTTTTTATTTTTTATTATTTTTTAAAAATATATATATATTTGAGTATATGTGTGCTGGTCTTTGAGCCGTAAGGTCCAAAATCACAGGCCAGCACACGACACTAGGTTAAAGTAATCCGTCCCCGCCTCCCCCCCCCCAAAAAAAAAAAAATAAATAATAAATAAAAATAAAAATCACTTTATTATTTCTCATCATCTCTTCCCTTTTGCACCAGGGGCTTGTTTCATGTCATTTGCTCGGTTTTTATTATTAAGCAGTGCAATTTTTTTTTTTATATAGTTCTGTAGGGTACTTTTAGTCAGTATGTAGGTTTGCAACGTCTGTACGCATTCGTCTTACGTTTTAGTGTAGTAACTTGTGCTAAGGTCGCTTTTGCAAGTTAGTTCCCAGTGCGCGAAATGGCCATCGGGCCGAAGTCGGCCGCCGCTGGCCCGCGCACGGCTGTGCGCGGGCCAACGGCGGCCTACGTCGGCCCGATGACCTTTGCGCACTGGGCAGTAGCATGCACACATGCACACTCTGTTAGTAGTTATTTTTTTATTTTGATTTTGTTTGCTGCTATTCTGAATTAGTTGTTTGTGTCACTAGAAAGTCTGTATTTTACTAGCATTGAAAGTAGTTTGGCTTGAATTAAACAAAAAGAACGCGAAGGGTGCGTTTGTTTGTTTGTTGTTTTTTTTTTCCATGAGTTTAAATTCACGAAACAAAGCTAGCATTCTCTCAGTGAATTTTAAAAGAATTGAAAAACGTTTAAAAAGAAAATGAAGTGTTGTAATCGTGAAAGACGTACGCTTAGTCGTTCGTTTGATAGCAGATTTATTTGTTTATTATAACTTTTTTGATGCTAATTAACCCTTTGGGTGTCGGTAGCGCTTTTTGTCGCGATGATCCCTGCAGGATGTCAGGCTGTTGTTATTCCTGCAGGATGTCAGGGTGTTGTTATTCCTGCAGATGTCAGGGTGTTGTTATCAAAGTCCTGCATTATGTCAGGGTGTTGTTATTCCTGCATGATGTCAGGGTGTTGTTATTCCTGCAGGCTGTCAGGGTGCTGTTATTCCTGCAGGATATCAGCGTGTTGTTATTCCTGCAGGATGTCAGAGTGTTGTTATTCCTGCAGGATGTCAGCGTGTTGTTATTCCTGCAGGATGTCAGGGTGTTGTTATTCCTGCAGGATGTCAGCGTGTTGTTATTCCTGCAGGATGTCAGAGTGTTGTTATTCCTGCAGGATGTCAGCGTGTTGTTATTCCTGCAGGAATCATCGCGACAAAAAAAGCGCTGCCGACCACGCACAGAGGGTTAAAACTTTGCTTTAACAACCTGACCGGAGGTGCACCAACTTTGCTTTGTGTACTAGTGTCGAGTTTTTTGCTTGATCATTTGCAATAATTAGCATAATTAAGTAGTGTAATTAAGCAGTACGTAGCGATGCCTATGTAGCGAGTGACACGAAAGCCCTTTGTTGCTTGCTGTCCTGTCCAGCCCTCGACCAAGGAAAATGAAAGCTCAGGCTCAACCCAAGACAGTGGCCTCCGTGGTCCCTGAATTCACTTTCCCCTCCGCCACTATCTCAGCTCAAGGGAGGGAACTCCTCCCCGCCTTGACGTTTGCAGGGGGGCTCTACCCGAGTTATGGGCCCATGATCCATCCTCCTCGTGAGGAAAGGTATGAGAGTGTGGGAAAGCCAAAGGACAGTGTTTGCCAGGCCTGGGAAAAACAAAAACAATAGAAAATTGCCGTTATTATATATATATATATATATATCTATTGAAATAAAATACATATCATTTTTTAAAAAATGACGCTCAGATAGTTCTCTACTAAACCATTTTGCAAGATTCTGAAAAGACTGAGGTTTGGGACCATGTGTCGACTGACTGGTAGCACCAGCGTATCTTTGACAACATCCCATAAATACACAGTTTTCGATATACGTAAGCCAGTTTGAGTTGTCTGTGATTTTGGACCTTCGTACCTCTAGCTGTTTGAAAGATAATAAAAAAAAAAATTAGAGTGAATTTCTGACATGATGATGGCAAATCGCCAGGGGACTGACCCAGTTTGTATTGTTGCTATGTCCCAAGTTTGTGTGAACTCATTGTTCCCGAGGTACGAGATCCCCACATTTTAGAGTTATCCACTGAGGACTGCATTACAATTCAGGAGACAGATCGACCATGATAGTTCAAGGGTGGGGGCAGAATAGCTTGGCGCCTACAGGCGCCAAGCTATTCTGCCACCACCCTTGAACTATCATAGTCGAGCCGTATCTTGCTGTGTTGTGTCGCGGGCGGGAGTTAAGCGAAGTAATTTATTCTACCAAAAAAAAAAAAAAAAATGTTTTCGGGACCGTTGGAAAAGAGTTGCTATGTCCAGCTTCCTTATATCTGACCTTGTTTTAAGCGGATTAATATATGTATGCTTAGATCTGCAAAGTCCAAACTCACAGACCAGAGGGCGTGACATCAAGAACACTAAGTCCAGATGAAACCCGCAAGCTTTCTATTCTTGCTTCTTAGGTTTAGCAGCCGTTCACAAGTGCTTCCACTATATCACCATTGCGCTACGAAGAACTTGGATTTTAATAGTGACGTACGTACAAGGGTCATAATTGTCCTGGTCTGTGATTATTGACCTTACGGCTCCGGCCGTAAGATCCAAAATCACAGACCAGCACACAGTCTTTTCCTTCCTTCTTTCCTTCTTGCGATCTGCACGTTGGGCCCATACTGGGTAGAGTACCCCTGCTTGTAACGCTTCTGAATTTCCTCTGCAAACGTGGAAAATCTATTACTGCTCTCAGATAATGATTTCAGGAAGTACCTGGAGTCATTAACATCAGTAAAATATGGGTGTCGTTAACCCCCCTTACGTGTGCAGCCAACGGTTCCGTTGGCTGCATGCACAAAGGGGTTAACTCACCGGAAACTATGGGAGTCATTCAACGCCATCATTACGAATCCTTAACACAGCCACGGAAAACATTTAGCAGTCCGCATCAATACAAACCCACAAGACAAAGTGAAAAGACAATTTGAATATTTATTTATTTATTTGTTTGTTTATTCATTATTTTTTATTTATTTATTTATTTATTTATTTATTTTAGGAATGGGTATCGGGCCTTGATTTGGAATGCTTTTTATCACCCCCTTTTTTCCCCCCCACTATGTTCTGTATGCACGAAAAGCGTTGTCAACTCTGTCAACTCTTCATGCATTATTTGTGCTAGACACTCTGTCGGCTTTTTAAGCACGAATTTACACATAAACATGTTTGTCCCTTCGGTTAGTGTGGCTGCGCTGCGCTCATAACCCGCAAATCTGTACAGAAGAACTTTGATCCCAGGTCTAGCAAGGGCTGTCCTAGATGTGCTAAACGTATTTTGAGTTGTTTTATTGTGTATTCACTATGAGTAGTCCACTACTAGCTTATTGCTTCCTAGTGCACTTGCATTAATAACTCCTTCTACCCCAGACACACCACAGCAAGATAAGGATCGACCATGACCTATGGGCGCCAATCTATTCTGGCATCACCCTTGAACTATCATGGTCGATCTGTGTCCTGCACTGCAATGCAGTCTTCAGAGGACAACGGCAACATTTGGGGATTTCGGTCTTGGGGTACAAGAGGTTAAAAGGATAGATTATCTGGCAGTGTGAACGTGGACGTGAGGCAACTGGCTCAGTTGCACGAGTGGGCTTAAATCCTGCGCCACTAAGCAAGGTTCCTCTGTAAAATGAGCACTTTGCTTAGTGGCTTACGCAGGATTGAAGCTCTCGCATGCGGCTGAGGCCTGACGTGCTTTTTCTAACACATTGCGTCCTGATGTCGTCTGAAGGATACACGAAGATCTGTCCAGTAGACAGATCAACTATTATAGTTCAGGGGGTGGTTCCAGAATGGCTTGGCGCCTTTTGGCGCGAAGCCATTACTTGGAACAACCCTTGAGCTATAATGGTCGACACATATCGTGTTGCATTATCTCAGGGCTAACTGGTTGAGTAGCAAATGGGTTTTGTTTATTGTGTCCGTGATAGCTGCCCTTATTGTGACGACAGGTTGCCTTCATGGAGATGGATTTTTAACATTTTTTTCTCTGGTTTACTTTATATCAATTCAAGCTTGTGTATATATATATATTTTTTATTTAATTTTTTTGTTGTTGCAAAGGCCGCGTCATTGACCAGCTTTTACTTTTGCAAAGGCTTTTTATTTTTTTTTTTTTTTTTTTATTTTTTTATTACCAGGTAGAGTTAGTTTTATGCATACGAAAATAATCTAACTCCATTGCCACGTCAATATCCAACGCGTGCACGTTGAAATCTAACCAGTCGCAACCGTTGTTACAATTGTGACTGCGTTATCCAACCCAGCCCAACCAATCACGTGGCTTGTTCATTGCAGCCCTCGGCCCAAACGCACGTGCATCGTGGACGGCAAGAAGCTGAGGATATCAGAGTACAAGGCACTCATGCGCAATCGCCGACAGGACGTAAGGCGCGTGTGGGGGTATGGGGACAACTCCGGGTCTTATGGTAAGCGTCTTAGGACTCGATCTTTTTTCTTTTTTTTTAAACGTTATACGCATTCGAGGCGTGCTGCCTCCGGATATGCGGGTTTCCGAACGCAGCACGTCTCGAAAGTTTTAATAGAAGAGAGATTCTGACTTATCATCCCTTTATGAAAGAGATTTCTGCATCGTCGCATCATATTGAGTGCAGTAGCGATACCATTTCATCTTCAAGATGCATTCTCATGAGTCAAGGCATTTTTGACTATCCGTGTACGTGCATCAGTGCTTAACTCATTCAGCCCGACGCACGTATCTCCCCAGTTTTAAAGGCGTCACCTAACGACTATGCACCTGTTGCAGAAGATGGATCGACCATGATAATTCAAGGGTAGTGCCAGATTAGCTTGGCGCCTGTCGGCGCCAAGCTAGTCTGGCACTACCCTTGAATTATCATGGTCGACCCATTTCCTGCGGTAGGGCGTCAGAGCTGAATGGGGTAACTCCTTTTCTGCCGGTTGTCGCACATTTTGTTTAAAAAATATTGTCAGTCTAATGCTCGACAGCCCTAACCGTCCAATGAACTTGGACACACACACACAATGGAGTCAGCAAGAGACATAGATCCTCATCATCCCCCGCTGATGCGGATCTATGTCTCCTGCATTTGACTCGTGTTCAATATTTCTTGGCTGTGACGGGGTGAATAGAAGCTCGATTTTGTTGTCATGTTCGCAGAGCAAGGGAAAATGAAAGAACGTGTGTGTGTGTCTGTGAATCTGGTGCAAGAGATCTGATAATTATGTGTGTGTTCTTCTTCTCTGTCTGCAGAGCAAGAAAACGGGAGCTCCGGACCAGGCTTCGACCCGTCCCAGTTCATGCCCAACTCCTCAGGGGCTGGCGGCGAGTCCTCGGGCCTGACCACCGACGTCAGCATGGGCGGCCACAACATGGACGGCTCCCCAACCATGGGGTCCCCCAACCACTCTCCTCTCATGCACAATGGCGCGGGCGACCTGGACGACTCGCGGGACATGGAGTTCGGCGACGGGAGCAACGATGAGTCCTTCGTGGAGGCGGCGGACGAGGACGACTTCTCGCAATCCGCCGACGCAGAGGAGGTGGCTCCTTCTGCGGTATAGCTGGGATGGAAATGGTGAATGTGGATCAAACTTGACTGCCCCGGCTTAGATGTGTGCTGGTCCGTGATTTTGGATCTTACGTAAGATCCAAAATCACGGACCAGCACACGTTTCTTGGCTGAGGAATTTTGAGGGGGATGACTTCTGACTGTGTGAAGACGAGGAGGAAGAGAATCACTCAGGAGCGAGTCTGGTTTCGAACACGGCGATGACTCGTTCTCCAGCAGGAGCTGTGGCTGTCCACTAAAGCCGATCTGGTGGTTTTCCCTCAGCCGTACAGCTCGGATTTCTTCCACACCTATCACCGTCATTCACTGATCGAATGGAGACCCGCCTACTTTGACCACGTGACTGGCTGTGGATTACATCCCTTGCTCACTATTGTACCACGTGACTGGCTGTGGGTTACATCCCTTGCTCACTATTGTGCTTCCATAATGACATATTTGTCAGAGAATGTGAGACTGATCACAAGATTAAATTGGGCTTCCACCGGGGAACGACGCGTTTGAAAGTTATTCTAACATGTGTTATGTCTTTTCTTCAGGTTTTAGGTTGTTGTTTATACAACACATAAAACACATCGCTCTTGGCGAGTCTTTTCATTTCGTTTATTATTGATTTTGTGGGCCGGGATTACATACCTCCTGAACGTCTGCCTAGTTTGTGTTTGTAGGAGATGGACTCCAGGCTCCAGACTATATAAGAGAAGGATGTGAGTAAAACGAAGAACTTTGCTGAACGATTAACAGTTCACCCTTGTTTGACCTCTTACGCCCCAGCTGTCCAGCATCTAGACACAAACAACCTGTAGATTTCCATGTGTGCATAATGTGTTAATGTCAGATCTGACTGTAGATATGGTGCTGGGCGGTAGTGTGTTTGTGTTACAAGGTCACAGGGTCATCTGTCATGGACAAGGTCATCTTGTTCGTCAATCAATATATGTATTGTTAAGTGCGAGTTTTTTTTTTTTTTTTTTTTTTTTTTCCGTTTTGTTTTGTTGTGTTTTTCTTTTCGACGGACACAGGGTCAAGACTAAGTGGTTGTTTTTTTCTTGTTACAAATTGACCACAAAATGACTTCTTCAATGAGTTTTCAAGGTCGTTTGGAGGACAAGCGTTTTGGAGGACATACGCACATTGAGTTTCTTCCAGCAACGTCTATCTGATTGTGAGTCGCAGTAAGCTGCAGCTGATTGGCTGACGTGTTATTAATTAATAAAATAATAGTGAATGTGTTGCGGGCCGGCTGTCAGAAGCGGACTGATGAAGTGAGATGTGCACAAGGTAGCTCTTCGAGTCAGTCCTACCTTCTACAAAGTGGCATAGATTCCCATGAGCCCCTGCAGCCGGAAGGCTGCAGGGGCTGATGAGAATCTATGCCACTTGCTTGCAACAATCGGCCTCAGTTGCATCCTCATTTTGAGGTACTCCTGGTTCACTCCCTGACTGTGTACAGTTTCGTTGGGACAGAAAGATTCACTCGATCTCATTAGTTATGGTAGGTCTAGACACAAAACGCGCTCACGGAGAATGGCTACTGTCTGCGGAAACGGCTCGACTTGGTGGCACACAAAAAGACGGAAGGGAAAGTTCGACTAAAGGATGTCAAAGGTTTAACATTGCTATGAGATGCATTAGCAATGGACCACTGACGTCACTATGTCAAACGTATCCTGTCTGTGATTGTGGACCTTACAGCGTAGAAACGTATTGTCCAAAATTACAGATCCGCACACAAATTATGTTAAAAATTGAAAAATAAGCATTTGAAGCTTATTTCGTCTGTCACGAGAAACATGGACTGGAAAATAAATATGGACTGGAAAATGAACTACATTTTTTTTTTTTTTTTTTTTTTTTTTTTAAAAGAGCACAACGACGCATCTCTTCTGGTGTGAGAGACCTCTGCCCACCATCGGCCATTGTATAAATTCTAACGAATCCTCACGACCTCTCACAAAATAATGTTTTATGTACTTTTCATCGTGGTACATTTCATCACAATCATTGTATGTATTTGTGTGCTGGTCTGTGATTTTGGCCCTCACAGACCAGCACACGGTCTCGGAAATCGAATCTGTTCTTAGCTTCATGTATAAACGAACAGAAATTTGGGATGCTTCGTTCGGTGGGTCCTAGACTGGGGTGGTGATGCATGTTCAGCTACAAGTGTGAGTTATTCTCAACTTCACACATTAAGGAAATCTATCGTGCATGCATTCTAAGTATTTAAACATGTTAGAATCTGTGGCTTTGAACCTTGCAGCTAGGATCTGTAAGGTTCAGTATCACAGACCCGTACACATGTGTACTGCAACTTGCTGACTTAAAACTGTCTGAGTTGGCTATTTTTGTCGTAGCTAATGAAAAAAAAAAAAAAAAAAAGCGTTCGACACTGTGAGCAGGCAAGGCATGTGGCAGATCCTGGAGCGACTTGGCTGTCCCCCAAAGTTCCTAAGCATGATCGTCCAGCTCCACGAGGACCAGCAAGGCCAGGTTAGACTCAACAGTAACCTCTCAGAACCATTCCCCATTATCAACGGCGTGAAACAGGGCTGCGTGCTGGCACCAACCCTCTTCACCATCTTCTTTAGCATGATGTTGAAGCAGGCCACAGTAGACCTCGACGATGACGATGCAGTGTACATCAGGTATCGTCTCGATGGCAGCCTGTTCAACCTCAGACGACTGCAGGCCCACACCAAAACCCTAGACCAACTGATTCGTGAGCTGCTCTTTGCTGATGACGCTGCCCTTGTTGCACACACAGAGAGAGCCTTGCAGCGCATCACATCCTGCTTTGCAGATGCTGCCCAGCTCTTTGGACTCGAGGTCAGTCTGAAAAAGACAGAGGTACTTCATCAGCCGGCACCCAAGGTAGAGCATCGCCCTCCCCACATCACCATCGGCGAGACTGAACTGAAGTCAGTACACCAGTTTACCTACCTTGGCTGCATCATCACGTCAGATGCCAAGCTGGACAAGGAGCTTGACAGCAGGCTGGCAAAAGCGAACAGCGCTTTTGGGCGACTTTTCAAGCGGGTGTGGCACAATCAACAGCTGAAAACGGGCACCAAGATCAGTGTGTACAGAGCTGTCGTCCTCACCACCCTGCTGTACGGTTCCGAGTCCTGGGCCCTCTACCGCAACCAACTACGACTCCTCGAACGCTTTCACCAGCGCTGCCTGCGTACCATCCTGGGCATTCACTGGAGTGACTATGTCACCAACGTCGAGGTCCTTGAACAGGCAGAAACTATGAGCATCGAGGCTTTGTTGCTGCGGACACAGCTTCGCTGGGCGGGGCACGTCTCCAGGATGGAGGATCATCGCCTACCCAAGATCACTCTGTTCGGCGAGCTTGCTACTGGACACCGTGACAGAGGGGCACCAAAGAAGAGATACAAAGACGGTCTCAAGAAGTCACTTGGTGCCTGCCAAATTGACCACCGCCAGTGGTCTTCGCTTGCTGCGGACCGTGACACCTGGCGCTCCACCATCTACAAGGCAGCCGTCTCCTTTGAGGACTCTCGCAGAGCTAACCTTAAGGACAAACGGCTCAGGAGAAAAAACCGAGTTGCCGTAACTCAGAACCCTGACCAGACCTTCCCCTGCAGCCACTGCGGTCGAACCTGCCTGTCCCGGATTGGCCTCCGCAGCCACGAAAATGCCTGCAGACGACGTGAGCAAGCCCTATAGAATCTTCGTTCGCGAAGTCAAGCCAAGGAGGAGGAGGAATGAAAAAAAAAAAAAAAACGTTGCTGCTTGTATCAATTAAGGTAAACCTTCAAACAAAAAGCGTTTGAACAAATGGTGTCTGAGTTCAGACATGGAAAAAAGAAATTCGTTTTGTTGCATTCATTATTTGTTTTGCCCCTAAGTAGTTCACACTTTTGGTGCTAGTTTTGTTATCATATTTACTGTACTTTGTTTCTCAGATATTTTGAACATGCAGGACTAACAAACAAACTTTGCTTGTTTGAAAAACAGATCTGACTTTTATTTTATGCATGTATACATGTATCTGTTTAGCATTTCATGACGCATGTGTACTGCCCTATGATTTTGGACCTTACGCCTTCCAGGCGTAAGGTCCAAACTCACAGACCAGTACACATATTTTATGAGCCAATGTACATTTGAAAGTTGAGGATGATAGGGTTATGCATTTGTAATTGCGTTCTGTGTACCTTCATTGAAAGGGTGGCGTTTCACATCCCATGTTTCTCATCAGCCTCGAGTGTATAACATCTTTTGATGCCTTGATAAACTGTTTCCTGCGTCCCTTTTATGTCACTGCATTGAAAGTGTTATGGCTTATGTTTGGCGAGTCAGTGCATCTGTGAACCACTCAAACCTCCAAGCGGCACAGACCCTCATGAGCACCCTATGTTCAGTCCACATAGCGCCAAATACGTAGATCTACAAGACAACTCCAGACCCTATTTCTGTCTTGCGAAGGTAAAAGACTAGTGAGCCAATTTTAGTTAAAAGCGAGATTTATATTGTCATACAATGAACATCTGGCTTTTCACAATAATATTTATAGGTGTATTGTTGTTAACCCTTTTGGTGTCGGTAGCGGTTTTGGTCACGATGATTCCTGCAGAAATAACAACACCCTGACATCCTGCATGTTTGGAAAGATCTGGGAAGAGGAGGTGATGCCGGCTGACTGGAAGGAGGGGTACCTAATCAAGCTTCCCAAGAAAGGCGACCTCAGCAAGTGTTCCAACTACAGAGGAATCACCTTGCTGTCAGTACCAGGAAAGGTCTTCAACAGGATCATCCTGGAGAGAATGAAGAGCTCCGTTGACCCCCAGCTGAGAGACCAGCAAGCAGGATTCAGGAAGAACCGATCATGTACAGACCAGATCGCCACTCTCCACATCATCGTGGAACAGTCTCTGGAGTGGAGCTCCCCGCTGTACGTCAACTTTGTGGATTATGAGAAAGCATTTGACAGTGTGGACCGAGAGACTCTGTGGAAACTCCTACGACACTACGGTGTACCCACAAAGCTCGTCCGCCTGATCAAGAGCAGCTACGATGGCATGACATGTCGCGTGATCCGCGAAGGGCAGTTCACCAGGGAGCTCCAGGTCAGAACTGGTGTCAGGCAGGGGTGTCTGCTGTCTCCGTTCCTCTTCCTACTGGCCATAGACTGGGTCATGAAGATGACCACAGAGCACAGACGAAGTGGAATACAGTGGACACTGTGGACACAGCTTGACGACCTCGATTTTGCAGACGACTTGGCATTACTGTCCCACACTCATCAACAAATGCAGGACAAGACCACGAGGCTTGCTGACATCTCGTTCCAAGTGGGCCTCACCATTCACAAACAGAAAACAAAGACAATGAGGCTGAACGCAACCAGGGAGGAACCAGTCTTGCTTGCTGGCACCCCGTTGGAGGAGGTGGAGTCCTTCACCTATCTCGGGAGCATCATAGACAAAAAAGGCGGCACTGATGCAGATGTCAGAGCACGAATCGGTAAAGCCAGAGCAGCCTTTCTCCAGTTGAAAAAAGTGTGGAGTTCCAGAGAGCTGTCACAACACACCAAAGTCCGGATTTTCAACTCCAATGTAAAAGCAGTTCTCCTATATGGAGCAGAGACTTGGAGATTGACAAAAACCACAGTCAACAGAGTACAAGAATTTTGAAAATCCACTGGCCAGAGAAGATCAGCAACGTCAGACTCTGGGAGAGAACAGAGCAGATAACAGCAGAGAATGAAATTGGGCGAAGAAGATGGGGATGGATCGGTCACAGTCTGAGAAAGCCAGCTTCCAGTATCACTAGGCAGGCATTGTCATGGAACCCCCAGGGAAAGAGGAAAAGAGGTAGGCCCGAGAAACTCCTGGCGTCGAGACCTCCAAGCAGACATCAAGAGACTGGGAACCACCTGGAGTAGAATCGAAGGAGAAGCACAGGACAGGAGTTGCTGGAGGTCTCTCGTCGACGGCCTATACCCAGGTAGGGGTGACAGGCGTAAGTAAGTAAAGTGACATCCTGCAGGAATAACAACACCCTGACATCATACAGGAATAGCAACACCCTGACATCCTGCAGGAATAACAACACCCTGACATCATACAGGAATAGCAACACCCTGACATCCTGCAGGAATAACAACACCCTGACATCCTACAGGAATAACAACACCCTGACATCATACAGGAATAGCAACACCCTGACATCCTACAGGAATAACAACACCCTGACATCATACAGGAATAACAACACCCTGACATCCTGCAGGAATAACAACACCCTGACATTCTGCAGGAATAACAACACCCTGACATCCTACAGGAATAACAACACCCTGACATCCTGCAGGAATAACAACACCCTGACATCCTGCAGGAATAACAACACCCTGACATCCTGCAGGAATAACAACACCCTGACATTCTGCAGGAATAACAACACCCTGACATGCTACAGGAATAACAACACCCTGACATCTTGCAGGAATAACAACACCCTGACATCCTGCAGGAATAACAACACCCTGACATCTTGCAGGACTAACAACACCCTGACATCTTGCAGGAATAACAACACCCTGACATCCTGCAGGAATAGCAACACCCTGACATGCTACAGGAATAACAACACCCTGACATCCCGCAGGAATAACAACACCCTCAATAACAACACCCTGACATCCTGCAGGAATAACAACACCCTGACATCCTACAGGAATAACAACACCCTGACATCCTACAGGAATCACCGCGACTAAAACCGCTGCCGACACCCAAAGGGTTTAAGTATTCACACGGGCAAATTTGTGCTGGTCTGTAATTTTGGACCCCACAGCTCGGGGCCGCAGGATCCAAAATCACAGACCAGCACACCATTACTGGAGAATAATGTCTCATATTAATAATGCGAATAATCTCTACTTTCATCTGTAGTCCCGTGAGTTGGGAGTTGACAGGAAAGCTGAAAGACAGTCTCTGTGTTACCATTAAACTGTCATCTCAGCGCCCTGCAGTATGTTTTATTTTATTTTTAAGTGAAGAGCTTAACGTGCTTTATCTCGATTATTACTGAACAGGAAAAATTAATCCCATGCTGGTCGATGTAGCCGCTCTAAATAGACAAAAATTACGCTTTTAATTTCCACGATGTCAGAAGAAAAAACGAGCATGCTCCTTTTCGTTTAAGTCGTGTTTACGTAGCATAAAGGTGACGGTGATCATAATCGCGTGTGCTGCTCTGTCATTTTGTACATTACGGCTTCAGCCATAAGGTCCTAAATAACAGACCAGTCCACATATAAAATATAATGAATAGTCTTCCATTTTAACTCATTCGAGACGAACTGCATTCAGATACGCGGCTTCAGGATGCCGCAGTTCGTCTCGAATGAGTTAGACGTCTCTGAGTGAAGATCTTTGCCAAAAGTCTAGAGGTTGATTCACTGGAGATATGACGATAAAATATCCAAGTGGGCGTTTATAAAAGAACAGCTTGGCTGGGTTCAAGCAAAAGCAGTTGTATAGTAACATACAAATAAAGATTTTTGTACTTGCAGATGTCCTTGTAACATTTACGGCTGCATATCATAAGCTATTGAACAATTGTTATCACGTGTATCATTTATAAAGTTTAAGAAATCTCAGTATCATCTCAGTCCACTGTCTCATTTGGTATTTTACAATGTGTATCATCAGCACACCGTTAAATCATCAACATGCTATAAACCTTTAACTTTTCCCCACGACAATCTGCTGAGAGGGCAGTGTATTTATGAACTCATTTTGTATTTTATTTTCAAGCATTTAGCATATATTACAGGCTCGATATGCAATACATTGTATCTTTGTTCTGATCTCGTTTTGTGCATTTTAACTGCCGTCTCATTGTTATTTATGAATACGCGCACAATTTATTTCACTAGCCATTGGAGTTGGGGCTTTTTCTAGATAAGCACGAATGTTGAGGGGGGGGGGGGGGAGGGGGGTGGCGGGCAGGTGTTAATATGGGTGCACAAGAATTTAATTTACTTTTTTTTTAACGATATGGATCGATTGATATCATTAACAACAACAGTTAACCCGTTGGCTGTTAGCGCTTTCTGTCGCGATGATTCCTACAGGTAGACACCCCATACCTTCCTACAGGAACACAACCCATGCCTTCCTACAGGAAACAATCCATACCTTCCTACAGGAACACAACCCATACCTTCCTACAGGAACACAACCCATACCATCCTACAGGAACACAACCCATACCTTCCCACAGGAACACAACCCATACCTTCCTACAGGAACACAACCCATACCTTCCTACAGGAACACAACCCATACCTTCCTACAGGAACACAACCCATACCTTCCTACAGGAACACAACCCATACCTTCCTACATGAACACAACCCATACCTTCCTACAGGAACACAACCCATACCTTCCTACAGGAACATAACCCATACCTTCCTACAGGAACACAACCCATACCTTCCTACAGGAACACAACCCATACCTTCCTACAGGAACACAACCCATACCTTCCTACAGGAACACAACCCATACCTTCCTACAGGAATCATCGCAACAAAGCACTACTGACAACCAAAGGGTTAACAATGTAAATTGATTCACTTGGAGAAAAAAAATCATTTATCCACCGTCGCCCCTAGGGTAGTTGTATCTAATTGTAATGACGACAAACGATCTCATTAGGCCAGTTCGCAGGTGTAAGTCTCATAACAGCAAATTAATCTCCAATCAAAAGAAAGGAATAAAAAACAGATATTTTCCAATGAAATTCTAAATGATATGTATGAATTACAATAATGTTTAGATTGTGAGATTCATTTCTTGTCGGGATTAATTTTCTTTCGTGATTCATTACCAACAGTCTGGAAACAAATCCAGACTTGAACACATCCTAGCCAACATTTTTTTTGTATTATACAAATCCAAAAGTGTGCTGGTCTGTGAATTTAGACAAAATCACACTCCAGCGGACACATGATTTTCTGCATCCAATCCATTTGTCTTAACCATGATTCCTTAGGGATAATCCTATCAAACGTCCTATCCATGTTTACTGAGAGCTAGCGAGATTGGACACGGTTTGAGTGAGACCACTTAGTAGTGAAATGCACTCCATGTCATTTTGCTCGTGCCAAATTGCTCAATGAACCGAATCCATCAACTAATCGAATAATTTATACTAATATATACATATTATCCAGCTACCTGCATGCGAACGACTATAAACCTGTATGTACCGACAAATGGTACTTATTAATATGTACATAAATCTTATTTCTGTATAGAAAACTGCACATGTAATGTTGTGATGACAACTACAATGTATATAATTTTATTTTTTAGGACAACTTGCTATGTCTAGAAATGTGCGCTGGTATCAAATTTGGAACCTGTAATGTCCAATATCACAGACCTGCATACAAATAGTCATATCACTGACTTAGTCCATCGTTTAGTTTGGCCAATAGTCTTTTTTCGTTACGGTGAAAATTTATTAGAATTAAGAAAAAAAAAATGTAAAAAAAAAAATCTAAAATTGAACGCATTGAGTTTTTGATTTCTGTACAAGTTGTAGTTATTGTATGTTAACTCTTTCGCGGCCAGCCGCATCCGGATGCGGCTAGCCGCGAATGAGTTAACCCCCTCTGTGCATGCATCCACCGGCACTGTTTACAATACCGGTGGCTGAATGCTCAAGCGGTTAATAGCCCTTGTTTACGTCGCCATTTTTCTGTCGCTGTACGACCCCAATGAAACCGCAGATTATTGCAACAGGCCACGGACCACAGTGGTGTTTCCGTACTGTCCAGTCTCTTAGCCTTAGTCAGTCCCAGTCATCCCCTAATTGTTCAGTTCCTTAAAAAACACTACCGCCCACCAGCTACACATTTGCCATGCACAAAAACAAAAAAAAAAAAAAAAAAAAAAAAAAAAAACAGCACATGACCCGTCTCATTTCTTGGCTATGAAACTGGTTCCTTACCAACCCCACACCCAAGCACAGCTGAAATCAGCGTGCCCCTCAAATCACTACGTCAAAGGCAACTCAACATAGGCCCACAAATGTCCACTGGATAAGCTCACGGATGGTATGAATCAAAGCACCAAACATGTCTCCTCTCAGCTAACCACAAATTTCCAGCAAATTCCAACATTCAGCCCAACTGCAAATTTTCAAACAAGGCAAAAATTATTTTTAAAAACACGGAGCCTTGCACTGCCTGACCTTCCCAATTTAAATGTATACCGTGACCAACAACGCCGGTACATTGGGGTGGCGTTTGTTAACCACAGTCAGCCGAGGACCGAAATCCCCATTGAAGTTGCTCTCTGAACGACTGTATTACAATTCCAGAGACAGATCGAGCATGATAGGCGCCAAGCTGTTCTGGCACCACCCTTGAACTATCATGCTCGATCCGCGACTTGCTGTGGTGCGTCTGGGCTGAATGGCTTAATACAGCTAATTTGGTAGAAACAAAGTACAGCATGGTGTTTTTCTGTTAAGTGCATTTCTTTACAAATCTTCATGTACACAAACGATTGCTGGACTGGGAAAAAAAAATCTTACTGTAGAAAATTGGTGTAGGTTCTTCCATTATTTCTCCATTATTTATTATGTCGACAAAAAAACATTGGCTCAAATTACTTTAGTTTGCATTTTTCGCCCATAGCGAGAACCTTGTGAACAGTATAATGATATTTTAACAATCTTTTATTAAAATTGTTGGTCAATTAAAAAATACTTATGAAGTGGCGTGAACAGTGTGATAGGTCCTCGCTTATACATGAAAAGTAAACGCACAAACTTGGTTGTAAGGCTCCAAATTGCCAAGAATATAAATCACAAACCTAAGCTTTGGTAGGTACAGCAAACATACCAAGGGAAATTACTCAGCGCTGGACAAACAAACAATTAGACAATTGTTTGTTTGTCCAGCGCTGAGTGATTACCCTTGATGTGTGTAAGTGCATGTAATGATCCTTAATGCTTTCTCGCCTACGTTGTACATTGGTCGCTCATTGTGAGTAGCCCACCCCACTGTACACAAGGATTTGATCATCTGTTCAAAGAAGTTTGTTACGCTAGTTCCACTGTCTATATAGCGCTGATCGGCATCTGTTCAAAGAAGTTTGTTACGCTAGTTCCACTGTCTATATAGCGCTGATCATCTGTTCAAAGAAGTTTGTTACGCTAGTTCCACTGTCTATATAGCGCTGATCATCTGTTCAAAGAAGTTTGTTACGCTAGTTCCACTGTCTATAAATAGCACCATATAATTCTGTTTCTTTTAACCCTTTTAGTTGAACTCATTCAGCCCGGCGCACGTAGGCCCTATTTCCCAATTAATTTTGCAGGCGTCATCTAACGACTATGCACCTGTTGCAGGAGATGGATCGACCATGATAATTCAAGGGTAGTGCCAGATTAGCTTGGCGCCTGTCGGCGCCAAGCTAACCTGGCACTACCCTTGAATTATCATGGTCGACCCATCTCCTGCTGTAGTGCGTCAGGGCTGATTGGGTTAGCACCCTTGTGCATGCAGCCGTCGGTATTGTATATAGTACTGATAGCTGCATGTACAAGCATCTTCAGTTTAATGTTTTTCTTTTTTTCGAGAATTACTTTATGTCGTTTTATGTACAGAGAAAATTAAATGGCTGGAATAGGATTTTTAGCGTGATCTTGTTATGAAAAAAAAGTGATTTGTCAATGCACGTATTTCGTAGTGAGTGCATGTGTGTTCGTGCGGAATGCGTCCGGGAGGTTCTCCTAATATTTGACTTATGATTGCCACGGTTGTGTAGCGTAGTTTTTGTACGTAAGAAAATAGCAAAAAAACATGACTTCCAGAGTGTATTCAAAGCAATAATTGTGAGTAGTTTCACTGGACATCGATTTTGTCATTTGTATGTTTGTCAACTGATAAGAAAACTGTGAGTGTGCGACTGTTATTGTTATCAGTGTTTAATTTGATGTGATTATTTGCATGATTGTACTCCGCCAATTCATATATGCAGCTGGATGTATTTTAGATCTTCCTGTATTGGCGCATTTACTTCCGGTTTTTGATAGCGACCGTTTACATTTTCAAAGCAATAAACGCCATCTAGTAGACTGGCCAATTGTGTCCGCAGGGGTTGCGACTATGTACAATAATTGTGTGCAGGTCTGCGATTTTGGACCTTAAGGTCCAAAATCACAGATCTGCACACGTGTTATATTGGTCCGTTGCTGCCACGCATTTTGATGTCAGTAGAGCTGTTGTAAATCTATCTCTGATGCATTTTTTAATGTAAACAAAATCTAAAAACATTTTGGGCTGCCGTGACAAATTTCATGATTGTTTTTCAGTCCACAGACACAAGATAATTTATAATTGTTACTGTATTTGTGGCTATAAAAGCTAAGTTCTCAGAGCAATATAATATACGATATTTTTGCTCTTTATTGTTCTGCCTTTATCGGTAGTTTCTCTCTCTCTCTCTCTCTCTCTCTCTCTCTCTCTCTCTCTCTCTCTCTCTCTCTCTCTCTCTCTCTCTCTCTCTCTCTCTCTCTCTCTCTCTCTGTCGCGATTTTCGACTGCCGTTCTATGCGCCAGCGAGGACAACTGCATCCTGTTGAAAACGGGCCGTCACTCCTTCGTCATAACGGGCGTGACAACACTGGTTTTGCATGACTGTTTGGATACTATTTCGCCGGACATGTTAACAGATTCTTCTCAGAGAGTTGTACAAGAAGTCAGAGAGTTTTTGAACATTACTGGCGGTCGAATCCAAAATATATCAGACCATTAATTTTTCCATTTTCTTTGCAAAACAAGGACGCCTCTCTCAGTCTCGGCAGTATCAACACCGTTATTGCTGACGCAAATAGGAATCGATGTTGTCTTGCCATTTTGTTTGACTTGTCTGAGATTTTGGATGATCTGACGGACTTTACATCCAGCACATTTTCACTGTGTGATTAGTAGACGGAAGGGCTTCCATATAATTTATTCACCCCGTAGCTGTTACTGACGTGTTACTGACGATACCGTTCGGCGGAAAAGACGCGTGATTACGTCATGACCTACGTGACTACGTCATGATCTAACCACGTCACTACGCCGTCTTTTCCGCCGAACGGTATCGTCAGCAGCAGTCAAATGGTTAAAGTGGGCAATACAAAGCAAAATCCACCACTGGCCAAAACATGACACTGTCAGAGCTAGACATGCATCCCGTGGACGTGCGCATTTTCTCAGTGACCCACCACCATCATGTTTACACACGGTAACACGATCTTTCTCAAGGATGTTTACTATATTTTGTCTGTGAAGTGTTCAATGTAATGATTATGCATGTAATGATGTTCGGTAGAGAACTGATTTGTGAATAGGCTGGTAGTGGTACGAGTGCGTGTACCCTTTTGTTATTTTTGTCTGTGAAGAGAGGAGTTGGCACGTATGTTTGGAGCCTCGTGACGAAAATCATTGTGACGTTCTGCTTCGTTCAAGACGTCTGTGTGTTATCGCTAATAATGACAATTGCACTCTTGGGAGCAGTCTGTAAAAGACTGTGCCAACTTTGGGAGATGGTCAAACATGACAGTTCAAGGCTAGTGCCATATTAGCTTGGCGCCTTACCAGGCGCCAAGCTAATCTGGTTGTGCTCTTAAACAATGGCCTGTCCACATGTCACTGTGATGTGTTTAGGGTGCGTGTGTTAAGAGGTACGTATTTTGGGTCTGGTTTTGTTATATTTGCATGTTGATGACTCTGTGTATTGTTCTTGTACACACAATGTGATCTCTGGTTCTCAAAATACGTTTCGCTGACAGCTTGATCAGGTTTTTTTTTTTTTTTTCTTTGTACCTTGGCACAATCTTTCATTTGAAAATGTGAAATAATGTTGCGATTTTTTTCAAGAATATTAGATGGTTTGTTAGATTCCAGGCTTCTTTTAATATATTATTATATAATAAAGATTAGCCGCTGTGAAAAAAACGCGAAAGCAAGCCTAATGTGGATTATTTCGAAGTCTTCTTTTAGACATGATCTACACGTATTGCATTTTTAATTCCATTTGTCCGCCGTGAGATGGCCTTAGTCGCCTGCTCGGCGTTAAACCCAAATAACAATAACAACAATAATTCCATTTGTTCACAAACTGTTTAATGTCAGAAAGAATAGTTTCTTTTTTCACTTGATGGGAGTGAACCTTTCACAACTAACGCCTTCCATCTGAAAGAGGTGTATTGTTCCTTCCTGAATTATGACTGAAATCAATTCATTAACCCCCTTGCGCATGCAGCCTTCGGTAGTTTACAGTACCAGTGGCTGCATGCGCAAGAGGGTTAAAATTTCTTCTTTTTTTTTTTGGTCACGTCACTTACTTATTCTCTTGACGCAGCCTGTTTCTCTCAGGCCTATTTGTTTGTGCCATGTTCGCGCGTACATTAATCGTATCACCCTCTCGTGTATTAGATATGGATGCGTATTACACTCCCGTGTATTAGACATGAACGCGTATCTCATTCTTGTGTATTAGACATTTGGATGTTTGCCTGTTTATCATCATGACCATGTGCATCGATTATTGTATCAATGTATACCTGACTACACACTTGTTTTGTATTGTATTCATGTCATCGTATGACACACCTACGAAGGACAGAAAGCACACAACTCTGCTTCCAAGGCTACAGTTACGCAGGTCTACTATAGTTATAGATTTGATACTATGATTCTTTTTCCTCGGTGGCGACTAATAAACGTATGATCTGATTCGCACAAAGATTTTTTTTTCATTTTTATTTGTAAACTGGTTTGGAGTCCTCTGTAAGAGATGTTGCATCCATGATATCTAAAAGGGTAGTGCCGGATTAGCTTGGCGCCAGGCTAATCTGGCACTATCCTTTTAAATATCATGGATGTCATTCTCTCGTGTACATTGTGCTGAGTCGACCACAAAGTGCGAGGCAGCAAGTGCGTGTGCGTGCGTGCGTACGTGAGTGTGTGCTAGTGCATGCTTTTATGAGTGTCTTCTTAATTAAACACTCACACACGATCGTTCAACTCCACCGTGAGATGGCCGTAGATGCCTGCATGGCGCTAAACCCAAACCAACTCACTAACGTTCAACTCGTTTTCCTTTTTAATTTTTTTTTATTATTAATAAACTTTCCACGACTGTTAGAGAAAAGAGAACCAACCGGCAATCACACCCGCATGTATCTATCCACATAATTATGCTCAGATGTTTTTTTAACACAACAATAACACACACAAATAAAAAGCAAACAAATGCACGTCAACAACGAAACACGACACTGCAGCGCGAGGCTCTGATGGTTGACATTTCCAAATGGGTTCCATGAAAAGTAGCTCGGAAATCATAGAACATTCAGCATTCCAGCACCCAGAGCTTCCACGAACAAACACAAATGCGGGGACCGTCCGGCAAAAACTAACCGGTGACCAGCAAAAGTCAGAGATCCCTATCTGTCGGGGCTCACGAGGAGCTAGAATTCTATCAACTGCCATTTATTTTTCCCTGCAGCGACGGGAGTTAATACTAGATATGCAATTTTCACCCACACGAAAAATGAATGGACTCATTACTCCCTGCTGATGGAATTATCTTTTTTTTTTTTTTTTTTTAATATCCTTCGAGGTCCATGTCACAGTTCTGATGACGGATCGACCATGATAGTTCAAGGGTGGTGTCGGAATAGCTTGGCGCCCATAGGCGCCAAGCTATTCCGCCACCACCCTTGAACTATCATGGTCGATGTACATCCTGTCGTAGCGTGTCAGGGCAACACACAGGCCTAAGATCAAAGTTCAAAGTGTGTGAGCTGTGAACTGAAGACTGATTACCACCGTTCAGGACACTGACCCACCATGATACAGCCTTTAGCTCAAGGGTGGTGCCCAAAGGCGCCAAGCTATTCTGGCCCCACCTCTGAACCAGCATAATCTATCTACATCTCTTACTTTAACTCTTTCTACCCTAAGGCCCAAATCCCCCAATGTTGCCCTTGTCCTCTGAAGACTGCTTTGCAGTGCAGGACACAGATCGACCCATGATAGTTCAAGGGTGATGCCAGAATAGCTTGGCGCCCATCTGGCATCACCCTTGAACTATCATAGTCGATCCATATCTTGCTTTGGTGTGTCTGGGGCAGAATGAGTTAATTGTCAGGGCTGAAAGGGTGGAACTGGCAACACGATTTTTTTTTCAGAAAAACTCACAAACAAACTCGGACATTTATGATTTTTAAAAAATATAGTGTTCAGAACGTGAAGCATTGCGGGGTGATCACTCCAAATTGCACATACACGTGGAATGGAAATTGTGGACAATTTTTTTTTCCTTTCTTCTAAATTCAACATGACACGTAAGAACAAACAACTTGCATAACAACATCACAACTAATATGAAGGTATCACAAATGAGAACGATTCGGGAAGGGGTTGCAGCGCGAGGTGTGGAAAAACAACAACCCCAAAAAAAACAGGTAAATACGAAAACTGGTCTGTGAGTTTGGACCTACGGCTCTAGGCCGTAAGGTCCAAAATCACAGATCAGCACACAATAAATGCTTCTTTACAAATAAACACCAAACGCACGTTTTTTTCAAGCCCTCAATGAAAATGGCGTTGTCATTGGGATTTTCCTTAAAATGTCTACAACTAAACAGATCAATCGTCAGGAAAATGCGTAAATACGAAAACTGGTGTGTGATTTTGGACCTTACGGCTCTAGGCCGTACGGTCCAAAATCACAGATCACCACACAATAAATGCTCCTACAAATAAACACCAAACGCACATTTTCCAAGCCCTCGAGAACTAATGGCGTTGTCACTGGGATCATCACGAAAATGTCTACAACTAAACAGATCAATCGTTCAGGAAAATTTCAAACGGCGACGTGTCAAGCAGCTGCAGGTGCGCGTCCACGCCACCCGTCCCCACAGGCCACAGTCGAGAAACGGATATTGCTTATCGAGATGCGTATCAATTTGCCGAGTGAACATCTTCCGTTTAACTATCCTTTAGGACCACAACTCGAGTACAAGAGAAGGCGGCTGTGTGTGTGCTGAGGACTCACAGGCTGGCCATGCTGTGCTTTGTTACGTTTCTTGGTTCTTTTTTTTAAAATAAATGCGTTTCATTTTACTTTCAATGTCATATTACTAAGTTTGTATCCACTCGCCTCTGCAAAATTATTCACCCGACTCGTCTGAACCCGCTGTACACTATCTTATCTTGATGTGAACCCGCTGTACACTATCTTATCTTGATGTGAACCCGCTGTACACTATCTTGATGTGAACCCGCTGTACACTATCTTATCTTGATGTGAACCCGCTGTACACTATCTTGATGTGAACCCGCTGTACACTATCTTGATGTGAACCCGCTGTACACTATCTTATCTTGATGTGAACCCGCTGTACACTATCTTGATGTGAACCCGCTGTACACTATCTTGATGTGAACCCGCTGTACACTATCTTGATGTGAACCCGCTGTACACTATCTTGATGTGAACCCGCTGTACACTATCTTGATGTGAACCCGCTGTACACTATCTTGATGTGAACCCGCTGTACACTATCTTATCTTGATGTGAACCCGCTGTACACTATCTTATCTTGATGTGAACCCGCTGTACACTATCTTATCTTGATGTGAACCCGCTGTACACTATCTTATCTTGATGTGAACCCGCTGTACACTATCTTATCTTGATGTGAACCCGCTGTACACTATCTTATCTTGATGTGAACCCGCTGTACGCTATCTTATCTTGATGTGAACCCGCTGTACACTATCTTATCTTGATGTGAACCCGCTGTACACTATCTTATCTTGATGTGAACCCGCTGTACACTATCTTATCTTGATGTGAACCCGCTGTACGCTATCTTATCTTGATGTGAACCCGCTGTACACTATCTTATCTTGATGTGAACCCGCTGTACACTATCTTATCTTCATGTGAACCCGCTGTACACTATCTTATCTTGATGTGAACCCATTTAGCCCCAAGACCCTACCGCAGGAGATGGATGGACCGTGATAATTCAAGGGTAGTGCCAGATTAGCTTGGCGCCTGAAGGCGCCAAGCTAATCTGGCACTACCCTTGGGTTATCATGGTGAAGGCGCCAAGCTAATCTGGCACGACCCTGGAATGAGCACGGTCCATCCATCTCCTGCAACTGGTACACAGTTGTCAGGTGACAACACCAAACTTTGGGACATGGGTCCTGGGATCGAGTGGGTTCAAGCAAACAGTCTGACAGAGGGAGTCACCGCAAACTTCCACCTCCTGCCGCAAAAAACAAATGTAGTGGTGCTACAACAATGAAGAAAATCGGAATCCGAGTCGTGGAAAGCGCTTTCCTCAACCACAGCCCCGTGTGTCGTCCTCCCACAGCAAACACAGCAACACCGAGCAAAACTAAATCCAATTGTGCCGGTCCGTGATTTTGGACCTCACGGCTATCAGCCGCAAGGTCCAGAACCACAGGCCAGCACGCAACATATAAGTGCAACAACAACAACAAACAAACAAACAAAAAAGAACTCGACACTGTCTGAAACCGTTTTCACGCACAGCGCAAAGTGCTTGAACCACAATCAGGGCAGTGCCTGACCTGCTTTTAACTCATTCTCTCCCAGACACACCTCAGCAAGATAAGGATCGACCACGATAGTTCAAGGGTGATGCCAGAATAGCTTGGCGCCTATGGGCGCCAAGCTATTCTGGCATCACCCTTGAACTATCATGGTCGATCTGTGTCCTGCTCTGCAATGCAGTCTTCAGAGGACAACGGCAAAATTGGGGGGGTTTCGGTGTTCGGGTAGAATGAGTTAAGGGGCTGAGCAGGCACCAAGACAATCCGGCGCTAACCACGAGTGATCTTGGTCGGTCAATGGCACTCGAAAAAGAGACCGATTGTAAACGTGAAGCGCTTGGACCTGGAAGTGAAAACGCTGCGCCAGAACAGGGTAACTCCTTCACTGCCATGACCGCACGTCACCCCCCCCCCCCCCCCCCCCCCCCCGCCTTGAAAACCAGCATGTTCTAAATAGGGACCCTCCGCAACTACGGGGGCTCAGGTTGTACATTGCTTAACGTCCCGACAGCAACAAGACTTTCTCAGGACGTGCCTGCACTGCTCGTGGAAAAAAAACAACAAAAAAACAACCTAAACAGAACATTGAATGTATGTCGCCAGCTGGTCCATACGTTAAATAAACCTACGACATGGGGTCCAAATAAAGCTAAGACCATTTAGCAACACAATCCAATATCAAGAGCTACAGGCAGCGCAGACAGTAGGGAGAGTTTAAAAAAGGTAAAAATACAGGTGAATAGACCAAGGGTAGACAGAAACACATGCCCCAGCACAGAGGGAAAAACCCACCCTGTGGGGCTGACCAGGGTGACCCTGGGAACTAAAAAGTAGTTAACCCCACCCAAGTCCCCCAGGGCAGATCCGGGTGGGGGTTGTTCTGAATGAGGAACACAGACAGAAGTGGCGTCAACAAGGGACAAGCAACTGCGGGGGCTGATGAGGGTCTGTGTCCCATGCACTTGGGGCGATATCCCCCCATCTTCTGGACGTGAAGCGGTCGATTAATCATCTGAGCAAACAAGTGAATGCAAAACAAGACAGGTTATCAAGTCACACCTGCATTCCCCGTGCAGAAACCACACCCAAAAGAACCCTCAAGCAAATAGCCCACTTGCCCAAAGGTACGATATACCCACATTTGGGAGTTCTCCTCCGAGGACTGCATTACAATTCAGGAGACAGACCGACCGTGATAGTTCAAGGGTGGTGGCAGAATACCATGGCGCCTGTAGGCGCCATGGTATTCTGCCACCACCCTTGAACTATCATGGTCGGGCGATATCCTGCTGTGGTGTGTCGCGGGCAGACTGAGTTAAGCCTGTACAGGTGCAAAACTCACAGAAAAGGCAGTGATCGTGCTGCTTACATCACCCAGACATAATACACAATAGAAGTACCGTGTGTACACGTTTCCTTTGTGTGCTTTTGGCAGACGGATACGGCATTTAACAAATACAAACACACACACACACACGTGCATAATTATACCCACATGCACAGAGAAAAATATTTGTGGTGATCTCAGTACATAATATTACTCAAAATGATCCCCTCTACTCATCCCTTCCAGTCCTAATGCCACCTGTCTCTCCCGCCCCCCCCCCCTCCCTCCCCCTACCCCCCCCCCCCCTTCCCCCCATGCAGATGAAGAAATTACATCATGAAAAATATGGCATAAAACTTGACACGTCACTGGCAAATGTCCAATCCAACTTTATTTCGTAGGAGAATTGGGGTCAGTTCCCAATAAACGTGGGGGGAATCAGATATAGATCAAAACTGCACGTACTTCAATGAAAATTGTGGGTTAACCCATTTAGCCCCAATGCCCTAAAGCAGAAGACATATTGACCATGATAATTCAAGGGTAGCGCCAGACTAGCTTGGCGCCTTCAGGCGCAAAGCTAGTCTGGCACTAGCCTTGAATTATCATGGTCAGCCCACCTCCTACCAGTGATACATTGACACTTCAGAAAATTGGGAAATGCGGCCATGAAATTGGGAAATGCGGCCATGAAATTGGGAAATGCGGCCATGAAATTGGGAAATGCGGCCATGAAAATGGGGAATGTGGCCATGAAATTGGGAACATCGGCCGTGAAATTGGGAAATGCAAACATGAAATTGGGAAATGCGGCTAAGAAATTGGGAAATGCAGCCTTGAAATTGGGAAACGTGACCATGAAATTGGGAAATGCGGCCGGGAAATTGGGAAATGCGGCCATGAAATTGGGAAATGCTGCAGATTAAACGGCCATGAAATTGGGAAATGCGCCCATGAAATTGGAGAATGCGGCCGTGAAATTGGGAAATGCGGCCGTAAAATTGGGAAATGCGGCCGCGAAATTGGGAAATGCGGCCATGAAATTGGGAAATGCGGCCATGAAATTGGGAAATGCGGCCATGAAATTGGAAAATGCGGCCATGGGGCGAACTGGGTTAAAATCCTGGACAAACGTGGGATATTGCGTGTATGTCCAGGCTTTTAATGCACCATTTTCAACAAACTGCAAGTTTTGATGAAAACAGTGGATTAAAGACCCAGACAAATGTAATATTGTAAGTTTGTCTGGGCCTTTAATCCACTATTTGCATCAAAGTTGCGCAGTTTTTAACTCATTTTTTTTATTTACACCTATTCCCCCACAGAACACTCTCCCACTCTCTCTCCGTCAGAAACACTCTCCCTCCTCCTTCCAGTCCGCCCTCAAAACTCACCTCTTTAAACAGTTCTAGCACTCTAACGCCACCACACACACCCCACCCCCAGCTGACTGCCGTAATGTATTTGTGGTACGTGAGTCATTGTTAAAAGCGTGCACATGCGTGCGTGAGTTGTGAGTGCGCGCTTAGAGTTATAATTAACATAATATAAGTGCATAATAAATACCGTAATTATTATTTATTATTAGAATAAACTTTCAGTGAGCAATGCTCTAACCACCATCTGTAAACACTCACTTCTACAGTCGGCATCACACAATTAAAAGCAAGAGAAAGGGAGACACCAAGCTGACAGGCGAGCCAAAAGGGACTGAGTGGAAATAAGACATGTGGGTGCATGGTTACAACAAAAACCCCAAAACACCTTTGTTTTCATTTTGCAACCAACAGAGCCACACACAGGACTCATTTTGACACATAATAAACTGCCCATCTTGTCACCAAAAAAAACCCACGAAACGCATAACAGCAACAGGTGCAAAATATACAGTCAATTGCATAAAGTTAGGAAGATAGGAACAGTACTCTCATACCACGTCACTGTTGACATCCTCACGACACACAAACATACGCTGGTACTCTTCTTCTGAAACCTTTTAAATCCACGTAACCCTTTTAGCCCCGGGACCCTGCAGCAGGTGATGGATTGATCGTGATAATTCAAGGGTAGTGCCAAGCTCATCTGGCACTACCCTTGAATTAGCATGATCAAGCCATCTCCTGCAACTGGTATATAGTCGTTAGGCACAATTTGAGAAACGGGACCTTGGGGCTGAAAGGGTGAACAAGGTCACAAGGTCACACTTTTCTCTCTCTAACACACACATACACACACACACACACACACACACACACACACACACACAGGAACAACATTGTTAAACTCTTTCCTTTCTGCATCTCACAAACTTTTTCTCTACAAAAATAAGTTTTTAACAGTGTAACAGAAAAAAATCGTATTTAAAACGATTCATTCACACGCAAGACAGCCCCTCAACATTTGTACTTCAAAAACAGAAATACATCAACCAGTATAATTATTATGTACAGCGTATCATTCACACACAGAACATTAACACACACAACATGGACACCCCCCAAAAATGCACACAGCTAGATGCAACATACGCTGTAAAAATATTCGCACAATGTCATACAACATACCACACTGATTGCCTCCCTCGGTTCACAGCGCAGCAAATCTCCAGGAGTCAACCAGTGTCAACCAGTGTGACAAATTTACATGTACAATCCCCCATGTACATGCATAAAACTGTTGTGCATTCAAACCGTTACAAATCCCATCTGAGATCACAAACCAACGGCTACGAAAGCTGCATGTGTTTAATTTACCACAATAAATTCTCCACCATCACAAGGACCAATATTTACACCGCACATCTCTTGAAAGCTTATCCCCAAATCAGGAATAAGTCGGAAAATCTCCACACATTTTGGTGGATCCATCGAGAACACTCCCACCTGCAAGCGGCAAAGAATCACATGAGCGCCTGCGACTGCAGGGACTCATGCGAATTTGTGCCTCTTGCTGGCAAAGAGTGGCCTCATTTACATTCCCAGCTTAACCCATTTAGCCCCCGATGCCCTACGCAGGAGATAAACTCAAGGGTAGAGCCAGATTAGCTTGGCAACATCAGGCGTCAAGCTAATCTGGCACTACCTTTAAATTGTCATGGTCGATCCATCACCTGCAACAGGTGCATAGTCACAAGCTGCAGCTGAAAATACTGGCAAATGCCGCCTGGGGTTAAAGGGGTTAACCTTTTTAGCCCCGAGTCCCTACAGCAGGAGATTGACTGACCATGATAATTCAAGGGTAGTGCCAGATGAGCTTGGCGCCTGAAGGCGCCAAGCTGATCTGGCACTACCCTTGAATTATCATGGCCAATCCCTCTCCTACGAATGGTACGCAGTCGTTAGGCAAACACCTCCACAATTTGAGAAAGGGGACCTTGGTGCATAAAGGGTGAAGGCACTGAGCTATGGTTAACTGTCGGACCATTACAAAGACGCCGGAAGCAGCGCCTATCACAGTGATCTAGCAAAGACCATGTGCTCGAACGCTGCTTACATTGTCCCCCAATTTCGGCACTACCAACTTTCCGTGACCTGATTCTGATGTACGATAATTCCCAATTCCAGATACATGCCCCATGCAGTGTCAGACAACCCATGGTGTCAAAAAAAAAGGGGGAAAAAAAGCCCAGCCAAGCATTTCTTGAGCTGTTTAAAAAATGTGAACACTCCACAACATTTACTGGTGATGAGTCCGAAATAGCTCAGGCGGTTAAGTGTTGGAGCAGGAGAGCGAAGAGAATCGCCGGGTCGTGGGTTCGAATCCCCATCCCGGCAGCTGGACTTGCAATCCAGGGGGAAAAGACAAGCTTGTTCCATAGCATGTCCGTTGGAAGGTCCTGGTAAATCAAAATGGCACAGCTGGAGTGCGCCTGAGTTGATCAGTGTTCAGGTCGTACTCCATAGGTAACAGATTTCCCTGTCCCCCATAACCCGCCCGTCAGGGCCGTCCATGATCACTTCGGTGCCGTGAACATTAAACCCGAACTAACCAAACAACCAACCAACCAACATTTACTGGTATGTGGTTAAACTGAATGCTATTGATAAACATTTAAACTTGACACATACTTTTAAAACTGAATTTAGGTTTCTGATTTAAATTTGTGCATGAACTCTGAAATTTTATATCAAATCATTCAGCCCCGATGCACCACAGCAAGACACGGATCGAGCATGATAGTTCAAGGGTGGTGCCAGAATAGCTGGGCGCCCATAGGCGCCCAGCTATTCTGGCACCACCCTTGAACTATCATGCTCAATCTGTCTCTAGAATCGTAATACAGTCCTTCAGAGGGCAACTTCCAAACTGGGGGATTTTGGACCCGGGGCAGAATGTGAAGTGCCACTGATAGTTCTTACTATCTAGTCATTTACGGGAAAGGGACTTCAAGCAGACTTCTGATTTCTGCACTGTGGAATGAAAACTATGCCCCTTCCAATAACTGGGGATAACATGTCATATAGCAAATACACCAAAGTATCTTTGTAAACAATGAAGCAAAATTTGGAGCCGATGTGCGTATTGTCATACAAAATACAAGCTGATGGATGTTTCATCATAAACTCACAGTGCAAATGATGAATGAAGCCAACGTCATGAAAATTCTATTAATGATACTCTACAATATACAACAAATGAATATATTATCTGCTTTGTAAGTACCGTGGTGACCATATCCAAAAGTTTTATCCGCGATTTCAACACAGGAGAGAGAGCACAGCATGACAAGGGAAATAATTCAGCAAATCGCAATGAGAAACTTCACTGCAACTGACCTATTTCTCTCCCCTAAATTTTAAAGAAATTTTACATTCTCAAGTAACCCTTTTAGCCCCGGGTCCCTACAGCAGGAAATGGCTTGACCATGATAATTCAAAGGTAGTGCCAGATTAGCATGGCACATTCAGGCGCCAAGCTAATCTGGCACTGCCCTTGAATTATCATGGTCAAGCCATCTCCTGCAACTGGTACGGAGTCGTTAGGCAACACCTCCACAATTTGAGAAACGGGGCCTTGGGGCTGAGAGGGTTAACCCCTTCACTGCCAATCCAAACGGAAAACAATCCAGCTGCAAGAGAGAATGATTCTAATGAGCTCCTGCAGATGTGGGAACTGCTGACGATCAATGTCTCTTGCTGACCCCCCTTTGTATCAACGTACCTTGTGCGGGCTAGAGCTCTCTGGCGGATTTCAGATGATGATTCAAGGGTAGTGCGAGATTAGCTTGGCACCTGAAGGCGCCAAGCTAATCTGGCGCTACCCTTGAATTATCATTACGATCCGTGGCTGGAAAGGGGTAAAAAATGAACCAAAAATATCACTACAAGTTTTTATTTCTGCTCCGAGTCTGAAACATCCCCCCAGCTCCCCCCCCCCCCCCCCCCCCAAAAAAAAAAAAAAAGTCCAACCAAAAAAAGTGTGTCTACTGCTACAAGTTGTAACGGCTCCTGTATCTGTCCTGTCCTTGGCAGTACTCATTGTAGATGAGTTTGAAGAGGAAAAGATGAAAGATGATGATGAGAAAGGCAATGGAGACCCAGAAGAGTGTGGGCAGGCCGCCAAAATGATGTCCGTGCTTGTGCAGGGCGATCACATGATGCTCATGAGCTGGTGCTGCACAAGATGGAGGAAAAGGCAGTTTCATTACATGGTGCTCATCTGTCAGACCTTCCCAGCATGCAAAGGCCATCTGGCCGACGTCAGGCCAATGGCGGCCAGCATCGGCTCGCTGGCGTTTTGTGCATATTACTTTGAGAGCCGGCCATAGTACAGGTGTACTAAAGCCTATGAAAATCCCAACAAAGCCAGAAACGTGCTTAAAAAGGCCAATTACAACACTGTTGCATTTTAACTGTCCTTTCTAAGCGTCTTTCTTTCCTCCTTGGAATTTTCTTTGCATTTTACATGCTTGGCAGTCACCATTTGGTATGGAGTTGCATCAGTCGATGACTATGTACTATCAAAACATGAATCAATCTAATTCAAACACATGCAACATTATCATCAATATTTTGCCGTCGAACACTTTACCTTTTTTAGCAGTGTGCTTAAGTCCAAACTGACAATAGTGCATTCACCTTCCCCCGACAAACTGAAAGCAGCAAAGAAATGCAATGGTATCTTACCTTCTACAATCTCCTTGACATGAATGGCATGTTTCAGTTCCTCCATGTGCTGTTTGTCGGCCGTGATGTACAGAATACATGTCAATGGCTCCGTCAGCTTCACCGGGAACTTTTGCCACTCATTGCTGCAGAGATTAATGGTAACTTTCTATATTCTGCGGCATAGTGATGTTTGTTCTAATGCATGACTGCATATTATGAAACTCAAAAGTTGAAAATGACCAAGGATCTTTCAGCAACAACACAGCTCATGCCATTTGTGTGTGTACTCCGCAGACAAGCCCATTCGGGGAGTACACCACAAGTACACTTCTATTCAAATGAGATGCGAAGCACAAGTACACCATGCGAAGCATCTCAAAGGAATAGAAGTGTACTTGTGGTGTACTCCCTGAGTGGGTCTATCTGGGGCGTACACCCACAAACGGTACGGGAATGCAAGAAGACAAAAATGAATTTTTTTTCTAAAATGTATTTTTTAAAAAAATACTTACCGATGGCATTACTATATGGAATACACTCTATAGCCTAACGATTTCAGCCCAAAGTTGTGTCCCCTGCACAACTGGGGAGGAGACACCGGGGATCCAAGTATAGGAGCCCGGGTGGCCTCCCCTTACCAACCTATCCCGGCATGCGTGTGGCGAACTCACCTCAGTTTCACACTTAGCCAAAAACACTTAGCCAAGGAGGCAAGCGGGGCAGGTGGGAGGGCCATCCGAGTAATGCCATCGGTAAGTATTTTTCAAAAAAATACATTTTAGAAAAAAAATTCATTTGTTTTTTCAAAATACATTACCGATGGCATTACTATATGGAAGAATGGCAAAGAGGAGGAGGGTGCCGACACCCAACCCCCTGTACCTAACACCCTCCGCCAGCCCACAAGGAGCACTCCCGACGATTTTAGTTAAGAAGTGCCTATGGCGCATGCGGCGCGCGGAGAGAGTGCTGGGCCGCGGAGAAGTCGCCCACCATGGCCAGGGAGTCACGCTGGCCGGATAGGTCGCGGAGGTAGAAGCGGGCGAAGGTGGAGTCTGAACGCCCGCATACCGTCGTCACAATGACTTTAAATGAGCAGTAGCGGTCAAAGGCCACTCTGGGGGCTACTGCTCGTACTTATTGCGCCCGGAACTGTAACCCTCTATCCCCGTCCGGGGAGAGGTCTTGGTAGGCCAAAGAGCCACCCACCCCAGTCAGGGCGAACTGTCTAGGCCGAGATACCCAGCCTGCCTGATGAAGGAGGTAGGAAGAGGCGGGTACGCCTTAGTTGGCGTGGCTGTGAGCGACACAGGAATTCTGCAGTGCCCGGACTGGGTCCTGTTGACGCGACCTGAGGGGTCAGTCGTCCCTCTGAACGGACGTAAGGTCAGCGTCTGGGGCGCCGTCGAGGAAGGCCGGCTCTTGACCTGAAGGACGGGTCGGTGAGAAGATGCGCTGAGCCAAAGGCTCGACTGCCAACCTGCGGGGCGTACCGATAGCGCATGCAGCTCGCTCACGCGGAAGCCGTGGTGAGCTCCAGGAGGAAACACGTTTCCGGGTCAGATCGGAGAACCGTGCCAAAGGCAGGGGTTCGAAGCGGGCTGTATCTAGCCACGTCAGTGCCCAGGAGAGGTCCCAGCGAGGTATGAGAGAACAGGAGAGATTGATTGATTGATTGTACATTGCTTAACGTCCCGACAGCAACAAGGCTTTCTCAGGACGTGCCTGCACTGCTTGTGAAAAAAAACTAAACAGAAAATTGAATGTATGTCGCCAGCCGGTCAAATACATTAAATAAACCTACAACATGGGGCATAAATAAAGCTAAGACCATTTAGCAACACACATCCAATATCAAGAGCTACAGGCAGTGCAGACAGTAGGGAGAGTTTTAAAAAGGCAAATACAGGTGAATGGACAAAGGGTAGACAGAAACACATGCCCCAGAATAGAGAGAAAAACCCACCCTGTGGGGCTGACCAGGGTGACCCAGGGAACTAAAAAAGACCTAACCCCACCCAAGTCCCCCAGGGCAGACCCGGGTGGGGAGAACAGGAGAGAGGACATCTGAGTTCAATAGAGCCAACAGGTCCGAAGGTCTGTGCAAGGGCCGGATTCGATAGGCCCAGGTGACGGTAAGTGTGTGCGATCTTTTCTTTACGGAGCGGAAACCCTTGACGGTAAAGGTGCTACTCCGTTGTCGTCAAAGAGCCAAATGAGGAATTCTGCCAGTAGGGGGTAGAGAGACTCGTGGGGTCGGGAGCCCCTGGGCGGCGCCCCACGACTGAGAGATCTTCCACTTGCCTTCGCACACATTCCTGGTAGACAGTCTGCGGGCTGCGGCCATCGCCGCCACTGCCGCATCCGAGAACTCCCTAGCGGTGAGGGCTTGCTTGGCAACTTCCAGGCGAGAAGGAGGAAGAGCTCCAGGCACGGGTGGAAGAGAGCCGGGCAGAGCTGCTCGAGCGTCGTGGTCGGGGTGGGGTTCTAGGGCTGGGTCCGTTGCAAGAATGAGCCGATCCATGGTCCAGCTCTTGGTCAAAATGAAGGGGGGCCACCAGGAAGAGAACCGCGGAGCAATCCAGCATTTCCGCAGGATCTTCGGCACCAGCACCGACGGGGGGTAGGCATACGAGATCAGTCCGTCCCAAGCGAGAGGGTCCGGGACTAGAGTCAAAAAGCGGAAGCTGGATGTTCCATCTGGCGGCAAAGGTCGACTAGCGGCGTCTCCCAACGCAAGCAGATCAGGCGAATGACGTCTGGGCGCAGGGACCACTCCGGGGAGTGGCAGGCTCGAAAAGCAATGTCCCGGTCCTAGCACCAGAGCAGGAAGGAAAGGAGGAAGCACCGAGAGGGCAAGCGAGTGCCTCTTGGTACTGTATCAAGGCCGCCAATGTCGAGTTGTCTGGCAGACGAGGACCTCCTGGTTGGTCAGAGTCTCTGGCCAGGCGTTGAGGGCCATCCCAACTGCTTATAACTCCTAGTTGATGTGACTGTCTGCGAAGTCCCCAGGCAACAGGTCCGAGGCAACAGTATTGCGCCTCAGCCGGACAGGCTCACGTCGGTGCAGAGAGATCACCAGGGTGGAGGGGAGCACAGGGACACGCCCGTCGCCTACCCCGCGAGATCCGCCCAGTTCCGAGGCGGGGGCGGGAAGTGGGGTAACGGGAACGGATACGTCAGGGTGCCAAGGAAGGGGCGCCAGCGTAGGAGGAGGTGTAGTAGCCATGGCGAGCCTTCTCAAATCGTATCCTCTAAAGCTGGCCGAAGGGGAACTAGTCCGCTGCCGCGCCGAGCAGTCCCAGGAGCTGAAGCCAGACACTGTCCTTGAAGGAGACACCTAACTCCAACCGCCAAGAGAGTTCAGCAATATACTGCCGCCAAGCCAAGGGTAGGCGGAACAGGTTGCAGTTGGTCAGGAGTTCCGTCCCTACGAGCAGAAACGGTGCGAAAAGGGTGAGAAAGGACTTGTCCGGGTGGACTAAGAACCCGAGGAGGCGAAGGAGAGAATCCTGGGCGTCTCTGTCCTCTCTGAGAGTTGCGGCGACTAGGTTGCGCAGCAGCAAGTCATCCAGGAAGTGAAGGACGGATTCAGCGACCGCTGGCATAAGCTGGCCATCACCAAGTCGAGGATCCGCAAGAAGACCCAAGGACTGATGTTGAGGCCGAAAGGAAGGGCTCGGAACTGGTAGAAGATCCCGCCAAGGCAAAGTAGGTACCGGCGCGAAGACGGATGAATCGGCACGTGAACGTGTCTGAAGATCGAGGCTGATAGCGAGATCCATCGGCCGGACTGCTGAGTGGAGAGTCTGGCTGTCTCCATCCAAAAGGGTGGCGCCTAAAGGAGACTTGTATAGCGCCGATGACTGGATGCCACCTGCCCAATGGAATGGGAACGAAAGGAGGCGGATGTAGAACGCCGGCGAGTCGCGTCGGGAGACCACTTCTGTCGCTGTATTGTTGAGCCAGGCCTTCACCTCTCTGTGCAGAGCGACTGCCTTGAGTTAGTTAGTTATTTGGGTTTAACGCCGAGCAGGCAACTAAGGCCATCTCACGGCGGGAAGGGTAAAAATCTGGTCAGCCAGACTAAAAGAAAGGTCTTAAGACATGATGTAAATATACCTTAAAAATATGTCAGGCTAAAATGTCGCACAGGTCTTTAAAGAAAACGTCGAAAGACTCTCAAAAAGGTCAAAATAATAGAAACATCATAATCTATAAACGCTCAAATCTTATTAAAAATATGGCACTCTCTCAGAAAACTGAAGATCTTGTCCGGGGGCACATCCCGGAACAAAACCTTCAAGGAGTCTGCCGTGAAATGTTTATACCTTGTGTCGATTAGATCAGCACAAGACAACAAAAAGTGTTGAACAGAGTACTGCTCGTCACAGGCATAACACCATGGACGCTCCTCCTGTTTAAGTAAATAAGAGTGCGTAACATACGTGTGCCCGATGTGGAGCCGAGCCAGGACAGTCTCCTCACGGCGGCTGCCGCAGCGATAAGGTAGACCGTCGGACAACTTAGGAAGAGCTTCATGCAGCTTGTTAGCTTCCTCTTTGTCCCACTCGGACTGCCACTCATGGGCTATGTACGCACTAGCCACATGTCTAAAATCACTATAAACAGTCTGTGTGTCAGGGACAGGGTCATTGCGGGCATCGTTGGCAGCAGAATCTGCGATCCTGTTGCCTTCGATGCCCACATGCCCTGGCACCCAAATAAAAATGATATCATAATATTCCTTCAAGTCCGCGTGGAGCTCTCTGATCTGCACCAGCAGTGGGTGGTCATTTCCGGTGCCCTGAAGGGCCTGCAGGGCAGAAAGAGAGTCAGACAGAATCAGGAAGTTCTTTTCTCTAGATCGATAAGCATGCCTCAGTGCCAGCAGAACCGCCTGCAGTTCCACACTAAATACAGATGAGTGGTCTGGGAGGCGGTGCTTAAATGGGCGTCTAGGATGGCGAGAGGACACTGCGGCCGCAGCCACTCTCCCATCCTCAGACTTTGACCCATCGGTATAGATGCGACAATAGCCAGGAAAAATTGAAAGCAGTTCACTGAGGCTCTGTTGGTATATGGCTGGTGGAGTAGAGTCTTTCTTGTGGGCAGTCAAGTCCAGCAAGATGTCAGGAACTGGTAAGAGCCAAGGTGGAGTGATGTGTTGCAGGGATTCCGAAACTCTGTCCAGGTCCAATCCGGCTGCCTGCAGATGAGGTCGGACACGAAAAGAAGTGGACGGACAGCTCCCGGATGGGTATCGTACACCTCTGCAAACGATGGTTTCAAAACACAATCATAGGCAGGGTTGTCTGGATGGGCCTTCAGTTTCAGAACGTAGCTGAGCATGAGGCGGATGCAGCGGAGCTTGAGAGAAGACTCTCCTGCCTCGGCATACAGACTAGGAACTGGAGACGTCCTGAAGGCCCCAAGACATATCCGCAGACCCTGATGGTGAATTGTGTTCAGACGCTGTAGCACAGACTTGGAAGCTGAGCCATACACCACAGAGCCATAATCCAGTTTGGACCGAACAAGGGCCCGGTACAGACGAAGTAAGACAGTACGGTCCGCACCCCAGTCAGTACGACCGACGACACGAAGAATGTCGAGAGCCTTCTGACAAGAGGTTCTAAGGTAATTAATATGGTTGCGGAAGGTAAGTCTTTTGTCAAAAATGACCCCCAGCAACTTTGCCTCCTCGGCCACCTTAATTGGCACTCCAGCAATGCTCAGGCTAGGTTCTGGAAAAAATTTCGTCTGGTTAGTAAAATGCACACAGACAGTCTTGGAGGGCGAGAACTTGAATCCATTGAGAGACACCCACCCCTGGATGCGATCAACGCACAGCTGCAAGCGCCTCTCAAGGGACGCAAGTCCTCGACCACGTGCGCACAAAGCAAAGTCATCAACAAACAAAGAGCATTCAGAATCATCCTTGACGGCCTTTACAATATTATTAATTTTAATACTAAATAAAACAGGAGATAGAATGCTGCCCTGTGGGACACCCATCTCCTGTTCAAAGGAGTCGGAGAGGGTGGAGCCCACACGGACATGGAACGACCGGTTAGTCAAAAAATTGTGAATAAAAACGGGCAGGTGCCCTTTAAAACCCATGTCCAACAAGTCAGACATTATGCCATACTTCCAGGTAGTGTCATATGCCTTCTCAAGATCGAAGAAAATTGCATAGACATGCTGCTTGTTGACAAAAGCATCTCGAATAAATGATTCAAAGCAGACTAAATGGTCAGTTGTACTACGGAAGCGCCGGAAACCGCACTGGAGGTCTGTGAGGAGACCCTGTGACTCAAGATGCCACACCAGGCGGGCGTTGACCAGGCGCTCCATAGTTTTACATAAACATGATGTCAAAGCGATAGGCCGGTAGTTGCCCGGGTCGAAAGGATCCTTACCCGGCTTGGGGATCGGTACAACCACAGCCTGGCGCCAAGACGGCGGAAAATGACCAGTTCTCCAGATATGGTTAAAGGCCTTGAGAAGTACAAGGAGTGACCTCTCAGGCAGATGCGTTAGGAATTGATAGTGGACGGTATCTAGGCCAGCAGCAGAGTCATTTCATTTCTGCAAAGCTTGCTGCAATTCTGATAATGTAAATGGGACATTATAGTCTTCTGAGTTATTGGACTTAAAATCACAAATACGAGACTCTCGCTTCTCCTTCTCTCTCTGGAAGAAAGGTGAATAGTGCTCCATTGAAGAATTATGGGCAATGGTGGAGGCAAGCAAATTGGCCACAGCTTTTTTATCTGTAACCAAGCTGGCACCATCTCTAAGATGGCCAACAGAAGCCGAGCCACCCCTGCCCCTAATTCTCCGAACAGCCTTCCATACTTTCTGGGACGGAGTCCGAGAAGTTAAAGATGAGACGAAGCGTCTCCAGGAAGCACGGCGTTCACGTTTAAAAATGTAACGAGCTTTCGCCCTCTGTCTTTTAAAGGTTAAAATATTCACTTGCGACGGATTACGGAAAGCACGTCGCTGAGCAGATTTGCGCGCTATTTGGGCCTTGCGGCACTCTTCGTTGAACCATGGTACTCTCGGCTTTCGAGGGACTGATGCGGAAGTTTTAGGGATGGTTTCACCCGCTACGTCCAACAAAATAGTAGTAAAAGAAGAAATAGGTTTTTCAGATGACATGACCACCTCCTCTGTAATACGAGACTGACAGAGGGAGGCGAACAGAGGCCAGTTAGCTTTCTTAAGATTCCAGTGCCCCACCGGCGGATCCTCCCCACAGCTGACCGATGACAGGACTACTGGGAAGTGGTCACTACCACACAGGTCATCGTGAACCTTCCAGTCAAAGTCCAGCATGAGAGAAGGATCACACACAGTGAGGTCTAGAACAGAACTAGATCCTGAACCTGGGTTAGAGTATGTAGGTGAACCATCGTTAAAGACACACAGGCTAAGTTGAGAAAAAACATCTTCTAACATCTGACCTCTGCCATCATAGTGGTCACTACCCCAAAGGTGAGCGTGACCGTTAAAACCCCCCATGAGAATAAAGGGAGGGGGCAGTTGATCAACTAAATTTAAAAAATCATTACTACAGACCCGCAGGGATGGTGGCAGGTAAATGCTGCATATGGTTATGGTCTTCTTCAAGGTAACCCAAGCTGCGACAGCCTGAAGACAGGTGTCGGTGCTAACGGGGCTACATAATATTTGGCTACTAATGAGAAGAGCCACTCCACCCGAGCGCCTCTCCGAATCAGAGCCTTTATGTACAACATTAAAACCATTAAAGGACACAGGGTCAGAAGTCTTCAGGTAAGTCTCCTGAAGAGATATTACTGAGGGGTTATAGCACTTGACTAAAAGACGTAATTCCTCAAAGTTAGCTTGAAAACCACGACAATTCCACTGAAGCAGAGAGTCCATGATTATGTCTTATCTGGGGGTGCGGAGTTTTTCCCCCCTTTTTCCTTTGCCTTGGAAGGAGTCGGAGAAACAGAGGGGGGCCGGCTCCCAGGCCTCCTCTGGTTCTTAGGAGATGAAGGGGGTGGAGCTGCCGCAGCATAGGCAACTTCCACTCCCTCCATCTGCTCCTCCAATGCAGCACATTTGTTTTGAAGGGGGACATCAGTGTTCCCCTTCTGGGCCCGTGCGCACGTCGGTCCCATAGATTTCTTAGACTTCTGGTCCTGGGCAGCGGTCCTGCCGCTAGAGTTAGCGGCCTTAGAAGGCTGACCAGAGCCAGAAACCTTTGGCGTTGACAAACTAGCAGGCTTGGGTGGGGGCTGAGGCTTAGGGGCAGCAGAAGGCGGTGCCACCGGACCGGTAGCGTCCGCCCTCTGCGTTCCCTGGCTCCTCGTCACCACCGGAGGAGGGTTACTCTACAGGGGCGAGAGGATCCGAGGCTCCGCCCCCAACCAAGAAGTTGGGGTTTGACAAGAGAAGTCTTTGGTGGGGCGCCTGCCTGCCACCGCAGCACTGAAAGTATACACAAAGTTGTTATTTGAGTTTGGAGCAGCCTCAGCTGCACCAGGACCGTCAACCAGTTTTTTTGCGTCCGCAAAGGACAGCCCCTTCTCCACACGCACCTGCTGAATCCTGCACTCGGAGATCCAACGAGGGCACTTCTTGTCCGAAGCCATATGCGCCCCCTGGCAATTCACACACAGGGGGATGGCTGTGCAGGACTCAGCAGAGTGTCCGGGCTTAGTGCAACGGGCGCATAGAGCCTCTGCCTGGCGGCATGTCTTCTGCCCATGACCATACTTTTGGCACTTAAAGCACCGGAGGGGGAGAGGGACGTACTTTTTCACTTTTAGGGAGTAGTAACCTCCCCAGATGGTAGTAGGAGCTGTGGGGGTGCCAAACGTCAGGATGATGGTAGGGAGACGGATCTCCCTACCACCTCGTTTGGAAATGAAGCGCCTGACGTAGGTCACCCCCTGTGACTTAAGGTTCCGTACAAGTTCATCTTCAGACAGTTCGGCCAATACTTACTTACTTACGCCTGTCACCCCTACCCGGGTATAGGCCGTCGACGAGAGACCTCCAGCAACTCCTGTCCTGTGCTTCTCCTTCGATTCTACTCCAGGTGGTTCCCAGTCTCTTGATGTCTGCTTGGAGGTCTCGACGCCAGGAGTTTCTCGGCCTACCTCTTTTCCTCTTTCCCTGGGGGTTCCATGACAATGCCTGCCTAGTGATACTGGAAGCTGGCTTTCTCAGACTGTGACCGATCCATCCCCATCTTCTTCGCCCAATTTCATTCTCTGCTGTTATCTGCTCTGTTCTCTCCCAGAGTCTGACGTTGCTGATCTTCTCTGGCCAGTGGATTTTCAAAATTCTTCTAAGGCAACTGCCCATGAAGGTCTGTACTCTGTTGACTGGTTTTTGTCAATCTCCAAGTTTCTGCTCCATATAGGAGAACTGCTTTTACATTGGAGTTGAAAATCCGGACTTTGGTGTGTTGTGACAGCTCTCTGGAACTCCACACTATTTTCAACTGGAGAAAGGCTGCTCTGGCTTTACCGATTCGTGCTCTGACATCTGCATCAGTGCCGCCTTTTTTGTCTATGATGCTCCCGAGATAGGTGAAGGACTCCACCTCCTCCAACGGGGTTCCAGCAAGCAAGACTGGTTCTTCCCTGGTTGCGTTCAGCCTCATTGTCTTTGTTTTCTGTTTGTGAAAGTTCGGCCAATGCTTGATCTTTAATCACTCCTCTAGAGGACTTCATTGTTTTGTGGGGAGTGACCTCCACTGGAGTGTCTCCGATGGAGGAGAGCCTCAGTAGCCCATTGGAGTGTGCCCGGGTACAGCACTCTACCAACAAGTCACCAGACCTGAGGCGCTGGGCCTCAGGCCTGCCAACACGGCTCCTGAGGGTCTCCCCTACCAGGAAAGTGTGCAGCTTGGAAACAGGCTTCTCTTTAACTTTGCTGTGGATAATGAGAAAGCGAGGCCAGATGGCCGAAACCTGAGGCGTCGCTTCCCCACAATCGGAGTCGCTATCATTTTCAAGGTCAATGTCAGTGGCTATGTGCCGCTTTGGTGCCAGTTTTGGTTTTTTGATATTTTCCATATTACAGTATGATAGATATTCATCCCCCGGGGGTCCCCGCCCGCCACCGAGCCCAACAAGGGAAAGTGCAATTGTCGGCGGGTCTCCAGCCGACGCACAATGGAGACTGCCCGAAAGATATACTCAAGGGGGTAAGCCCGATTGAACCGTTTGAGCCACCGCCTTCTATCACACTGTTGAATGCAGGGGAATACTGGCGTAGAGCACCTAATCAGCATCAGAGGCTATAGCATGGTGCTCCGTATAACAACCCGCATGTCAACAGGGGGATAGGGCTCGACATGACAAGAGCCGATTGACTAGGCCGGTACGACTAGCCTCCCGTTTAGGCAGAAGTCAAAGCCAAAGTGGAGTGTTTCAGCCACCAGGATCCTCTTCTCCCCCGACACAGGTCTCCAAGCACGGCAAACACTTGGGATCCAAAGGACCAAAAGCTCATGAGTATTTTTAAGGACCAATCCAACATGGTAAGACCTGGGTTAGCACAGCTCCTTAAAAACTAGACCAGTGAAAAAGACTGAACAACATATCTGCTGACATCAAGTCCTAATCCTGGACAAAGATGGCACCCGTCTGCTAGCCCACTCAGTCAGGGACTGAGGGGACTACCCACCCACGCCACATGGAGGCCGGTGCCGGGTAGGCAGCGACTGCCTTGAGCCGGTCGAGGGGTCCACAAGGTGGACCAGCGTAAAGGTGGAGGGGACTTGAACGACAGCTGTGGGCCTATGAAGGCGAAACGATGAAGAGCCAAGGCAGGGCGAGGCCAAAAAACGTAGAAGCTTCCGTCCCGAAAGCCCGTGTCCCCGAACAGCTTGAACCTCTGAGCGAGGTCTGGCGGAAATGAAGCTTCACAGTCAAGGGGAGATCCGAGCCGAGTCGCAGGAGAGTGTCCCGACTCCAGAGGTCACAATGGCGGCCGCCGCCCTAGCGTAGTACAAGATTGGAAGGCAGCCCGGCTAGTAGCCACAAGGGTGGATCGGACGTCGTAGAGCAAGGACGCGGACCGCAGGTCAAAAGTGTCCTCGAGGAGCCGGAGAAGGAGTGGGAGTGTCCCGAGTAATAGTCCTGGGAAGCTCATAACGACATCTGCTGTAAACCGCGAATGGTGAAAATCCCGTTGTCGCTAAAGCTGTTCTGGCGGAGCTGCGCCGGGAATAATCCGCGTGGTCCCAGAATCCGGTTGGTAGCAGGAGCGCCTTACGAGGCTTAGTAGCCTAAAGGCAACCATACCGGAAGCCCGAATCTTCAAAGGGGCGACGGCGGGCAGTAGCGGGAGGTAGTACGAGGAAGACGGGAGGCCTCTACATGGAGCCGACGGTCTGAGAGCCGGGCGAAGGGCCGTCAACTCTGAAGTGGCAGACAGCGACGAAACCGCTGAGCGAGAGGATGGGAGCCGGCGGGAGAGTCCCGCAGGCAGAACGTCGAAGCGGAATCCCCAGGGAGTAAGCTGAGAAGGTCCTGATCCTAGTCCGAGGCTCGCCTGTCGCGCAGTCACAAGAAGGGCGACCGGCTACGTGAGCACTGGTCCGCCGAAGGTGACGGCTACGGCGCAAGGTGGGACAGGCGGAGCCGCCCGCGAAGCCTGTCCAGAAGGGCGTCGCGGGGAGCGAGGGACCGCAGTCGAGCGACGCCCCCTACACGCCACAAGGAGGGGGCTGCCCCAGTCGACTACGACGCTGTCGGGAAAGGGAAAGCGGGTTACCGAGAAGCGCACTCCGCCGAAGGGAGGTGGAAGGGAACCCTGGTTACCCACGCCCGCTCGAGATAACACGAGCGAGGGGGAGCCGGTCCTGAGAGTATGAATCTCTGCTCGCCAGGAACGCTCAGGGAGCGCAAAGCCACGCTCGTAAGACGGCGCCTGGGGGGCGCTAGGCCAAGTCACGCCCAGCCCGCCTGGTATGCACGGGGCGGGGGGGGGGGGGGGGGGGGGGGGGGGGGTACGTCAATGTAGCTCGCCGTATCCGCTCTGAATCTTCGGAGCGGGGCGGCGGCCCATGTATAGCCCTCGGGTCATGCTTAGAGGACTCGGAGCGTGAGAGAGAGTCTCTAATCTTGCTCGCTGCGCCAAGCCTGCTCCGACGAAGGGAGCGGGGGGGTGTGGACGAACGCTGAGCTCGCCAGGTCCGCTCGCAACCGGAGCGGGGGGCAGCCCAATAAGGGTCCCGGGACACACTCATACGAACGGAGTGTGAGGGAGAGCCTCTGTCTTACTTTACTTCTCTCTCTTCTAGTGTGTGCACTCGACACGCCGAGACCGCTCTCAACGGCGCAGGAGGGCGCTGACATAATCTCTGCTCACCAGGCCGCTCAGAGGAGCGGAGCGTGGGGAGAGCAAATACTAATCTCTCCTATTATTCTTATCACCTCTTTCTTTCTTTTCCTTATCTCTCATTTAAAACTTATAGCTCAAGCCACGCTCGTAAGCGAGGCCCAGTCACGCCCAGCCCGCCTGGTAAACACGAGGCGGGGGTGGGGGGGGGACGTCAATGTAGCTCGCCGGATCCGCTCGGAAGCTTCGGAGCGGGGCAGCGGCCCATGTATAGCCCTCGGGTCATGCTCAGAGGACTCGAAGCGTGAGGGAGAGTCACTATTCTTACTACATTTGCGCTCGCCGCGCCCAGCCTGCTCCGACGAAGGGAGCGGGGAGGCGTGAACGAACGCTGAGCTCGCCTGGCCCACTCAGACAATACGGAGCGGGGGGCAAACTCAAGGAGCTCAAGCCACGCTCGGAGGAAACGGAGCGTGGGGAGCGGGACTCCAACACTCGCCTGCCCCGCTCAGAAGACTCGGAGCGGGGGGGGGGGGGGGGGGGGGGGGGGGGGGGGAGGGGGGAGTTACCGTCTGCTGTTAAAGATTTAAGGAAGGAGACTTACCTGCGGGCCGGACCGGCCGACGGAGCGAAGTGGGTCCGCCGAGCTGACGGAGCGACGCTATCCTGCGCAGAAGTTTGGGGAACCAGCAAGGGTCGGGAAGGACGGTCACGTCTGAAGAAATCCCAAGCCAGGACCCCCGGTCTCCTCTCCCAGCGGTGCACACGTTATAGATCCTGTTCGAAGAGTAGCTTGAACACAGAAGGCAGGAGTCATGAGCGTCCGAAGGTCGTTAGAAATCTCCGCCACTACTAAGGCAAGTTCTCAAAACGAATCTGCCAACAGTCCATAGCACACATTCCGCTGGGAAGTGCTCACCGAACACTCGCCCCCCAAGATCACACAGTTACGAAGGAGAGCAAGTTCTCAAAAGTGAAACTGCCAAAAGTTTGTAGCACACAGTCCGCCGGGAAGTGTTCACCGAACACTCACTCCCCAAGGTCACAAAGTCACGAAGAAGAGCACAAGTCACAAGCCGAGTCCAAAGGCCACAGCCAACGTAAGGGTACACAGAAAGTCAAGCACCGGGCAGAAAGCCGGAAGGTGCCACGTCCCACGTAGTACACTCAGCCCTACACAGTAGAAAAAACCAAGGCAAAGCCAAGGAAGATTGAAGAAAATCAAAGAACCGGACGTAACACGGAGCAAGGCTAACGCCCGACCGTACCCGGTCGAGCTAAGAGTGAAACTGAGGTGAGTTCTCCACACGCATGCCGGGATAGGTTGGTAAGGGGAGGCCACCCGGGCTCCTATACTTGGATCCCTGGTGTCTCCTCCCCAGTTGTGCAGGGGACACAACTTTGGGCTGAAATCGTTAGGCTATAGAGTGTATTCCATATAGTAATGCCATCGGTAATGTATTTTGAAAAAACAAAAGCCAACCGTGACAGCTGAAGAGTGGTACCGAAATAGCAACTTACGACAGTAAAACAGGGGGATCCATACAGCCAGCGTCACAGGCATAGTACGGCTTGTCGTTACGATCCAGGGACACATACAAGCTGGCCTTGTTATCTTCCCCGACCTCCACCGAAATGTTCACGTGAGTGTTGTTTCCATAGTTGATCCGTCGAAACAGGATGTCGCGATGAAGGTCCCGGGGGTGGACGTTAAATTCCAAATGCTGGTCTTTGAATTTGAGCGCTCCGAGAGACAGGACCATGGCTTGTAGGACGCCTTCAGCACCGGCTTGTACCATGAACCCACAGCCATGCTTTTCTAGCGTGATCATCCAGGTCGTCACAACCCGAGCGATTTCATCCTCGTCCTCTGGTTCGATCCACAGTGTCTCTGCTTGCCTGGGGGGAAAAAAGAAGGATAATCAGTGATAATTTAGACAAAAACATTACAGTTGAAGGTTGGTGCCAGAATAGCTTTGGCAACACTCTCAAACTATCAATATCATGGTTGATCTATATATGAGGATGCCAAGGTTTAACAATTGGGCTGTTTGTAACGTTTTTGATGCGATGATTCCTGCTGGAATCATCACAACAAAAACCACTACCTACAGTCAATAGGTTAACAATAACATGTTGAATGATATCAAGTTCTCACAAGCTGTTTGTGTCCAATTCATGAAAACTAGATTAAGTTTACAGCAGCACACTAGTCTCTCTACGGACCCGCTCTAGGACCAGGGTCTGCGAGACTGTAATTCACCTGACCTTACTGCATCATACCCCCTACTAAATGCACACTAGTCTCTCTACGGACCCGCTCTAGGACCAGGGTCTGCGAGACTGTAATTCACCTGACCTTACTGCATCATACCCCCTACTAAATGCACACTAGTCTCTCCGCAGATGAGAGGAGAAGGCGTCGCGTATGTCCCGGAAACTGGGAGGTTGTGGAAGAGACTTGAAGCGCTTGGCCTGGCGGTCGGAGCCCACAAGGCAGACGCTCTCTTCTTGGGTGGGGGAGAGGGAGGGCAGTCCTCCGAGGGAAGGCACACCGCGAAAAGGCGAGCTGCTTCGTCCAAGGCCCGAAGGGTCTCCAACCTATGGCTCAGCAAAGCTGGCGTAGCATCCATGTCATCTGGAGACTGCGAGCGTCGAGGAGGGGAAGCGCTGTTAAGGTCGAGTAACGCTGAAATGGAGTCCTCTGGCGCCAAGCTGATGGAGTCATCCATCGCGTGCGCAGGGAGAAAAGGGTGACCAACTCCTCCGAGTGACCAGTGGACGCAGGAGCTGCAGCGGCCCGACGCGAAGGAGACGCATCTCTGGATGGTGGTCGTCTTCCGCTGTGGCGATGCGGGGACGCAAGCGAGGACACCGAAGAGCGAGGGGCAGGACGGCGATCCCGAGGGTAGCTGCTGCGGCGTGAGGAACGGGACACGCGTTGGATCGTACCAAGTCAGTCGACCGTGAAGAAGCCCTGGGGTGACGGTAGTCCCCCGAAGTCCGGGAGGAAGAGCGCAGTCTCGGCCGTCGATCCCGCGAACTGGAACGGCGAAGCGTAGTCGAGCCGGTCCTACCATCGCGTCAAGGCCCCACTGTACTGGTATGCCGTCGCCGAGTACTACTGGAGTCAGGCGAACTGTCCGAGCGTGGCCGATGGCGGCGGTCAGGGTCCCGTCGCGGGGTCATCTCTCGCCTCATTAGGACTGCGTCTGGAGAGTCGTCTGCTCACCACAATCCGTGTGCTAGAAAAGGAAACCAATTCACTAACCTGGGAATGAGACGTGGAGCGTGCAGTAGGCCTGTGGCGATCGCGAACTCCGGAAGCAGCCGATCCGGGTCTGTCCAACCATTGTCGGGAGCCGGTGCGTAGTCGCCGAGGGAGCTTCTCTGGCCGTGGTCGCTCCTCACTGAGCTGCGAGCGGGAAGTGGAGTGGTCGTCTCCAGGGGCCGGATCCCGGAGCGAGTGTGCCTCGTGTCTCTCCGTCCAAAGCCCCCGAGCGTGACACCTTCCGTCTGTCAGGTCTGCGTTCCACCGTCTGGCCCGGAGCAAGGAGCGTCGTATGTTCGGGTGCCGACGTCTGCCCGGCAGTAGTAAGATTGGTCATTTATTTCCTCAAAAACATTACCGATGACATGACTACATGGGAATATCTACTTCTAGGCTCAATTTTAGCCTACTTGCCCGTTGTGTGCCCACACAACCCGAGAGGCCCTCGGGGAACCCCCCAGAGGGGCCGAGAGTTATCTCCCCATACCCGTCTTACCAGATCCGGTCACGAGACCATCCAGTCTTTCTACTTCGCTCGTGGAGAGAAGACGTGTCTGGCCCGCGCTCTCGCCGCCTCGACCGGTCTTCTGCCTACCGACGCTGGTTGCCGACTTCGTGTGCTCTGCGCCCGCTTCTACCCTGCCTTCTATCTGGCCTTCTCTTCCTGCTTCGTTGGGCCTCTTGCGGGGATTCTTCTGCTTCTGTGGACGGCGGTTTGACTGCCCTTCCCCCCCCCCCCTTCCCTTCGTTGCAGAGGTAAGGTAGCGGTAGTTCCCTCGGCCGGCCCTCGGGCTGAGAGCCGGCTGCCTGTGGGTGCTTCCCTGCTTTTGCTTTGGGGTTTGTTTCAGGGCGTAGCGCCTGATTAGCTCACGGTCGGCTGTTGCCGTGTCGCGCCCGTTTTGCACGTGGGCCTTGGGCTCCGTGTGTCTTAGCCTGGTTAAAGCCCCGCTAGCCCTCCGAGAGTGCCCCATTACGCTTTCACCGGGAGCCCGCCTACGCTTCGATAATGTCGCTGTGCTCCCGGTGCGATGACTTAGGTTTGATAATAATAATGATAATAATAATAAGCACGTTAAATAGGCGCTTTTTCCCAATTGAAAATCGGCTCAAAGCGCTGCCCCGAACTGGGCCCAACTAGCGCGCTCACGCGAGTTACGCGCATTCACTCACACACCGAACGTAAACACAGCTTTCACGTGGTGCCAAGGGCAAGCTCAAGCGAGCTGCTGTAATTTTGGAAGTTCAAAATCGTGGTATTTGGTTGGTGGACTGACTGATACCAGAGTGTAAGCGGGGTGCGGCCTGGCCTGAGGTTATGTGGGCGGGCCTTGGTCCTTTTACCGCCGAGAGCGTGCCCGCCCGGCTTACGAGCGTTCAGCGCCATTGGACACGTTGGCCGCCCTGGTTGTTTCCTCGGCTACTCCCGCACGAAACGGTCCCCGCTTCGGGGTTCGCGGTTGTTCTGACCACAGGACCGCCACTGCTGCCACGCCCGCTGACCCTTCCGGAGGGTCTGTTTGCCGGCTTAGCGCACGTCTCACTGAGAGTGACCAGCAGCAGTCGGCCTTGAGCCGTCCGTCGTTGACGAGCCGTCCTCACCACTCTCCCCGCACCAAGCCCGCTGATCCTTCCGGAGGATCGCCTTGCCGGCATAGTGGCCTACTTCCGGAGTAGGGCCCGGAGAGACGTCAGCACCGTCCGTCGCGACGCAGCTGCGACCCTGATCCTCACCGTTCCTCCTCCAGACGCCCGCGCTCTCGCTCGCCTTGCGAGCGCCGTCAGCGGGATTCTCGACGCCCCCTGCAGGACGATGCGCTCAGCCTGCTACCCGAAGTCTCGGTCTCTGCTCTGTTGGACGAGGATCGCTCGACCTCGCACGCGGCAGCTTCCCCGGAGCTGAAGAGGAAGGTCGCCGCCTTCGTTGACACGGAGAGGCAGGTCAAGAAGTTTAGGTCGCTTCCCCTACCGCCCGGCTTTAGGGTCTTCGAGACATCCTTTCGTCGCACCTACAGCTGGCCTCGTCCCAGGATCCGGTCTTCTTCTCCGACCGTCGCTGGCCCACGGATTTAGACATCTTGTTTCGGCGGGACTGGTATGCTGGACTCTCCCAGGCCTTCTCCATCCCTCTGCCTACGCTGGACCCTTCGGCGGTGTCCCTAGCCGGCGCTCTGACTCGGCTGCGGCGGTCCCCGATGCGGAGCCTGGACAAGACAGCGACCTTGGTCCGTAACACCTTCACCTGCTCGGGTTTTATGGAGCTCCTCACTCAGTCCTTGGTTCGTCGGGTGGAGGTATCCTGGCATCCTTCCATCTCTCCCCTCCTAGGAGACCTGCTGGTCCTCGCGGAGACCGCCAATTGCGCCGCCTACCATTCCTCGGTCAACGTGATGGTGGCTTCAGCCAACTGCGACCTCATGCGTCGAGATGCCCTGCTCCGCCCCTGCAGTACGTTGCCGCCGGACCTGCGAGCGCAACTTCACCGTGCCCTCTTGGGTGGACCCTTGCTGTTCGGCGACTCAGTCTCTACGGGTCGGCGGTTCGTTCCTCGTGATGTCTGTGCGACTTGGCCGGAGACGCTTCGTCGGACCTCTGGAGTTTTATCGTCGAGAGCGACCTCCGTCTACTATCTCTCGTCCGGATCCTGTGGACACTTCAGCCGCCCCTTCGGTAACGACCGCCCTTCCTCGCATCGGCCCTCGGAACGGTCTGATCGTCGGGACCCGGCGTTGTGCGCTGACCAGAGGATCGCCACTGCTGCCACGCCCGCTGACCCTTCCGGAGGGTCTGTTTACCGGCACAGCGCCCGCCTCACTGAGCCCGGCCTGCAGCAGTCCGCCATGAGCCGTCCCACGTTGACTGGCCTTCATCCTCTCTCTCTCCCCGAGAAGCCCGCTGATCCTTCCGGAGGATCTAGACGCCGGCATAGAGCCCTTCTCACTGAGTCCGGCCAGGAGAGACGTCAGCCTCAACCTGCGCGACACGGTCGCGCCCCCGACTCATCCCGTTCCACCGTCAGTTCGAGACACTCACGCTCGCCCCTCGAGCGTCGCTGGAGGGATCATTCGCCTCGCCGGGATCGTCGCCGCTCCCCCCGGAGGATCTGAACGCCGGCATAGCGCCCTGCTCTCGGAGTCTGGCCGAGAGAGGCTTCAGCCTTAGCTTGCGCGACACGGTCGCGCCCCGACTCCCTCCGTTCCACTTTCAGGTCACTTGATGGCTGATCAGAGGACTGCCACTGCTGCCACGCCCGCTGACCCTTCCGGAGGGTCTGTTTGCCGGCACAGCGCCCGCCTCACTGAGCCCGGCCTGCAGCAGTCCGCCATGTGCCGTCCCACGTGACTGGCCTTCCTCTCCCGTCTCTCCCCGTTAAGCCCGCTGATCCTTCCGGAGGATCGGTACGCCGGCGTAGCGCCCTACTCACTGAGTCCGGCCAGCAGAGACGTCAGCCCTAGCTTGCGCGACTCGGTCGCGCCTCCGACTCCTGCCGTTCCACTTCAGTTCGGGACGCTGATGTGCACCGCTCGAGCGCCTTCGGGAGGATTGCTGTTCGGACTCAACCGCCGCTCCTGGGTCTTCACTCGGCTGTTGGACGCCTTAGTCGCCTTAGCCCGACAGTCCTCCTCCAGTCCACGTCGAACTACCTGGACGACCTCCGGTTGCGCAACCAATCGGAGACTGCGCTAGCCACGGACAGAGATGCCCTCCTGCACCCCCTGGCACTCCTGGGCTTCCTAGTAGACGACGGCAAGTCGGATCTCTCTCCCTCCCGCCGGGTTGTGCATCTGGGTATGGAATGCGCTACCAGCCTCAACACGGTACGCCTTCCGGCGCCCCGGATCAAGAAGATGGCGGATCTAGCCGACCAGTTAGCTCGGGAGGATGCAGCCCCCGCCAGAGTCTGGCTTCAGTTGCGGGGTTTGATGAACGCCGCAGCGGATCTTATCCCACTAGGGCGTCTCTACTCCCGACCAATTCAACTGCTTCTTCTTCTCTATTGGCTCACGTCTTCCGGAGACTTGACGACCGCGGTCCCAGTGTCCCAGATGCTCCATCTGCACCTTCGTCGGTGGACCGACCCTACGTGGCTAGCGTCGGGAGTTCCCTTAGCCTCTCCCCCTCCACAGGTCTCTCCTTGCGTCGATGCCAGCCTTCGGGGTGGGGGGGCCCACCTCCTACCCGGTTCCTCGCGACGGCGGGCTCCTGGCCCTCACACTTGGCGCACACCCTCATCAACTAGCTGGAGATGCAGGCCGTCTGGCGAGCCCTTCAGGCTGGGGATTACCTCCTCGGACACCAGGAGCTTCTCGTGCTTTCGGACGTCACGACGGTGGTCGCTTACATCTAGAAGCAAGGTGGCACACGCTCACCTGACCGGTGTATGCTCCTCTACAGGAAGATGTGTTGGTGCGAGGACCGGAGCAGTATCCTTCAAGCCCGGCACGTTCCCGGATGCCTGAATGTCTTGGCCGACTCTTGGTCTCGCCGCGACCAACTCCTACACACGGATTGGACCCTGCGACAGGACATCTTCGGATGATCTGCGCCCGCTGGGAGACTCCCCAGGTCGACTTGGTCGCCACGAGGTGGAACCACCAGCTGCCCCTCTTCGTCTCCCCGATTCCCGACCACCTTGCCTAGGCTGTCGATGCGCTCTCCTTTCCCGGGGACGGACTTGTGGCCTATACCTGTCCCCCTACCGTCCTGGTTCTCTAAGTCCTCCTCTAACTTTGGGGCTGTTCGGCGTTCCTCCTGTTGGTCGCGCCGTTCGTCTGGAACCGCTCCTGGACTACCGATCTGCTCAGCCTCGTCACAGACCCGCCCCTGCTGCTGCCCACCCCGCGGGCCATGCTCAAGCTTCCACGCCAGCCGCTGTTCCACCCCTGCCCGGAGTGTCTCCTCCTTCACGCCTGGAGGTTGTGCAGCAAGCTCTCGGAGCTAGAGTCTACTCAGGGGAAGCAATGGAGGCGATCGCTGCGGCCCGGAGACTGTCGACCCTTCGAGTCTACGAGGGAAGTGGCGAGTCCTCTGTTCCTGGTGCACCGATCATGGCCTTACGCCCACGGATCTGACGCATCCTCCGCTGGCGGACTTCTTCTCTGGCTCTTCCGAGACCAAGGCCTAGCCCTCGTCACGGTACGCGGTTCCTTGTCCATGATTGCGGACACCTATCGTCACCTGGGACGACCCGATCCGGGCGCCTGCAAGGACCTAGCCGACCTTATGGGACACTTCGGCATCCAGCGCCCGACACTCCGCTAGTTCCTTCCTCGCTGGGACCTACCCCGGGTGCTCACGTGGTTGAACTCCGCCCGCTTCGTACCATTACCTTTGGCCCAGCTCGCGGACTTGGCACGCACAACCTGCTTCCTGCCGGCACTTGCTACCGCTTCGCGCGGGGAGCGAGCTACATGAGCCTTCAGCGCGCCCTGCCGGTCTGCAGTTCCGAACAGACGACTCCGTCCGGCTGCTCACGGACCCGGCCTTTCTGGCAAATAACAGGTCTCCTTTAACTCCGCCTCAGGTGATCACCATTAGGCCGCTGAGAGACCGACCCCGGTCCCAGGAGACCAGGCTACAGGATCCCGTGCGCGCCCTTAAAATCTATCTGCGGCGATCCAATCTCGTCCGCAGGGGGCGGTCGCGCCTCTTCCTACCCTAGACCCAAACAGCGTGACATTATAGCCCAGACGATCTCTTCCTGGCTCCGCTGGGTCATACGCTCCGCTTATCAAGAGATAGCCCTGAGGGAGCTAAGAGGCTGCACATTCTCGCACACGAGGTACGAGCTATGGCCACGAGCGTCGCGTTTGAGCGAAACGGCACTGTCAAGGACATCGTGGCAGCCGTGGGTTGAAACACCGAGTCGGTCTTGCCCGTTCTACCTCCGGGACCTGGCTAGCCAGCAAGAGAATCTCGCACTGATGGGGGACATCGCCGCGACGCAACACTCCCTCCCGGTGCCACCGGCACCGTAGGTATGCACTTCGCTAAAATTGTCGGGAGTGTGCCACGGGGTGGACGGCGTTGTCCTGTTGGGGGAGTTGTGGGCGGCACCCGCCTCCTCTTCGCAATTCTCCCATGTAGTCATGTCATCGGTAATGTTTTTGAGGAAATAAATTCATTTTTCTCTAAAAGGTATTTTTTCGAAAAATACTTACCGATGACATGACTCGGATAACCCTCCCCCCTGCCCCGCTTGCCGCTTTCGAGCGAAGTATCAGACTGAATGGTCTCGTGACCGGATCTGGTAAGACGGGTATGGGGAGATAACTCTCGGCCCCTCTGGGGGGTTCCCCGAGGGCCTCTCGGGTTGTGTGGGCACACAACGGGCAAGTAGGCTAAAATTGAGCCTAGAAGTAGATATTCCCATGTAGTCATGTCATCGGTAAGTATTTTTCGAAAAAATACCTTTTAGAGAAAAATGAATTTTCGTCACGGTAAGGGGTATGTTCATGTGCGCATTGGTAGCTGTCCTGTTCGTCACGGTAAGGGGTATCTTACTAGGCCCCTCCGCAGAATTTTGCGCCTTGCTAGTCCTACCAGCCCGAGTCGTCACGGTCCAGGGAACTGCAATGGGTCCCACCGTGGCACTCTGGGCAGGAACTGGCGGTCGCTCCCTGATAGGTGTCGGGCGTTCACGACAGTAGAATCCCCACCGCTGGGACCATCTATCTTCCAGGCAAGGGTGCAAACAGTGCAGGTATGCGCCGACTCACATCCCTGCTCATCACAGGGCCACTGAAAAACGCCACATTGCGTGCAGGTATGAACCTGGTAACTGCAACATAGAGGCCATAATGAAGAACAAGCGAGCGTGGCCGCCGAGGCCGCGAACCAATAATTCCGCGCGCGAGGGTGAAAAACGAAATCAAACGAGCGCACAGCGCGTGCCGACGCTCGGCGCTCTTCCCTTCCCCTGAGCGCTGGTTCGAGGGCATTCACCGAGATATTACCTGGCCATGACGGAGTGAGAAGCAAACCCACGCCTGTGAAGCAACGTCTGCCAGGCAAGGCACGTTGTGGTCCAAACAGCGCTAGGCACAAGCCGAGAGGGCTCCAAGCCCACCAATCAGAGTGAGCACCAAACCCAGGCAGGCTAAGTCTACAACAGAGTGTCAATGTCACGAGATGACCGGTCACAATCCTTGTGAGCACCAAGCCAAGATCAAAACAGTCCCATGCACAAACAGTCGAGGGCTACCGTCAGCACCACCGAGTGAACCAGAACAGTAAGGTAAAGTCGCAAGACGACCGGTCACAACCACACCGTAGGAATCAAAGAGCCACGTACAGACACAACCGTCTACAGGCTAGCTAAGAACTAAACTGAGGTATGCCGGGTATTCTCATACCGGATGGGACTAAGGGAGGCTACTTGGGTAATGGCCTGGTCTATGGCGCCCCTCTCCTGCCAACACTCCCTTATATGGACACAACCAAATTTTGGCTAAAATTAGGCTAGCTAGGTAACATTCCTATAAGTAATACCATCGGTAATGTCTTTTGAGAAAACAAATGGCTTCACACAGACTTCTGGGTCACCAGGTGAGGCCAATTTCCCTGTCTATGCCAATCAAGTTCGCTAAGCGTAGATATGCCTTTCAAAGCACAGTTTATGAGGCTAAGTTGCACACTAAACGCAGATGATATCCTTCAAACTGAGAATGCAGCTGGGTGCAGGTACTGCCAGCAAGATTTCATAGTTCCTTATTAGCCCCTGCTGTCTGCAGAGGCTCATGAGAATCTATGACTTTTGCAGATAAAGATGGATGAGCATTTGTATACTCCCAAAGAAGAAGGCTCTTCTGCTGCAAGTGGCATAGATACTCATCACCCTCTGAAGGGGCTCATGAGTATCAGGGCCAGACAATGAAGTGAGTACTCACAAAGTGGAATGCCCTTCGTAACAGCGATCAGGATAATAGAGGACTTTCTCGATGGCAAGTCGATCCTTCTTGGTGGTGGTGAGGTCATGCATGGGCGCGGGAACGTTGCTCAAGACATAGTAAATAGTGCGGTTGATCTTGTCGCCATTCAAAACTGCTGCTGCTTTGGAATGGCTGATGCTGAACCCACTCTCCCATAACTGTAAAACAAACATTTGTGTTCTTCAGCGTGAAAAATGAATTTTTCTTTAAAATGTATTTTTTCGAAAAATACTTACAGATGCCATGACTACATGGGATTACCTATAGCTTACACAATTTTAGCCAAAAACTTACGATGTGTACCTATTGGACCAAGGGAGGTTACCTGGGGGTGTCATGACCCAGCCACGAGTAGCCTCCCGTCCCACCCCATACGGGTAACTGGCTTGCGCCGAGAGACCCCAGTTTATTCGCTTAGCAGACGAGCGGCAAGCGGGGTAGGTGGGAGGGCCATCCGAGTCATGGCATCGGTAAGTATTTTTCGAAAAAATACATTAAAAAAATTTGTTATTTGTTTCTTCAAAAACATTACCGATGCCATGACTACATGGGAGAATAGCGAACAGGAGGGGGGTGCCGCAGAACTTGTAACCCCACAAGCTAGCCAGACCCGCCCGTCCCAAAGCAAACTCCCGACAATTTTAGCTAAAGGTTAGGGAGGGAGTGTTGCGCCGCCTCGATGTCCCCCACCAGGGCCAGGTTCTATCGCTGGCCAGCCAGGTTTCAGAGGTAGAACCAGGTGAAGGTCGACTCAGTCCGCCAGCCTACGGCAGGCACAGTCTCGGACAGCACAGTAGCAGTCGAATGCGGCGCTAGCAGCCATGGCTCTGACCTCGTGGGCCCTGATGTGAAGTCGCTTGGCAGCGTCGGGGCAGAGGTCGTGGTAGGCGGAACGTATCACCCATCTTAGCCAGGATGAGATCGTCTGGGCTGAGATGTCTTGTCTACCTGGGGACAGAGGGAGAAAGAGGCGGGTGCGTTCCCGCCGGAGCGGCTTGGTTCGGCGTAGGTACACGCCTAAGGCTCTCACCGGGTCCTGTTGTCTGACCTCCCTGTTGGGGCTGACCGTCTTCAGTGGTCGCACAGTGATCACCTGGGGGGCTGTCAACGGGGACTGTGTCTTGGCCAAGAAGGCCGGGTCCGTTAAGAGCTGCACAGAGCCATCCGACCTGAACTGCAGGCAGGCAGGGCACGCAGAGAGCGCGTGCAGCTCACTCACTCTGGAAGCTGTGGCAAGGTTTGAGGAGAAAGCAGGTCTTTCGCGTCACGTCAGGCAGGCTTGCAAGGGGAAGCGTCTCGAAACGCTTAGTGTTCAACCAGGTGAGTACCCAGGGTAGATCTCAGCGTGGGATCAGGGAGCGGAAGGCAGGCCGTTGTATTCTGAAATGGGCCATAAGGTCAGTGAGGTCTTTACACTTGCTGGGGACCGCTCGGCCAAAGTGACTGTAAGTGTCCGCAATTATGGCAATGTAGCCCCTGATGGTGATCGGTGCCAAGTGCTGTTCGGCGAAAGCCAGAGGAAGAACTCGGCAAGCTGGGGGGAGGTGAGATTGGTGGGGGGAGGTGACGGAGGTCACACCAGGCTCGAAGCACTCTCCAAGTTCCCTCGTAGACTCGCAGGGTCAAGGGTCTGCGGCCTGCAGCGAAAGCTGCCACTGCCTCACTCGAGAAGCCTCTAGCGGCGAGGGCACGCCGCACAATCTCCAAGCGTGGAGGAGTCGTTCGGGGCACGGATGGAAAAGCGCTGGCGCGGTTGCTTGAGAATCGTGTGAGGAGTGGGTAACCGCAGCGGGGGGTCCGTAGCAAGGTTGAGGAGGTCGGTGGTCCAATACTTGGTCCAGCAGAACGGCGCCACTAGCAACAGAGTCGCGTTGCATCCCTTGAGTTTGAGAAGGACTTTGGGGACCAGACCAGTGGGAGGGTAGGCATAGGCGCAGAGGCCGTCCCAGGGGATGGAGAGCGCGTCGACCGCCCAGGCTAGGGGGTCCGGGATGGGCGAGACTAAGAGGGGAAGCTGGTGGTTCCACCTCATCGCAAAGAGGTCAATAAGCAGGGTCTTCCACGTGGCGCAGATCATCCGAAAGATGTCCGGGCGAAGCGACCATTCGGTATGGAGTAGCTGACCGTGTCTCGATAGGGAGTCCGCGAGGACATTCAGGTGTCCCGGAATATGTCTCGCTCGGAGGGAGATGCCGCGATCCTCGCACCAACGGAAGAGCCGGTAAAGAAGCATGCAGAGGGAAGGGGAGCAGGTCCCGCCCTGCTTCTGTATGTAGGACACTACTGTGGAGTTGTCGGAAGGACAAGCAGCTCCTGGCGTCCGAGAGTTGCTTCCCATGCGAGGAGGGCTTGCCAACCGCCTGTAGCTCCAACCAGTTGATAGTCTGACTGTGAAGTCCGGTGGCCAGCTGCCGGAAGCCGTGGTGAAGGTCGGCAGCAGGTGTGCGCCCCAGCCGGAGTAGCTGGCGTCGACGCAGAGGGACACACATCGAGACCTTACCTAGCCATCCTGCAGAGGCTGGGGGAAGGGATAACCTGACACGCAGAAGCGGGAGCACACCACACCACGGAGCCGGGGGCTGCACACGTCAGGCAAGGGCGCCAAGTCCGCAACGGAAGACCAGGAACGGAACAAAGACGAAATTTGTCCGAAGGCACTCCAGAGAGACCTGACATGGGAACCGGGCGCCACAGGCCGAAACTCCTTCCACGAAGGGCGAGGCGCAGCGCCAGCGACGATGGCGCAGCGGACCGGTCACGAGCAAACTTGTAACAAGGGTGCCAAGCAGGAGGCACAGGAAGCAAAAGTCATGGGCCCAAGGACCAGCACAACACAAGCTGGTAACAAGTGTCCACGCCGCTAGACCCAAGGCACAGCAACGCACAAGGCACAGAAGTGAAAAAGTCCAGGGGCCACGAGGCCCTTATTTATTTTTCTCTAAAAGGTATTTTTTCGAAAAATACTTACCGATGACATGACTTAGTGGAAATGTCTACTACTAGCTCAATTTTAGCCTACTTACCCGTTGTGTGCCCACACAACCCGGGAGGCACTCGGGGAACCCCAGAGGGGCCGAGAGTTATCTCCTGCTCCTTCCTTACAGGTTCCTGTTACGAGACCAACCAGTCAGATACTTCGCTCGAAAGCAGCAAGCGGGGCAGGTGGGAGGGCCCTCCGAGTCATGTCATCGGTAAGTATTTTTCGAAAAAATACCTTTTAGAGAAAAATGAATTTGTTTCCTCAAAAACATTACCGATGACATGACTTAGTGGAAGAATTGCGATGAGGAGGAGGGTGCCGCATAACAACTCCCTAGGAGGGAACAGAGCCGTCCTCCCAGTCGCAAACTCCCGACAATTTTAGCGAAGTGCATACCAACGGCGCCGGTGGCGCCGGGAGGGAGTGTTGCGCCGCGGCGATGTCCCCCACCAGTGCGAGATTCTCTCGCTGGCCCGCCAGGTCCCTGAGGTAGAAGCGGGCGAATACAGATTCAGTCTTCCCGCCCACGGTAGCCACGATGTCCTTGACAGCGCAGTTTCGATCAAACGCGGCGCTCGTGGCCATGGCTCGTACCTCGTGTGCGCGTATGTGCAGCCTCTTCGCTCCCCGCGGGGAGATATCTTGATAGGCGGAGCGTATGACTCAGCGGAGCCAGGAAGAGATCGTCTGGGCTGTTATGTCATTCCGCCGGTCTCAGAGGTAGGGAGAGGCGCGAACGCCCTCTGCGGAAGGCTTTAGATTGTCGCAGATAAGTCAAAGGGCGCGCACGGGATTCTGTTACCTGGTCTCCTGGGACAGGGGGTTGTTTCGTAGCGGCCGTAAGGTGATAACCTGAGGCGCGGTCAGAGGAGACCTGTTTTGGCAAGGAGGCAGGGGCAGTGAGAAGTTGCACGGACCCGTCCGCTCAGAGCTGTAAGCAGATAGGACGCGCCTATAGCGCGTGTAGCTCGCTCCCCCGTGAGGCGGTAGCACGGGCCAGCAGGGAGAACGTGTTGCGTGTCACATCTGCGAACAGGCCAAGAAAGGGTTCGAATCTGGCAGAATTCAACCACGTTAGCACCCAGGGTAGGTCCCAGCGGGGGAGGAGCGAGCGGTAGGTCGGGCGCAGGCTGCCGAAGTGTCCCATAAGGTCGGCGAGGTCTTTGCAGGCGCCCGGGTCTGGGTGTCCGAGGTGTCAAAGTGTAAGCGATCATGGACAGGTAACCCCTCACCGTGAAGGGGGCTAGGTCCAGGTCTCGGCAGAGCCAAATAGACGTCCGCCAGCTGAGGATTCGTCAAATCCGTGGGGGTCAGGCCATGTTCGGAGCACCAGGAACACAGGACTCGCCACCTCCCTCGTAGGGTCGAATGGTCGAAGGTCTGCGGGCCGCAGCGATTGCCTCCACTGCTGCACCCGAGTAGCCTCTAGCACCGAGGGCTTGCCGCACAACCTCCCGACGTGAAGGATGAGCCGCTCCGGGCAGGGTGAAACAGCGGCTGGCGCGGTTGCTTGAGCATGGTGCGAGGAGTGGGAAGCCGCAGAGGGGGGGGCCCGTGGCGAGGCTGAGAAGGTCGGTGCTTCAGGGGCGGTTCCAGGCGCACGGTGCGACTAACAGGAGGACCGCCGAGCAGCCCTGAAGGTTGAGGAGGACTTTGGGTACGAGGACCGTCGGGGGGTAAGCGTAGGCCACAAGGCCATCCCAGGGAATGGAGAGCGCATCGACAGCCCAAGCAAGGGGATCGGGAATCGGGGAGACGAAGAGGGGAAGCTGATGGTTCCACCTAGTGGCGAACAAGTCGACCTGGGGAGACTCCCAACGGGCGCAGATCAACCGATAGATGTCCTGCCGAAGGGTCCATTCCGCGTGTAAGAGCTGGCCGCGGCGAGACAGCGAGTCGGCCCAGACGTTCAGGTGTCCGGGAATGTGTCGGGCTCGCAGAGAAATGCCCCGGTCCTTGCACCCACGCATCATCTGGTAGAGAAGCATACCAAGGTCGGGAGAGCGTGTGCCACCTTGTTTCTAGAAGTAAGCCACCAACGTTGTGTTGTCCGAGAGGATGAGCCGCTCCTGGTGTCTGAGGAGGTCCTCCCAGCACTGAAGGGCTTGCCACACGGCCTGTATCTCCAGCCAGTTGATGTGAGTGTGCGCTAAATCCGAGGGCCATGGGCCGGAAGTCGAGAGGAACCGAGGCAGGAGATGAGCACCCCACCCAGAGAGGCTCGCGTCGAACACAGAGAGGTTTGGGGTGGAGAAGAGGCCAGGGGAACTCCCGACGCTAGCCAAGAGGCGTCGGTCCACCGACGAAGGTGAGGAGGCAGCATCTGGGACACCGGAACCATCGCCGCTACGTCGCCGGAAGCCGGGCGCCAAAGGAGTAGGAGATGCAGCTGAAACGGCCAGGAGCAGAGACGACCTAGGGAAATAAGGTCCGCTGCGGCGTTCAACAAGCCCAGAAGCTGAAGCCAGACTCTGGCGGGGGCTGCGTCCTCCCGTGCTAACTGACCGGCTAGATCCGCGATCTGCTGGATCCGGGGCGCCAGAAGGCGTACCGTGTTGCGGTCGGTTGCAAAGTCCATGCCCAGGTGCACAAAGCGGCGGGAAGGAGTGAGATCAGACTTGCCCTCGTTTACTTGGAAGCCCAAGTGCTCCAGGAGGTGCAGCAGCGCATCCCTGTCTGTCGTGAGCATGGTCTCGGACTGGCGGCGTAGGAGGAGGTCGTCTAGGTAGTTCGACGTCGGACTGGAGGACTGTCGGGCCTTGGCGACTACGGCGTCCATCAGCCAGGTGAACCACCAGGGCTGAGGTTGAGACCGAACGGGAGCGCGCGAAACTGGTAGAAGACGCCGTCGATCGCAACCTGAGCGAACTTCCCATCGAGACATGCAGGTACACATCGGAAAGGTCCAAGCCGACTGCGAAGTCTAAGGCTGGACCGCTGCTTTCAGGGCTCGGGAAGACTCCATCCGGAAGGAGGGGCCATAAAATATCTGTTCAGGGCCGAGAGATCGATAACCGACGCCATCTGCCTCCAGGCTTCGGAACGACGAACAGGTGGCTGTAGAAGGCTGGCGAGTCTAGGAATCGGACAACCTCCGTGGCGACTTGCCTCAGGAGGGAGGAGACCTCTCCCCGCAGAGCGGAGGCCTCAGTGGGTCGCTGGGGATCTCGGTCCAAAGGGGGGAGCGATGCAATGCGGCGGGCTTCGAAAGGCGATCCGGAGGCCGGCTGAGACGGTGTCGCAAACCGGGGTCGTCGGGAAAGAGCGTAAGTCAATTTCCGCAGAAAAGGCTAGCCTCCCGCCGACCGGAGACCCCGCGGAGGTCGGCGGGGGCAAGGACGGGGGACAGCCAGTCGACCCGCCTGCGACCCGGTCGCCGGGCGGGACGGGGCCAAGTGAGGGCACGGGACCTAGAGGGTCTAGGACGGCCAAGCGGGGGCCTGCCCAGGGCCTCTGAGGACCAGGAATCGCCGAACAGCAGGGGCCCACCCAGCGGAGCAAGACGAAGCTGCACACGCAGGGCAGGAGGCATGCCCCGGCAGGCAAGCAGTAGGGCGTCTCGACGCATAAGGGCACAATTGGCGGAGGCAGCCAAAGCGTTGACCGACGAGTGGTAGGCGGCGCGGTTGGCGACTTCCGCTAAGAAGAGCAAATCACCCCGGAGAGGCATGATGGAAGGGTGCCAGGAGTCCTCCACACGACGAACCATGGCTAGAGTGAGGAGCTCCAGGAAACCGGCGCAGGCTAAGGTGTTCCGTATCAGGGACGCTGTCCTATCCAGACCACGGGGAAGGGAACGTCTAAGAAGAGTGGGGCCGCCAGCTTGTGACCAGGCAGGGGAGGTCCAGCGCAGGAAGAGGGATGGAGAAGCCTGGGAATGGCCGGTAACCCAGTCCCGACGGGAGGCGAAGTCCAGGCCAGCTGGCCAGTGACGATCGGAGAAGAACGCCGGCTCGCGTGACGTGGCAAGTAGCAGGAGCGCCGAGACAGCAACTCGCAGTTCCTTAAAGCCGGGCGGCTGGGGAAGCGACCTGACCCTCTAGACCTGACGCTCGCTATCCACGAAGGCGGAGACCTTCCTCTTCAGGGGGGGGGGGGGGGGGGGGGAAGGAAGGGCAGGCGTCAGCTGGCAAAGTCACCGCGATGATCCTGGCAGCTTCATCCAAGGCTAAGAGGGACTCCGCACGTGATGACGACGGAAGAGCCGAAGGGGCAGCATCCCCGAAGTCCGCGAGCGAAGGGAGCGACCAACCTCGTCCAGAAGGGCCGAGACGGAGTCCTCGGGCAGCAAGCTAAGGGCCTCTTCGTCCACGGGGCGGCGAAGGGGCGGGCGAGTCACGGAGAAAGCCGTAGGCCGACGCGTGGGCAGGGAACAGTCCTGAGCATCGCGGGACGCCCGGGGACGAGCAGGCAGCGACGAGGCGGCCGCGAACGACGAGGCGAACGCAAGTAAGAGCGAGGAAGGGTCCTGTCCGGTGCAGGAGAACGACATCTGGACCGTGGACGGCGAACAACCGAAGAGGGGCGCCGATGAGGGGAGGAGGGCCGATGACGGCGGCGGCGCGGCGGACGCGTCGAACGGTGTGAGGGCAAGCGCGAAGCGCACGCGAAGAGTAGGGGCGGGTGGAGCGGAGACGATCCCGGTGGGAGGAACGATCCTTCCGGTGGCGCTCAAGCAGCGAGCGCCCTGAACTGAAGGCGGAACGGTAGGAGTCGGGGGCGCGACTGCGTCGCGCAGGCTAGGGCTGACGTCTCTCCTGGCCAGACTCAGTGAGCAGGGCGCTATGCCGGCGTTCAGATCCTCCGGAAGGATCAGCGGGCTTATCAGAGAGAGATGGATGAGGAAGGCCAGTCAACGTGGGACGGCTCATGGCAGACTGCTGCAGGCCGGGCTCAGTGAGCGGGCACTCTGCCGGCAAACAGACCCTCCGGAAGGGTCAGCGGGCGTGGCAGCAGTGGCAGTCCTCTGGTCAGCCAGCAACGCAGAGTCCCGACGGGAATTCCGTTCCGTGAGGCCAGGGCGGGAATGGGCGGTCATTACCGTAAGGGCGGCAGAAGAGTCAACCGGAGCCGGACGTGAGGTAGCAGGCAGAGGCCGCTCTCGTCAGTAAAGGCTCCAGAGGTCCGACCAAAGCATCTCCGGCCAGGTCGCACAGACATCACAAAGGTGGTCCGAAGTCGCCACATTGGGAGCACATAAGCATTTGGGTTCTGTAACAGACAAAGGGCATAGCAAAGTCGTAAATGCAGGCAAGTGGGCGCCGAGCCCCAAACAAAGGTACTCCAGGCGCCGTGACCGCCGGCGCGTGAAACAGTGGAAACACTCTCCAAGGGCTAAAGGGCCTTTAAGCTAGACGAACGGAACGTGGGTGCCACAAGGCTCTACGAAAACCAGCGTCTAAAAGGCAAAAGTCTACTCGTAAGCTAACGAGGCATAAGAAAGAGAGAGAAGGCGACGTCCCGCTAGGAGACTCGCAAGAAGGCTGTGCAAGGCGCCGGAAAATTAAGCTCAATAGTTGGTGCCCTTATGTCGTAACCACAACGAAAAGACAAGTCCAACGGCAGCCGGCTCTCGACCCGAGGGCCGGCTGTGGATAGCTACCACTACCTTACCTCCGAGACGAAGCGGGAACAGGGGGAAGGGTAGCCATACACCGGTCACAGCACAGAGGAGAGCAGTGGAAACCCGGAACGGCGCAAGGAAGAAGCAGGCAGCGCTAGAAGGTGGCAGGCACGGGAGGGAAGTCGGCAACGAGCGTAGGCAAGACGAAGACCAGTCGAGGCAAAGCGGGAGCAAAGCCAGACACGTCTTCTCTGCACGAGCGAAGTAGCAAGACTGGTTGGTTTCGTGACGGGAACTGGTAAGGAAGGAACGGGAGATAACTCTCGGCCCCTCTGGGGTTCCCCGAGTGCCTCCCGGGTTGTGTGGGCACACAATGGGTAAGTAGGCTAAAATTGAGCTAGTAGTAGACATTTCCACAAAGTCATGTCATCGGTAATGTTTTTGAGGAAACAAACAACACTTCCCGCTGTTTCCGTCGCTGTTGAAAAAAGGCACAGACAGAAGAACAGTCCAGGATAAGGCCAGGAAAAGGCACACACACACCGCCGGGCTAAGTGCCAAGGTCGAAAGAGCACCAGCGCGAACCATACACAGCCAAAGGCTTCGCAAGTAGGAGGCTAACAGAACACACGTCTGAACTCTGCAAGCTAAAGGAATAAACTGGGGTCTCTCGGCGCAAGCTAGTTACCCGTATGGGGTGGGACGGGAGGCTACTCGTGGCTGGGTCACGACACCCCCAGGTATCCTCCCTTGGCCCAATAGGTACACATCATAAGTTTTTGGCTAAAATTGTGTAAGCTATAGGTAATCCCATGTAGTCATGGCATCGGTAATGTTTTGGAAGAAACAAAAGATGGGCTTGTTCAATGGCATGTCCCTTGAAAGGTCCTGGTAAATCAAAGTGGCACAACTGAAATGATCAGTGTTCAGGTCGTACTCCAGGCAATAGCTATCCCTGTCTTCAAAAACCCACCCATTACCATTAGGGACGTCCATTATTGCTCCTGTGCCCTGGACGTTAAACCGCAAACTAAGTTGAAATTACATGAAATTATTCTGATCCTAGAGGAAGTGAATGTAAGACGTTGGGAAGGGATGGGGTGGTTTAAAGTAGTATATAATCGTGCATGTGTCTGAGAGAGAGGGTGTGCTGTTGTGCATGCGCAGAGAGTCCAGTGATTTCCTGGAGAACATCGCTATACAAGAACTATGTATTATTATTATTACTACATGCATGTTTATTACAGGCAAGGTAAAATATGTCATACATTTACATACCTTGCCCCACACTTTTGTGTGCTGCTGACGAAGATGCTTATCAACAAAGGCCAAACCTTTTGTCATGTCCTGCACAACATGCAACATAATCAACGTCAACCTCAGTATTACACAAATACCAGAATATCATGAAATCGGATCAGTTCTGTGGCTTCAAAGTCTATACCCAAAGTCCTCTGCCGACATCAGCCTTACACCAGCCATGTGCGGGCCAGCTTGGACTGACATCGGCCAAAGGTCATTTTGCTTACTGTTCTTCTGTTGTTGTTTTTTTCACAAGCCTATGGTGCCACCTATTTGCGGATCAGCTACAACTAATCAGTAAGCTCAAACAGCTGGAGGCATAAATCCCCTGACCCCCTGCAGCCACAGACACTCATGAGAATTGATGCCTCTTGTTGAGGACACAGGGGACTACATAACTTTACCTGCTCCACTTGTGAAGAGAGTTCGCCCAGGTAATTGCTGGCCTCATGGCGTGGAATGGGTTTGGTGTAGTGCACCACCGTCATGTAGTGGCTGGTGTGTGTTCTAATGAAAGGCAATTATCATTCATAGCAATGTGGCACAACAAAATAATGATGTATCAAACAACAAAATAATGATGTATCAAACAACTGCTCAGTTAATTAACCCATTCAGCCCAGAGTCCCTACAGCAGGAGATTGACTGACCATGTACCATGATAATTCAAGGGTAGTGCCAGATTAGCTTGGCGCCTTTAGGCACCAAGCTAATCTGGCACTACCCTTGAATTATCATGGTCAATCGACCTCCTGCAAACTTTGGGAAATGAACCCGTGGGGCTAAAAGGGTTAACTGGCTGCTGGGCTGATTAACTGGGTAGATGCCTTGTGCACCAGCCAGTCTACTCATCCAAAGTTGTGACAGATGGATTGGAACTCAGTTTATTGTTTGTTTTAACCCTTTTAGCCCCAAGGTCCCACATTGTGGAGGTGTTGCCCAACGACTATGTACCAGTTGTAGGAGATTGATTGATCATGATCATTCAAGGGTAGTGACAGATGAGCTTGCGCCAAGCTCATCTGGCTCTATACTTGAATTATCATCAATCCATCTCGTATTGCAGGGTCCCAGGGCTAAAAGGGTTGAAAGGATAATAATAGAAAATCCTCAGCAGGTTCATGTGCTCTATGTCACCTAACTACAGCCAGTCACTCTATCATGTAATAAGATTAAAAAAAAAATAAAATTATAAACACCTCAAAATGTGCATGTTTTTTTATGTAATCAGCGCATTAAAGCCCAGAAACACTTGATATCAAGTTTGTCTGCACTTTTAATCCACTGCTTTAATCTTCCGACCTTGAACTATAATAACCTATAAGTCATCGGATGCAGTGCCTTCACACACTGAGCCCAAATGGCTCCGTCTCCGATATCTTCAAGTCCGCCATCGTCCGTCCTCTCCTCAAAAAACACAACCTCGACCCAAACGAACTCAAGAACTATCGCCCAGTCTCCAATCTCTCTTTCCTGTCCAAGCTTCTTAAGAAGGTTGTTCTCAACCAGCTCAACCTCCACCTCACCGACAACAACCTCCTCAGTCCATTCCAGTCTGCCTATCGCAAACATCACAGCACTGAAACAGCCCTTCTACATATCTTAAACGATCTGCTTCTCTCCACCGACTTGGGCAACATCTCCCTTCTTACGCTACTCGATCTCTCTGCCGCCTTTGACACTATAGACCACTCTATCCTCCTCCACCGACTCCACCACTCCTTTGGCATCACTGATTCTGCTCACTCCTGGTTTCTCTCCTACCTCTCCGACAGACAGCAGTCCGTCACCATCAACGGCGTCTCTTCCAACCCAGTCAAGCTCTCCTGCGGAGTTCCACAGGGGTCCGTCCTGGGCCCGGTCCTTTTCACACTCTACACCTCTCCTCTGTCCAACATCATCCAGTCTCACCGCATACACCACCACCTCTACGCTGACGACTCACAACTGCTAGACAAAGACAAACTCGACAACACTCAGTCACTACTGACTCGCACGGCTGACTGCTACGAAGACGTGAAAAACTGGATGACAGCAAACAAGCTTAAACTGAACGACGACAAAACGGAAGCCATGCTGGTAGGCACTCGTCAGAAACTCTCCCAGCTCCCTCCCTCTCTCCACCTTCAACTCAATAGCATCCCCATCTCCCTCTCTGACTCGGCCAAGAACCTCGGCGTTATCCTCGATTCCTCTCTTTCCATGACCAGCTTCGTCTCCGCCACGGCCCAGGCATGCTATTTCCACCTCCGACGCATCAGTCAGATCAGAAAATACCTCACCACCGAAGCTGCCACCAAACTTGCTGTCTCTCTCATCTTATCTCGCATCGACTACTGCAACTCTCTCCTTTCCGGCCTCCCTCACTCCACCACTTTCACTCTCCAACGCATCCATAACAATGCTGCCCGCCTCGTCCTCAGAAAGAAAAAATCCGACCACATCACTCCCCTGCTCAAACTCCTTCACTGGCTCCCCATCCCCCAATGCATCCAATACAAAATTCTGTCTCTCTGCTATAAATCCCTGAACAATTGCGCTCCTGCCTATCTCTCCAACGTACTCCACCCCTACACACCTTCCCGCTCCCTCCGCTCTGCCTCCGACCCTCTCCGCCTTCACATCCCTCACACCAAACTCAACACTTTCGGCCCCCGCTCCTTCTCCGTCTACGGTCCATCCACCTGGAACACTCTCCCACTCTCTCTCCATCAGAAACACTCTCTCTCCTCCTTCCAGTCCGCCCTCAAAACTCACCTCTTTCAACAGTTTTAGCACTATATCACCACACTCCCCACCCCAAGCTGACCGTCGTAATGTATTTCACTATTTGTGGTACGTGAGTCATTGTCTAAAGCGTGCGCATGCTATAATTATTATAAGATAAGCGCATTATAAATACCGTAATTATTATTATTATTATTATTATTGTCCTGCGCATACTGCGCAGTATTTCAGGTGACATCGACCATGAAAATTCAAGAATGGGGCCAGAATAGCTTGGGTCCACCAGGTGCCAAGCTATTCTGGCACCATCCGTGAATTTTTACGGTCGACCTGCCTCCTGCTGCGCTGTACCAGGACTGAATGGGTTGAGGGTGAAAGTGTCAAAATGACCGTACAAGACTTACTGATCTGGCAGGACAGTAACGGTCGCCTGCTTCAGTATGATAGCACCAATGGATGCAGCAACGACAGAGTCCGAGTCAGGTATTAGTATAACCCCTGATGTGATTCTGTATGGCACACTTTGACCGGCAGCATTTGTCGTTCTGTGAAAAAATAAATGAAATCCGTAATCAACAAACACCCTACTTCAACTAAAGGGATGGGGAATAGTTAACATGAATAGTTATTACAATTTCTGGTCTGTTGGAGTGATCGTGAAAATGTTCAATTTGTCATGTTACGATTAACTTTTCCATGCTATACATTTTGAATTGTGCATTTCCACCATCCATCTTGCTGAAATTTCCCCTATCTCATCCATCTTGCTGCAGTTCCACCTATCTCTCCTGATATAAGTGATAATCATATGGTCAGAGTTACACAAATATCTAATCTACTCTATAGAGGTCGTACTAATATACCTGCAGGTCTATTTGTCGTGTGCTTGTGTACACACGTTGTGATCCGTGCAACACAGTTCAGTACAGCATCTACAAAAGCCAATAAATTCGGTACAAAGGCACGACTCAACCCCTTCACTGCTAGGAAAAATGGAACACATCCCAACTGCAAGAAAGAAATCTCCACAAGCCCCGGCAATCACTCACAAGGACCTCGGCCTCTTGCTGACGCCAGTCTGTGTCCAAGTTCCTTGGGCGTCTAGGGCTCTTTGGCTTTTCAATCCACAAAGATTTCACAAATCTGCAACCACTGTCACTCAAGTGGTTAACCTTCTTAGCCCCGGGACCCTGCGGCAGGAGATGGATTGATCATGATAATTCAAGGGTAGTGCCAGATGAGCTTGACGCCTGAAGGCGCCAAGCTCATCTGGCACTACCCTTGAATTATCACGATCAATCCATCTCTTACAACTGGTAAATAGTCGTTAGGCAACACATCCAAACTTTAGGAAATGGGGCCTTGGGGCTGAAATGGTTAAATGCAAGGTCAAAGTTCACAAAACTCACGTTTTGAGTTCAGTGTTGGCCTCTGTCCAGCCTGATGCACCCACCTGATCAAACTCTACTCTCACAGAGTATTTCTGAAAAGTCAAAAAGCGTGTAAATGTACACAAATAAAACCATTCTTATACACACTGCTACAAAATTCATCTGTCTTCATCACATTAGAAGATAACTACAACATTCCCCATACAACTACATGTAACTACATGTCTAATTATCATAGCACTTTTACGCATCAACCTCATGCCAGGATTATGCACACCAGCAAATTACATGTACAAGGTATCACAAAACAGGATGTACCATACATGGATAAATGGATGCACAGTTAGCAAAAGTTTCACAGGACAATGTCAGCCTTAGTAATTAACCTGAGGCTAAAAGCTTCCAATTTGTACACTGCCATTTGCAAGCTACGTTATAGTACTTACAGATAAGGATATAAACCAATCGCTTTAGTTCAAGGGTGGTGCCAGAATAGCTTGGCGCCTAGAGGCGCCAAGCTATTCTGGCACTACCCATGAACTATTTTAGTCAAACTTACTTCTCACACTGGTGTATCCCAAATGATAAGGGCTAAGGCTTACGCTGTCCTGAGAAATTTTGCTAACTGTCATCAGCCAACTAAGTAAGCTGGTTCGGTGACAGTTGCGTGCAGGCCAACTAAAACTGATAGCGGCCAAAGGATGTTTTTTTTTTTCTTCACAAGTGCATGTTAATTCAGCACCATATCGATGCAAATGAGAATTATGTTGTCCGACCTCATGGCTCCCAAGTATTCTAAGGCTGACTTGTTTTTCCAAAGTGTTAGGACAAAAGCAGAAGGGATACACAATGTACTGACTGTTGGATTCTGGATCCTGATGTCCTGTATTAACAAGGACGGCCGTGAGCGATGGGCGTAAATCTGGCTTCCAACATGAACGCACCCTGATGGCTGGAAGAGAGAAGAAAAGTCAAGAGGACAACATCAATACAATCGATCTGTTGCCCTTTCAAAACAGTGAAATAAAAGTCACATCAATTCAATGGATCCAAACTAACAACTGAATCTACAGCGACAAGCAAACACACATGTGAACAAAACTAAAAAATATAAAATTGTAAAAGTTTTCCACCTATTTCCAGCCACAGCAACCCAAAGTACTTACATTTTTCACTGCTTGGATTCTGTAAGCAAGCCCTGATCGGACGTCAAGGATGCTGGATTCTGAAACATTAACCCCACACTGTTACGATTGTGGTTGTGTTGTCTTGTGAGATGTCATTTTAGCAAGGATTTGGAGCTCAAGTGAGCAGCCAAATTTGTGTAGCCTATTGTAGTTTTCTGGAGAGTTCGTTTTTTATTAATATTTTTGAGTTCCGTTATTTTGATTGGTTGCGTTGAATGATTTTCTTGGATTATTCTAGAAAGTGTCTTACTATATAACGTTGGTGTTAGGAGAGTGCGGATATACATTGTCTTGCATTTGTCGGTTGTAGAGACACGCAGTTTATCGTATGTATGTGGCCCGTATAGGGTGTACATTGTGAGAGATACAGCGTACGTTGTGTGAGGAACTTTGTGTCGGCAGTGTGGACATTGCAGAAGAGACTTTGTATCAGTGTTGATGCATTTGGAAGTGCATTGTGTGGAGATCGCATCGCTGAATTCAAATATTGTTGGAACTGTTACTCCAGTATTGTCTACATCCTTAAGCCACGTGTGACGGATTGTAGCTGAATGAAGTTTATTTAAAAGAACCTTACGTGCATGTGTCTGGTGTGTTTATCATACTACGACTACGACTCCACCACGTAACACACACATTGTAAAGATGTTAACAGTCTGGGAAGGTCAAAAAGATAGAGTGCTTGTGACATCTCAGCTAAACATACATGTCACTGAAATTTTAACCCATTTAACCCCAAAGCAGCATTTCACAAACTTTAAGGTGTCACCAAATGACTATGTCTAAGTTGCAGGAGACGAATTGACCATGATAATTAAAGGTTAGCGCCAGATTAGCTTAGCACCTGATGGCGTCAAGCTCATCGGCACTACCTTTGAATTATCATGATCGATCCATCTACTGCTGTAGTGCATCAGGGCTAAATGGGTTAAAGAAACTGTTCTGACCCCCACTGAAAACAATCACCCCACCGATCTCTCTCACCATTTACTGCTACTAACAATCACCCCCCTGATCTCTCTCACCATTTACTGCTACTAACAATCACCCCACCGATCTCTCTCAGCATTTACTGCTACTATCTTTTGATAAATCACACTAACCCCTTGCCTGTAAGTGCCAACACCGCTCCGTGGAAAAGATGCTTAACAGTTTCGAGACGTGTCGCATCCGGATTTGCGGCCTTAGGCTGTGAATCACGATGCGACACGTCTCGAGAGGGTTAACCCACTCCACCCCAAGATCAAAATCCCCAAATGTTGCCCATGTCCTCTGAAGACCGCAGTGCAGTGCAGGACACAGATCGACCATGACAGTTCAAGGGTGATGCCAGAATAGCTTGGCGCCCATAGGCGCCAAGCTATTCTGGCATCACCCTTGAACTATCATGGTCGATCCATACCTTGCTGGGGTGTGTCTGAGGTAGAAGGAGTTAACGACATATCCTTTCCATCGAGTGGTATCATCAGTAGCAGCCATGGGGTTACAGTTCTCCAGTGCATATATTATTTTTCTCATGACAAGAGACTGGCCGTAATTTCTCCTCCTACCAGCTACAAATTTGGTAAAATTCTTCCAATTTACATCCACCTGTTGTGCACAAAGACAGTACACAGAGGATGCGAGAGATGCACGGCGTGAGAGGAGGCGTGCCGAGCGTCGGTGGAGAAAGCACAAACTGACCGTGTACGGACAGATATAAACATGATGTAAAAGACATGCGGCCTCTCAGTGCCTCAATGCTGCCAGATGACATTTCTCCATGGACAAGCTCTACTCGGCTGCCACTACCAGCAAGCTGTTTTGCAAAGTTCAAATCTGTTACAGAAAGCGACATTGCTGCCATAATTGCAAAGTGTCCAACAAAAAGTTGCATGTTGGATCCTGTTCCGACTTGTTTTGTACCATTCATTGCTGCTATTGTAAACAAGTTTCTGTAAGCTGGAACTGTTCCAAAATCTTTCAAACAAGCTGTTGTTACCCCATTGCTAAAAAATTGAATTTTTCTCTAAAATGTATTTTTTCGAAAAATACTTACCGATGACATTACTATTAGGAACGCATCTTAGCTAGCATAATTTCAGCCAAAATTTGGTTGTGTACCTACACGACAGGGGAAGCAACCTAGGGGCGCCGTAACCTAGTACCCAGAATAGCCTCCCATCCGGTCACGTGCTCGACGTATGTGCCCAACCAGTCTGTTTGCTTAGCTGACGAGCAGCAAGCGGGCAGGTGGGAGGGTCCTTCGAGTAATGTTTAGAGAAAAATTCATTTGTTTCCTCAAAATACGTTACCGATGACATTACTATTAGGAAGAATAGCAAATAGGAGGAGGGTGCCGCTTATAACACCCCTAACCCTTAAATACCGCTAACAAGACTCGCCCTCCCCGGAGCAACCTCCCGACAATTTCAACTAAGAATTACCTACGGCACCGAGCGTGCCAGAAGGGAGTGTTGCGCCGCTGCGATGTCTCCCACCAGTGTCATGTTTTCCCGCTGGCTGGAGAGGTCCCGAAGGTAGAACCGGGTGAAGGTTGATTCTGCTTGCCAGCCCACGGCCGCCACAATGTCTTTGACGATGCAGTTGCAGTCGAATGCGAGGCTTACGGCCATGGCTCTGACCTCGTGCGCCCTGATGTTCATTCGCTTGGCTGCATCAGGGGCGAGGTCCTGGTAGGCGGAGCGTATCACCCATCGGAGCCAGGAGGATATCGACTGGGCCAAGATGTCAGTTCTACCTGGGGACAGAGGTAGGAATAGGCGGGTGTGTCCCTTGCGTAGCGGCTTGGTCCGGCGCAGGTATACCCGTAAAGCTCTCACAGGGTCCTGCTGTCTGGTCTCCCGGGCAGGACTTGAATCCCTCAAAGGAAGAATGGTGATCACCTGCAGGGCGGCCAAAGGAGACCGGGTCTTGGCTAGGAAAGCCAGGTCAGGCAGTAGTTGCACAGAGCCATCCATCTGGAACTGTAAGCATGAGGGGCGTGCTGATAGAGCGTGCAGCTCACTGACCCTGGAAGCCGTGGCGAGGGCCAGTAGGAAGCAGGTCTTCCACGTCACGTCGGCCAACCGCTCCAACTGGAGTGGTTCAAAGCGGTCCAAGTTGAGCCACGTCAGTACCCAGGGTAGATCCCATCACAGAACCAGCGAGTGAAGGGCAAGACGTTGTAGGCTGAAGTGGGCCATAAGGTCGGCGAGGTCTCTGCAGTCACCAAGGTCCGGCCAGCCCAAATGACGTGTCAGTGATCATGGCCAAGTAGCCCCTAATGGTGATTGGCGCCAAACGCTGCTCGGCGAAGAGCCAGACGAAGAACTTGGCCAGATGGGGAACGGTCAGGTCCGTAGCAGAAAGGCGCTTGTCATCACACCAGGCGCACAGGACTCACCACTTTCCCTCGTAGACGTGTCGGGTCGAGGGTCTGCGGGGTGTAGCGATAGCTTCCACTGCTGCACTTGAGAAACCTCTAGCGGCGAGGGTCTGCCGCACAATCTCCAGGCATGGAGGAGTCGCTTGGGGCACGGATGGTACAGCGCCTGTCACGGCTGCTTGAGCATCGTGCATGGGGTGGGGTGCTGCAGAGGAGGGCCCGTGGCGAGGTTCAGAAGGTCGGTGGTCCACGACTTGGTCCAGCAGAATGGAGCCACCAAAAACAGGACCGCATTGCAACCTTTGAGCTTGATCATGACCTTGGGGACGAGCACCGTAGGCGGGTAATTGTACGCGACGAGGCTGTCCCATGGAATGGAGAGAGCATCGACTGCCCAAGCTAGTGGGTCTGGAATGGGGGAGACGAAGAGGGGAAGCTGATGATTCCACCTCGTCGCGAAGAGGTTGATCATGGGAGTCTCCCATTCTGTGCAGATAATCCAAAAGATGTCCGGCCGGAGCGCCCACTCGGTGTGGAGAAGCTGGCCGCGCCGCGAGAGAGAGTCGGCGAGAACATTCAGATGGCCTGGGATGTGTCTCGCTCGGAGAGAGATGCCGCGATCTTCACACCACCGGAGCACCTGGTAGAGGAGGATGCAGAGGGAGGGGGAGCGCGTCCCGCCCTGCTTCTGGATGTAGGAGACTACCGTGGAGTTGTCTGAGAGGACGAGAAGTTCTTGGTGTTGCAGACGTGACTCCCACGCAATGAGGGCTTGCCAGACCGCCTTCAGCTCTAACCAGTTGATGTGCTGGGCCACTAGGTCCGGGGCCCAGAGGCCAGAGGCTGTGGAGAACATAGATAGCAGGTACGCGCCCCAGCCAGAGAGACTTGCGTCGATGCAGAGGGACAGCTGGGGTGGAGGCGAGTAGAGGGGAACTCCTGTCGCGAGCCAGAAGGGATCTGCCCAGCGAAGAAGATGAGGGCGGAGCATCGGCAGCACCGGAACCTGAGATTGACGGTCGCCAGTGGAGAAGCAGGTGCAACTGAAGCAGGCGGGAGTATAGACGGCCTAGGGGAAGCACTCATCAGGCCCAGAAGCTGAAGCCACACTCTGGCGGAGATGGCCTCCGCTTGAGACAGCTGTCGCAAAAGGTTCGCCAACTTCTGAATCCGTTGCTACGGAAGCCTCACTTAGTTGAGATCGGTGCGAAATTCCATCCCCAGGTGAACGAAGCGACAGGACGGAGCGAGGTCGGATTTGACCACATTGACCAGGAAGCCGAGCCTGTTGAGCAGATTTAGTAGCACATCTCGGTCCTTCTCCAAGGAGGGCTCCGACTGGTTCCGCAAGAGAAGATCGTCCAGGTAGTTTGACGTCGGGCTCGAAGACGTCTGTCTAGCCCTGGCTACTATGGCGTCCATCATGCGGGTGAATACCCAGGGGCTGAGGATGAGGCCGAAGGGAAGCATGCGAAACTGGTAGACCACGCCGCCGAAGGCGAAGCACAGGTAACATCTGGAGGCGGGGTGCATGGGTACATGCAGATAGCTCGAGGCTGATGGCAAAGTCCATAGGCTGCACTGCGCCCCAAAGAGCTCGGGCAGTCTCCATGAGGAAGGACAGGGCGGCGATGAACTTGTTCAGCGTGGAGAGGTTGATGACGGGGCGCCACTTGCCGCCAGGCTTGGGTATCAGGAAGAGGCGGCTGTAGAAGGCTGGGGAGTCATGTCACGCCACCTCTGTGGCGGCCTTCTGAAGAAAGGCGGAGACCTCATTGTGCAGGGCGTCGGCTCTGAGCTGCTCCGTCGGCACCGAGGTCCACAGGGGCGAGTGGCGCAGCGGGTGAGGAGACCGAAAGGAGATCCGCAGTCCCTCGGAGATGGTGGAGAGGATCCACGGGTCATCCGGCAGCAGCGACCGCCACATGTCACTGCGGAGAGCAAGCCTCTCGCCGACAGAAGACCCGGAAGTGGTCGGCGGGGGCTGAGGAAGGAAGTCAGTGGACCCTGCCCCGCCCAGGGCGACAGGCGGGCCTGGGCTTGGTGGGGGTGGGGCCAGGAAGCGGGCGAGAGTGGCCAAAGGCTGGGGCTCTCGGGGGGGGGGGGGGGGGGGGGGGGGCAGACGGCCTCGAACGGTGAACAGGCGAGTGGAGGGTCTCTGCTGGCCCGCAGGGCACGACCCATGGCCTTGCGGGCTGCCTGAAAACAGGCGCGAGCGGGGCGGCTGGGCCAAATGTCCTTGTTCCCGTCCTTCACTGTCTGCCAAAAGGAGGGCCGGAAAGGAGCGAACCGCCGAGCAGTGCCTGCCGTAGCTGCTTCTTCAAGTCAGTCGGAAGGTCGCAGTCGCGCAGTAAGGCATCCCGACGCATCAGGTTACAATTTGAGGTGGTGGCCATGGCGTTGATGGAGGTGTGGTATGCCACGCAGTTGGCAGAGACCGCCAGAGCCAGGATGTCCCCCAACAGTGGTGAGAGCGAAGGGTGCCAGGCCTCCTCGACGCGTCGAACAATAGCTTGCGTGACTAGGTTCAGAAATCCTTCTGAGGCGAGGGCATTGCGTACTAGGGTAGCAGTCTGGTCCACGCCGGAGGGAAGCTGACGCAGTTGAGATGTACCCGCCAGAGACACAGCCGGGGAATCCACCGCCGGGAGTGGGCAGGCGAAAGCTTGCGAATGACCGGCGTACCACTGCTGGCAGAAAGCGATGTCCCAAGTCCACAGGCCACTTGGAGTCAGTGAAGAATCCCCCGTCGCCTAAGGCACCCTGCAGCAGGTGAGCGGAAAAGGCGTTGCGCAGGTCCTGGAAACCAGGTGGCTGGGTCCGGAAAAACTACACCCCATACTGGACCGCAGATCTTCAGAAAGCACATGACAACCTCACTAGGGCCAGAGAAGACGCTGAAACCAACCCCAGCCAAGAAAACAACAAGCTACAACACAGTAAGGCCCAGTATCTGAAGATGAAGTTGGAGTGCACAAGGAGAAGTTGGAGAGAGAAGACTGCAAGACTAAACATGGACAGGGACACCACGAAGTTGTGGAGACTGACCAAGGCGTTGAACGATGAGGGCACCAGGGAACAGAAGATCACCTTGGAAGAAGAAGGGAAAGCACTGACTGGTAGGAAAGCTGCAAACATGTTTGCACAGATCTATGCGAAAGAAAGTGACATCACTGTCCCACGAATGCTTACGAAAGAAATCAGACAGGAAGAAAGAGAGAGAACAAGAGATGCGAACATCCATGATGCAATGAAGAAGGACATCACCCTTCCAGAACTGAAGATGGCCATCAAACAGCTGAAGAAGAAAAAATCTCCAGGTCCAGACAGCATCTCAAATGAGATGTTACAACACCTAGGCAACACTGCCTTAATGAAGCTACTGGACATCTTTAACCACAGCTGGAGAGGAGGACAGGTACCCCAGTGCTGGAAGGAAGCCAGGATGATCCCAATTTTGAAGAAAGGGAAGAATAAGTCCAAAGCCCTGAGTTATCGCCCCATCAGCCTGACAAGTTGTGTGTGCAAGACCATGGAGCGCATCATCAACAAGCGCCTGCAGTGGTACCTGGACTCCGAGAGCATTATCGTGCCAGAGCAAGCCGGCTTCAGAAGCTACAAGAGTACAGAAGACCAGACAACACACCTTGCACAGGTCATAGAAGATGCCTTTCAAGATCAGAAGGTGACATTAGCTGCCTTCATTGACCTACAGAAGGCTTTCGACAAGGTGTGGAAGGATGGTCTCCTTGTGAAACTCCTTCGCAGTGGCATCCAAGGGAATATGTACCGGTGGACCAAGTCATACCTGCACAATCGCAGAGCCCGTGTGACAGTGGATGGGTACCGTGGCCAAAAAGTGCTGTTGCGTCAGGGGGTGCCACAGGGGGGAGTCCTGTCACCGACCCTGTTCATACTTTTCATCAACGACCTTGTGCCAGAGCTACCAAAAGGAGTACACGCAGCCCTGTATGCAGACGACCTGGTACTCTGGTGCACAGAAGAGTATGCAACAACTGCTACATACAGGATGCAGCTAGCCCTGGACAGGCTGACAGACTGGACCAACAACTGGTGTGTGACCATCAACACAGAAAAATCATCAGCCACACTCTTCTCTCTCTCCAACAAGGCAAAGGCTGGCAACCTAACACTGGGCAACACCCTGCTGCGGTATGAAGACCAACAGACATACCTGGGAGTCACTCTTGACAAGAGGCTGACGTGGAAGCCGCACATTTGGAATGCAGAAGCGAAAGCTAGAAGAAAGCTGAACATCATGAGAAAACTGGCTGGAACACAATGGGGAGCCAATGAAAAGATCCTCAAAAATGTATATCAAGGCACAGTGAGACCACACCTTGAGTACGGATCTAATGCATGGTTGACGGCAGCCCAGTCACACCAGCAGACCATTGACAGAGTTCAGAACCAGGCACTGCGTATCATCACTGGCGCAATGAGATCCACACCAATTGAAAAGATGGAAGAGACAATAGGCATCCCACCCCTGCGCATGAGAAGAGATTGCAAAGCCTTGATACAGTCCACAAAGGTCAAGTCTTCCAAAGACCATCCTATGAACGCTAGGATGAAACAACCAACCTCAGGGAGACTGAAAAGATCAAGCTTTGTGAAGGAGACGAGAGCACTGCAGAGAAAACACCAGGCAAAGCTGCCTGCGCAGGTAGAGGCTCTGAATCCTGCTAGCGACCTTCCACCTTGGGAAAGTAAGCCAGAAAACATCACCATCTCTTCCACGGTACCCTACATCACCACCAGAGATGAGCACAGCACTGTGAGCAAGAAAGCCCTGACACTGGCCATGCTCGAAGAAAAGTATCCCCAGGAAGCATGGATACGGGCATACACCGATGGATCAGCCACAGATGCAGTTCAGGATGGAGGGGCCGGGGTGTACATTCAGTACCCAAACGGAAAATGGCAGGCAGAGGCAGTACCAACAGGCCTTCACTGCACAAATTACAGAGCTGAGGTGGAAGCCCTGGTCCGCGCAGCAAACACCCTTAGTGGCACTGCAGACCCTGATGCCCAGATTGTCTTCCTTACTGATGCCATGTCTGTCCTTGAGGCAGCAACAGCAAGCAAACTGCCACGTCTACAAGAGGCACTGCAAAACGTCAAGTGCACCAGACTGGTGCTGCAGTGGATCCCTTCACACTGTGGCATCTACGGCAATGAAGAAGCTGACAGAATGGCAAAAGTGGGCGCAGAGAAAGAACAAGATGAAAATGTAGTCAGCTTCACAGAGATGAAGACCATCATTAAGTCTGTGTACAGACCACCACAACGGCCCCTAGACAGTTACCATCAGCTGTCCAGACAAGAGCAGGTGACCATCTTTCGTCTGAGGACCGGGCACAACCGACTCAATTTCCACCTGCACAGACGCTTCCACCTCGTGCCATCTCCCCTGTGCCCTTGTGGAGAAGCAGAGCAGACCACAGAGCACATCCTCCAGGACTGTGGGAACCTCCAGCTGCTGAGGGAGGAGATATGGCCGAAGCCCGCCACTCTACAAGCGGAGGCGCTACAGAAGACCACAGATTTCATTTTGAGAGCCAAACTCCAAGTGTGACGGCGTTCGAGAAGAAGAAGAAGAAGATGTTGTCCCTGCCCGGTGCCAAGGGCAGGATGAGGCGAGATCACCCTCATCTGAGAGGGGCTTTGACCAGCGGAGATAAATCTGTAATGACCTGACCGAGTCCTGCTCGCGGGATGCCTGGGACTGGCCATGGCCCTGTAGTGGCCGAATAGTTATTGTCTGTGCCACGGCCGAAAAGGGAGGGGGGGGGGGGGGATCTATTCTTGGCCAAGAAGGATGGGTTGGTGAGGAGCTGAATCAAGCCATTGGCCCTGAGCTGCAGACAGGAGGGGTGCACGGAGAGAGCATGTGACGCGCTCACTCTTGACGCTGTAGCGAGGGCCAGCATGAAGCAAGTCTGCCTGGTCAAGTCGGCGAACCGTGCCAAGGGCAGAGGTTCGAAGCAGTCCGAGTTCAGCCAGGTTAGTACCCACGGCAGGTCCCAGCGTGGAGTCAGTGAGCGAGTCACCGGCCGCTGAAGCTCGAAGTGCGCCCAAAAGGTTGGAGAGGTCCTTGCAAGCTCCCGGGTCTGGTCGGCCCAAGTGCCAGTAGGTGTCTGATACCATCGCCAGGTAGCCCCTGATGGTAATAGGCGCCAAGTTCTGCTCTGTGAAGAGCCATAGGAAGAACTCGGCGAGCTGGGGCATCGACAGATCCATGAAGGCGAGGCGCCTGGCGTCGCACCAGGGCTGCATGACTCTCTACTTCCCCTCATAGGCTTTCTGGGTCGAAGGTCTGCATGCTGCAGTGATAGCCTTGAGTGCCGGACCCGCGAAGCCTCTTGCGGCGAAGGCCTGCCGCACAACCTCCAGGCGTGTAAGAGGAATCTCTCCGGGCATGGGTGAAGAGATCCTACCAGGGTTGCTTCGGCATCGTGCGCGGCATGGGAAGTCTCAGGGGAGGATCCGTGGCAAGGCTCAGAAGGTCGGTGGTCCAGCTCTTGTTTTGTACTGCGTTGCCGCCCCTGAGTTTCAGCAGGACCTTGCACCAGCTCAGAGGGAGGATACGCGTACACCAGCAGGCCATCCAAGGGGATGGAGAGAGCATCCACTGCCCATGCTAGTGGGTCCAGCATCGGAGATGAAGAGGGGAAGCTGCCTGTTCCACCTCGTCGCAAACAGGTCAATCATGGGTGTCTCCCAGCATGCACCTATCATCCTGAAGAGTTCGGGGCGAAGGGACCACTTGGTGTTGAGAAGTTGACCCTGCCACGAGTGGGAGTCTGCTAGCACATTCAAGTGTCCTGGAATGTGTCGCGCTCGAAGTAAGATGCCGCAATCTCTGCACCAGACGAGCACCTGATACAGTAGGATGTAGAGGGAGGTTGAGCGCGTTCCGCACTGCTTCTGGATGTTGGCTATGACTGTTGTGTTGTTGGAGAGAACCCGTATCTGCTGATGCTCGAGACATGCCTCCCAAGCGAAGAGGGCAAGTCACACTGCCTTCAACTCCAGCTAGTTGATGTGCTTGCCGGCAAGCTCCAGATCCCACCGGTCCGCGACAGTGCCTAAGTCCGGGAGCAGAGTGCCCCCCAACCCGAGAGGCTTGCGTCCGTGCAGAGGGACATGCGGGGAGGGGGAGAGGAGAGGGGTATGCCCGTCGCGAGCCACGACAGGACTGTCCATCTCAGCAGGTGCGGCCGGACTAGCTGGGATACGTGGACCAAGGCTGCCCGAGAACGTGCACCAATGAAGCAGGAGATGCAGCTGGATCGGTCGCGAGCAGAGCCTGCTGAGGGGTAACAGATCCGCCGCCGCACTCATGAGCCCCAGAAGCTGTAGCCACACTCTGGCTGGAACCACATCAGCATGGGACACTTGTAGGGCTAGTTCCGCCAACTACTGGACATGCATCTCGGGTAGTGTCACCGTGTTGAGGTCAATCAGGAAATCCATTACGAGGTGGGTAAACCTGTGGGAGGACGTAAGGTCCGACTTCCCTACTTTGACCAGGAAGCTGAGGTGTTGTAGTCCAGTGAATGCTGGGCTCACGGCTGTGCAGAACCACACTTTTAGTTAGGAGCGGACGGGTTCCACCGAGTGCAAGATAAGCCATCTGTGACAGTAGCCTGGTGTGGGGGCAATTAATCATTAGCGCGCGCCTGGTCAGGCAGACTGGACGAGCTGTTTATGGTGCTAGAAAGGAGTGCTCTTCCATTACCCTACACTGTGTGTACCTGTTGACAGCCGCATGCCGGCGCACTGCAGCAGAAACACTGAAAAGTGATAGTAACTGAACATTAACAAAATGCTTTTTTTCCCTCAAGAATGTCATTAAAACATGAGTGTAAATTTGTAGCTGATAAAGTTTGCTTTCTTTTCATACTAAACATGCCCATGCTGCTTACTACCAGCACACCTTCAAGAGCAGTTACATTTCATATTTGCAATACAATGAACATGCACTACAAAAAAAAAAAGCGTTAACTTTCAAGCTCAATCTGTTGTGCATGTCATTTTTCTGTGGGATGAAAAGTTGATGTATCTATGCAGCATTCTAGCCTCTACTGTTATCACTTACTAGAATTCGGGTTCCTTTCCTGCTCTAGAGCAACACTAGCATCAGAAAGTACTCCACTGCTGAGAAGCTGTTAAGCTGGTAATCAGTTTGGTCCATCAAGATGATCAACACAAACATGTTGATCCCAGCATTTGTGCACTGTGTTTATGCTGTACACTTGGGTTTACATTATAAATTCATAACCACTAACACAAGTAACAGGTCTTAAGCACATCACACTGTTCCTGTTCCTTTATATCAACACGAACACAAGTAACGGGTCCTAAGCATATTACACCGGTGGTTCCTTTACATTAACAGTTTTCAGAATTTCCCTTTCAGGTGCATTGTTTGCAGACTCAAGAGTGTGAGTAGATGATTTTTTTTTTCAGTTCCATTAGTCTTTGGTAACATTTCACACAAAACGAATTTGAGTAAAACAGTCCACTAGTTTCATCTATAGTGATTCCATGTATTTCCTGAAGTTCAGATACATACATTTCACACAGTTTGATTGGTTTTCATCAAATCTTTGTTTTGACCTTCCTCCACCTACTCTAGATAGAGAATTTAACCTTTTAACATGAAAGGCTTTTGTGTGTGCAACAGTTTCTTGTGTTTGTTTTATTCCCGCCATAACTGTTCTGTCTTTCTCTTAGACCACACCATTTGGAACAAAGGAACCAGGATATGAATGAGCAGACAAGAGTTAGTACCTGATACTATTAAACAGTATCACAGAGAATACTGGAGGCTATAAGCAGAGCATAAAGCACAGGGATTGCACAATACACAACAGTATTCCAGAATAGAGAATGAATGTTCAGACCTACTCAGTACTAGATAGCCTGCTCACAGCGGGGAGTGGCTGCCCCATACCACAGCAGCCGGTGGCGAGCCAAACGAAAGAGTAGGAAATCGGGCTAACTGCACAGCCATGGGCTGTAAGGTCTCACATCCCTGGAAAGCGTGCGTGGATCCTGGCGCTCCAGCGGTGGAGGGGAACGTCCAGGGCGTCGAGGGCTAACCCACAGTCCCGATGATGCGCTGCCCGCGTGGCAAGAGACCGGGGACGTTAATGGCCGCATGTGGTGGTTCTCCCTCTGTCTGTCCCTTTGACTCTAGTGCTCCAGGTGGGGTCTCCACCTCACTGAGTCTGCACCCCGCTGCACCATCTGGCAGGGCTTTCCCCGCTTTCGAGCCGGGTCTGCGGCACGGGGGCGTGTGGTCTCTCGACCCATGGCCGCTATAGGCTCTTGCCAACGCGTGGTCTGGCGACTGTAGTTGCTCCCGACACCCCTCCCTGGCGCACGAGGTCTCATGTGACCTATCGGGAGCAGCAGGTACGTCCGGACCAGAGGAGGGTCTGTGGTGATCCCGACGCCGCTCCTCGGAGCGGGCAGGTATGGTCGTAGTGGGCCTACGGGGGCCAACAGTCGGCTTTTCCGTGTCGCGTGGCACCTCCCGCCGAGCCGGGACTGCGACACAGGAGTGTATGGTCTGTCTGAACACGTGGGGGCCAGCGGACCTTGCCAACGCGTGGTTTGGCGACATCAGTCACTTCCGACTCCGCTCCCTGGCGCTGGCGGATAAGGTCGCAGATGACCTCTCTGGACCAGAGGAAGGTCTGTGCCGATCCCGACAAGTGCCTGAAGACATCCCCAGTATGTCCGAGGTGGCGCGCCTGTGCATCTGTGCAAGACAATACAATTCCACAGAAAATGCCAGAGCCTGTCCTCAATTCCCAGCGGCTGGTGGCATCCAACAATAGTTTATTGATTGTACATTGCTTAACGTCCCGACAGCAACAAGGCTTTCTCAGGACGTGCCTGCACTGCTTGTGAAAAAAACTAAACAGAACATTGAACGTATGTCGCCAGCCGGTCAAATACGTTAAATAAACCTCACATGGGGCCTAAATAAAGCTAAGACCATTTAGCAACACACATCCAATATCAAGAGCTACAGGCAGTGCAGACAGTAGGGAGAGTTTTAAAAAGGCAAATACAGGTGAATGGACAAAGGGTAGACAGAGACACATGCCCCAGAATAGAGAGAAAACCCCACCCTGTGGGGCTGACCAGGGTGACCCTGGGAACTAAAAATACCTAACCCCACCCAAGTCCCCCAGGGCAGACCCGGGTGGGGGGGCATCCAACAAGGCCTTATCTCACCCTCTGCAGTGAAGGCTGACGAACTTCTAACAAAACGTAATCCAGTTCTGAAGGATGCTTGCACAGACTGAAACTGGCAACCTTTTCCCAGGAAACTAAGTGTAAGACTGGTGTGACTACACTGATCACGTGAGGAGGAAGGGGAGACTATCCATGGTTCATGGTAACTGCTTGCTAGAGTTACTTCCCTGGTTGTGCAGCAACACACAACAGATTTTTAGGCTGAAATCATTAAGCTTAGTGTACCTTCCTATTAGTAATGCCATCGGTATAGTTTTTGAAGAAACAAACTACAGGCCTGTATCCAACCTACCATTCATTTCTAAGGTACTGGAGAAAGTTGTCTTACAACAACTCCTGGAACACTTTGAGATGAATGGTCTGTTGGAAGTGTATCAGTCTGCCTATAGGAAGGGTCACAGCGTGGAGACAGCAGTGCTGAGTGTTCTAAATGACTTGCTTTGTAAAGCAGATGAGAGACTTGTCTCCCTTGTGGCCCTGTTGGATCTCGGTGCTGCTTTCGATACGCTGGACCATTCCATTCTCTTGAAGAGGCTTGAAATCACCTTTGGCCTGCGAGAAACATTTCTCTCTTGGTCTGAATCGTACGTTTCCGGTAAAAGACAGTGTTTCTAGACCTTCCATTCTGGAGTTTGGAGTGCCTCAGGACTCTGTCTTAGGCCCTGTATTGTTTACGTTGTATTCACAACCGATCAGATGTTATTTCCAACCATCAGTGTTCTTATCATAAGTATGCCGATGACACTGAAATCTCTCAGAGTAGTCCACATGGGGAATTTCAGTCTGTTGAAACTGGCATCAAGTCTTGTGTTGACGATGTCACGACATGGATGGACAGTAACAAACTTATGTTAAACCCAGAAAAAAAAGAGTTACTGCCCGTTGGCTCAGCATGCGGCTTCAACAAATTCACACTGAGTCTTTACGCATAGATGACACTGATATTCCATTTCAGTCTTCGGTCAAATATCTTGGTGTCAAGCTCGATAAGACTTTGAGTATGCAGGATCACGTCGGTGAAATCTGTCGTAGTGATTCAAACTCTGAGATGCATCGCCTCTGTCCAACACAGTCTTTCTGAATCTGCCACTGCAAAGTTAGTGAATGCTTTAGTCACAAGCCGTCTTGACTACTGGCAATTCTCTGCTTGTTGGTCTTCCATCTGAGCAGATTAACCGCCTTCAGTGAGTTCAAAATAATGCTGCAAGGCTTGTGAAGTGCAGGCGAAAACGAGACCACGTAACCCCTATACTGAAAGACCTTCACTGGTTATCAATCCAATCCTACATAAAGTTTAAGGTAACGACCCTTGCATACTACCACTTTGATTTCCTTACCAACTGAGCTGAGAAATGCCTCCCCCCTTATGCAGTTCAAAGCAAAGTTAAAAACTTACTTTTTTTCTCAGACTTTCGTGTAATCTCTACGGTTTTCTGTACTCGCCCTCTGCAGACTTTCTCTGTGTGTGTGTGTGTGTGTGTGTGTGTGCGTGTGTCGTTTTCGCCCACGCATTGAGTTATATTATAAATATGAGAAATGCGCCATATAAATACCATGTATTATTATTATTACTCTTGGCTGCATGCAAGGCGGTTAACCCTTTGGCTGTTAGTAGTGCTTTTGTCGCGTTGATTCCTGCAGGAATCAACATGACAACAACCACTACCGACAGCCAAAGGGTTGAAAAGGAGACTGAAGAAATAGCTGTACCTACCTCTGGCCTCCTCATTCTGAATGGCCGTGTGTATCAGGGGCCAGTACTTGACCGGCAGAGTCAGGGCACACCATGACAACAACCACTACCGACAGCCAAAGGGTTGAAAAGGAGACTGAAGAAATAACTGTACCTACCTCTGGCCTCCTCATTCTGAATGGCCGTGTGTATCAGGGGCCAGTACTTGACCGGCAGAGTCAGGGCACGGTTGAGACGGATGAACATTCCATTTGCAGAATTGACAGCAAGCGCCACCTTCCCGTTACCTGTTGGGGAAATAAGTTAATAGATAGTTAAATAAAATAAAAAAAACAAGCAGGGTAAGGAAAGAGTATCCTAAAAACAAACAAAACAATAGAGAAAGAAGACATAGACAATGGAGTAATACTGGGGGAGGGGGGTGGGGTGGAGGGTGAGAGGTGTGGGGGGTCACAACTGAAATGAACACACCCAGTCTATTTTTCTCTTGAATTTTCTTTGACAGTTTACAATAACAGTTTGATTAACACCTTAACCAAATCAGCCCCTATGTATCACAGCAGGAAATAAATAAATAATAATAATAATAATAATAATAATAATTATGGTATTTATAATGCTCTTATCTTATAATAATTATAACTCTAAGAAAGCACTCACAACTCACGCATGCATGTGCACGTTTTTAACAATGACTCACATACCACAAATACATTACGACAGTCAGCTGGGGGTGGGGTGTGGTGGAGCAGAAGGATCGACCATAATAATTCAAGGATAATGTCAGATTAGCTTGGCGTCTGATGGTGTCAAGCTAATCTGGCACTATCTTTTAATTATTATGGTTGATCCATCTCCCGCAACTGGTACATAGTCATTGGATGACACATCCACAATTTGGGAAATGCGGCTGTGGGGTTAAATGGGTTAATACACCACAGTGTGAGATGGATTGGTCAGGACAGTGGGAGATGGATTGGTCAGGAAAGTAGGATTGATTGTACATTGCTTAACGTCCCGACAGCAACAAGGCTTTCTCAGGACGTGCCTGCACTGCTTGTGAAAAAAAACTAAACAGAAAATTGAATGTATGTCGCCAGCCGGTCAAATACATTAAATAAACCTACATCATGGGGCCTAAATAAAGCTAAGACCATTTAGCAACACACATCCAATATCAAGAGCTACAGGCAGCGCAGACAGTAGGGAGAGTGTTAAAAAGACAAATACAGGTGAATGGACCAAGGGTAGACAGAAACACATGCCCCAGAATAGAAAGGAAACCCACCCTGTGGGGCTGACCAGGGTGACCCTGGGAACTAAAAAGTACCTAACCCCAGGAAAGTAGGAGATGGATTGATCAGGAGAGTGGGAGATGGATTGGTCAGGAGAGTGGGAGATGGACTGGTCAGGAGAGTGGGAGATGGATTGGTCAGGAGAGTGGGAGATGGATTGGTCAGGACAGTGGGAGATGGATTGGTCAGGAGTGTGGGAGATAGATTGGTCAGGAGAGTGGGAGATAGACTGGTCAGGAGAGTTGGAGATAGACTGGTCAGGAGAGTGGGAGATAGATTGGTCAGGAGAGTGGGAGATGGATTGGTCAGGACAGCGTGAGATAGATTGGTCAGGAGAGTGGGAGATGGATTGGTCAGGAGAGTGGGAGATGGACTGGTCAGGACAGTGGGAGATGGATTGGTCAGGAGAGTGGGAGATAGATTGGTCAGGAGAGTGGGAGATAGACTGGTCAGGAGAGTTGGAGATAGACTGGTCAGGAGAGTGGGAGATAGATTGGTCAGGACAGTGGGAGATGGATTGGTCAGGAGAGTGGGAGATGGATTGGTCAGGAGAGTGGGAGATGGATTGGTCAGGAGAGTGGGAGATGGATTGGTCAGGAGAGTGGGAGATAGATTGGTCAGGACAGTGGATGATAGATTGGTCAGGACAGTGGGAAACAGATTGGTCAGGACAGTTTTTAAGCCAGCTGTATGAAAAAACACCAAGCTCGTCTGGCACTACTTTTGAACACGACAATATCAATCCACCTCCCACAGCTACTACTGAGTGCTTTTTCCCACTGACTCCAAGAACTAAATGAATTCCATTCTAAATAAGGGAAGTCACTTAGTTCTGGGAGTCAACGAGTTAACCCATATCATCCTGATACACCCACTTCTTGAAATAAATTTGACCGATAGTTCAAGGGTGGTGCGAGCATAGCTTGGCGCCTCAGGCGCCAAGCTATGCTGGCACCATCCTTAAACTGAAACAGTTCATCTATCTCCTAATCAGTAATGTAGCCTTCGTAGGACAATAAGAAAACTTTACAAAATCAGCCTCAGGATGTAATGGGTTAAATGAATAATGGTGTCATACCAACATAGATGACATTGTTTGCCTCCCCTTCCTGCAGCTTTTCATGTTGTACAAAGGCATCCCCTCGGCTAATGGCATCACTGAATTCAGCAAGTCTGTAGTTCAGGCATTCCCCTGCTGTGTCTGAAAATGGACAAGACAAGTTTTGATTTGCGGCCGGCAGGGGCCTGCTGTTAACCCATTCAAGGCCAAGAAAAACTCTACATCACAAATCTGCATGAGGTATAGATTCTCATGCCTCTCTCTGAAACCACTTTGAAAGTATCCATGTTCCTTTGATGGAAAGGATTTTTGACGTTCAACTTACAATGATTCCAATCTGTCTCGTACAACAATAAATAAAATTAATGAAATGTAAACAAACATTTATAATTAGTTAACACACTGAATTCTAAGTCGTTGTATTTTAAATATATACAGCAGAACCTCCTATGAATGGACACTGATTTTTATGGTCACCTGCTGTTCATGGTCAAATTCACGCTGCATGGATGATGTTTACTATTTAACGTACCTTGATTCTATAGCCACCTGCCGAAAGTGGCCCACGGTCACTGTATCAGCCCCAAAAATGGCAAAAATACTTTAAATTTACAGCCATGACCAGACTGGTGCAGCAAAGCTGTCACGTGCGACAGGTCAGTGCCAGCTCACTTGACACCTATAGCCAACAGCCACACACTCTGACAAAACCCTGACGTCATGTCATTACGCAATGACGGACGTGCCTTCAGCTCGCCAGCTATATATGTGGTCTGCAACAAAGGTTGCACTATTCACCTGATTGTCCACATCTTTTTCAAGTCGGTTTACTGTGTGGTCATGTAATCTCCCGATGTGACCAAAATTTGACCGCTCTTCTGCACCGGGTGCCAACTTGGCAAAAACTTCCACGCGCCCCTGAGGGCTCATGAGAACTGAGTGCGTCCGTGCGCAAATGGGTGTGTCTGTACCACAGGCCTCCAAATCCATCTCACCATTTGTACACTATATGGTGTGTGTTGTATTTATAATTGACACGTAGGCTTGTGGACCGACATTCCACCTCATGTGCCCTTGCAGTGAACTGCAGGGGCTCATGAGAATCGTGTGTACATGCAACGACACATATTTTTGTGTTTGTAATTTTGGAGACTGACAGTGACACCTATAGAGAAAATATGCTTCTTCAGGAGATTTATGAATCCCATGGCTCATAAGTCAAGAAATCACGGCATCAAAATGAATCAGTGGCTGCCATTTAGTACTGAAATGAATTACTTGGCAGTTTCTATACACAGGCCACATACCGTTAAGTCAGTTTTAGCAATTCCATGCTACACACGGAGGTTGCTTAGTCAAGGAAAAAATGGGGAGAAAAAGAAAATGGTAACACACAGGCCAGTAAAAGTGCAACACATTTTACCTCCACTCGATAATTATCAGGACAATTGAATAAGGTGACAGGATTTTGACCCCAGCTCATGTCAGTGCCACACCCTCCTTTCCTATCTTTTTAAGACAAGAACATGGCAGTGTCATACACTGAGATGCACACGGCTTTACAAGCCAGTGCTGGTGCTTAACACTTAGTTTGCTTCCATCTTCCAGAGAGCCGAGGCGTGGCGAGGTCAAATTTCACACTTGCGCACTCATTCTATTTATATCGCACTTGCAACTGTTCAGTACACAAGGCGTGCCGGTGTACTGCCGCTATAACGACTACATACTGGTTTGTATTCATAATACATCTCTGCCTAAAGTGACTGTGGTGAAAGCAACATCGTTCAAAAGTTGAAATTCTCACCTACACACTGATACCAAACATGACAACATTACGACTTACACATGTGTAGCAGGTTATGGTGAAAATAAAGGGAACGAGAATTTGTTGATGTAGGATGTCGGTGTTTGTTGTGAAATTGACAAAGTTCCCACAGCTATAACACGAAGACGTAACTTTTCCCAGTGAAACACACTTGCATGCATAAGGGTCAGCATGCCTACAGTAAGTATCACTTACCGGATTTTCGCTACGCGCTGGGGGACGGAAGCAGGAGGGTGGTTAATGAGGTCACTGACAGGTCGCGTTCTGGCATTTCTCGTAGTCCCGGTACTCCACAGATTGCTAATGCCCTCCGTGTATTAAAATCCGATTAGTCCATCACAGGTCACAGTATTCAACAGTGTTTTTAAATATACATTGCGGTTCAGCACATTTGCTGACACACTAGACATAAGAACAATACTGAGTTTCTGTTCGGATAGTAAACAAGACCGACGCCGGTTAAACTTTACAGCGTTAATCAGTAAGCATTGTGCGGTTGGTTTAGTGCCGTCTGATATTTTTCTTCCTCCTTTGTAATTGTCAATGGCATCTGCAGTTCCTGGACAGGTAGAAGGCCGCTGGGTCATTTGATATGTGGAGATGTGGCTATATCGACACCCGTTTTTTCAATGGGTGAAATGGCTGTTTCATGCGTCTGCTTGGCTGGTGGAGATGGGGTCCACACTCTTTGTAACGGCGACGTTTGAGCATTGACTTTGCATGGCGTTTTACGGGGAGTAGACATCGGGGGAATGAAAACTTGTATACCACTATCACCTTCATTAGTGCTGTTATTAGAATCAGTGTTATTATGAGTGTCTTGGGTTTTGGCTTGAAGTGGAGCCTGAGTTTGCAGCGGACAAGGCGGTGGTCAGTGTGGCACTCTGCGCTGGGCATCACTCTGGTGAGGAGGACGTCACTGCGGTCCCTCTGACGCACTAGGACATAGTCGATAAGGTGCCAGTGTTTGGAGCGAGGATGCATCCAGGTGGTCTTTCGACTGTCCTTTTGCTGAAAAGTAGTGTTGGTGATGACCAGTTGCTGCTCCGCACAGAACTCCAACAGTAGGCGGCCATTGTCATTGCAGTTCCCCACGCCATGCTTGCCGAGGACTCCTTTCCAGGCTTCAGAGTCCTGGCCCACTCTGGCGTTGAAGTCGCCAAGGATGATGACTTTGTCGTCTGCAGGGGTACTCTGTAGGAGGCTGCGCAGGTCAGTGTAAAACTTGTCCTTTTCAGCAGGCTCTGCCAGGAGGGTTGGGGAGTACACACTGAGAAGGGTGACGTGCTGCTGGTGTCTCAGTGGGAGGCGCATGGACATGATGCGGTCTGAGTGGTCCGTTGGTAGGTTTTCCAGCTTAGTCACAATAGATGTCTTGACCATGAAACCCACGCCTGAAAGCCGTCTTTCTGATGCAGGCCTGCCTGACCAGTAGAGGGTGTACCCAGCACCAAGTTCTTGGAGGCTGCCTTCGTCTGGAAGGCGTACTTCGCTGAGCGCGGCGATGTCGATGTTTAACCTCCGCAATTCATGGGCAATGAGGGCGGAGCGACGTTCAGGGCGTCCGCTGTCTGCTTTGTCGAGCATGGTTCGGACGTTCCAGCATGCTACGTTGAGTCCGGTCGTGGTCGTCATGAGAGTGGATCCGTTATTCTTTCTTGTTTTTTGACCGCAGTAGAAGATGCCCGTTGACCACGGCTAGCCAACTGGGGTTGCGAGGGGACGAGCTTTGGTTAGGCCACCTTTTCTAGGCCCCTCTCCGTGTGGAGCAAGCAGTGCTGTCCCTAGAGAAGGCTGCTTGGTCGTTCAGGGTGTGCCGAGTGATGTTGTCATCCCCAGGTCAACATCAGGCGACCAATATCCTGAACCGCCTACATGCAGGTTTGAGACTGCGGCTTCCAGTGACATCTTTCACCTGCCGTTTCGCCCCTCGCTCGTCGCTACAGGACTTGGAATGGTCAGTCATGGTCCGTGGACGTTTCCTAAAGCCTGCGCGGTGGAGCTTTTTGGTGGAGTGCAGTGTGCGCAGTACTGGCCCCACCCTTTAAACCCTTGGTTCATCTGCCATGGCCTAGCAAGCTGGGACGATGGCATCGAGGTCCTCGGGTCGTAGGTTTTATATCAGACTGTCCTTGTCCTAGTCTCTGGCTCAAAAGCCTTCCCGGAGACACGGGGGCTTTGATGTCAGGGGTTTCCTCCCTTAGCCTTTCCGCAGCCAAGCGGCCAGGCCTGCAAGGCAGCAGGCGACTCGTGGAGGGCGGGGTCGTCTATGTCCCGTGCAAATGTGAACATCTGCCCACTGCCCACATACAGCACAATCACATACAGCACCCCAAGAATCCCCCCCCCCCCCCTCCCCCTTAACAAATACTTTTTTTTTTAACTTAATGTGACTTAATCGGTTAGTTCAAGATTTAACGTCCACGGCACGAGTGTGATAACAGACAGCCCTAACCAGACATCTATTGCCCACGGAGCATGACCCGAACACCGACCAACCAGAGTGCACTGCAACTGTGCCACTTTGACCCACCTAGACCCTTCAACAGACATGCCACCGAACAAGTCCGAACAAGTCCGCAGCCAACTACGACTCCTCAAACGCTTCCACCAGCGCTGCCTGCGTACCATCCTGGGCATTTACTGGAGTGACTATGTCACCAACGTCGAGGTCCTTGAACAGGCTGAAACTGTGAGCATCGAGGCTTTGCTGCTGCGGACACAGCTCCGCTGGGCGGGGCATGTCTCCAGGATGGAGGATCATCGCCTACCAAAGATCACCCTGTTCGGCGAGCTTGCTACTGGACACCGTGACAGAGGGGCACCAAAGAAGAGATACAAAGACTGTCTCAAGAAGTCACTTAGTGCCTGCCAAATCGACCACCACCAGTGGTCTTCGCTTGCTGCGGACCGTGACACCTCGCGCTCCACCATTTACAAGGCAGCTGTCTCCTTTGAGGACTCTCACAGAGCTAGCCTTAAGGACAAGCGGCTCAGGAGAAAAAACAGAGATGCCGCAGCTCAGAACCCTGGCCATACCTTCCCCTGCAGCCACTGCGGTCGAACCTGCCTGTCTCGGATTGGCCTCCGCAGCCACGAACAAGCCTGCAGACGTCGTGGGCAACTCCTATAAAATCTTCGTTCGCGAAGTCAAGCCAAGAGATTATGAGTGTCACTGTGACATTCCACAGATCGGAAACGGTCGTTTCTTCCCATGTGCACCCTTCGCCACTGGTCGTTCTCCTTTACCTAGCTGCATGAAATGAACGCACGCGACACATTCTTCAACACTCGTATTTGGATCGAACATGGTCCAAATGTGTTGTGATGAGGGAATATCAGATGACGCATTTCACGTTGTCTCCGCAGACACACGTGTTTCAGTCGCCGTTTCATCCGACTATAGCAACTACTACACATTGTTTTGGAGTACATCAGGTCCGGCTTTGTCTTCCTGGATATTAATTCCAAAATACTTGTGGATTAAGTGTTCATATTTGATACAAAGATATGACTATTTATCACTGTTTTTCTTTTGTGATCTCCCGCCACATATTCCGAGTCTGCACAATGCATTTCATTGCCGGCATGGAACACACCTAGCTGTGTGCACACAGACTGTATGCGTTTCATCAGACTCCATCATGATCAAAAGTTAAATCAAATGTACATGGTACACTGTTAGTGTTACACTATTTCCCGAGAAAGAAACGTGACTATCTCCTCAATAGTATCCGTGTAACTAAGCCCTCACTTTTCCCGGATTCGGCCGGGAGTGTACTAAGAGAGGCGCCTGGTACTTGTCTGTCGACACTTGTCAGTGACCTCATTAACCACCCTCCTGCTTCCGTCCCCCATCATGAAACCAAAATCTGGTAAGTGATACTTACTGTAGGCATGCTGACCCTTATGCATGCAAGTGTGTATCGTTGGGAAAAGTAGCGTCTTCAATTGTTAGGGCTGTGGGAACTTTGTCAATTTCACAACAAACACTGACATCGTACATCAACAAATTCTCGTTCCCTTTATTTTCACCATAATCTGCTACACAAGTGTAAGTCGTAATGTTGTCATGTTTGGTATGAGTGTGTAGGTGAGAATTTCAACTTTTGAACGATGTCGCTTTCACAACAGTCACTTTAGGCTGAGAAGTGTTATGAATGCAAACGTGTAGGTAGCTGTTATAGCGCAGTGCGCCAGACACGCCGTGTACCACACAGTCGCAAGTGCGATATAAATAGAATGAGCGGGCGAGAGTGGAATGTGACCTCGCCGCGCCTTATCTCTCTGGCAGCCTGAAGCGAACTAAGTGTCAGCTGTGGTAAAGGCGTGTGCAGCGCTCTTTCTCCCTCCTGTACTATTACACACAAGTACATCACTGAAGATAACAAAACATCGACGTCACTGGTACATGTATCACATTTCACAAAAGCACGCAGAGGTCAAAGGAGGTCCTGTTTTAGCTTTAATAGTGATAGAACAGCTAGATATGCTTCCATCCGAGTGTCACAAGCATGCCTAGGCCCGTTTCCATCAAACCTTCCATGAACGGTCACCTGCTGTTTTACGGTCACTTTTTCTTGGCAACATGGGTGACTGTTCATTGGAGGTTCTACTGTATATATGGGAGTTGTCCTCTGCAGACGTCATTACAGCTCAGGTGACGGATCAACCCTTATACCTCCAGCGTGGTGTGAGAATGATTGACATGTATAGGTGCCAAGTTATTCTGACACCACTTTTAACTATCTATACTGCTGAAATGTTCAGAGCTGAATGGGTGAATGCTGGTGGACTAACTATTGCAAATCAAACTCAAGTCAAAGCAAATGGTATGTAATAGACTATTATACCATGTAAAAAATAGTGTAGTCATACCCGGTTCATATCTGCTGGCGCGTCTCCCTCCAAAGAAAAAAGGCACAAGGTAGTAGATTAGAACGAGAAGAACCAGGACTAGGAGCACCACCTTCCTCGACCTGAAACATCAAGATTAAATTTCATTTCTAAGAAAGTTTTGAAAGCCACGAAACAGTGGCACTGAAAAAGAAACGAATGAAAACGAACTCTTTAACATCTATACATGTGTAACTGTTTTAAGTAAACATGCATCTGGTTATTTGCGAATGCTGCAAATGTGCCCAAATGTAGCTCTAGGCGATGACAACACAACCACGTCATGTTGGTCAATTTGAATGTTCCACGGAGCAAAACGCAAATTGGTATAACTTGCCTATTCAAAGAATTGAATGACGATGAAGCGGTCTGGATTCCGTTTTTTATCCACATCTGTGTGCTCCTTGGTAGTGCACTCAAACAACAAGAAAATAAAAATTTCAGAGGCGAAGAACCATTCTTCATTGCCCGATGTTGCGTTCGTCAACACAAGCAACCATATTTGTAGTATTGCAGTAAAGTATCCCACCGACAGTATCTTTCCCAGTACCTAATAAATCATGACACAACAGTTTTACTACGAAAATTTTATGAATCATTGTTTTGTATAAATGGTGAAACTCTTTTAAATTGAACAATTATCTTCATAAATTAACGAACCATTTCCAAACAATTCATTTTCTGCTCGGCTAATTCTGCTTCCGCTGCTGGGATAGAATTTTTGTTTACCCTGCTTACCGGAGCAATTTTCATGCACAGTTTGATAGGTATTGTCGTGTATAAACATATTTGTGTATTTGCATGCACATTAATTGAGAAATTTTGTCCCAAGCACGTGCATATTCACTGCAACGCAGACTACGTTGTAAAACAAGGCCATTATCCATGGCATGAATGGGCATGGTAAAAAAAAAAAAAAAAACATGTACAAAAGTCCTGCTTACTACACACCCAGGAAAGTGTCTGACATACTAACTCAACACAACTATTAGAGAATATACTGTTTGTATGTTTTTGATAAATTAGTATTTTTGTAACTTGATTATGCAGCCATACTGCTAAGCCTGGGGTATCAATTTAGCCCTGATGCACCTCGGCAGGCGAAGGATCGACCATGATAATTCAAGGGTAGTGCCAGATTAGCTTGGTGCCTTTAGGCACCAAGCTAATCTGGCACTACCCTTGAATTATCATGGTCAGCCAATCTCCTGCAACTCGTGCATAGTCCTTTGGTGACACCTCCAAAATTTGCGAAATGCAGTGTTGGTGTTAACCATTTGGATGTTGATAGCGCTTTTTGTCATGATGATTCCTGCAGGAATCATCACGACTAAAAGCGCTACCGACACCTAAAGGGTTAGATGGGTTAATAATTATGTTTACTGAAGCTGTCATCTTGTTTATCATCAACTGTCCAGGTATGTGAGAGACATCTTGAGGAGTTCATCTTGATCACCGACATCCTGAGACACTGAATGTGCTGCAGTTTCTTACCACTGAAGACACTGACCTAAACTAGTACCAAGATGTTGGTGCCAATTTTCACTCTCAAGCTGAATCACAAGGTCACTCCTCGGACCGTGGCCGTCGGACGCTTTGATGGCATCCACCCTTCGCTCACATGCGGGACCAGCGGTGGAAAGGTTTACACCTTATCTCTTTGTATTTACTGAGGCAGCTGTGTGAGACAGATCAACCGTGGTGACGGTTTTGGTCCAGGGCACTAAATAATAATAATAATAATTACGGTATTTGTAATGCGCTTATCTTATAATAATTATAACTATGAGCATGCACTCACAACTCGCGCACGCATGTGCACGCTTTTGACAATGACTGACGTACCACAAATACATTACGACAGTCAGCTTGAGATGGGGAGTGTGGTGGCGTTACAGTGCTAGATCTGTTGAAAGAGGTGAGCACTAGGGCCATGGGTCTGATTAACCCTTTCACCGCCACAGGTGTTAAAATGTTGCATTTCCCAGGTTTTGCCAGACCGCTATGGTGCAACACCTCTTATCTTTAAAAGGCTATAAGTATAACTCTTGAACCACTGAACTGAATTACTTCATTTTTTTTAATAATGGAAATGAGAAAACAAATTTGTACACTGACACCTTTTTTCTTTCATGTGACTCACTGAAAGTTTTATATCTGGCCAGATGCAAGAAGAATAGACAAAATCTGTGTTCTCAACACACACAACAGACAGTTTACACACAAGGCAGTCACCAACACAGTAACAAACACATGATAACATGTCAAGAAATATATTGAAAAAATGTTCAACTCACAAGTGAAGCATAGTTGGTTGTTCAGAGCTCTACAGATAATCCATAACACACCAACTCTCAAGCACAGTTCATGAAGAATGCACAACACTCTTCTACACGAAATATGCTCGCTAGAGTGCTCGTTCTGGCTCATAGGTCGGATCATTATGAGAGCTATCTTGCAAATTTCCAAAAAGCTCTTTGTCAACTTCGTTGCCACATGGATGCTCCTCGTTTGAATCAATATCAGTTTGTGATTGTAGGAGGATCAAACGACGCAAAACTTCCTCCATAGATAGTCTCTTGTGCCACTCACTTCGCCCTTTCGAAGTTTCAGCCATCACGAAAAAGCTCCGCTCCCAAAAAGTCAGAAAAACTCGCAATTTCTTCGCTCAAAACTCTCAAAAGCACTCAAAGTTGGCGCTGGAATGTACGAGGGGATTCCCCTGTCCCATGATGCACTATTATTGACCAAAACTACCTCATACATTAGAGTCACGATCAAGTGCAGTGAACTCGACTGTGTTAATTCGCCAAAAGGCGAGATTGGCGGCGAGCCACATACTCGCCAAACGGCGAGATCGGCGGCGAAAGGGTTCACGCTTTTAGCCCCAAGGTCCCATTTCTCACATTTTGGAGGTGTTAGCTAATGACTATACATCGCTGTTGCAGGGGATGGATTGACCATGATAATTCAAGGGTAGTACCAAATTAGCTTGGCGCCTGAAGGCGCCAAGCTAATCTGGCATTACCCTTGAATTATCATGGTCAATCAATCTCCTGCTGTAGGGACTCGGGGCTAAATATCATAACTTGGTGCTTTCTAGGTGCTTCTCAGCTTGAGCTGTTTTGGTTGATCCATCTCCACAGTTTTAGGCTCTGGAACTATGTTATTTCATTGTTAGTAGAAAGTATACGCCTGCAGTGAACGTGGCTTTTTTGCTAGATGCATAGATTGTGAGGTCACTTGTCAGTTGTCTCCTTCCTTTCTTTATAATACTAGCAGGGGTGACCTAATGTTCAGGGACTTTAACTTGTGGGGGGCTCGTGAGGATCTGTACCTCTTACTGAAACCACTTCACGGCACTTGTATCTATGCTCTGTGGCTCCACTTTGTATCTATGCTCTGTGGCTCCACTTTGTACATCTATGCTGTGTGGCTCCACTTTGTATATATGCTGTGTGGCTCCACTTTGTATCTATGCTCTGTGGCTTCTGCTTGATGAAAGAGAAAAATCAAAAGAAAAATTTCCCTAGTCAACATGGCATGGGACAATAAAGTTTCTGATTTTGAATCAGAATGATTTCAGAAACACAATTTGCATCCAGTGTCAGGGAAGGGGATAACGTTGACTCAGCTGTTTGTGCTTGAATGTAAGATATTTTTCAACAGGTACTTATTCACAGCCCGCACGTCCGAGCCCCGCAGCCTGGCCGTGGTGTCCCTGTGGCCGATGTATCTGATATCAACCTCCTGAACATCAACCAGCAGGTGGTTTCCCTGGCAACCGGCCGGCTCAGTGATGCTGGGGAGAAGGACTCACTGGTGGTTGGCACGGCAACGAATGTGATGGCTTACGATGTGGATAACAACACAGATATCTTCTACAAAGATGTGAGTTGCTGCTGTGCAGAATTCTGCTGAGAAAAGGCAAACAGCTGCAAGAGACATAGATCCTCATGAGCCCCCGCAGTTGCGGGGGCTCATGAGGATCTATGCCTCTTGCTGAGACGTCTTTGTACCAATGTTTCTTGGATGGCTGGTGCTGTTTTCCATTGGCTGAAACAAAATGTTCTTCCACTTGGAGTGAAGCCACAAGGGATGAGGCTTCTCATGCCATTGCCACTATCTTTTTGAAAAGTAAGCTGTCCAGGTGAAAAGGTTTCTTGTTGAGCATGTGACATGCAGAAAAATAACAAGAGGGCAAGAAACATACTTATGACTTAAGTTTACGACCATCACATAATCACAACAGTGGAGTGTTCACTGGTCTTCTTGTTGTTTCAATGTTTCTCCCACTTTGAAAAGTTCAAGTCCGTCTGACGCTGTTGGCCTGTGCACAGCCATGCAGGGACCACCTGTGGCCAGCATCGGCCTGATGACATTGTGCGCAGAGGATTGCTAACTAGTATAAAGCGCAGAGGATTGCTAACTAGTATAACAGCACAGAGGATTGCTAACTAGTATAACAGTGCAGAGGATTGCTTACTAGTATAACAGCGCAGAGGATTGCTAACTAGTATAACAGCGCAGGGGATTGCTAACTAGTATAACAGCGCTGAGGATTGCTAACTAGTATAACAGTGCAGAGGATTGCTAACTAGTATAACAGCGCAGAGGATTGCTAACTAGTATAACAGCACAGAGGATTGCTAACTAGTATAACAGCACAGAGGATTGCTAACTTGTATAACAGCGCAGGGGATTGCTAACTAGTATAACAGCGCTGAGGATTGCTAACTAGTATAACAGCGCAGAGGATTGCTAACTAGTATAACAGCGCAGAGAATTGCTAACTAGTATAACAATAATTTCAACATTAGTAACCCATTTAGCTCCGACGCATTACAGCAGGAAATGGATTGACCATGGTTATTGAACAATAGTGCCAGATTAGTCCGGCACCATCAGGTATCAAGCTAATTTGGCACAGCGCTTCAGGTAACATTGTCGATCCATCTCCTGCAAGTGGTACATAGTCAGAAATGCAGCCGTGGGGTTATCTGTTTTTGTATTTTGTCTGTGTTAATTTTTGGTATTTTGGGCGAACATTTGGTCCTCCTCGATGTATGGTAAGCCATCCGTACCGTTTAATGTTTCAGGCTCCTGATGGTGCCAACGCCATCGTGGTGGGCCGACTGGGCTCCATCGAGTCCCCCATCGCCATTGTGGGAGGAAACTGCTCCATACAGGGCTTTGACCACAAAGGGGAAGAAGCATACTGGACGGTTGGTGTTTGTTTCATCAAAAACATTACCGATGACATGACCTTATGGGAGATGTCTACTACTTACGCAATTCTAGCCTAAGAGCTCGTTGTGTTACCACACAACCCGGGAGGCACTCGGGGAACCCCGAGGGGGCCGAGAGTTATCTCCCGATACTTCCCGTCTGGGACAGAGTACCCATAGTCCTTCAGTCAGTCTACTTAGGCTTACGCTGTTCAGACGTGTTTGCTCTATCCTACGGACTTGGGATTTCCGACCGGGTCGCCGGTCGGCGATGGCCTTGGTTCTTCGCTTGAATTCTTCTTCGTCCGTCCTCCCTGTGCATTGCGTGGCTCTGGTGTCCCTTTTCGTTGGCAGCTGCCCGTGGGCTGCTTGTTGCCGGCCTGGGCTGTGCTGTCTGCTTCGCTGTGACTTCGCCGCGCGTGCCTTGGTTGAGATTTCCCCCCCCCCTTCCCCGGTCCCGCTCCGGGAAAAGGTAAGGTAGTTGGGTTGGCCCTCGGCCGGTCCCCGCGCTGGGCACTGGTTGAGCGGGCTCGAAGGCGGTCTTCTTCGGCGCTGTTGCTTTGCGCCAAGATTCTTGACTTTTACTTGGCGGGCCTCGCGCCCGTTCCCTCTCTCCTTCCGTGTTGGTGTGGCATTCTTATTAACAGGGTCAAAATCTCCCTTTCTCAAAAGAGGGCGGTTACGCGTGAGGAAAGGAATGAGACGTTTTTTCTGGAACGGTCATTCTTAAACGGCTCAGTTCCACAGGTGGTCAGCTTCGTTTTCCAAGATGGCGTCTAGCGATGCCGAGCACCTTTTCCTCGCGGTTAAAACCTCTAATGGAATGGGAGTGGTGGGAAAGATCGGTGACAGTTAGGTCTAACTATATTCGGGCGCTTACCTACTCACTTGTTCCTTACCTACGCTTTTGTACCTTGGGGGGTTCGGAGAATGTGGTATGCTCCAGCCATTCCTTGACGCGTTGCGTTGGTGAGTGTGGCGAGAGCCGACGCTTACGTCGGTACTGTGTCGGTCACGTATACCTGTTGTTATGCGTAATGCAGCCCTGTTCCTTACTCGGGGACTTACTAGGTACACGTTTTGGCTGGTGGGTGAACATTCTTGTGCACTTTTATACTTGGCATCACATGTTTATGTTCTTGGATGTCAGGCGTTTGCCTAATTGAGCGCAGGGCCACTGGTCGCCACTCCTTGCTGCCGTTTTTTAAGGTCCAAGATGACCTTTTTGTGGCTGTAAAAAAAAAAAAAAAAAAAAAAAAAAAGTTTGGCTTGCCACCAGAGGTGCTGCTCACATGCTTGCATGCGCTCGTTCCGCAAGTTACAGGAACAGAGCTACGAAATGGACATTGCTTTCGGACGGGTGCAGCCCGTCTCCAAGGCAGCTAAGGGCCGGCGCTGGTGACCTCATCCCAACCCGAACCTACCTGACGGTAACAGAGTGCTAAGACAGCCCTATGTCTCCTGACCACTTAATATATGCTCTTTGGTTAAATTCCTCATTGACTATGGCTTGTGCATGTGATTACAAATTACGGTCGACTGGAGATTAATGGCCTCTTAGGCAACATAAAAATACGATCAACGCTGCACCTGGAGGCCCCTCGCTATAGTACAGCGCAGGTTTTCAGCGGAGGGCACCGCCCCGACAAAGGTTACTGTGCATGCCGCTTGCTTCGGACCTATACTTATCATGACATGTTTGAGTTGTTGTGCATGATTTGTTGCGAAGGTTAACCTTACCAGGGCAGGGTCCCTCAGGCCCACGCCCGCGTGCCTTCAGTTTGTATATGTTGCAGTGGCCTCTGGACGACCTGCACACTACATGGAGGATTCCAGTGACCGTCGGACTCACACAAGGTCTACCAGGTGCCGGATGTATCTCCGAACGTTGGTGTGACGTTTGCTCCGCATGACCTGAACGACGCTGGGCGCTACTTGGCGAGTTCGCACGGCACCTGTGACTGGTTCCAGACCTACTGGTAGACCGGCTGCTGTTCCCGGTACTGCGATCAATCGAGTCCCGACGAGATGACGGAGAGATCACCAGGCCGGACGCGTCAGATTAGCGTGCAGAGTGGGTTGATCGATGCGGTCGTTCCCAGGAGGAGACCTTATGACAGACAGAAGACCAGCACCGGCACGGAGCTCCGTGACCGAGGGACGTGCGCCATCCGTCCTTGATCCAATTCCGATCCCCACTCGTCTCCTAGAAAGCCCTGGCTCCTACGCGGAGTCTCCTAGCCGACAGCCAGCCACCTCGCCATAGAGCTCGGTTCACGGAGACATTCTCGCACGCATGCATCGTCTTGGCACAAATGGAATCCACTGGGCGCACAGTATGGAACCCACACACCGCTCAAGGTCAGCGGGGAAGCCGTCCAGGCGGCCGACGATGTAGCGCAGGTTCGCGCTCGGAGCGGGTATGCTGGCACCGCCCTCGCTCCCTGGAGGGGGCTCCACCAGGACAGCGCTGCTCGTCGGGGATCACCCTGAGCCGGCTGCTAGTGGTTACAGAGTCCTTTGGTGACCAGCTGGCTGGACCGAGGTTCCAGTCTCCGTGCTTACCACTCGAGTCCTTGACGATCTTGTGGAGAGATCACCACGCCGGTCGCAACGTTCCAGTACGCGGAGTGGGTTGATCGATGCGGTCGTTCCCAGGGGGCGAGAAGCAGCGAGCCCACCTCGCCATAGAGCTCGGTCCATGGAGACATTCACGCTCGCGTACACTGTCACGTCACGATTGGAATCCTCATGGCACTTAACATCGGATCTCCTCTCTCGAACTCATACATGCGAGGAGGGAACGCTCCGCTCGATTGGGATGCTCGTCCGCTACGGTTTGCCATCGTTGGAGTCACTCTTCCTGCACTCAACGTCTACACTCCGCTATCTCTCCACTGTGGGCGTGCTTAGGAGTTGCCGTTCTTCACGTCGCTCCAGGGATCCTGTCCCATCTCGCTCGTCGACCCCTTCGCGTCCGGCTGCCGTTCGTCCCTTTCCTCTCCCCCTCACTCAGCCCTTTCCCCTTCTTCGTGCTCCGTCCTAGGGCGCCTGGCTGCAGTCTCTCCACTTCTGGAGGCTCGACCCCCTCCGGTGGATCCTCGGGGAGGACGCGGTCGTTACTTCGCCTAGCACAGACCTGTTTACCTACTCTTGGGGCTTAAAGTACGCATATTTGCTTGGGTTACACTTCCATGTGCACGTTTCTACACAGTTTTACAATATATACACCTTTGGAGATCTGCCTACTCACTAGCTTGTGACCTTTACACGCGAGATCCAAATTACACTTAGTCAGTTGGACGGGTTCTGACTTCACACGGGGGGTAAACAGGTCTGCGAGCGCTTCGGCTGCTGTCTCCACTGGTGCCCTCTCGGATACAGCTCGGAGTTGGCCGCGGCTGCCGCACTTCGTGACAGGCGTTTCGACTTCCCTGCGCTTCTTCTCTCGGTTCCCGGAGCTTCTTGCTTCGCCCTCCTTGGAGTGGTCAGCTGTTGGCTTCCCTAGGCAGGGCTGGTTCTCAGGAGTTGCCTGCCCCTACCGGCGGTGGATCCGCTCTTGACTCTTCTTGGACTAGATGACCTCTCTCGTCCGTAACGCCCTAATCTGCGTGGGATCGGGGAGCGCCTTACCCTGCTCCTCGTTCTCCAGTGGACGGCTCCTGGCCCCTGGCAGGTCGTCTGGCCGCGGAAGGACCCCCTGTGCTGACGACTCGGCTGGCCCAGGTTCTTCGGAGTTCCTGGCCTTCACTTTGGGGGAGCAGACCGGAGGAGGCTTCTAGGACCTTGGTGTCGCTTATACTGGTGCCTAACCTACTCGACAGCCCCATTGGGACACCAGTACTCCTCTATGGAGCAGAGACCTGGAGGACCACAATGTCGGCCACCAAGAAATGCAGACGTTCATCAACAACAGTCTGGGAAGGCTCCTCGGGATACGCTGGCCGGACAAAATCAGCAACGAGGAATTGTGGCAGCGGACAAAGCAGAAGCCCGCAGAAGTGGAGCTTCAACAACGCCGCTAGAGATGGATAGGTCACACACTACGCAAGCCAGCAACCAACACCACAAAGCGAGCCCTAAGACGGAACCCACGAGGAAAAGGAAGAGAGGTCGGCCACAAAACACCTGGCGACGTGACCTGGAGACAGATGCCAAGGAGACTCGCCCAGGACAGAGACGGCTGGAGGGACCTTGTCGGCGGCCTATGCCCCAGGGGGGATGATGGGCGTAAGTAAGTATCCCCATTGGGCGCACAGGGGTACGCCGGAGTTCGGACAGGTGGTACTGCTGCGGCGATGCTCGCGGTGGAAGGGCCTAACCCCTGCTCGGAGGTCGGCTCTACTCTCCGTCGGTCGTCTCGCAGCCCGGCTGCTGTAGCTACGCCCCTTACTTCCGTGGTTCTTCTCGAGGTCCAGCCTAGCCTCCGGACCTCGCGGACAAGAGCGTGAACGGCTTGGATCTGACACGGACTAGGAGGTCTGCTCGTGGGAGGTCTGAGCCAGCCTTTTCCCCGAGGGAACCAGTTGCTTCACTCCGAAGGCACCAGGATACCTTCGGAGGATCGGCGCGCTGGCGAGATGGCCTAGTGGACCTGTCCGCCGCAAGGTGGGATCTCTGGCTTTCCCCGCGCCTTCGTGGGGGTATAGCCCTCCTGGACGAGATGCCAACGCTCTGACCTGGCCTGGGAAGGATCCTCCTCTCGTCTTGTGGGTCACCCCCTCCGACCCTGCTGACCCCAGCTGGTAGACTTATCCCCAGGAGACTAGGCAGGATAGCCTGAGCCTGCCTCACGTATACCTACGACGACATAGCCGTACGGGCGGACGCGCACGCTTCCTGGCCGTGCCCGGCAGCTCTGAAGCTACAGGGCCGTCGACCTTCCTGTCTACGCTCTAACATACGATCCAAATTCCAGGATCCCTCCCTCAGGGAGCTTAGAGGCTAATTACGTCCAATTAGCTACGTGCAGGGCCACGTACGCCACAGCCGCCAGGAAATGGGCTGGCCTCTTCGTGGCTATTGGAGGGCTGGCGCGCAGGTGCTCTCGATCGCAGAGTTCTGTCAGCCTAGCGAGGTTACTCGCTCTGGTGGGGGACATCCCGGGGGGGCTCTCCTCCCTCCTGGCGCTTCAGCGCCGTCGCTTATACCTACCTAGAGTTGTCGGGAGTTTGCGGTTGGGAGGACGGCCCTTGGGGCCTTAGGTGTGCTAGAGCGCGGCACCCTCCTCCTCTTCGCCATTCTCCCATAAGGTCATGTCATCGGTAATGTTTTTGATGAAACAAATGCATTTTTCTTTAAAAGGTATTTTTTCGAAAAATACTTACCGATGACATGACTCGGACGACCCTCCCACCTGCCCCGCTTGCCGCTGGTAAGCTAAGTATCCTGACTGAAGGACTATGGGTACTCTGTCCCAGACGGGAAGTATCGGGAGATAACTCTCGGCCCCCTCGGGGTTCCCCGAGTGCCTCCCGGGTTGTGTGGTAACACAACGAGCTCTTAGGCTAGAATTGCGTAAGTAGTAGACATCTCCCATAAGGTCATGTCATCGGTAAGTATTTTTCGAAAAAATACCTTTTAAAGAAAAATGCATTTTTCATTTCAGTTTCTTCCTCAAATGCATGTGTGATTGTGTGTGCATGCATATAGCATGTGTGCATGTTTTGTTGTACTATGAGCACCTGTTAACCCTTTGTATCCTGATACACTATTACTAGAAATGAATAGCTCAAGGGTGGTGCCAGAATAGCTTGGCGCCTGAGGCGCCAAGCTATTCTGGCACCACCCTTGAACTAAAATGGTTGATTTATATCTCATAATCTGTAATATAGTCTTCATATGACAATAGGCACATTAACAAAATCAGCCTCAGGATGTAATGGGTTAAGGTCATGACCTTAACAGACACCCATAGTACAACAAAACATGCTCACATGACTCATGCTGACTACAAACTATTTGTTGTGCAGGTGACAGGTGACAATGTGTGTTCTTTGGAACTGGTGGATTTCAGTGGAAATGGACAAAATGAGGTAAGTAGCTTATGTTTTATTAACTTAGGCTCACACCGGCCTCGGTGTATGGGAAGGTCATGGCCTGTACAAGTCTGCAAAATTAAGAATTAAGACTATAACCGCGCAACTTTGTATATATATATATATATATATATCAAAGCACCGAGGGACTGGAATTTGTTTATTATTATTCCCAAAGTTATCACTGAAGTAATTTTTGTATAGAAAGAGTGTAGTAGTGACCTTTGAAAAAGTGTTCGAGTTATGTTTAACCCTTTGTCTGTCAGTAGCGTTTTTTGTCATGATGATTCCTGCAGGAATCATCATGACAAAAATTACTACCGACACGCAGAGGGGTATCTTTTGTTCAATCTGACCTTGTTATATGCAAACTTTGCTGTACTTATAATTTAATACTGCCTTTGTGTGAGCCTAGTTTTCAAAAATTACAAATTAATGTTGCCTCCCCTGTTGCAGCTGATTGTGGGCTCTGAGGATTTTGACATCCGTGTTTTCAGAGAAGATGAAATTATGGCTGAGATGACAGAAACAGAGGTTTGGCGATTTTGTAGCAATATTATATGATATAAATAAACAATATTATATAAGAAGTAGATAAAATATTGTTATTTACACATTTTTCAATTGTGACCTGTTCCCACAAAAGATACCTTAAGTCGCGCTCCGCTGAATGGAGCTACGGGCCAAAAAGAGTGCTGTGGGTCATCTTGGGTCAGTTTGAGTGATTAACTTTAAAAGCATGTTTCTCGCTTAATAACAGGTCTACAACAATAGTTTTTGCATCAAATTAATCTGTAATGCTAGTAGATTTTAATGGCGTAAATATCTCAAAACTCAACATTTCCGACTTATGGTCCCTTTTGTGGGAACGGGTCACATATGATCTGCGAGAACAAGTATTAAATAAGACAATGCTTCACAGTATTCAGGACGTAAGTCTATACTCTCCAGCTGCACACAAAGGACAGCTGGTAAGACGGGCGTCCCATTGCCTATAGCTTTGTCTGGAAATCGCCATCGCCATCCAAACATGTTTAATGTGCTGTGTGTTTCCAGGCGATAACAGCGCTGTGCAGAATGCAAGGCAGTCGTTTCGGTTATGCTTTGGCGAACGGCACAGTGGGAGTGTACGACCGTTCCACCCGCTACTGGCGCATCAAGGTAGCGCTTGAAACCTTTGTGATCAATCAACAGTTAACCCTTTTTAGCCCCAAGGTCCCATTTCCCAAGTTGTGGAGGTGTTGCCTGTGTACCAGTTGTAGGAGACGGATTGATCATGATAATTCAAAGGTAGTGCCAGATGAGCTTGGCGCCTGAAGGCACCAAGCTCATCTGGCACTACCCTTGAATTATCATGATCAATCCATCTCCTACTGCACGGTCCCAGGGCTAAAAGGGTTAACCCTCGTGCGTGCTGCCACTGGTACTGCATGCAATGCTGATGGCTGCATGTGCAAGGGGATTAAAACTGTTCGATGCACGCAGTCAGTAAAAACTTGCCTCTATTAAGCGCACACCAGTGCACCCGCTAAGCGCACGGCAAAATCTGTGGAGCAGGCGTGAGCTAAAACACTCAAAATTCCATTTGCCAAAACTGCTTTCTGGACCCTTCCAGCTATAATGGACTTCTTCTACTAAAGCTGAACTGGTTCCATTCATCCTCCTCTGAAATACATGAAAGGCACAGAGCTACATAGGGGACATTTAGCATACAAAATACAAGAATATTTAGTTCCGCATTCTCCATGTCTGTCTAATCCAATTAACCCTAGGGTATCTCGCCTGACAAGGTTTATAAACATCTCCCCACTCTGACACTGCTCACGTGGGAATAATACAAGAAATAGCATGAAAAAGGTGAGGTATGTTTTCATGCCTGTGTGCGCTTATTAGAAGTCAAGAAAACCTGACTGCATGCGTCAAGGGGGTAGGCTGCTGTGCGTCAAAGAGTTAAATTAACCCTTTGACTGCTGCTGATGAGGCTGCTCGGTGAAAAGGACGCATCTTTTCTGTCTTGTCATCAATAGACAAGGGATTAACGATGGAAACTTCACTGTTTCACTGTCTGAATGACCACATTTTCCAGGGGAAAAAAGTCCACCTGAATAGTTCCTAATGTAATGAACTAGTGCAGAAATAAAATACCGCCGTTGACACCATCTCATATACATTTTCAGAGTTGGGTGCAGTTTTGTTTTTTTTATCATTTTGATACCTGACTATCAGATCAAAACAATTATTGGTTGCTGTTGTTTTGTTTTTTTCATTCAAAGACGTGTCTGTGTTCCCAGTGAAATGTGTTATGTGTGCATTTCATCCCAGTCCAAGAATCAGGCCATCTCTATCCACGGCTATGATCTTGATTCTGATGGCGTTGAAGAGCTGATCACAGGATGGAGCAATGGAAAGGTAACCATGCACTCGCTCTTATCTTTCCACTGCAAATACAGTTGATGCACTCAGTGTGGATTAAGGTGGCTCTTGGCATGGTATTTTTGACCAAAATCGTTCAAAAAACAGTTTTGAGACAGACTCGGCTTTTGCATCTTTGAAGTGTCTAGAAGCAGTTCTTGCACATGTTTTATGTTATAATGCCCTCAAAATGTGTTTATTGACCTTATTTTCCAAGTCACTCAACATGAAAATCATCCAAACATCGTATTTTTTCTTCGAGCTTTGCGAACTTATGGCCTTGGTTACGGCCATTTTGCTTGAACAAACCCCGCCTTGCCGCATACCGTTATGTAGGTCAACTCTTTCTCCGTCAGAATTCGCGCGGAAACATCGGAAATTTCCATTCACAAAGTCACACGAAGCCAAAAACGAGAGCAACCGAATGCAGCAAAACCGAGCGGAGATTTCCATATATGGACCTCAGTTCAAAAACGCGATCGCTGATTGGTTGTTCCGCTTACTCGGGGCTTCTTCGGCTGTTTCCGACTAGGCAACGATGCGATCCAAAATGGCCGCTGCATGACGCTTTCTTCTTGAGTGCCGTGGGAATTTGTCAAATTGTGAGCAAGAAAATCGTTTGAAGATGGGGGAAAATGTTGGTACTAAGTTCGGAACACTTCATAAGTTTGGGAAGCGCCGCAGGAAGAAAAAAGAGACGCCAGTTCTGCCGGAAAACACTCCGCAAGAGGCCGAGCCGGTGCCTTCGACATCGTCGCTCGCGAATGGGGGATGGTGCATCGAGTGAAACTGCGCCAGAGTCTGTGGCATCGACGAAAAAAAACCAGACTTTCTTAAGAGGAAGAAGATGGCAGAGGATACAGTTGCAGAAGAAACAACACCGAAGACCCGGAAAACGTCAGATACGAACGGGAGTGACACCAACGACGACCCTGCAGATACGCAGTCAGCGAGCGATGGCGATCTGAATTTCATTGCAAATCTTGGCTGTTTGCAACCACTAATAACCATCCTCCACTGCCCAGTTTGCAAGAAAAAGGTGAGCGATCTTGTTTTATTATTATTGTCTAGGCCACATGCCTATTTTACGCTTTTTGTGTTTGTGTAAATAGTGTGTCATGAAGCAGACGTGTGTTCACACAGTTCAGAGTCCCCCACTTTTTCTGGATCAGGAACTGGCCGTTTTGCTGTGCAGCAAATACAGCTTTAGTCGGACAGAAAGCTGAATAAAAGAAGTATTCATATAATTTTGGGGGGCAGTGCATGCAGGCTGAGCATGATGCTTGCTGCCGTACTGTGTGTATGTCATGTGTTGAGTGTGTATGTGGACATAGACTAAGTTTGCAACTTGTCTTCATTTCAGAAGAAGCGAAGGAGGTGATGGTGGGCGAAAAGGAGCTGCCTGTCTGCTGTCCGTGAACTGCACAAGGTGTGGGGAGCTGTTGTCAGAGTGGACATCACTATGGTCTGGCATCATCCACTCTGGCTTTGACATCAACAGGCGTGTTGTTGCAGCTGCAGTCAGCAACGGCCTAGGTTTTACACAGCTTTGGAGTTTTTTTGCAATGCGTAACATGCCTCCACCAATGAATGAAAAGACTTGGTATCACTACCTAAAGCAGATGAAGTTTGTAGAGCTGGAGAGAGCAAAATCTGCAACAAGGAAGACCTCGAAAAAAAGAGAAGGATCGGAGAAAGAAGATTGACGACATTTGTCGACGTGAGAGAGAGCAGGGTTGCCAGCGAGAGGGTGCCCTTTACAGTGCAGGACAATTTTAACTGTCTGCCAAAACTTTCAGTGCCTCCCCATGATGCTGAATGCTGTTTCAAGTGAACTAACTGCTTTTGACAGAATTTAAGTTCATTCTATGACCTATACTGTAGTGCGAAACATGTCTAAACTTTGAAGCCAATTTTCTAAGAACTGTGTATTTTGCATGCGTGACGAACTTTCCCCCTCTGTATCTTCTGTTCTAACACAGCTATCAATGTGAAAATTTTCATGCTTATGTAAAATTGCATGTAGAGTGCAATAAAAGCATCAGAATCAGCCTATGTCTTATAGTTGTCAAGTTACAGGACCACAAGTGGTGGCAAAAATTTTCACTTTTTTGCCATGTATGTATGGTTGGTGAGTGCTGAATCTGTTATTGGTACACATCAAAAACTGCTTTCCTTGCACAGAATGAACTCAGCTTTACAAGAAACAGTAATTTCTACATTGAAAAAGCAAAGCAGTTTTGTACAGCAGAGGGGGCAAAATACCATGCATTGCCGTCGTGTATTATAATTATGATCAGCTGTAGATTTTTTTCTAAACAACCCAGCAACTTCAAACTTTGCAAGGAAAACATCTATGTGTACTATGAGTGTGCCAAATTTCACAACTCTGTCTTGAACAGGTTTTTTTTAACAATTTTTACAAAAAAACGGACGCCAAGAGCCACCTTAAAGCCCATCATATACTGTGTAAGAGTAAGCACAAGGGTGTCAGGCTGATTTCATATTATGTCTGAAGTCTTAATTGGTTCATTCAACGACCAAAAGCCAAAGCGTCCAAAAAACATGGAGACAAGTGGGTCTCTGCAAGAGGCATAGATCCTCATGAGTTGGTCTCTGCAAGTTGGTCTCTGCAAGAGGCATAGATCCTCATGAGCCCCCGCAATTGCGGGGGCTCATGAGGATCTATACTTCTTGCAGTTGGGTGGTGTTCACCTTTTCTCGGCAGTAAACGGGTTTAACGGGCAATGACTGTAAGTAAGCCAGCTGCAGCTGACATCATCCCGACACCCTATTGCTCACAGGGTCCGTGTTTCCAATGAAAATACTTCAGTCGACTATTACACAGTAAAAGTCTGGCTTTCTTGTAAATCAGTCATTCAGTTCCTTTATTGGAAAAGCCAGTGTCAAAATTCAGCCTTCAAACTGCATGAGAGAAACGATGAAGAATGTTGGGGCTTTACCACACATTGTAAAGAATTTGATACTTGAGAAAAGCTGAGTTTAAAAAAAAATGTCAGGTGTTTACAAACATTCACAAATATTTTTTTTTTTTACAAAATCTTGGTCGACAGATTGATGCGAGGAGTGACAGAACAGGGGAAGTGATCTTCAAAGACAACTTTGCTCAAGCTGTGGCAGGCATCGTTCAGGTAATGACTTTTGGCAATGACCTTCCTGTTCAGGTACCTTCGCTTCTATACTCCGGCCTCGGCATTTGTTCCCAGGCATGAAATCACTCGTTTTCTTTTACCCCATTCAGCCCTGACGCACTACAGCGGGAGATGGATCGACCATGATAATTCAAGGGTAGAGCCAGATTAATCTGGCTCTACCCTTGAATTATCATGTTCGATCCATCTCCTGCATCTGGTACATGGTCATTAGGAGTCACCTTAAAAATTTTGGGAAATACGGCCATGGAGTGAAAGGGGTTAACCCCTTGTGCGTGCGGCTGCTGGTACTGCAAAGAGGACCGATGGTTGCGTACACGGCCGGGTTAACTTTCGTTGACTCTTACTGATGATGCCGCATGATTACACCTCAGTAGCAGTCGGAGGGGTAACCCTTTTGGCTGCTGGTGGTGTGTGTGGTCAAGGTCATTCCTGCCAGAATCACCTCGACCAAACACACTACCAGCAGCCAAAGGGTGAATGGAAGTTGTTTTCTTCAGGGTGACTACAGAATGGATGCTGGCTCAACGCAGGATCAGCTCATTTGCGTCTCGGTGGATGGTGAAGGTAAGCGAACGCGCTTCCAGGAGTGACATTTTGAAAACATTACAATTGGATGGTCCAAAAAGTTTAAAATTGGCTCTGATGAATACACCAAGCAGTCAACATTTTTACAGTGAAGAGGCCAACAGAGAAAGAAACACGCTTAGAAAAGACAGTTACAATTGTCTTTTCTAAGTGTTATTCCTTCTCTGTTGGCTTCTTCTCTGCATTTTACACGCTTGGCAGTCACATTTTGGTCAGGGTTATTCAATATTTTTACATATTGAATATTTTTACATATTGAATATTTTTACATATTGAATATTTTAGCCCAGATTATTTTTTATATCATCTCTAAGAGCCATATCAGATATCATACTTTTATATCGACATAATGGGATGTGATAAAATATGTGCTGGTCCATGATATTTTTTAAACACAATGTCTTACACTATGTTTGTCAGTCTGTGTGTGTGTGTTTGACATTATTACTTAAAACATACTGTCTTATTTGTTTCCTCAAAACACATTACCGATGACATGACTGTCAGGAAATAGTCTACTTGCTTACCAATTTTAGCCTAAGACCCAAAGGGTCCCTCCAGGAGGCTCTCGGGGATCCCTAACAGGGACGAGAGTAGCCTCCCCTGCCCATCCGGTCACGTGCCCGGTGGTGTCTCCTTTAGCCAGTTGTCTACTTCGCTGTTAGCGTACGCACGCGTTTACTTGAGCCTCTGACCCGTCGTAGACTGTGTACGGTTCGACCGTCCTTACCGGCCTGTCTTCGCCTTGCCTCTCGTCTCTGCTTCTGGCGTCGCCTCCTTCTCTGCTAGCCCTCGTCTGTGCCTCGTGCTGTTTGCTGGGCCTGGGGCCTTCTTCTGCTTCTCGGCTTCCGTCGCTCGCGGTGGTTTGTGCTTCGGCGCGCCGCCATGGAAAGGTAACGTCTCGGCCGCCGCCTACGTCTCGCCCGGCTGGGCCGGACGTCGGTCTCGTCTCGAACTTTTTTGGTTCTCTCCCGCGTTTTGTCGTGAGCTTCACTCATTTCCCTGGTTCGGATGTTATGTAGGCGGGTTAGTTCCCGCCACCGGTCGCCTTTCATCTTTGGGTTTGTGTTGCAGTTATCAAGTGCGCACCTGTCCCCTTTGCGGCGACTTTCAGTGGCCTAGTGACCGGCATAAAGTCTGTCTTCCGTGTTCTGGCTGCTCCTCGGACCTCGCCTGCACTGTCTGCTCTTCGTGGCCGGAGGTTCGTTGGTCGGAGCTTTGGAGGTTCTACCGGCGTGAGCGACCTGTCACAGCACGCCGGGACCCAGTCAAGCTCCCCTCCTCGGAAGTGGAGAAACGCACGCCTCGTCTGCCTGGTAAGACTATTCCTGCTACGGTGTCCGCACCGCCCTTGCCCGCTGACTCCTCCGGCGAGTCGCCAAGCCGGCTTTGTGCCCCCTTCCTTGAGCCCCGGGCACCGCGACTGTTGTCGCCTGTTAGTAGATGCGTGGGCCTTGTGGCCCCCCCCTAAGCCCGCTGACTCCTCCGGCGAGTCGCCAAGCTGGCTCCGTGCCCCCCTCCTTGAGCCCCGGGCACCGCGACCTTTGTCGCCTGTTACTAGACGTGTTGGCCTTATGGCCCCCTCTCCTAAGCCCGCTGACTCCTCCGGCGAGTCGCCTAGCCGGCTACATGCCCCCCTCCATGAGCCCCGGGCACCGCGACCGTCGTCGCCTTCTACTCTTCACCGTGGCCTTTCGACCCCAGCTGCTAGTCCGCAACGTGCCCCCCTCCTTGAGCCCCGGGCACCGCGACAGTTGTCACCTTTTCCTCCTCCTCGGGACAGAAGAGACCGTCCCCGTTCTTCCAGGTGCCACGATGTCGACCGTCGGCTTAGCCCTCGTCGCGTGGATAGGAGACGTAGCCCCCGGCATTCGTCGTCCTCTCGCTCGACTTCCTCTTATGCCTCCCGTCGGCGCAGCTGTTCTCCGCAGCGCTGGTCCTCTCGGCGCCCCTCACTGCACTCCTCTCGTAGGAGTCGTAGAGACGACAGGACTCCGCCTCGTTCTCGGCGCAGTAGTTCCCATCGGGATCGACGCTCTCATCGTTCCCGACGCCCTTCGCCTCTTACTTCCCCGCGGCGGCGTCAGCGTAGCCCCTCAGCTCCTCCTCCGCCGCCTGCGCGCGTCAGTTTACCTCCTGTGCTTCGGTCTTCTCCGCCGCCATCGCCTGCCATCGATAGAGAGACCTTAAGCCTGCTGCCGGAGGACTCCGTGTCGGCCTTGCTTGAGTCCGGCAACCGTTCGCCCTCTCAGGTGGATGATCCAGCGTCTCCAGTTACCTGTCCACTCCTCGTGGCGAGACTCTCTGAGCCTTGGACGACGCCGCCCGTCTCATCGCGGCTTGCCTTCCCGCGGATTCCTGCCCACCTTCCCCACCGCTGAAGAGGAAAGCGGCCGCCTTTGTGGACGCTGCTCGTCAGGTTAAGAAATTCAAGTCGCTTCCCCAGCCGCCTGCCTTCCGCGACCTAACGGACGCCCTGTCTGCGCACCTCCAGCGAGATTCTGTTTCCGACTTGGACTTCTTCTCCGACCGCCGCTGGCCTTCCGGCATCGACATCGCCTTTCGGCAGTCCTGGTACGCCGGCCACTCGCAATCCTTCTCATGCTCGCTGCCTCCGGTGGATCCGCCTGCGCTGGTGCTCGCCGGCGGCTCTTCCCAGCTCAACCGTGCCCTGCCTCGCGGCCTGGAACGTACCGCCTCACTCGTCCGAAACGCCCTCGCTTGTTCGGGATTTTTGGAGCTCCTCACACAAGCCTTCATTAACCGTATCGAGGCAGCCTGGCTTTCCTCCGCTCCTCCCCTGCTGTCGGATCTTCACATCTTGGCAGTTGCAGCCAACCGAGCGGCCTACCATTCGTCCGTCAACGCCATGGCGGCGGCCGCCAACTGTGACCTGATGCGGCATGATGTGGTACTCCAGTCCTGCCCGGGTCTTCCCTGTGATGTGAAATCCCAGCTCCGCCGGGCCCCGGTCGGTGCTCCGCTCCTCTTCGGCCCTTCCTGGCAGTCCCTGAAGGAAGCTAACAAAGACCGTTGGCCCAGCGCCCCCTCGTCTCGCTTTCCGCCAACCCGCAAGGCCTCGGGTCGCGCCCTGTGGTTCGTCAGACCCTCCGCGACGGCCCCTGCCTCCGCCTCGGCCTCCCGTCCTCTCTCCTCTTCCCGTGCGCCCGGTCCTGGCTGCGCCCGTCCTGCCCGTTCTGCCCCTCCTGCCGCCCCGGCCTAGCCCAAGCCCGCCCGCCGCCCTGGGCGTGGGAGGGCCCCCTGACGTCTGCTCGCCTCCGCCCCCGCCGACCGCTTCGGGGTCGCCTATCAGCGGGAGGCTCGCCCTGCACGGAGACGTCTGGCGCTCCCTGTTTCCGGACGACCCGTGGATCCTCTCCATTGTCTCAGATGGTCTTCTCATCTCCTTTCGTTCCCCGACCTCCGCTTCGGCGCTCCCCCCTGTGGACCGAGGTTCCGTCAGATCCGCCCAAGGCCGATGCCCTTCGTGGAGAAGTAGCTGCTCTTCTCCAGAAAGCCGCTACGGAGGTCGTCGCCTTCCACGACTCCCCCGCCTTCTACAGCCGACTCTTCGTAGTCCCCAAGCCTGGAGGCAAGTGGAGGCCGATCATCGATCTCTCCGCCCTGAATCGGTTCATCGCCGCCCCGTCCTTCCGGATGGAGACAGCCAGGTCCCTTTGCGCTGCCGTCCAGCCCATGGACTTCGCCGTCAGCCTGGACCTGTCCGATGCCTACCTGCACGTCCCAATCCATCCAGCCTCCCGCCGGTACCTCCACTTTGCCATCGACGGGACTGTTTTCCAGTTTCGGGCCCTCCCCTTTGGTCTCAACCTCAGTCCGTGGGTATTTACGCGGATCATGAACGCCGTGGTAGCCAGAGCCCGTCGTTCTTCGTCCAGCCCGATCTCCAACTACTTGGACGACCTTCTTCTGCGGAACCAGTCGGTGGCCTCTCTTCTCCTGGACAGGGATGCGCTTCTACTCCTGTTATCTCGCCTCGGCTTCCTGGTCAACGCTGGCAAGTCTGACCTCACTCCCTCTCGCCACTTCGTGCACCTGGGGATGGAGTTTGTGACCGACCGCAACCTAGTGCGTCTTCCCGAGCCTCGGATCCAGAAACTCGCCGATCTCGCCCGTTTGGTAGCTCAGGAAGCGGCTGTCCCCGCCAGGGTATGGCTCCAGCTCCTCGGCCTGATGAGTGCTGCGGCAGATCTCCTTCCCCTCGGTCGTCTGTACTCTCGTCCTCTTCAATTGCATCTTCTCCTCCACTGGAGACCGTCCTCCGGCGATCTCTTCACCCTGGTGCCGATACCTCCTATGCTGCGGCCCCATCTGCTTTGCTGGACGGACGTTTCTTGGCTCGGCTCCGGGATTCCCCTGACCTCACCACTGCCCCATCTCTCTCTCTGCGTCGATGCCAGCCTCGCCGGGTGGGGCGCTCACCTTCTCCCGAGTTTTCGCTATGCGGCCGGCCGCTGGAACGAGGACCTGGCTTCGCGGCACATCAACTGGCTGGAGCTGAATGCGGTTTTGCAGGCCCTCCGCGCTTGGGAACCCGATCTTCGGACACAGGACCTCCTTGTCCTCTCCGACAACTCCACGGTCGTCGCTTACATACAGAAGCAGGGAGGGACCCGCTCGCCCGACCTCTGCATCCTTCTCTACCGACTCCTTCACTGGTGCGAGGACCGGGGCGGCATCTCCCTACGAGCCCGTCACATTCCGGGTCACCTGAACGTTCTGGCAGACTCCCTCTCTCGGCGGGGCCAGCTTCTTCACACAGAATGGACCCTGCACCGGGACATCTTTCGCCTGATCTGCGAGCGTTGGGAGACTCCCCTTGTCGACCTCTTCGCCACCAGGTGGAACCACCAGCTTCCCCTCTTCGTCTCCCCGATTCCCGACCCGCTGGCCTGGGCGGTCGATGCGCTCTCGATCTCTTGGGACGGACTATTTGCCTACGCCTACCCTCCGACGGTCCTGGTCCCCAAAGTCCTGCTCAAGCTCCGGGGGTGCAACGCAGTCCTTCTCCTGGTGGCCCTGTTCTCCTGGGACAGATCTTGGACCACCGACCTGCTCAGTCTCGCCACGGATCCGCCCCTTCCCCTTCCCACCCCTCGCACGATGCTCAAGCAGCCCCGCCAGCCGCTCTTCCACCCCTGCCCCGAGCGACTTCTCCTAGAGGCTTCTCGAGTGCGGCAGTGGACGCTATCGCTTCAGCCCGCAGACCTTCCACCAGACGTGTCTACGAGGGAAAGTGGCGAGTGCTTCGTGCCTGGTGCTCTGACCGTCATCTCTCCCCCGTCGACCTGACGACCCCTCAGCTCGCGGACTTCTTCCTCTGGCTCTTCTAAGACCAAGGTTTGGCTCCCATCACGCGCGTTATGCGGTGGCAATACAACCAACGTGCTTTTCTCCCCTTTCATCATCTCGGGAGTGGCTCTTCCCCGCACGCCACGCTCAACATCACTGCCTAGGGAATAGCGCTAGTGCATTCGACGAAGCGAATACCAGCAAGCTTCAGGCCTCACATTCCAGCCGAATGATGTGATGACAGACACCTCTCAGACGCAGCGACTGTTTCTTACTGAACAGTCTGCCAGTGTGTACTCTTTAGAAACCATTTTGGACTGCTTTTACGTTAATGATGTAGTCCTACTACTATTGCTTTAAAAATGACTATGAAGTTATATACTAGTTAAGTTATAATTAAGGTGGTGACTGTTTATGCCGGAGCGACTGTCTAATAGCCGGCGCTGTTCTTATGGCGACGGGCCCCCAGGTAGCAACTGTGAAAGTATTCGTCTTTTTTTTTTTTTTTTTTTGCGTATTTTTGTTATTTGTGTAACTAGTCTCAGCCAAGCAGAAAGTTTAAAAACATTATATTATGTGTTATAGGGATACTAAGATAAAACTGTTTTTAGTTTGCTTGTGTTAGGGAGGTTCAGGTCGGGTTGGAGCCATTGGCGCTGGCCATTAGACGCCTTGGCGACGGGCTTCACCCGTCCCGAGCCATTGTCCATTTGTTTGAAAACTGTCGTGTGAGTGTGTGTGATTGCGAGTTGCACCTGAGGTGGCAAAAAGAATTTCTCTTTTTGAGATAATAAAGTACTCTTATTATTATTATTATTATCACGATCCGTGGCTATCTCTCCATGATTGCCGACACCTACCGTCACCTCAGCCGTCCCGACCCTGGCGCCTGCAAGGACCTGGCCGACCTTATGGCGCATTTCGGCTTGCAGCGGCCGGTTTCCCGCTCCCTCGTTCCACGCTGGGACCTCCCCTGGGTCCTCACCTGGCTGAATTCGGACCGTTTCGAACCGCTCCATCTGGCCAGCTTCGCGGACGTGACTCGGAAGACCTGCTTCCTGGTGGCCCTCGCCACGGCAGCCCGCGTCAGCGAGCTCCACGCGCTCTCGTCTCGCCCTTCCTGCCTGCAGTTCCGAGTGGATGGCTCCGTTCAGCTTCTCCCGGATCCTTCCTTTCTCGCTAAGACTAGATCTCCCTTGACGGCGCCTCAGGTCATTGCTATTCGGCCGCTCAAAGGGCCCGACCTTCCTCGGGAGTCTCGGCAGCAAAATCCGGTGCGTGCACTCCGTATCTACCTGCGTCTCTCCAAGTCCGTACGGAGGGGACGGACTCGTCTCTTTTTGCCTCTGACCGCCGGCAGAACTGACATCTCTGCCCAAACGATCTCCTCCTGGCTCCGCTGGGTAATACGGTCCGCCTATCACGACCTCTCCCCACAGGGAGCCGAGGCCCTCAGGATACGCGCCCATGAAGTTCGCGCTATGGCCGCAAGTCTCACCTTTGACCGCAACTGCGCGGTTAAGGACATTGTGGCTGCTGTGGGGTGGCGGGCCGAAACCACCTTTGCCCGCTTCTACCTCCGCGACCTGACAGTCCAGCGCGACAATCTCTCACTGGTGGGCGACATCTCTGCGGCACAGCACTCCCTCCAGGCGCCCCCGGCGCCTTAGGTATGCACTTCGCTAAAATTGTCGGGAGTGTGTGATCAGGAGTGACGGGCCGTCTTCGTCCCTAATGAGGTTTCTGAAAGGGATTGTGCGGCACCCTCCTCCTTTTTGGCATTCTTCCTGACAGTCATGTCATCGTAATGTGTTTTGAGGAAACAAATTAATTTTTCTCTAAAATGTATTTTTCCGAAAAATACTTACCGATGACATGACTCGGAGGTCCCTCCCTCCTCCCCGCTTGCTGCTGGTAACTCCGTAGACAACTGGCTAAAGGAGACACCACCGGGCACGTGACCGGATGGGCAGGGGAGGCTACTCTCGTCCCTGTTAGGGATCCCCGAGAGCCTCCTGGAGGGACCCTTTGGGTCTTAGGCTAAAATTGGTAAGCAAGTAGACTATTTCCTGACAGTCATGTCATCGGTAAGTATTTTTCGAAAAAATACATTTTAGAGAAAAATTAATTTTTCTTTTATAGTTGTGGATTTAGCATAATTTTTATTGTGATAGATTTTTCAGGTCCTATTGGTAATTTAATTGCAGAGTTGGTGCAATACTTTACTTGATAAATTAATGGGTCGTCTTATTAGTGTGATTTTCAAACCGTTTTACTAACATTTGTGATATAATATGTTGTGATATTATGTTTGTTTATTCTTATTTACACTCAGCAGGAAAAGACAAATATTCTTTTATAGACAAAAAATTTTCTTGAATCTTGAATCTGTTAGAGCCTAAAGGTTCTAGCCCAGCTGTGCTCAAAGGGCTGTCCACATTGGCCCCTGTCAGCCTGCACACAGCTGTGCGCGGGCAACAGCTGCCAGTGTTGGCCTAACAGCCTTTTGCGCACTGGGAATTGAAGACTGGCACACAAATGATCATGTCTGTTTACGTGTTTAGTGCGAGGCTACAACCCAGCCCCAGCAGGCTTGGCGGGAAATTTGATGGACACCAACATTGAGCAGGACACCATTCGTGAACTTAGCCAGCGCAAACAGGTGACACATCCTGTCAGTAGTCAAAAGTGTTGATGCAATTCATATATAATTATATTGGGAGATGTCTGTATTGGTATTGCTTGGTGTTGTTCCAGGCACAGTATGTACCAGTTTACTTGTGTTTGTGTATGATACTGATGGTAATGCAGGGCTGTAAATCGCAGCTTTGAAAGCCTTCTGCCACTAAGCACTACCCTGTTTGTGTATGATACTGATGGTAATGCAGGGCTGTAAATCGCAGCTTTGAAAGCCTTCTGCCACTAAGCACTACCCTGTACTAGCACTATCCTCCACTACCCTGCACTACCCTGTACTACCCTGTGTGCAAGTTGGATGCAAAATGGTGTCAGCAGGAGGCTTAGATCCTCATGAGCCCCCACAACTGTGGGGGCTCATGAGGATCAATGCCTCTTGGGTAGTGTTCACCATTTCTCGTCAGTCAAGGAACTAACATTTTAGAATTATCAGATTGTTTTGGGTTTATTTTTGTAGAATCTAATGTTGGAGCTGAAGAATTATGAAGAGAACACCAAAGCAGCCCTGACCCCTGGACTGGCAGCCTCCATTGTATCTAGCGGAGGTGTTGGAGGTCACGGTGGTGTTGGAGGGGGTGGTGCGGGTGGAGGTGGCGTGACAAAGTTTGGCGCCGGGGGAAGCACCACTGTTGGTGGTGTGAGTGGTGGTGGTGGTGGTGGTAGTGGCGGAGGAGGAGGAGGAGGCAGTTTCGGAGGTGCTGGTGTCGGAGGTGTCATGTCGGAGGGCGTGTCCAGCTACAGTGTGGGAGGCGGTGTCGGAGAGTACGAGAAAGCAGCCAAAGGAATGATACCTGTGAGTCGTCAGTTTATGCCAACGTGTTTCAGTAAATGCACATGGTATGTTTCACGTAGATGGAATTTATTGATGGCTGATGCCGTGAGCCATAATTAATAATACCATCTGCGTGAAAAACATTCATCTACACAAAACTTTGTTTGTACAACAGTAGTGCAAGTTTGTCGCATGTGCTTTAATTCAGTTTAGTGAACAATAACACACCGAACCCTTAAGTCTTTTAGCGCCAAGTCTCTACAGCAGGAGATGGATTGACCATGATAGTTCAAGGGTAGTGCCAGATTAGCTTGGCGCCTGAAGGCGCCAAGCTAATCTGGCACTACCCTTGAACTAATCTGTCACTACCCTTGAATTATCATGGTCAAGCCATCTCCTGCAACTGGTACATCGTCATTAGGCAACACCTCCAAAATGTGAGAAATGGGACCTTGGGGAGGAAAGGGTCAAAGCTGCACAAATGTAAAGGCCAGGGTCGGTATGCATGTCACGCCATTATCCGTGCTAATGAGCCATTACTTTTAATGATGCAATGTGTATATGGCCCCAGGCCTGCTTCTGTGTCTTTTTATTGTGTCAGTTTTCACACAATTATTATTACATTTACAGTCATTTCAGCATGCCCTTTGACAATTTTTTTTTTTGTTTGTGCAATACTATATGGTGTGTATGATGTAATTACTTTGGGGTACTTTTCAAACTAAACTTTGTGCTGGTCTGTGATTTTGGAGCTTACCCAGCCGTAAGCTCCAAAATCTCAGACCAGCAAACAGTTCAGTTCCAGGGGGTAAGGTCCAAGTACACAATTGGTGTTTTTTTTGTTTTGTTGTTGTTGTTATTGATGCTTGTTTTGCTTTCTTGAGAGTTGTGACCAAAACTGAAACATAAGAAATGACATACGCTTGGTATGTTAGTGGTATGGTATGGTGTCTCCGAAGCGCACATATCCATCTAATTAAAGATGCTCAAGGCGCCGTTGGGATGGAAGCTGAAGCTTTGAAAGCCTGCTGCTACTAAGCGCTACTTTATGTGCAATCCTCCACCCTACTATTAACTTCGGTGCATGTGATATATTTCTGTTTCCGTTTCACCAGCCCTACCGGGCCTTCTCTTTTCGAATAGTGGTAATGGGATTTTTAATGTGCACACTTGATGATTATGCGTGCTGTACACACAAAGGCGAGACAGGCAACCGTAAGCCGAGTCTGTACGTAAATTTGACTCCATGGGAATGAGGAAAAGTCCACATCCCATTCCTGCCCACCAGGGGATTTGAACCCGGGATCTTATGACTGCCAGCGCAGTGTCTTATCCACTAAGCTACGTCCCCACTTGCAAAATGATTGCTCACTAAAAAGTACCAATGTATGTTGAAACAGCTTAACCCTTAGATTTAATTCTTTCACCAGGCAAACACGCAGCTGCAGACAACTCTGTCAGTGAATCCCGGAGACAACAAGAAGCCCGTAAGTTGAATTAATATCGTAGGGTTTGAGGTAACTCCGTCACCACATAGACACTGATACTCTAAATATGATGTAATTTTCTCTCTTTCTCGCTTGCTCTTTCTCACACATATGCGCGCATCTCCAAGAGTCATAGATCCTCATGTTCCCGGAGGGCGCATGAACATCTATGCCTCTTGAGGATGTTTGGAGCGCGTGCATGCACTCACACACACGCATACACACACATCGACGCGCTTTCAGAAGAGCATGCAGGTGTACTTAGTATAGCATATAGCTAGGTAAAGTCAACCTGATTTCACACAAATTATAGCAAGACTTAAATTATACCGTAAAATTCTAGTTTTGTCACCATTTTCCCAAATCTTGAAGCGAAAGCGAATCTCATATCTTGTTAAATATACAATTACGTAAAAACAAAAAAATACATCATGACAAATGACGTTTGACAAACCAATGACGCGTGTGCACTGCGCGCGCCCCTTATAAAGTTCACTATGACGCTTTGGCACATCTGCGAGGCTTTTTCAGAAGGAGATATTTCAACATCACAAGTCAAAGACAAAAAGGTAGAAACCCTTGACAGCAAAGACTTTGTGGGTTATGGTTCATCCCATCTTGTTTTTTTTCTTTCAGCCCCATGTGGAACTTTTTATTAGCACAACTAATGGTGAGTTACTTCTACATGATTTCATCATGGGTTTTCTTTTTTTCCTCCTTTTTTGTGTCTTTGTGTACACTTGTATTACATTTGTATCCTCTTTTATGGTGCTTTGTGTTCCATAAACCCATCTGTTTCCTTTCTCGTGTTGTCATTGGTTTTTCCAGTTATATAATCTCACCCCAATTCAAATGGGTCGTTGACCTACCGAATAAAGTGTTTTGAGTTCTGAGTTCTGAGTGTGCCATAAACCAGGTTGACCCTTTAAGCCCCAAGGTCCCATTTCTCAAATTTTGGATTGGTTGCCTAACGACTATGTACCAGTTGCAGGAGATGGAGTGACCATGATAATTCAAGGGTAGTGCCAGATTGGCTTGGCGCCTGAAGGCACCAAGCCAATCTGGCACTACCCTTGAATTATCATGGTCAAGCCATCTCCTGCTGTAGGGATCCGGGGCTAAAAGAGTTAATTAGAGCACTTAGAGTCTGCACTGCAGGGAGTTTGCGCTTTATAAATATTATTATTATTATTATTATTATTATTATTATTATTAATTAGGAAACAGTGTGTGGGTGTGATTTTAAAATGTATGTTGAATATCTTGTAAAAACAAAACAAAAGACAGCCGTCCGGATTTTAACACTCTCAGCCTTTGAGCTGAAGTTCACAAACTCAAGAACAACAGCTCACAAAGGAGATGTTGAATATATAGGACCGGATCAATCAGTTTTCAAGGAAGGGAGGGGGGGTGGGGGGGGGGGGGGGAGGGGTACTCAACTTTTTTTTTCTATTGCCAGGGTCTATTATATATTAAAACACCACAACCGAAACTGTTCTAGGTGGTTCTGCAATAACATTAAAGCAACCCCCCCCCCCCCCCCCTCCTTCTCGGACCATGTTGTGGACTGGCAGTAAATTATTATTATTATTTTTTTTTTTTAAGCCGAGGGGGTGGGGGTGGGGGTGCTGTAGTACCAAAGCACCCCTCCTGGATCCGGCCCTGACCACAATGGTTCATGGGTGGTGCCAGAAAGGATTAGCTGCTAAAGGAGTCAAGCTGTTCTGGCAACATCCTAAAACTGTCAGATTGACCATGATAGTTCAAGGGTGGTGCGAGAACAGCTTGGCGCCTGTAGGCGCCAAGCTGTTCTGGCAGCAACCGTGAGCTGTCATGGTCGATCAATGTTTTGTTGCTTGTAGTGTGTCAAGATGAAATGGATGAATGGTTGCTCTATGTACTTATTCCAGACACTGTCATTCGAACGGTGCTGATATTTGCGGAAGGAATATTTCAAGGGGAGAGTCATGTAGTGTAAGTTTTTTTTCCTCGCAATGTTTTCATTTCTATTGTGACAGTTATAATTTTTTTGCGCCCAAAGCCTGTAGCTGCAAAAATATTTGACATATTAAATTTTTAGTAAATGTCCATAATTGAGTATTATGTAAATGTAGGTCATGATCGATATTTAGTAAGAAGAAAAAAAAAAGAATATGAACATCTATATAAGCAACATTGCCTAAGTACCGGTAATCTGTAAAAGATTAATTGCACACTAACCCCTTGAATGTCAGTGGATGCAAAATTATGTCCTTAACCCATTCATCCCTGACACACTACAGCAGGAAATAGGTCGACCATGATAATTCAAGGGCACTGCTAGATTAGCTTGGCACTGCCTTTGAATTATCATGGTCGATCCATCTCCTGCAACTAGTGCATTGTCATTTGATGACACCTCCATACGGCCGTTGGGCTGAATAAGTTAAATATAAAGTAACCCATATATGCAGAGAACACGGATTTACATTTTGCTGGCAGAAAGCAAAGAACCGCCTGAGTGCTGACGTCTGTGGGGGACTTGGGTGGTTGTTGCCTCTTGCAATAGTATGATGTGTGCATTTTCCCAGCAGTCAAGAAGTGGTGAGAAGGGTTGTACATTGTGAGCGATTTGAATGAATATGAATAATTGTTTCATAGTCACCCAAATCCCTCGACACTGTCTGGCAACTTGCGAGTACCGATTGTGCCACCGAAAGATGTGCCAGTCGACCTTCACATCAAGGCTCTCATAGGGCACAAGGGCAGGTAAGTGCACTAGACTACTTTTCTCATATATTGCGATGGTGTGCTCGGCCCGTGAAGGCAAAAGACATGAGTCTATTTTGTGAAAAGCTAGATTTTCATTGCATAAGAAGATGGTAAGCCTATTTTTGTGGCAAGATTTTTATTGTATTACAATTACAGCGGACTTTATGTCTTTTGCCCTCAAAGCTCAGTACTGTTATGGACCTAAAAAATATATCATAGTATGAAATGAAATGATATACTGATGAACAAAAGAAATGTAACATTTTTGGGATAATTCGAAACACTGAAGTGCCGAGCAAAAGAAATTCAACATTTTGGGAATTATCGGAAACACTGAAGTGTTTCCGATGACTCCAAGAATGTCGCATTTCTTTTGCTCGTCAATGCAACATTTTGGGAATTATTGGAAACACTTCAATGTTTCCAATGACTCCAAAAATGTTGCATTTCCTTTGCTTGTCAGTATGCAGACAAATAAATATAAAGATGAACGATCGATGGATAAAAAGTAATAAGATGGGTGACTGAATAGCTTTTAGTGTAGTTACACGTGTTGAATCAGCTGCAGGAGGCTAACTGCGTGCCTGTTTGTTCTCACAGCACCCAGTTCCACGTTTTTGAGTTGACGAGACAGCTGCCTCGTTTCTCCATGTATTGTCTCATCATGGAGCCTGGAGTCCCGGAGCCACGCAGCTCCGTCACCATGACGCTGAATGAACGCCCGCAAAGGGTACGTTGATGATGGTCCCGCCTTACTAGTTATAGAAGGATTAACCCTTTGACTGCTGGAGCACATCAGCTACAAGAGGCATAGATCCTCATGAGCCCACCGCATTCGTGGGGGCTCATGAGGATCTATGCCTCTTGCTGACACTGCCTTGTATCCTTGTTCCTTGGGTGAAGGGAGTGTGCTTGCCTAGAATTAGGAAAGATTTCAGAAATGCAGTGTGCAACCAATGGCAGGGAGACGGTTAATCAAATGCCGAAAGAAGTGTGTTTGCCTAGAATTAAGAAAGATTTCAGAAATGCAGTCTGCAACCAATGGCAGGGAGACGGTTAACCAGATGGCGAAGGAAGTGTGTTTGCCTAGAATTAAGAAAGATTTTGGAAATGCAGTCTGCAACCAATGGCAGGGAGAGGGTTAACCTCACATGGAGTAACTGTTGAGAAAGCGTATTGACCTGTTAAACCCCACGGCCGCATTTCCCACATTGTGGAGGCGTCGCCTAACGACCATGTGTCTGTTGCAGGAGATGGATCCAACGTGATAATTCAAGGGTAATGCTAGATTAGCTTGGCACCATCAGGTGCCGAGCTAAACTGGCACTACCCTTGAACTATCACGTTGGATCCATCTCCTGCTGCAGTGCGTTGGGGATAAATGGGTTATGCAAGGGGGAAAAAGAAAGAAAGTTATTGAAAGCCTTTGGTTTGGTCATTATCTGATCTATTCTATAATAAATTATAATAATAAATAGCATATATATCACGCTGTATCCCCAGAGGTAGTGAGCTCTAAGCGTGGTGCAAGAAGTTATGCTACACTGTACACATGTACACACAATCACGCACAACCTGTTTACGTGCAATGCATTTTAGCTGGTTTGTTGATCCCTGAGTGTTTATTTCAAACTCTGATTAGACAATTTCATTAAATGTAAAGTGGATCAAAAGACTGCCTGAATTTGACACAGTCATTGAATTTATATGGCAAACAAACATGCGATACATATTTGTTTGTCCTATTAACCCTTTACGTCTTGATACACTACTCTTTGAAATTAATTTGACTATGACAGTTCAAGGGTGGTGCCAGAATAGCTGGTGGATGGTGGATCATAGATCTATGTACTAATCTGTAATGTAGCCTTCATAAGACAAAAAGCAACATTTACAAATTCAGCCTCAGGCTGTAGTGGGTTAATTCCATGACTGTGTCAGATGTGTGCAGTACTTCTCATTTCTGACAAACCTCTCATGACACATGTGTGCATCTGTGATTTGGGACCTGAGTGTATCTGTCTGACCGTTGTTGCAGTTGCTGATGTGGATCAACCAGAGCTTCCTCCTGAACGAAGATGTGGCAGGCGAGATGGATGTCAGCGTTTCATTCTTGTCGCTGCGCGGGTCGGGACCACTTGTCATTCGCATGTCACAGACAGGACAGGTTAGATTGAAATGTACACATGGTTGAAAATTAAGAGACGGAAATGTGGATATCCATGAATTCAAAATCTTGCTTACGGCACCAAAATGTATGTACAGTGGAACCTATTTTTGAGCAGCGTCATTTTTGCGAGAGAAAAGTGGTCTTTAAAAGACAGGTTCTCTGTCAAAGGAAGTCTTGAAGGGCAACAAGTGTCATTTAGGTGGCTAATGACATCTAAATAATGATCTTTAATGACAGGCAGTCTGTCAGAGGAAGTCTTGAAGGGCAACAAGTGTCATTTAGGTGGCTAATGACATCTAAATAATGATCTTTAATGACAGGCAGTCTGTCAGAGGAAGTCTTGAAGGGCAACAAGTGTCATTTAGGTGGCTAATGACATCTAAATGATGATCTTTAATGACAGGCAGTCTGTCAGAGGAAGTCTTGAAGGGCAACAAGTGTCATTTAGGTGGCTAATGACATCTAAATTATGGTCTTTAATGACAGGCAGTCTGTCAAAGGAAGTCTTAATAATAATAATAATTACGGTATTTATAATGCGCTTATCTTATAATAATTATAACTCTAAGCACGCACTCACAACTCGCACATACATGCGCACGCTTTAGACAATGACTCACGTACCACAAATAGTGAAAATACATTACGACAGTCAGCTTGGGGTGGGGAGTGTGGTGATGTAGTGCTAGAACTGTTGAAGAGGTGAGTTTTGAGGGCGGACTGGAAGGAGGAGAGAGAGTGTTTCTGACGGAGAGAGAGTGGGAGAGTGTTCCAGGTGGATGGACCGTATACTGAGAAGGAGCGGGGGCCAAAAGTGCAGAGTTTGGTGCGGGGGATGAGAAGGCGGAGAGGGTCGGAGGCGGAGCGGGAAGGAGTGTAGGGGTGAAGTAAGTGGAGAGATAGGTAGGAGCGTAGTTGTTCAGAGATTTGTAGCAGAGAGACAGAATCTTGTATTGGATGCGTTGGGGGGATGGGGAGCCAGTGAAGGAGCTTGAGCAGGGGAGTGATGTGGTCGGATTTTTTCTTTCTAAGGACGAGGCGGGCAGCATTGTTCTGGACGCGCTGGAGAGTGAGAGTGGTGGAGTGAGGAAGGCCGGAAAGGAGAGAGTTGCAGTAGTCGATGCGAGATAAGATGAGAGAGACAGCGAGTTTGGTGGCAGCTTCGGTAGTGAGGTATTTTCTGATCTGACTGATGCGGCGGAGGTGGAAATAACATGCCTGGGCCGTGGCGGAGACGAAGCTGGTCATGGAAAGAGAGGAATCGAGGATAACGCCAAGGTTCTTGACCGAGACAGAGAGGGAGATGGGGGTGCTGTCAAGTTGAAGGTGGAGAGAGGGAGGGAGCTGGGAAAGTTTCTGGCGAGTGCCTACCAGCATGGCTTCCGTTTTGTCGTCGTTCAGTTTGAGCTTGTTTACTGTCATCCAGTTTTTCACGTCATCGTAACAGTCAACAGTCAGCCGTGCGAGTCAGTAGTGTCAGAGTGTTGTCGAGTTTGTCTTTGTCTAGTAGTTGTGAGTAGAGGTGGTATGTGGTGAGACTGGATGATGTTGGACAGGGGAGAGGTGTAGAGTGTGAAAAGGACCGGGCCCAGGACGGACCCCTGTGGAACGCCGCAGGAGAGCCTGACTGGGTTGGAAGAGACGCCGTCGATGGTGACGGACTGCTGTCTGTCGGAGAGGTAGGAGAGAAACCAGGAGTGGGCAGAGTCAGTGATGCCAAAGGAGTGGTGAAGGCGGTGGATGAGGAAAGAGTGGTCTATGGTGTCGAAGGCGGCAGAGAGATCGAGTAGCGTAAGAAGGGAGATGTTCAGGGGTCAAAATCTTCCGCTTTTCCGCGGATATCAGCGTTAATTAAAAAAAATCCGATTAAAAAAAAAAGGCATTTCCGCGTGGAAAAAAATAAAACGTAAAAAATCTGAAACGGTCGTGGTTCTTAAACGGCGCAGGTCCACAAGTTGTCAGATTCGTTTATCGTTAACTTTAGGCAAGCTATGTTTTTCCAAGATGGCGTCTAGCGATGCAGGACACATTGTTGCTCGCGGCTAAACTTTTAATGAAACGGGAGTGAGAAAGAAATGGAGGTGGGAGTGGTGTGAAAAATCGATGAACGTTAAGTCGAACCCTGACATGTTTGAACGGATATAAGAGCACATTTTAAAGCTGGAATCGGTGGAAGTGAGCACAGGCCCGCCAACATTGTGTACCGTGATTCTTCGCGACCCCCCCCCCCCCCCCCCCCCCCCCTGCTGTTTGAGTTTTCGGCCCCCGGAATCAATGTGTCGCTTGCCCCCCCCCCCCCCCCTCTCCCCCGTTGTTTCCGCTGTTTTCTCCAGCACGTGTTTTGACCCCTGGATGTTGCCCGAGTCAGTGGAGAGAAGCAGGTCGTTTAGGATATGTAGAAGGGCTGTTTCAGTGCTGTGATGTTTGCGATAGGCAGACTGGAAGGGACTGTTGTCGGCGAGGTGGAGGTTGAGTTGGTTCAGGACAACCTTCTCAAGAAGCTTGGACAGGAAAGAGAGATTGGAGACTGGGCAGTAGTTCTTGAGTTCGTTTGGGTCGAGGTTGTGTTTTTTGAGGAGAGGACGGACGATGGCGGACTTGAAGATATCGGGGACGGAGCCATTCTCTAGAGATGTGTTGATGATGTCGGTAATGAAGGGCAAAAGTTTGGGAGGCCGTCCCGGTAGAGAGAAGCTGGGAGGGGGTCTAGTTTGCAGGTTTTGAAAGGCATGGACTTTATGGTCTTGAGGACTTCATCCTGAGAGACGGGGCGGAAGGACGAGAGGGGAGTGCCGGAAAAGGGGGGGTCAGGAAGGCAAGGCGGAGAAGGCAGAGTGTCGAGTGTGTTGCGCAGAGTTTGGATTTTGTCGGAGAAATAGGAGGAGAAAGCCGACGGAAGTTCTTCTTTGCTGTGTGTGTTGGGAAGAGGAGAGTCTTTAGAAGTGCCTAGGAGTGTGTTCATGGTGGCGTAGAGGGTTTTGGAAGAAGTGGATTCCAGGATTTTGTTTTGAAGGTGTTTACGTTTGGAGTCGGAGATCATTCTGCAGACTTTGGATCTGGTGGTTTGGAAGATCTCTGTGAACGGTGAGGTCAGATGAGCGCCAGCGGCATTCCGCTTGTCAACGCTCGCGCTTGGCCTCAGCTATGTCGTCAGTGAGCCAGGAGGAGGGGAGTCGGTTGGGTATGGAGCAGGTGGTGACAGGGGCATGGGTGTCTAAAAGTTTTCGAAGGGAGGAATCGAAATGGGATGCAAGATCGGGAGAGGGGGCGGGGTCCAAGAGAAGGTCGACAGCTTCGTCGAAGAAGTTCTCTCGGTTGACAGATTTTAGTTTGCGACGAGAGACAAAGAGCTTGGGGTTTTTCGGGGGAGGTAGGTTGAGGGCAACGAGAATAGCGAGGTGGTCAGAGGGAAGCACAGAAGAGGTGTCAGAGTCGAGGAAGAGTTGATCGGAGGTGCGGGTGATGATCCAAGTCTTGAAGGGCAACAAGTGTCATTTAGATGGCTAATGACTTCTAAATCATGGTCTTTAACGACAGGCAGTCTGTCATAAGGGTTGCTGCTCTGGACAGATTCCGATGTATTTTCAAAATGTAAGTCAAAATTGTATGTCTAGATTACAGAATAAACCACAAAAATGTCTGCCGCTGTGTATTCTCATCAAAGTCAACTTCCACCAGTGAAAGTAACATGGTGTAAAAATGTCTGTATGCCATACATTTTGAAATGCCATTATTGTATGCAGGTTGGCGATTGTGGGTCCAACAGCTTCACGCTGTAAGAGCCAGAATCACGAACTAGCACCCTCACTTTGATTGTCTCCCTTGATTCGCTACTCCTAATCAGGGCTACTGACTTGAGACTATGATGCTATGATGCTATTATTGAAGGTACAAAGATTTCCAGCTGGCGTTGATTTCGTCCGGGGGAGGGGGGGGTGTGGGGTGGGGGGGGTAAGGGGGTTGCTGTTTTTCGCTGTCGCTGATGCCCGCGCATCGCTAGTTTTTCAATCTTGCATCATGGCCGCCCGCACCCTAAGGGGGTCGAGTCGGTGGGGGGGGGGGAGGGGGGGGGGAGGGGGGTCTCCTTTGTTCTTGTCATGACTGGTCGTTTGTTTAGGTGTGTTGGATCAGGGGGTGTTTGTTAAGTAGTTGTATTGTGTGGTTTGTGGTGGTGTGCCAGGTGTCTGGGGTGGGGGTTATGAGACCTTCCGGTGTAAGGGGTGAGTTTAATATGTCTTCTAGTCTAGCTCTGGCGTCTAAGAGTACATGTTTTGTTGTGAGTGTGTGGCCGCATGTACATATGACTGGGTTGGGGTGGACCAGGTATCTCTCGCCCCCTAATCTGATTTTTGTTAGTTGGGTTTGGTCTTTCATTTTGCCTGAAAGTAGGACGGGTGTGTTGTTTAGGACCCTCGTGAGGCCTTTATGTCTACCTCTTTTTGAGTGATGGAATTCCTTTTCCCATACTGATTTGAGACACAGCCAGTGTGAGATGATATACGTTACAATAACTTTAAAACCTCTTACCTGCCGGGGCATGACAAATGCTATCCAGCTGCAAGAGACATAATCCCCCACGAGCCCTCGCTGTCACGGGGGCTCGTGGGGGATTAGGTCTCTTGTTAGTCCTGTGTTCTTTATGCCTATAATATTTGGTCCCATTTACACCTGTGCTTTAAACATGAAAGTCGGTCAGTAGACAGGGTTGAAGCGCCCCCAGCCCCCGCAAAGCGCCAAACATTGGACTGGATCTAGCATTCTCTCTTATTCAGCTGACGATTATGACGGATGACATGGACCTGGCTGGGGACATAATCCAGGCGCTGGCTGAGTTCCTGAACTTGGAGGACCTGCTGACCACAGCCGATTTCCCCGTGGAGATCGAGACGTTGAAACAAGTTCTCATTAAGGCAAGCACCATCATTATCACAGCTAACCATTTGACTGTTGATCACAGTGATCAGTGTCCAAATGCAGGAGTGGATCCTCATGAGCCCCTGCAGTTAGTGGTGGCAGTAAATCTGAGCATACAGCAGTAAATCTGAGCATACAGCAGTAAATCTGAGCATACAGCAGTACATCTAAGTGCAGTAAATCTGAGCATAAAGCAGTAAGTCTGAGCGCAGTAAATCTGAGCATACAGTAGTAAATCTGAGCATACAGCAGTAAATCTGAGCGCAGTAAATCTGAGCATACAGCAGTAAATCTGAGCATACAGCAGTAAATCTGAGCATACAGCAGTAAATCTGAGCGCAGTAAATCTGAGCATACAGCAGTAAATCTGAGCGCAGTAAATCTGAGCATACAGCAGTAAATCTGAGCATACAGCAGTAAATCTGAGCGCAGTAAATCTGAGCATACAGCAGTAAATCTGAGCATACAGCAGTAAATCTGAGCATACAGCAGTAAATCTGAGCATACAGCAGTAAATCTGAGCGCAGTAAATCTGAGCATACAGCAGTAAATCTGAGCATACAGCAGTAAATCTGAGCATACAGCAGTAAATCTGAGCGCAGTAAATCTGAGCATACAGCAGTAAATCTGAGCGCAGTAAATCTGAGCATACAGCAGTAAATCTGAGCATACAGCAGTAAATTAGAGCATATAGCAGCAAATCTGTGATATTTGTGGGTATTATTTCTAGCACTTGGCAGGGAATTCCCTACCAAGTGCTAGAAATAATACCCAGAAATATGACAGATTTATCAAGATGATTGTTCACCTAGTATGCAAAAGATTATCGATAAAGTTGACATCGACCGCAGGCAACTCGTGCACAACCGTGCATAGGTCAGCTGTGGATGACATCAGAATGATGCCTTTTGCTTACTGGGAAGTGGCTCAGCAAGAGGCCTAGATCCTCAGCGGCCTGTGCAGGATGCAGGGGCACACTAGGATCTACATCTTCTGCAGACCGTCGGGCTTTCCTCATCTCCATCTCTCTGCATTGGACATTTTGTCAGAATTGCAGTTCTCAGGTTACCATGAAATGGGCCTGTGGCTGTCCTTTGACAAGTTACTTTTCATCCTTTGTCTTCGGTCTGGTAGGTGGATGAGTACCATCGTGTGCGGCAGAAGCTGACAGCAGAGATGGCCGACCATTCTAACCTGATCCGAAGTATGGTGGTTCGTGCAGAGGATGCTCGTCTTATGGGGGATATGTCAGTATTGAATTTTCTTATTGTTGTTATGTCTGCCCTTAGGACATTGACGCATTACATCCTGTGGCTAATTTTTTTTTTTTTTTAAATTGCTTATTGTCCTATGGAGGCTACGTTACAGTTTAAGAGATAGATCAGCCATTTTAGCTCAAGGGTGGTGCCAGAATAGTTTGGCACCTCAGGCGCCAAGCTATTCTGGCACCACCCTTGAGCTACATTGTATCATAATCAAATTTATTTCAAGCAATAAGGGTTTCAGGATGAACAGAGTTAAACACTGTTTTGTGAAAAGCAAGATTGTATTGCTTTTAAACCTTTCAGCCCCAAGGTCCCTTTTCTCAAATTTTGGAGGTGTTGCCTAACGACTATGTACCAGTTGCAGGAGATGGCTTGACCATGATAATTCAAGGGTAGTGCCAGATTAGCTTGGCGCCTGAAGGCGCCTGAAGCTAATCTGGCACTACCCTTGAATTATCATGGTCACTCCATCTTCTGCTGTAGGGATCCAGGGCTCAAAGGGTTACATGGACATGCTGTCTTTCTGCTCAGGGCAGGTGATATGGTCAATCCTTCTCTTGCATATGACCATGAAAATGACATAATTTAACCCAACCACCCCTATATTTTCGAAACACACAAATTTGGGAGCTGTTCTGTGAAGACTGCGGAAAAGTTTACGCAACATATTTCTCGTGATAGTTCAAGGGTGGTGCCAGAATGGCTTCATCAACCATGATAGTGAAGTGTAGACTAGCTTAACTGTCCCGACCCTTGGACTGTCAGAGTTGATCCATTCATTAACTGTGACCTGATCCATATTTTTACATTGCCAACTCTCAGAAGTAGCTTCACTCACTCAGCTATTTCAAATGTTACAGGTGTGTACAGGTTTTAGGGAGCTTTAAGTTTATTCCATTATGTCCTGAGGCTCACAAACCAGATAGGTGAGGCTAGCGCTGGCAGAATTGTATGCAAACCAAGGGGAATCACAGCGCTGGACAGACAACAGTTAGATCCCCTGCTCCCGCCTATCAGGAACCCAATCGCCAGCCCACAGAGAAATACACAGGTATAGAATAAGACGATCATTTCCATCCTCAAACGAATGGATCAGGTCTCTTATATAACCCATGTCTTTCTCCGGAACTTAAGAAGTGGGCAGGAGAAACATACATACACAAACATGAAGGTGCGCTACTATATGTGGTCGGGTAAATACCCTGATTTCCCACAGTAGATGCACAGAACATTACACAACAATGTAACGATACAAATTTGCCTCAAGTTATAGATACTCACAAACCAGATAGGTGAGGCTAGCGCTGGCAGAATTGTATGCAAACCAAGGGGAATCACAGTGCTGGACAGACAACAGTTCGATCCTGAGGCTGATTTTTTAAAAATTTGCTTATTGTTCTATGAAGGCCACATTACAGGTTAGGAGATAGATCAACCATTTTAGTTAAAGGGTGGTGCCAGAATAGCTTGGCGCCTATGACGCCAAGCTATATCTGTCACCACCCTTGAACTATCATGGTCAAATGAGTTTAATGCAGGAGTGTCTCAGGATGGTTAAACCATAATTCTAACAGCATGTGCATCAACTGTAACAACTCACCAGCCGTTATCAATGTTACAACCACTGTCACAAACGTTACAGGCGCAGCATGCGTAAAGGTTACATGGAGCTTTTCGACCTCAACCGTGACCTGATCAGCGGCTACACCATCCGGTGTAACAACCACCAGGAGTTGTTGTCTTGTCTCAAACAGGTGAACCAGATCATCCAGCGAGCCGGCCGACTTCGAGGTTTGTAGCCACCCGTATCGCATGTGGGTGCAGGTAGACCCGCTCATGGAATTCACCTCAAGTACGCTTCTATTGAAACGAAATGCGAAGCTCAAGTACACCATGCGAAGCATCTCATTTGAATAAGAGTCTGCTTGGGATGTACTGCCCGAGTGGGTCTATCCTGGGAGCACTAGTATCTCATTTGAATAAAAGTCTACTTGGGGTGTACACCCCAAGTGGGTCTATCCTGGGAGCACTAGTATCTCATTTGAATAAAAGTCTACTTGGGGTGTACTCCCCAAGTGGGTCTATCCTGGGAGCACTAGGATCTCATTTGAATAACAGTCTACTTGTGGTGTACTCCCGTGTGGGTCTATCCTGGGAGCACTAGGATCTCATTTGAATAAAAGTCTACTTGGGGTGTACACCCCAAGTGGGTCTATCCTGGGAGCACTAGGATCTCATTTGAATAACAGTCTACTTGTGGTGTACTCCCGTGTGGGTCTATCCTGGGAGCACTAGGATCTCATTTGAATAAAAGTCTACTTGGGGTGTACACCCCAAGTGGGTCTATCCTGGGAGCACTAGGATCTCATTTGAATAACAGTCTACTTGGGGTGTACTCCCCGAGTGGGTCTATCTGAGGAGTCCTACATACATTAACCCATTCAGCCCTGACGCACTACAGCAGGTGATGGGTCGACCATGATAATTCAAGGGTGGTGCCAGATTAGCTTGGCGCCTATCGGCGCCAAGCTAATCTGGCACTACCCTTGAATTATCATGGTCGATCCATCTCCTGCAACAGGTGCATAGTTGTTAGATGACGCCTCCAAAATTTGGGAAATACGTGCGCCGGGCTGAATGGGTTAAGGCTAGGTTATCATCAGCGTGGCTTGTTACGTTAAAGCAAAGTAATCATACCTCATCACTCCCGTCTTGCGTTCCCTCCATTGATTGCCTGTCACACCTAGAGTTCAATCCCAAACTTTGGTATCAGTTTCAGCCCACTTAATCAAATTTCAAATACAAACGATTGTGAATTTCCAAAAACTACAGTAGCTCGCTTGAGCTTGCCCTTAGCACCATGTGAATGTTCTGTGTTTACGTTCAGTGTGTGAGTGAATGCGCGTGATTCACGTGAGCGTGCTTGTTGGGTTCAGTTCGCGGCGGCGCTTTGAGCCGATTTTCAATTGGGATAAAGCGCCTATTTAATGCGCTTATTATTATTATTATTATTATTATTATTATTATTATTATTATCAATCACATGTGTATTCTGTTGGTGTGTGTCAGGGCTCCATGGATGGAGATGTCGATGGGTTGATGCGTGAAGATAAAAATAATCCTTTGACCTTTTACCCCCTGATGCACTACAGCAGGAGATGGATCCAGCATGATAATTCAAGGGTAGTGCCAGATTAGCTTGGTGCCATTAGGCGCCAAGCAAATCTGGCACTACCCATGAATTATCATGGTCAGTCTTTCTCCTGCAACTGGCATTTGGGAAGTGCAGCCGTGAGGTTGACCCTTATCATACTGAGGCTAAAAGTTTCACATTTGTACACTGCCATAATTATGCAAGCTACATTATGGTACTTACAGATAAGGATATAGACCAATGGCTTTAGTTCAGTTGTGGTGGTGCCAAGCTATTCTGGCACTACCCTTGAACTATTTTAGTCAAACTTATTTGACACACTGGTGTATTGCGAATGGTAAGGGTTAAACGGGGTAAAATCATCAGCGTGGCTTGTTGCGTTAAAGCAAAGAAATCATACCTCATCACTCCCGTCTTGCGTTCCCTCCATTGATTGCCTGTCACACCTAGAGTTCAATCCCAAGTTCTCTCCGTAGTTCGTATCTGTCTTCGTCTGCTGGCCCTGCCTAGCTTTCTGACATTCTTTTGACATGCAGAACCGCGTGCACACACGGTCACTCATGGGCGGCACACGTGTCAGAGTCTCATTGGCAGTAGTTATTGCACAGGGGATAAAACAGTTCTTGCACCCGTGTATGCGCATATTTGGAAGTCTCAGTCTACCACTTGTCACTGTCTAGAGTCAAATTCATCTCTCAATGGATCAGTCTCGTCATTCAGTTTATTTGTTGTCTTGTTCATCAGTCGTCTGTGGTGGATTGAATAATAATAATAATAATAATAATACATAGTTCTTGTATAGCGCTGTTCTCCAGGAAAACACTGGACTCACTGCGCATGCACAGCAGCACACCCTCTCTCTCAGACACACGCACGATTATACACTACTTTAAACCACCCCATCCCGTCCTTGCAACCGCCCAAAATAGAACTCAGTGGAGAGCACTGTCTGTTGCTGCTGCCTTTCAGTCCCCCCAACGCCCAGTTCGGGCAAGGGACTGATGATGATGATGATGATGATCCCGTCCCAACACCTTACTTTCACTTCCTCTAGGATCAGAATAAATGGCAGTCAACAGTTAGCTAAAGATGAGCTAAGTGTTAAATGCCCGACAGAAAAGAAAAGTCTTTAAGTGAGCTTTGAACTGTGACAATGTGGGCAGATTTCACATTTCAGTTGGTAGAGAGTTCCACACACCTGAGTCAAAGTGTTCCTGTTTTCTACCTACCATTCTCTCATCCGCTCATTTGTTCACTCATTCATTTATTGATATTTCCATGATTATCGTGGAATTTGATCATCCTCTAATATTGTGATTTAAGTCTTTATGATTTTGTTGTTGTTGTTCTTTTCAGTTGGTCGCTACAAGACCCAAGTGGTCAACGCATGTCGCACAGCCATCAAAAATGACAACACATCTTCCCTGTACAAGATCATTCACACAGGAATGGCTTGAGGGTTCTGTTTGGAAAAGAAACACTATATGTGTGTTAATCAAAAACTATCAAAATATGAGATGCCAGATTGTTTGCTGAAGACCTAAGATTGCTGTGAACTTTGTGTATGTTTTGCTTGGAAGACATCAGTTGGATCTCCACCACGTGAATGCTAGACAGCAAGTTCATTTTGGTTTTTTTTGGTGAAAACGGGTTCACTGAATATGGAGAATTAGCAAAAGTACAGAAATGACTTAGAAAAATATTATTGTTGCACAAATGTTATATTTATTGTTTTTCATGTCCGTCCAACATTCCTGTTGAATTGCTATAAGTGTGTGCTGGGCTGTGATTTTGGACCTTACAGCTGGAAGCCGTAAGGTCCAAAATCACAGACCAGCACATAAATATTGTCGTTGTGTTCTTGGCTATTATTTGCTGCAGCGTTGGAAATCCATATCAAACAGATTATGACGCCGCCGTCCGGTTTGGAAAAACTCTGTCAGTCCCTCTCCTCATGTGGGAATTGTTTGTTGATTTGTTTCAAGTTTGAGACTTGCAATTGCCATCTTGGCAGAATTTCACATAGCATTTTGCTTTAAATTTTTAATTTAGTGTAGTTATTTGAGGCAGTATCTGAACTGTGTGTGCGTGCATGCATGTGTACGTGTGAATTCATAGAATAAAGTCTTGTGGATGTGTGTGTGTGTGTGAGAGAGAGAGAGAGAAAGTGAGGTGTGCTATGCATTGTCTCTCTTGATACATACATGTACAGTGTTGTAGATATTTTGTGATAAAAAGATGATTTTTCAAAAAATGACATTTTCTGAAGCTGCTTATTTTGATGAATATTGTGTATCTATGTTTGTATGTATATATGCGCACATATTTTGTTTGTTTTACGTGTATGTATTTGTGCGTGAAACTAACCAGCATGAATCTAACCAGCATGAATCTCAACTGGGGCATGAAACAACATAGATTTATGTTTTCCCTTTTCCACCCGGATTTCTCAGCTTGTGTTTTCGGTTGATATGTGCTGTGTGGACTTACGCTTGGTAAATTTACGTCTTAAGATGGGTGGAATCGCGCAGCGCAGATCTACTTTGGTGCATTCATGCTTGGGTGGATTAATCACAATCTGAGTTAACCCATTCGAGACGGGCCGCATCAGGATACGCGGCGTGAACGCCGCGTATCCGGATGCGGCGTCTCGAATGGGTTAAATATAGCGAAGTTTACCCCATCAGCGTAAGTTTTAGACCGTATGTCTCAGTGCGGAGGGCGCTGCCACACTGGTTGTCTCCCTCTATTCGCCACCGCTGATAAGCCACAGCGAATCCAGGGCGACAAGCAGCATGGAACGGTGCCAGAGTAATTCGGCGCATAGAGACCCGCCAGGTGAGCAGAAGGTCGTGGGGCTAGAACTATCACGCTACAGGGTGTCGGAGCTGACGGGCTAAGACCATCTGACGGCGAGACTGAAACGCTTCCAGTGTTTGCCATCACTCTTAGATTGTACCTTAAAGAACTTTGAACGGAATTGGCTGTTGGCATTTTACATAACGCTAATGTCGTAATGGCTGAGCAAACTGCTCTACAACGGGCCGCTTTTGTACAGAGGTTGAAGAGCAGCATGCTACACGAGGGTATGTAAACACTGGTTGCTTGCACACAACGCTAATCTAAGAGGACAGAAATAATTGAATTGAAGTCACAGATATGTACTGACAAATCATTTCAGGCTATTTCTGAAATGCAACCAGCACACGTACGTTTATCTTCCATATTGGGTAACCGGTGCTTTTCAACGGCCTAGAAAGGGGCGGACATTCTTGCGCCAAGCTCACCTGGCACTACCCTTGAATTATCATGGTCAAACCATCTCCTGCAACTGGTATTTTGTCGTTAGGTAACACCTCCAACATTAGGGAAACGCGGTAGGGGCTAAAAGGGTTCAGGCCCGGGGCACCGTATTGAGTAATGGACGATCCCTAGTGGACGGGTCATGAGGGGGGACATGAACAATTATTGCCGATGGAGTACGGCGACCTTAACACTGATCAATTCAGGCGCACTGCAACTGTGCCGCCACTATACGAATTTAACCGGAATTTCAACAGGCATGCTATATAGAACAGGCCCGTTTGCCTGGTTTTGCAGGGTGTGGCTTTTGTTTACGGACCTTAACCCCTTCAGACTGCTACTGACGATACTGTTCGGCGGAAAAGACGCGCGGTGACGTAGTTAGATAATGACGTAAAGACGCGCGGTGACGTAGTTAGATAATGACGTAAAGACGCGCGGTGACGTAGTTAGATAATGACGTAAGGACGCGTGGTGACGTAGTTAGATAATGACGTAAAGACGCGTGGTGACGTAATTAGATAATGACATAAAGACGCGCAGTGACGTAGTTTGATAATGACGTAAAGACGCGCGGTGACGTAGTTAGATAATGACGTAAAGACGCGTGGTGACGTAGTTAGTTAATGACGTGGTTACACGTCTTTTCCGCCGAATGGTACGGTCAGTACCAGTCAAGGGGTTAAATCTACGCCGATTTTGTCCTGTATAATTAACCCCTATCATACTGAGGCTAAAAGCTTCAAATTTGTGCACTGCCATAATTTATGCAAGCTACATTATAGTACTTACAGTAAGGATATAGACCAATGGCTTTAGTTCAATGGTGGTTACAGAATAGCTTGGCGCCTAGAGGCGCCAAGCTATTCTGGCACTACCTTTGAACTATTTTAGTCACACTTATTTCACACACTTGAGTATTCCGAATGATAAGGGTTAAGAGTGAAATAAGTCATGGTTATCACCTTTTCGATTTCAATTGCAATTAGCCCATTCTTATGGACCACGTTCATACATGCACTTTTACTTTCAGGACTACAGTTTTACTTTCAGGACTACAGTTTTACTTTCAGGACTACAGTTTTACTTTCAGGACTACAGTCATTTACTTTTAGGACTGCAGTTTAAAAAACTTGGGCTAAACCTCTCAATATACAACGTAGATGTACAGTGTACATTCGCAATAGTAACGCTTCCCTGTTGAAAACCAGAAAATACGATCAAACTGCCAGAGACATAAATCTTCATGAGCCCCCGCAGTTGCAGATCTACGCCTCTTGCTGACGTCACTTTGTATGCACGTTCCGTGGACGGTTAAGGTTCTTTGCTGTTGAATGTCCAGTACAAACTTTTCAAAAGCTAAAATCTGCGTCCATTGGCAGGGAACGGGTTAAACAATGTGACGCTTGTGTTATAATGCAGTGCTTAATGTGACGTTTGTGTTATAATGCAGTGCTTAATGTGACGTTTGTGTTATAATGCAGTGCTTAATGTGACGTTTGTGTTATAATGCACTGCTTAATGTGACGTTTGTGTTATAATGCAGTGCTTAATGTGACGTTTGTGTTAAAATGCAGTGCTTAATGTGACGTTTGTGTTATAATGCACTGCTTAATGTGACGTTTGTGTTATAATGCAGTGCTTAATGTGACGCTTGTGTTATAATGCACTGATTAGAACTAAAATATGTTAGTGGGAATCGAACAAGTTGACTTTTCCCCTGCCCCCGTACGCAAATTCTGCTTCTGAGGTGCATGTCTTTGCTCATTCAACAACCACGAGTCACAACCGCACAAAGAACATGAATACAAAATGGGCTCAACAAGAGGCATAGATCCTCATGAGCCCCCGCAGTCGCGGGGGCTCATGAGGATCTATGCCTCTTGCAGTTGGATTGCTTTGACATGTTCTCGGCAGTGAAGGGGATAAAAAGTAATTCTCGAGTTAATGTGAGATGTATGCACAGACTTAATTGGCAGTAAAACTTGGTAAATCTTCTTCGCGTCTCTTTTAAAGCTCTCTGCTCCAGGGCGGGCTTTGATTGCTAAAATCTGCCGATACAACTGGTTAGCAATGTTGTATTGCGTCATGAAAGACTGTGACCTTTCTACCCTTCTCTTTACATACGATTGATTGATTGTACATTGCTTAACGTCCTGACAGCAACAAGACTTTCTCAGGACGTGCCTGCACTGCTCGTGAAAAAAATAAAATAAAATAAATAAAACAACTAAACAGAATATTGAATGTATGTCGTCGGCCGGTCTAGTACGCTAAATAAACCTACGACATGGGGCCTAAATAAAGCCAAGACCATTTAGCAACACACGTTCAATATCATGAGCTACAGGCAGCGCAGACAGTAGGGAGAGTTTTAAAAAGGCAAATACAGGTGAATGGACCAAGGGTAGACAGAAACACATACCCCAGAATAGAAGGGAAACCCACCCTGTGGGGCTGACCATGGTGACCCTGGGAACTAAAAAGTAGTTAACCCCACCCAAGTACCCCAGGGCAGACCCGGGTGGGGGATTTACAATCGATATGAGTATTCACACGTAGTACCAGAGGTTTCCCACTGCCTTTTGGGCGTAACTAAAGGAACTCTCCTGCTTACAGATTTGAAGAAAAGCAGAGGCGTCTCTGCTCATTGAACGACATTCACACTTCCTAATTAAGTCCGCCATTTTGTCCCGCATTATTTATGAAGCAATATTTACTGCCTGGAGTAGGTCGGCCCTATTAAGTTGAAGTGTCAAGGGAAAACATTGATAACTGAAAGAAAAGATATACCAACACGTACAGCACGTGCGCAGACTTAGTTGTTAAAGCCTGAGCTACGTCTGCACATTTTTTTTGATTGAAGTATCGATGGAAAACGTAGATAAGGATTTAAAAAAAAAAAACACTATCGCAGGCCATTAGCTGTTTGCAAACGCTGTGGGCGACTTTAATGACCGGGCACTATATCTTTCTGTGGAATATTGACAGACAAGGCTGTAGTTAAATATGACTCCCTGCTTTGAAGTGAATAGCAATATTTCCAGTTAATCCAGTGACTGGCAAAGCGTGATTAATTCTGTTCAGCCCTGTTTGGTGCGCACCATCGCGTGTTTTCTCCACCCTATCTGTTTTCGTTGTCAGGTGTTGGCGGTAGTTTGCTGCAACCAAACAGAAAGACAAAGCCTACACGTTTTGCTCGATCTGGAAGTGGATCAAATGGACCGATTCGTGACCAGCAAAGGGCATAGATTTTCTTGAGCCCCTGCGGACGCAGGGGCTCACGAGAATCTATGCCCTTTGCAAATTAACAAAAATTGTTGACCGCAGTTTGCAAAACTCAGACAGACGACACGCACGCGAAGTTTCGAGGACCAAGTTCAGTCAAAATCGATTTAAAAGCCGCACGCAGCAATCGTCTGCCTTTAGCCGTCAGGCCGCAGGGCTACGCGAATCAGAAGCTAAGACTGTCTGGCCAATATCTGGATCAGTCGACTTCGCTTACAACAAGTTTTGATATAACAAACGTCGGATATAACAACACTGTTTCATGTCCTTACTACAATTATTCTACACAGTTTACTTCGCTTACAACACTCTTTGGATATAACAAAGAAAACATTTGGGCCCGCCCGAGCGATTTGGTATATCGGAAGTTTACTGTGGACTTTGTATATGAGATCTGAGATAGATATCTAATTAAAGATTCACCCTTAAGTCACAGCAGGAAGGGTAGATGGACTGGCCATGATAGTTCAAGGGATAGTGCCAGATTAGCTGGGCGCCTTCCAGATATGGCCTAATGAGATATATATCCCACGGCTAGTACACAGGTTCATAGACGCCTCCGAATATTGTGACTAAATCACGGTCGTCATTTTGTGTTTACAATTGAGTAAAATGTAGTGAGATTCTGCCGCCTTAAATAAGCGGCGAGTTTGCAAGAATAGCGCTATTTACATCTACGTTCCTCAGACGGAGAATCGAATTGTCGACGTACGCCAGTGTGATCGATTTGAAAGCGGTTTCACACCGCCGGCAAAATAATCCCCGTTCCTTTCACAGCCATGACAGGGAGATATCTTGGCTGGAAAATCGGCCAGTCATTATGAGGGGGTCTGCCTTCAATGTCTTGACAGCAGCAAGCTTTACTCCAGAAAACTATTTTTTCGAGAACATATCTACTCAATCCCCTCGTCCCCTAAAAACAGTAAAATTCAAATCTTTTGCATCACCGCCCACCCAAAAATAATTGTTTGTATCAATATGCGCATAAAACTGTTCCGGCGACAAAAATAGACTAGATGAAATACAAAACTGCACGAGGAACTGAATGCTTGCATCACATTTCTAACGATTTAAGTAAGGAAGAATAAAACGGAAGAATAAAAAATGTCTGACACCATTTCCGGTTCCGTTTTAACTACTGTTTATGAACAAAACAGCTTCATTGACATTTGACTTTGATCAGTGATGAATTGCAGTGTTGTTTTCTTCAAGCCGGCGACGTAAACTGACGTATATAATTATTCTTGTCACTACATAAAACTGTCACGTATATTAATTCTTGGTCAGACTACAAGGGAAACGGCCCAAACTAACGCATAACTGACAGTAGGTCCCGCCGCTGTTTGCTTTTCACAGCCTGCGAGATCGGTTTCGTGTCGACTGTTGTATCAGATAATAGGGCTGTTTGCCCGCCTCACAACCAGGCCCATCTCACTATGACTCTATGGCGGCGAGGCCGATAAGCCGGTATCTATAGGATCACAGGTTACACTCGTCTGCTGAGTCTCATGTACTAGTCTTGGGAGACGGGTCGACCAAACTGCCTTAACCCCGACACGCCATAGCAAGATATGGATCGACCATGATAGTCCAAGGGTGGTGCCAGAATAACTTGGCGCCCGCAGGCGCCAAGCTATTCCGGCACTACCCTTAAACTATCATGGTCGATCTGTCTCCTGGAATGTAATACAGTCTTCTGAGCAGAACTGCACAATTAAGGAATTTCGATTTAGTCAACAATGAGTTAAAATGCCTTTAAATAAATGGGTAGTGCCTGATTAACCCATTCACTGTCGACAGACGCGGATCGTTTTAATTGAACGTCCAAAGATCCTCAGCGGTAAAAGAAAGATCGATAAAACGTGATTCCAGCAAGAGACATAGATCCTCATGGGCCCCCGCAATTGCGGGGGCCCATGAGGATCTATGCCTCTTGCGGTTGGGTTGTAGTTGCTAATGTCTCTCGGCAGTGATGGGTTTAATAACGCATCTGCAAGTGCAATTTTTAAAGGATAAGGACTTCCAGCTCTCCGCGCTGATTTCGTCCAGGGGGGGGGGGGTGGTGGTGGTGGTGGTGGTGGTGGGGGGGATCTACGTTTGGCTGTTCATCGCTTGGCTGGGTCGTTGGGGGGGGGGGGGGGGGGGGAAACCTGTACTCCCGGGGAGAGCCTGTATTCCCGTCTTGTTCGTCGGTGGTGTAGGTTCCTGTTTCTCCTTTGGGATCACAGTCCAAGGCCCGGTTTTTAGTCCCGCCCTCTATTTCCCTTACTGTTTGAGGGGGGGGGGGGGTGATTTTTACTAACCCCCCTATACGTGTTTTTGTATTTCTCTGGAGGGGAGGGGGGGGGGGGGTTGTACCCTCGATTGCCCAGGGAGTGCATGGACGAAGCCGGGATGCTAGACCTCCCTGGGAGCCCTATTTATGTTGATGGGTGGTGACCGTACGCAGGCGAGCGGGGAATCATGCGGTGTCGGAGTGCCAGCTAGGGTACCTCGCCCCCCCCCCCTCCCCCCTGGGATGTCTTGACCCCCCCCCCCCCCCCCCCCCATCCCGCAGAGTGGACCTTCCAGGAGTGTCCTCCTCTACGTCCAAACTTAACATAACGTATCTAGTGATGCACCAAGGTTATATAGTCGGTGAGCACCGCTGTACGCCAAAGATGGCGAGTCCTGGTCGACCTTGCTTCGCGAGAGCGCGCAAAGAAAGTAAGCGAGTGACAGTAATAACAGTCGGCAACGGGCTGTCGGGAAGACTTCAGCCTTAGTTGGCCCGCGCAATGCAGGCTGGCATCTTTACAACTCAGTGACGGCCGCGGACCGAACAGGAGCTGTAAGCTTGGGACCATTTAGTGGTGAGTGCCTGGGTTCAACAAAATGTCCGGCAAACACCACTAAGCCGAGGGCTTATATCTCTGGTTAGACTGATACTGGACAAACAGATCCCAACTGGATAATCCCACTGTGTACTGGTCTGTGATTTTGGACCTTACGGCCGCAGGCCGTAAGTCCAAAATCACAGACCAGCACACATTCCTGAAGGTCACCTCGGGTCTAGTGACTGTAACACTGAAGATTTTAACTCAGGCGGAGCAGACGCGCTCACGTGCTCTGTTCGACTCGTCTGCCCAGATAGCGAATTCATGTGAGATTGCTAAATATGCTGAGGTCAACAGGGACTACCTTTGACTTATCACGATTGTAACGACTTTGCGGCGACAGACGATTATTTTTGTAAACTTCCAGCGCCATCTAGCGCTGAAACTTTAAAAATGATCGCTGGATAACTGGTTTATATTGTGAATCTGGATAGCATGGCTGTACACTGTCACACTGCCATACGTGGACAGACCATTGAATTAGAAAACATGACCTGTTTTGCACACTCCACAATTGATAATGCATCTTATAATTAAAAAATTCAATCAATCAAGCAATTAATCAATCAATCAATCAATCGATCGATCGATCGATAAATCAGTCAATCAAACAATCAGTTCAATCAATTCATTGAATTAGAAAATATGAACTGTTTTGCAAACGTTGCAATTGGTAATACATCTAATAAATAAATAAATAAATAAATAAATAAATAAGGAAATGAATGAGAAAAATCAATCATTCAATCAATCATTGAATGAATGTACTGCGGCACCCCCCCCCACCCCCCGGCCACCCCCCCCCCCTCCCCCACGAAATCCTAACTTTACGCTATATATTTATTATTGGAAGTCTTGAGTCTTGTGGCCAGCAGAACCGCTAGTCTTCTACACTGACTGAAAGGAAAATAGACGTGGTGACATGTTGATCTGCTTTGGACGTATCACGTCAGACGGTGAAAGAGGTGAAATCCTGGTTACTCACTATGTTTATTCCGAAGCCTTGAGGTGAGATCGAACATTCTTCTGTAACCGCTCGAAGCAATGAAACCGAGACGTGGCACGTTGATTCTACAGATTTCCGAAGACATACAAAGGTTAGGGCTTTGCCCAAGCCCTTGTCAGGTAAGGTAGGCAATATCGTCTGAACTCGTTGAAGGCGCCCCGCATCAATAGCTGCGGAAGTGTCGTATAGCGTTGCCGCCGGCAACGCTATACGACACTTCCGCAACTATTGATGCGGGGCGCGTTGAATGAGTTAAGAGCATGCAAGTTCGGGTGTTTTTAGTCTTTGAATTGTCCAACGACATTAGTTTTCAATCGCAAACACACGCACACGCTAAAAAGTAGTTAACCCCACCCAAGTCCCCCAGGGTGGGTGGGGGGAGGGGTTGGGAGGGGGCTGGGGGGGGTGGGGGGGGGGGTATTCCAGTTTTTTTTGTATGGGACATTTACTCTGAGCCAGACAGCGGCCCGCAAATGTGTATTTAAAAAAAAAATATCTTACAAAAAATCGCTCGTGCGCGCGATTTTTGAGGTTTGCATAGGACAACGTATTTCTCCACGGCAGACAATTTAAAATGCGACAATATTATCTGTGGAAGATTGTTTTCAAATTCCAATGTCTCACTTGTGCACGTTAGGGCCACGAGTATGCTGCAGAATGTTCAATTTGTGTGGCATGCGTAGACAAACTGTGGTCACGGGCTCTAAGAAATCGTTATGTCTGCCTTTTTTTCTTTTCTTTTTTTCGGGGGGGGGGGGGGGGACGGGGGGGGGGGGGGGGGGGGGGAATTTTCATTTTTTTTATTTTTATGTTTCCTGTACTGTTTTTCTCCGACCTTGTCTTTAGGTTTTGTAAAGAGCTTAGAGCAGCGTTGATTTAGAGATGAACAAATATTTTTTATTTTATTTTTGTTTTATCTCACTCTTTATTTGTAAAGAGCTTTGAGCTTATTTTAGGATAAGCGCTATATAAGTAGCCATTATTATTATTATTATTATTATTATTATTATTATTATTATTATTAAATTCTGCCCCAGGACCGAAATCGCCAAATTTTGAAGTTGCCCTCTGAAGGACTGTATTACAATTCTACAGACAGATCGAGCATGACAGTTCAGGGGTGGTGCCAGAATAGCTTGGCGCCTATGGGCGCCAAGCTATTCTGGCACCACCCTTGAACTATCATGCTCGATCCATGTCTTGCTGTGATGTGTCGGGGCTGAAGGAGTTAATCGCTATATAAATGAGCATTATTATTACACGCCAGCCACTATTCCTGCGCCAGCCGCTAAGCAAGGTGCTCCGCTATAGCGGCTTGTTGTCAAGGCAAAGAAGTCAGACCACATCACACCCATCCTGCGCTCACCCCATTGGTTACCTATCACATCTAGAGTACAATACCAAGTTGTCTCCCAGGGGCGGGGGGGGGGAGGGAGGGGGTTCCGCCCCCCCCCCCCCACCCGCCTCCCCCAAATTCTGTAAAATGCTATAACAAAATCCCTTCTTTTTTTTTTGTTTGGGGGGGGGGGGGCGTGTTCTACCCCAGCCCCCCCCCCCCCCCAGCCTCCTCCCTGTTTAATTTTTATTTTTGGCGAGTCTGGATACACACGCACACCCCCCCCCCCCCTCCGCCCATATATTTTTTTTCTTGGCTTGACTTCGCGAACGAAGATTTTATAGGGCTTGCCCACGTCGTCTGCAGGCATTTTCGTGGCTGCGGAGGCCAATCCGGGACAGGCAGGTTCGACCGCAGTGGCTGCAGGGGAAGGTCTGGTCAGGGTTCTGAGTTATGACAACTCTGTTTTTTCTTCTGATCCGCTTGTCCTTAAGGTTAGCTCTGCGAGAGTCCTCAGAGGAGACGGCTGCCTTGTGAATGGTGGAGCGCCAGGTGTCACGGTCCGCAGCAAGCGAAGACCACTGGCTGGTCATAACTCAGAACCCTGACCAGACCTTCCCCTGCAGCCACTGCGGTCGAACCTGCCTGTCCCGGATTGGCCTCCGCAGCCACGAAAATGCCTGCAGACGACGTGGGCAAGCCCTATAGAATCTTCGTTCGCGAAGTCAAGCCAAGAAAAAAATATATATATGGGCGGAGAAGGGGGGGGGGGTGTGCGTGTGTATTCAGACTCGCCAAAAATAAAAATTAAACAGGGAGGAGGTTGGGAGGGGGGCTGGGGTAGAACACCCCCCCCCCCCCCCCCCCCCCCCCCAAACAAACAAACAAAAAAAAAAACCAAAAAAAAAAGAAGGGATTTTGTTATAGCATTTTACAGAATTTGGGGGAGGCGGGGGGGGGGGGGGCGGAACCCCCTCCACCCCTCCGCCCCTGGGAGACAACTTGGTATTGTACTCTAGATGTGATAGGTAACCAATGGAGTGAACGCAGGATGGGTGTGATGTGGTCTGACTTCTTTGCCTTGACAACAAGCCGCTATAGCGGAGCACCTTGCTTAGTGGCTGGCGCAGGACTCAGCTCACTCATGCAACTGACCCCAAGTATCCTAATGCTGGTTCTGTGGAATCCAGTTTGCAGAGAGGCAGATACGAATATATCAATTACACTCGCGTAACAATGACGGATATAACTATACGTGTAATAATAATGCTCATTTATATAGCGATTAACTCCTTCAGCCCCGACACATCACAGCAAGACATGGATCGAGCATGATAGTTCAAGGGTGGTGCCAGAATAGCTTGGCACCCATAGGTAGAACACGCCCCCCCCCCCCCCCAAACAAAAAAAACACACGCACAGCCCCCCCCCCCTCCGCCCATATATAGGTCGACTATAACGAACACAGTTTTCACGGAAGCTGGGATGGCAAAGAAATTCATTATTTCCAAGTCTTTCCATCTTTTTGTTTCCATCTCTTTTCACCACCTACATTTTTTCTTGTCGTGAATGCAGCTTTCCGAAAAGACTACATTAATGAAAGAAATCCACATTTTTCACTCTTTTCATGTTTTGCCAACAAAAATATTTCTGTGGGCATACATTTATCTTGAACATTATCTTGTATTGTATATTGTATGATTGTATCTTGATTTCGTCTCGAATGATTGATGTAAAATGCAGTGACGACGAAGGAATCGCACAAAGCCGCTTGCATCATGTGCACGCACGCCTACAAGTTAACTCCCTCAGCCCGGTGCACGTATTTCCCAAATTTGGGAGGCGTCATCTAACGACTATGCACCTGTTGCAGGAGATGGATCGACCATGATAATTCAAGGGTAGTGCCAGATTAGCTTGGCGCCGACAGGCGCCAAGCTAATCTGGCACTGCCCTTGAATTATCATGGTCGACCCATCTCCTGCTGTAGTGCGTCACGGGAATCCCGTCTACAGGACTCTTCAGGGCCCTTAAAGTGTACCTGCGCAGAACTAAGCCACTAAGACAAGGGCGCTCGCGCCTTTTTCTGCCCTTGGCTCCGGGCGGAAGGGACATATCGGCACAGACAATCTCGTCCTGGCTACGCTGGGTGATCTGGTCGGCTTACAACAGCTCGCCCAGAGCGAGCTAAAGCGTTGCGGATCCGGGCCTCATGAAGTCCGAGCAGTGGCGGCGAGCATCGCCTTTGACCGAAACTGTGCAGTGAGGGACATTGTGGCAGCCGACAGGCGCCAAGCTAATCTGGCACTACCCTTGAATTATCATGATCGACCCATCTCCCGCAGTATTGCGTCAGGGCTGAATGGGTTAGCACCTACATAATTACGCACTATTCAAGCATTCAACTATTCAGGATCAAGTGCTTGACAACATACAAACAGAAACAACACTAACATCTACTACATCAACAATAAAACCTCGATTTCACTGCCATTAGGGTGGATACTGACATTTAAAAATCAGCACTGATGCTTTTACTTGCCAGAATCTCTTTAAATTGCATGAATTTCTTCGTCACTAAATGCTTTCACAATCTCAATGTATCACTTAACCCATTCAGTCCTGACGCACTACAGCAGGAGATGGGTCGACCATGACAATTCAAGGGCAGTGCCAGATTAGCTTGGCGCCTGTCGGCGCCAAGCTAGTCTGGCACTGCCCTTGACTGAATTATCATGGTCGACCCATCGCCAGCAACAGGTGCATAGTATGTTAGATGACGCCTCCAAAATTTGCGAAATGCGTGCGTGGGGCTGAATGAGTTAACCCTTTCAGTTTCAGACACGGAGACTACACAGTAAACGCAAGAGACATAGAATCTCATAAGCCCTTCGCTACTGCGGGATGCTGACGAGGTTCTATGCCTCTTGCCATCTCGCGCTATGTCTGTTTGCTTACTCCAAGAGTGTTAATTCTGCAGTGCCAGTGTGCGTCGGTTAACAACAGATTTTGATCACGATCACCAGCAGTTAACTCGAATGAGTTAACTGCTGGTGATCATGATCAAAATCTGCATTGCAGTGCAGGACACAGATCGACCATGATAGTTCAAGGGTGATGCCAGAATAGCTTGGCGCCTATAGGCGCCAAGCTATTCTGGCATCACCCTTGAACTATCATGGTCGATCCTTATCTTGCTGTGGTGTGTCTGGGGTAGAATGGTTTGAGTGGTCAGACTGCATTGAACGACTTCCCTGCCAGTGGGCGCATGTTTGTTTGATCGTTCAAAGACCAAAAGCCACAACTGACCAAAAGCCACAACTGACCAAAAGCCACAACTGACCAAAAGGAACATTGATACAAATTATTATCAGGAAGAGGCATAGATCCTCGTGCGCCTCCCCCCCCCCCCCCCCCTGTGACTGCGGCGGCTCATGAGGATCTATGCCTCTTGCAGTTGGATCATGCTCACATTTTCTCGGCAGTGATGTTGGTTTGTTCGGGTTTAACGTCTACGGCACCGAAGTGATAACGGACGGCCCTGACGGGCGGGTCATGGGGGACAGGGAAATCTATTGCCTATGGAGTACCACCTGAGACACTGATCGACTCAGGCGCACTAAAACTGTGCCACATTGATTTACCAGGACCTTTCCACAGTCATGCTATTGAACAAGCCCGTCTTTTCCCCCTGGATTGCGAGTCCAGCTACCGGGGGGGGGGGGGGGGGGCGGGACGGGGATTCGAACCCACGACCCGGCGATTCCCTTCGCTATCCTGCTCCGACGCTTAACCGCCTGAGCTATTTCGGACTCTTTCTCGGCAGTGGTGGGGTCATCAATCTAAAGAAGAAAGCCTTGCGCCAAATTCTCCTCTCTCTTCTTCTGTTTCTTGTTATTCCCCCTGCAGAACAGCTCTCGCAAAGTCTCGTTAAACTTGCTGCTCATTGTGAAGTAGATGAGGAAATTCGCCGAGCAGTTGACGGTCTCCAGTAAGTGAGAGATGCAAAAACCAGCGTAGAAGGTGTTTCGGTAACGCCCGTTGGCTGCCAGCTCTGGCACGAGAAACTGGGCGACGCCTGACGCGGCGGTAGGAGTGATGCAAATAGAGTAGACACCACACAAGACCAACAGCATCTTCGTCATGGCTGCTTCACGCTGATTGGCTGAGGCTGATGACGCCGAGAATGACGTCGCTTGTGATGATCCAGCCTGCAATGACATCGCATAATCAGCTGATGTAGCGCGGCCAGGACTGCTGCTGGCGATAGTGGCGGGAAGGGCGCGTGGCTACATGACTTTTCCGCCGCACGGTGTCGTTAGTACGAGGAATGACCCACAAGTAATAATAGTTGGCACGCCATCTGTAAACTACTTTACTCATTCGAGACGTGCCGCCTCCGGATACGCGGCTTATGCCGCGTATCCGGAGGCGGCACGCCTCGAATGGGTTAAGACACATAAACAAAATTTGTGTTGAAATATATAACAAACGTTTGCCCTTTATTCGTGCGCAGTATGGGGCTGGTATCTTCAGCCAAGCCGCTGTATGACGTCATTGAAAAATGACGTAAACAACGGTGCTTGAAAACAGTGGGCTCTCGGCGATAACACGTTTATTTCTGTGTGTCTAAAAGAGTGAAACTCTTAGACGGTGCTGTCAAAAATCCAAACACATGTTCACAGTTTGTTTGATAGTGTAATTGTGTATTGTCCGGCGCTGGCTGCGAGCGGACTGTGCAATGTAACGCGGAAGAGGTGACGTTGAGGGTCAGGACTCGTCTGACTCAAACTTCAAGAACGAGCAAATTCTGTTTACACGCTGATATGAAAATATGGATATATCTAATTTTGAAAAATACCTCAAACTCCATGTTTTTGTTTTGGAACAGTTAATAAAATATTGCACAATGTCCTTAGCATCAAGCAGATATCTGCGATAAGGATACATATTTCTTATAATAATAATAATAATAATACCGTTATTATATAGGCGCTTTTTCTCAATTTTGGGGAAATCGACTCAAAGCGCCGCGCCTGAAACCCAACACACACACTCACGAAACGGACACGGATTTACGCCATTTTAAGACAAACACAGTACAAACACAGTACAAGACAAACGAAGGGCCAGTCAGCTACTGAAGTTACAGTGATTTTTGATCGCTTGTATTTGAGATTTGTAAAGTGGCCTGAGACCGGTACCAAAGTGTGGGGGGTGGTGGAGGGTGGGGGGGGGGGGGTGGAAGAACCGGAGTACCCGGAGAAAGAACCCCCGAGGGTTCTTGACAGAGGCTCAGATGCAACAGAAAGCTGATCGCTCAGATAAAATACTCAATACTTTTAGCGTAAGTGGCGCCAAACGACTGTGTGCTTTCATCACTGAAGGCGATACCTGCTGGTCCTGAAACGGTATTCCCAACAAACAGTCCACTCAGGAGTGGTTGGCCTCTGATATTCCCAACAAACAGTCCACTCAGGAGTGGTTGGCCTCTGATATTCCCAACAAACAGTCAACTCAGGAGTGGTTGGCCTCTGATATTCCCAACAAACAGTCCACTCAGGAGTGGTTGGCCTCTGATATTCCCAACAAACAGTCCACTCAGGAGTGGTTGGCCTCTGATATTCCCAACAAACAGTCCACTCAGGAGTGGTTGGCCTCTGATATTCCCAACAAACAGTCCACTCAGGAGTGGTTGGCCTCTGATATTCCCAAAAAACAGTCCACTCAGGAGTGGTTGGCCTCTGATATTCCCAACAAACAGTCCACTCAGGAGTGGTTGGCCTCTGATATTCCCAACAAACAGTCCACTCAGGAGTGGTTGGCCTCTGATATTCCCAACAAACAGTCCACTCAGGAGTGGTTGGCCTCTGATATTCCCAACAAACAGTCCACTCAGGAGTGGTTGGCCTCTGATATTCCCAACAAACAGTCCACTCAGGAGTGGTTGGCCTCTGATATTCCCAACAAACAGTCCACTCAGGAGTGGTTGGCCTCTGATATTCCCAACAAACAGTCCACTCAGGAGTGGTTGGCCTCTGATATTCCCAACAAACAGTCCACTCAGGAGTGGTTGGCCTCTGATATTCCCAACAAACAGTCAACTCAGGAGTGGTTGGCCTCTGATGAGTAGTGACTAGTGGCAGTTTTGGTCCGATTTCTAGAACTGACAGTAGCAGTTTCTCATTAACAAAATTAGAGGTCCCTGATATTTTTCATATTAATTTGTATCAGCGAGGTGCGCAGTCAGTTCGAAAAATCATGTATACAATTGCTTTTTCCACAAGTGATGTAGTCTTCGTAGTGGACAAAAAAAAACAGCCAGACACAAACATGTAAAGAGACTTGCAGGACAAAACACATGTAACGAGACTTGCAGGACAAAACACATGTAAAGAGACTTGCAGGACAAAACTTTCACGCGTCCAGGATAGAACATAGCTGTAACGTCACAGGCTCGACCATTCCCTTTATCAGAACACCGCATCGCCTTTAAATCTTGCCTGAAGTAGGTGACATTTTTGTGTAAACAGTAGAGGATTGTGCTATGACAAAATGTGCATATGTCAAGTAAACTGAGCGCACAACTATCATTACTTTTTTAACATACCTCGTAGCAGTTACGGGGTTACCCTCGAAATCTTCATGGAGCGTATGTCGTCACAAATGCCCCGCCAAATCTGGACTGCGTAGAGTCGTAATACCCAAATCATAGACCATTATGCTCTTTTTTTCTTCCTAAAACCGTTAAGTGTGAAATCGTCAGAAGGAAATATGACAGTGCAATTTGTTTTGGTAATTAACCCCTTGACTACCGAGAAAAAATGAACACGATCTAGCTGCAAGAGACATAGATCCTCATGGGCCCCCGCGAATGAGGGGGCTCATGAGGACCTATGCCTCTTGCTAAGACCAATTTGTATCCACGTTTCTTAGACGGTTTTAGCTTTTGGTCATTGAGTGAAGACAGATTTCGAAAACAGTCATGTACGTGCAGCGACGCGGAAGGGGTTAACTGTTCCAGAGAACAGGAATGACGTAGAACAGGAATGACGTAGAACAGGAATGACGTCGTATTTTCTGCTAAATCCATTTACCCCCCGACTTCCTACAACAGGAGATGGACTGCCCATCATAGTTCAAGCGTAGTGGCTAATCTGGCACTACCCTTGAATTATCATGATTTTATCCATCTCCTGCAACTGATTCATAGTAACACCTCCAAGATCTGGAAAATGCGGCCGTCAGGATCAAAGGGCTAACCCCTTGACTGCGGTACTGACGATACCATTCGGTGGAAAAGCGGAAAATGCACATAACTAGGCCTACGCGGCGTTTCTCGCCGAACGGTATATCCACTAGCAGTCACACGGTGAAATGTCTTTCTTTCATTTTAAAGTCCCTTCTACTTATAGAAGGGACTTTTTAGAAAGGGTCGCGGTGGGGCGAATTTAATAGCACGTCTATGATGTCAAAGGCGGGCAGGCCTTAACCTCTCACAATTGAAGTAACAAGATAGAAATTACGTCACGTCTAGTTACGCTAACATAGCTGCTGAACGTACATACGACGCGCCGTATAGATGTGCGTATGGATGTGCGTATGGATGTGCGTATGGATGTGCGTATAGATGTGCGTATGGATGTGCGTATGGATGTGCGTATGGATGTGCGTATGGATGTATGTATGTGTGTGCGTAGCTATGTAAACAAGAGAATCTCCGATATTTCTGAGCAGACGACTAAGGCCATCTCACGCTGGTAGGTTTTACGGATAGATGAAGGAATAAAGGAAGGAAATAACCGAGAAGAAAAAGCGAAGGGTCGAACAACGAGAATAAACAACCAAACAAACGAAGGGAGTACATCAAGATAAAGACAGAGATACAGAAACGAGAGTTATTCTTACATGCGCCGTATCCTTTCGCCACGCTAGCACTGAGCGCATGCGCACAACGATGATGACGTTTGAAATGACCACTCCCACCAGTGACGTCACAGAAACACCGACGTTAAATACGATCTCCACGTTGACGTAGAACAGCATGCTGTTGTGGACGGCGAACTCGCTAAACATGACGACTTCACGTGTGACGTTGGTAACTGGATCCGTGATAGTGCCAGAGGTAAACCGGAAACTGATGGCTCCCGTTCCAAGTAGACACGCGACCAACACGGAAAGGTTGATGACCACCATTACTCTGCGAATAGACGATTTTCGTAAATCAAAAGTAGGAACAATTACACGAAATACATACAGCTAATTCACAGTCGTGCCAAAGTTCATCATATGTTAGATAGTTAATAATAATAATAATAATAATAATAATAATAATAATAATAATAATAATAATAATAAAAATTATAAGTCGTCTATACATGGTAAAATGCTCTAGGCGCCGTACAAGTGAACAATAAAATACTAAACAAATACAGAGAAAAGCAAAAATCACAGGGACATTTCAAAGAAAAAAAATAGAAGAATATGGCCAATGAACACTGACAATCATCATATCAGGACTTGAAAAGGTGAGTTTTAAAGGCTGCGTTTGAAACTGGCACTGGAGTCACTGTATCTCAAGGATTTAGGAAGCTCGTTCCACAGTGTCGGTCCTTGAAATGAAAATGACATTTTCTCATCACTGTTGGGATACGCAGCATGTTATCAGAGCTGTGCAACTACCCGGAGGGGGTGTAACAGTAAAGGAGCTCTGAGAGGTAAGTGGGTCCAGTGCCAGAAAGGGAAACGTGACAAACAGACAGCACTTTATATCTCATTCTGTCACTGACGGGCAACCAATGCAGAGCATGAAGAAGGGGGAGACATGGTCTGTCTTTTTCGCTTTCCCTGTCAGACGTGCGGCTGAATGTTGCACTTTCCGGAGCCGATCCAAGAGGTATTGTGGGTATTCAGACAACAGTGAGTCGGCATAATCAAGGTGGGGTAGAACAAATGCATAAACCTGTATTTTGTAGCTTCAATATAGAGAGAGGTACTGTTTGAGTGAGTTTATGCGACGCATATCCAAATAAGCTGCCTTGCATATATTTATAACCTGTTTAGACTCATTCAGCCCGGCGCACGTATTTCGCAAATTTTGGAGGCGTCATTTAACGACTATGCACCTGTTGCAGGAGATCGATCGACCATGATAATTCAAGGGTAGTGCCAGATTAGCTTGGCGCCGTCAGGCGCCAAGCTAATCTTGCACTACCCTTGAATTATCATGGACGACTCATCTCCTGCTGCAGTACGTCAGGGCTGAATGAGTTAAACCTGGACAAGTCACGCTCGATTGCAACACCCAGGATCTTCACTGACTGAGAGAAGCTGATGGTGGTGTTTTCAGTCATGATATGATGAGGCATAGAGGCAGAGAAAGACATTCTGGGTGATGCAGTGAGCATGGCTTCCGTTTTTCCTTCATTCAGTTTGAGTTTGTTTTCCGACATCTAAAGCCTCAAATCAAGAATGCAACGTGACAAGCTCTGAATGATCTCGTTGACCTGGCTTACACTACCTGACTTATAGAGCTGTGTTTTATCACTATATGCATGGTATGAAACAGGGTGTCTAGCAACGATACCATACAAGGGCTGCACGTACAATATGAAAAGCACCGACCCTAACACAGAGCCTTGGGGAACGCCAAAACGGAGACTGATAGGCGAAGAGACATGTCCGGCAACACACACTGTCTGAGACCGCTCGGTAATGTACGAGTGAAACCTTGACAAGGCCGTGCCATCAATACCAGACAGACGGGAGACGTTTAATCAAGGTAGTGTGGTCAATCGTGTCGAACGCGTTAGAAAGATCTAGTAACGCGAGCACTGGCGCCTTGCCATCATCTAGAGCGAGCAGCAATTCAGGTTTGATGCTGGGAAGTGCTGTTTTGGTACTGTGTTCATGTATATTATCAAAAGTACGTTATCGTGTATTTTACCAAAAGTACGTTATCATGTATTTTACCAAAAGTACGTTATCATGTATTTTACCAAAAGTAAGTTATCATGTATTTTACCAAAAGTACGTTATCATGTATTTTACCAAAGGTAAGTTATCATGTATTTTACGAAAAGTACGTTATCATGTATTTTACCAAAAGTACGTTATCATGTATTTTACCAAAACTACGTTATCATGTATTTTACCAAAACTACGTTATATTTACATGACATTATACAAGGTGAACGCAAAAGCGTCTCCATCGTATTATTTACAGCGTACCTAGGATTTGTATCGTGTGTAATGAATTCCATTGCCAGATTTAGCGTCATTAGAGTGGCGTCATGATTTTTTTAATTGTTACATTTGTGTCGTGAAGGGCGCCATATACGGGGTCCATAGAAATCTCGTCAGGCGCGTTTTTACGAGCATCTGTTAATTTTTTTTTTGTTTTACTTTAGTGTAGGTTCGAAAGTGCCAGACGAAAATTTCAAATTGATTGGAAGGTTTACCGCAATGAATGTATAAAGGAAAAAAAAAAATCTTCAACACAACTTTTTTCAAATATCATAACGTTTATGTTTGTCCCCCTAATAGGTTTACCAGACTACTACTAATAAGTGAGGTTATATGATTTTGAACATAACGGCTCCATGCGGTAGTGAAACCAGCACACGCACATGACTGTCAGAATACTATGTGTTGATATATGATCGCAACACGCACAGTGAACAGGGTGCTTTGTGATCTCCGTACTATATATCACCACCACACTCACACCCACTTGGAATTTGGCAGTCTTTTAGCGCTGAGCGGACTGACAACGACAATGCAGCGTTGAAGGGCGATAATCAAGGTAAACAAGTCGGAGGCAAGAAGAAAACCCAGGTATACACCTGCTAAGGTCAGGGAACGGATCTGAAAGAGATAAATTGTTTGAAATTAACTCTTTGTGCGTGTAGTATTCGCTCTATGTTCATCGTTTATGGGTTCCACCAAAAGAGGGCTCATCTCCTCATCCCAGTATCAAAACGTTTTCGGGCTGACAACGTGGGCCCAGACGTTTAGTTACTGGGGATTGCGTCTGCGTTGAGAGTGACTACAGTTGCTAGCAGCGAGTTGTGAGACGACAGTTGTTTACTGCGGCAGGCCCTTTACTTACCCCCCCCCCCCCCCTCTTTTGATGACCTTCCCCTTGGCATCCCCAACCCACTTCCAGTAAAGGGCCTGCCGCGGTAAAGGGCCTGCCGCTAGTGTCAGCCAGCAATGTACTATCGATAGCATTAAATTTTTCCTGCTGGCAACTGTCGGAACTCTTAAAGCAGACACAGTGAGGAGCTGAGTGTTGTGAAATCATCGTGAATTCAGTGTCAAAGATTCCAGCCGCCAATGAAAGACAGATACACTTGTGGTTTTGCCAAGATGCATAGATCCTCATCAGCCACGCATATGCGGGTCTCATGAGGATCCATGCATATTGCCGAAGAGATGTTGTATGATGTACTCCCGATAAAAAGAGGTAAATGACCCCCAGAACATGGGCTAGAACTATTTCGTGTCGCGGTAGACTACCTGCCAGTATGAGCCGAGACGTGTGTCAAAAAGGTTGAAGATGACGAAAGTCCGTGACGCCAGGTGGAGCGCGATGAAACCTGTGTCACACACTGCCAGGCTGAAAAAAAATCAAACCGAGATTTTTTTTATAGTCAGCCTAACATTGAACATAGAGAAAAACTTTATCAAAAAGATCACATAAAAACACCTCTCTCTCTCTCTCTCTCTCTCTCTCTCTCTCTCTCTCTCTCTCTCTCTCTCTCTCTCTCTCTCTCTCTCTCTCTCTCTCTCTCTCTCTCTCTCTCTCTCTCTCTCTCCCCCCCCCCCATCCCCTTTCATCCACTATCCCGATGCGATAGCTCTTGGAGTGAGTTAACCCTTGACTGCCGATGGAAAACGTGAACACCCAACCACCCAACCGAGAGACACAAAGAATCTCGTGTCCATGCACAAACAACGCGTTCGTCTTGTTGTTTGCAAAGTTCAACCCATTCAGTGCCCCCTCCCTCTCCCCCCCTCCCCCCTCCCCGATCCCCTCCCCCCAACCCCCCCCCAAAAAAAAAAAAAAAAAAAAAAAAACAACCAACAACAAACAAAGAAACAAAAAGAAAAACAACCACATAAACAAACAAAAACAAAACAACAACAACAAACAAACTCCTATACATGTACATGGATTCAAACTGGTGTCAGCAGAAGGCATAGATCCTCATGAGCCCCCGCAATTGACTGGGGCTCACGAGAATCTATAACTCTTACCGTCGGATGGTGTTCACATTTTCTCGGCACTGAACGTGTGTAGTCCGGTTTTTTTTGTTTGTTTGTTACTATTTAAAAATAGGAACAGCTTTCAAATGGGGCTGGTCGGAGAGCGTTCCGGAGCATGTACATGACGTTTTTGAAACGTGCGGGACAGAAATTCTGACAACGAAGTAACAAGGTGAAAATAACGTCACGTCTAACTACGCAAACCTTGCTGGTGAACGTCTTTTTGGCGTTAAAGCGGGCGCGCGCGCGCGTGTGTGGATGTGTGTGTGTGTGTGTGTGTGTGTGTGTGTGTGTGTGTGTGTGTGTGTGTGTGTGTGTGTGTGTGTGTGTGTGTGTGTGTGTGTGTGACAGCGACTAGAGCCCGCGTTTGAGGACGGACAAGCTCGAAATTTTCATGATATTGTCCCTAAAAGAATAATCTTGAGGCATTTATTTTTAATTTATTTTTTATTAATAGCTCATTGGTGAGAAAATGTCCGTTTCACAAAATGCGGTTTATCCACACTGGAGTCAGTAATTGTTCTTATTTGTATACCTATTTAATATCTTATTACTTCTTTGCCAGAATATCCAGGGGAAAAAAACGGATTTGTTCAATAGCATATCCGTTGAAAGGTCCTGGTAAATCAAAGTGGCACAGTTGGAGTGCGCCTGAGTTGATCAGTGTTCAGGTCGTACTCCATAGGCAATAGATTTCCCTGTCCCCCATAACCCGCCCGTCAGGGCCGTCCATGATCACCTCGGTGCTGTGGACGTTAAACCTGAACTAACCTTTGCCAGAATGTGGGGTCCGCCCGCCCATCACGTCATATACATGCTATGGCACGCGCTCCGAGGCCCAATTCAAAGCTATTTTTAAATAGGAACAACAAAAATGACGAATCACGAGAACTGAAAAAACGCCAATGGTCAAAGATTTCATGACCAATATGTACGTCCACTGTCAGTGAAAGGGTTACAGGAAATGGGCGAGCACTCGTCTGGCTTCCAAACCTGAAGAGACAAAGGTTGATGCGGTCACCCAGCCCTTGACGTACAAACACCGCCATGTTGATGACGTTGCCCGTGACGCCGCACAGCACGAGTACCGGAAGTATCCCAGCATTCACTACGGTCTCAATAAGCCTCAATGTGGGTTCATCAATTATGTCAGGGGCGACATCTATTAGAAAAGAAGAAGTAGTGTCATCCTCTGTAGCTACCTCAGTAGTCGTGATGTTCATGAACGGACTGATAGTGTCTTCGATGTCTCTGGGATAGTGTGATGTGTTTTCAGATATCGTGAACAAGAACATTAATAAGGTTGGCGTGGTTGAAACGTTGAAAGATGACGTCGCCATTGTTTTAATGCCCAAGTTCTCTTCTGTACATTCAGCGAGCCGAGAGAAAAAGTGCACCCGTCCGTCCTAAATGCAGCCTGTGATGACAGCAGCTGCGGCGGGTTGTGGCGCTTGAGTTTTCTGCGGCAGCAACTGGTTTCTTGTAAAGTCTAACACGTTTAAACAGTTAAACTCGGGTACAGCGTGCAAAATAATAATTGAAAAATTCAAGACTTCTCGTTCACAGCTCAATTTAAAATGTTCACACAGATTATTTCTTATTCCTACCTAGCAGCACGTCTTTGGCCCCACGACGGCCGCAGTGGGCCCGCGGACCTTTGCAAAGAGAATTATGAGCACACATGGGCACCTTACAGCCTTTAGAGAATTATGAGCACACATGGAGCCTTTAGAAAATGCTACGATGCGCAATGATCTATTGTTGTCACTTGGTCATATAAGATACCCAACTCATACGAGTTGGCAAATGACCGGGTCTACGCGGGGTTGGTTCACCTTTTATAAGGGCATCTTGTTTGTCTGTGATGAATTACTGTTTGCCTGTAACCCCATAACTGCCGGGGCAAGGCGAACGCCGCTCAGGTGCAAGAAACATTAACCCACATACCCCCAGCAGAAAAAAAAACCCCGCTAAACGTTTAGAGCTTGACGTCTTTTGCAAGCCATTATTCCGTCTCAGCATTCAAGACGTTGTGTGTGCACCTACCGTGATATTCTTTTGACAGCTAAATGTCATTGCCCCGAACCAATTACCACTTCACTGCTGAAACACAACGAGCCACACTCAAATGCAAAATGCACTGAGACGCACGCTTACGGACCACGTTGACAGGCAACACTCTATTGTGTAATATGGAGAACAGTGTGTTGCAGGTCGATGAGATCTCGCAGTCCGTGTCAGTGTAGACGCCCGCCCGGGATCCGTTGCAGAAAGCTGTCTTATTTTCTTCACGTTGTACGGACAAAAGAAAACCATTGGTGGGCCAGTAAAGACGTCAGTATAACCATTGGTGGGCCAGTAAAGAGGTCAGTATCTAACCATTGTTGGGCTAGTAAAGAGGTCAGTATCTAACCATTGGTGGTCCAGTAAAGAGGTCAGTATCTAACCATTGGTGGGCCAATAAAGAGGTCAGTATCTAACCATTGGTGGGCCAGTAAAGAGGTCAGTATCTAACCATTGGTGGTCCAGTAAAGAGGTCATTATCTAACCATTGGTGGTCCAGTAAAGAGGTCATTATCTAACCATTGGTGGGCCAGTAAAGAGGTCATTATCTAACCATTGGTGGGCCAGTAAAGATTTCATTATCTAACCATTGGTGGGCCAGTAAAGACGTCAGTATAACCATTGGCGGGCCAGTAAAGAGGTCAGTATCTAACCATTGTTGGGCCAGTAAAGAGGTCATTATCTAACCATTGGTGGGCCAGTAAAGAGGTCATTATCTAACCATTGGTGGTCCAGTAAAGATATCATTATCTAACCATTGGTGGGCCAGTAAAGAGGTCAGTATCTAACCATTGGTGGTCCAGTAAAGATTTCATTATCTAACCATTGGTGGGCCATTAAAGAGGTTATTATCTAACCATTGGTGTGCCAGTAAAGAGGTCAGTATCTAAGTGGGTATGTATCCTGGGTCCCGGGAACAGCTTTTGGCGACCTGTGACCTTCAGAATCTTGCGGAATGCCGCTTTAATATTGTTTTTAAAATGTATTGATTTATTTTTGTTCTCTTTTGTATGTCTAATATCACGAATGAGCAAACAGACATTAAATAAAATAGGTGGGGGGGGGGGGGTGAGGGAGGAGGGCGAAGGGGGGGGGGGGGAGGAGGAGGGCAGGGGGGGGGGGAGGGGGAAGGGGGGGGGATAATTGATGACCGAATTGTTAAAGCAGCGTCGATCGTTTAAGCATGTTAGGATATCCAGCTAACTGAGAGACACTCTATAAATTGATTAGGTATTGTCATTTTTATTTTTAAGTGAAAGAAATTATATTTATTTTATTTCAATTAATTTATATTAATTTTATTTATTTAATTTTATTCTTTAATTATGTTAATTATCTTAATTTAATTTTATGTAATTTTTTAAAATTAATTTGTTTAGTTTATTATGTTATGTTATTTTATTACTTTTCTAAAATCATCAGTAAGTAAACAGACAAAGAAATATCCGAAAAAAATAATTCTGAAATTGATTAAGCGTACAGTTTCACGCGTATTCGCTTAAGGTGGATGGATTACTACACATAAAAACACGTTGTTACGATCTTAGTGAGTGCCTTGTTGAGTCTAGAGGCTGCTAAGAACCCGACCGACCCATCGACCCATGAGAAGAACCAAACGGCGACAGAAAAACGCTTAGAAAAGACAGTTACAACACAATTGTGTTGTAACTGTCTTTTCTAAGCGTGTTTCTTTCTCCGTTGGGGTTTTCTCTGCATTTTACTCGCTTGGCAGTCAACGTTTACGGTCTGGATTTCATCGTCCCACGTATGTTTGCGGAGATCACACCGGCATTTGTTTCAGCCACAAAAACAACCATATATCACACAACAGAGTGCGATATACAGCCAGTAAGCGGGTACAAAAGAAACATCCAGCTCACGTAATTCGATATCACAGTATTGTCTTGAACAGACGCTTTCCAGAAATTAGAAGTAGGTCAAAATTGCACGTGTTTGGACGAGCACAGTGGATTAAAAGCCAGGACAGTTTTTTTTTTTTTTTTTTAAATTCATTGTGCCCGAGGTACGAAATACCCACATTTTGGAATTATCCTCTGAGGACTGCATTACAATTCAGGCGACAGATCGACCATGATAGTTCAAGGGTGGTGGCAGGATAGCTTGGCGCCTACAGGCGCCAAGCTATCCTGCCACCACCCTTGAACTATCATGGTCGAGCCATATCTAGCTGTGGCGTGTCGCGGTGCAGAATGAGGTAATACACTGTTTTCGTGGAAAGTCGTGCAATTTTGAGCTATTTCTTATATCCGAACATGATCTATTGTGAAGGCAACTACAAACAGTCTGATGTTACCAACAGAGTGTGTGTCAAAATGGTTGTCACTTGTGATGCGTCTAGTGTGGTAGCGCAGTGGTAGTGCTTGTCACTTCTCGCTCTCAGCTTCCGCCGCTGGCTAGCAGTATTGCGAAAAGGAGGGCAGAATGCGTCAGTCTCTCTCTGCCAGTAAACAGCCTCTCCAACAACAAGCCTCATGTGGTGCCGTCTCTCTCTGCCAGTACACAGCCTCTCCAACAACCAAGCCTCATGTGGTGCCTCCTCGCGGCGACACACGGTAAACTGTGCACCTCACGGACTCAGGCTGTACTACAGGGGACTCGGAGGAGGTCTGGCCCCCAGAAACGCGGCATGCAGGCCCACCGGTGTGTGGATAGGCCCTGATGCCCGTGAACCTGACTCCCAACTACGGGTACTGAAATAGCCCCACTGCCTTGTGGGTGCCTCGGGAGCGGCAAAGGCTAGGGGAGCAAACCCAGACAGAAAACCAACCAATGACCAACGAAGTCGGAGTGTCGCTGACTATGCCATCTGGTATAGTGTGGAAACCCGTCAGGGAAATTAGCACACACGCAACCCTCATGGATTATGCCTCAGGTGGATATTAATCTTGACACCCGGGAACGCTGAACAAGAAGAAGAATTTACCAAAAGAAAAGCTTCATGAACATGGCATGACGAGTGTTGAATAGTTGTACATCAGTGTTCAGGCCTTTTTTTAAAAAAATTATTTGACGAATATGTGTCTCAACTGATAACCCAGGCTATGGTTGCGCTCAAACTATGTACGTAGTCGCGCGCTAAAATCGTTACTTGGAGCAAATATTTTTTCGCACTTTTTTTTTCTGGGAAGCATTTTAGGTAGTCTCCCATCACTGCAAACGCAACAAATGTAAATACAGAACTTCGTTGGCACAAAAGCCCTATACTGGTATGGTAGAATGTGACGTCAAAGAATTATGTACAATAAGAATATGACGTCATTTTGCTGTTGAACGACCTAGCTGTTTTCTGAAGTTTTTTTTTGTGTTTTGTTTTTGTTTGGTTGTTTGTTAGTTGTTGTTTTTGTTTTTGGTTTTTTTGTTTGTTTATATTTTGTTGTTCACAATATGGTACAACCCTCCGCTCTTCTTGTCCGCCACAAATATGTTACTGACATGCTCAAAAAGACATAAGCAGTAAACAAAATGTAACACCTTAAACATAATAATATGTTGAAAAGTGACTAACAGTCTAATAATCTTCTCTGTTTTCCAAAGGTCACACCTCCGCTATTGTCAGCGCCAAGCGCAAAGAGGTGAAGCCAAGGTTCAAGACGAGTGCTGTACAAAAACTTCGCAGATGTCAGCTATTTGACTCAGGATGTGCAAACGGTATAGCTGTATTGTATTGCTTTGTACTGTAAAATGAACTCCGTGATAAACGCCATAAAGGCAATTAGAGAAATTTCCTTTTACTACTCAGTTACACGTAGACAAAAAAAAAAAAAAAAAAAAAAAAAAAAAAAAACTAGCTTCATTTAAAGTACCATTACGCATTAATCTGCAGACACCTTTCAGCACCATTTGTGTTTGTTATGCCTTGTCGACACACCTAATGAACTGTAACAGCAGTTGGGACACGCAGCAAAAACACACGCGTAATGGTGCTTATTTATTCTGCGCCGCCTTTAGCGTGTCAATCTATTTTGTAACTGTTTCTCGCACTGATAACTTTGTATTTCTAGAACGGAGTGGAGTCATTGTCAGGTTACTTGATATACTGACGACGTGTGCTGAACTGGATTGTCCTGTGTCTAAATGAACCATAGCTAGACCTGTGTGCAGCGTTTCGTAACCATGTGTTACAGAAGCGTATCTTTGAACAGTTAAGGTGGTAGTGGGCCTTTAATCTGAGCGGTTTATAGGAGCAAATTATTGAAGAAAGACACCAAATAAATATTTAACCTACAATTCACAAATTGTCTTGTTCTTCATACCATTAAATGTTCGATACCCAATGTTAGAAATGAGTTTTTAAAAAACGTGACAAGTAATTGCAGAGTAATCTTGTGGTGTGTGTGTGTGTGTGTGTGTGTGTGTGTGTGTGTGTGTGTGTGTGTGTGTGTGTGTGTGTGTGTGTGTGTGTGTGTGTGTGTGTGTGTGTGTGTTGTGTGTGTGTATGTATGCGTGTGTGTGTGTGTGTGTGTGTGTGTGTGATGGTGTGTGTGTGTGTGTTTGTTTGTTTGTTGGTTGTTTGGTTGGTTAGTTGGTTGGTTGGTTGGTTGGTTGGTTGGTTGATTGTTTTTTGTTGTTGGTTTTTTACTGTCCGCGAGGTTTTCTTTCGACATGTCTTTTCTACATCTGTCACATCTACAAATGTTTGTCGTGCATATGTCAGACAACGTCAAAACCTCTTTATCGTGTTCCGCGGCCATGCCCTACTTTCCTGGATTTAGAACGGTGCGGCCTATGGACCCCTATAGGCCGTCAGATAGGACTGAACCTCCCCCCTCCCCTCCCTACCCCCCCCCCCCAATCCCCCCCGCCCCAACCCACCCCCCACTTCCCTACGTGGGATTGGAGACCACATTTGTTTCGGAAGCCTACCACCTATAAAGACGAACCTTTGGTGTTTGCCCAAAATAGATACCGCATTGAATATAGGAGGACATGTACTATGGTCATATGTTCCTTCTTTGGGCCCTATATTTTGCTTTTGGGGGTAGGGTTGGTGTAAACAATGCAGTTCCCGTAAAATAGCACACAGAACTAAATGGCTGGTATCTTTGGAAACAGAATACATTTACCTGTCATTTACAATGATTCGATGTCTAAAAGCAAAATGGTGACGTCATCGCGGCAACATCATTTTACCTTTCATGACACGGGAAATAGCCTTCTTTCCAAAAGAATAGGTGTCCAATCATTCTCATACTACGATGAAACATATATATCAACAATGGTAAAAATTTAAATGTTTACCACTGGTGACCTTGAAAGGTGTTATTTGAAGGTCGTCACCTAATGTTGTACTTTATGAAAAAAACCCATATTTTTGAAAATGTGATAACAAAAAAATACTAAAAGTGATAACATGTAAGGAATTGCTATGAATATTTGATAAGCGATTAGACGTGACCTTCATGAAGGTCAAGGTTGCAGTTTACGAAGAGTTCGTAGGAATATTCAGTTTTACAATAGGGGCCAAACATTTGCTGTGATGTTAGGAAGACCTGCTCACAACACTTAAAGGATCTCTTACTACTGAATCATATTTTGTTGAGTTGAGATGATCAGGAACATTATAATATAGATACCCTTTACAATGAAGGTCAAGGTCACAATATGTATAATTGTGCACTCAACCGCATAACCCAAGATGATACTCAATTAGATGCGCGTCAAATGGAATAAGTTAACTGTTCCATGGTTCTGAAATTCTCTCTCTCTCTCTCTCTCTCTCTCTCTCTCTCTCTCTCTCTCTCTCTCTCTCTCTCTTTTAATATTTTTACACTTTGTGCATTATTTGTAGTTTAGATTATTAGATTAGCAACGGCAAGTTCGAAAAATGGTTGTGCCAGCCAAAACTTTCACCGTTGTAAAATAAAGAATCATTGTCATTGTCATTGTCATTGTCATTGTCTCTCTCTCTCTCTCTCTCTCTCTCTCTCTCTCTCTCTCTCTCTCTCTCTCTCTCTCTCTCTCTCTCTCTCTCTCTCTCTCTCTCTCTCTCTCTCTCTCTCACACACACACACACACAAATAATGAAACTAATATAGGTAGGAGAAAGAAAAGGATCTCATTTATTGTTTATGTATGGTCCATTTGGTAAGTTATTTCTGCAGAGCCTGTAGCCGTAGCAAGTCATATGCCTGTCACCTGATCAGTTGCTTAAACCAGCATTAGGATGATAGTCATGCCCCCTACCTCACCCCACCTCACGCCGCCCCCACACTTTCGCAAGAAACACTTGAACTGGAAATGTCACCTAAACATTAAGCTATCTGGATTGTTCGCACTACCATCAAGTCAGTGCATGGGGTGATTAAAGAAAACAAACTCTTTTACAAGAATTTCAAGCAATTTGTGAGTGTTTGAAAGGGATGTACGTGTTAGTTTGAAACATGGCGCCTGCAAGCAGACTGAGGTTTACTGGTCATGTGAGTAGAAACACACAGAGAAAAGACATTCCTCAAAACACAGGAAAACAATTCCAAGTTAATTTGTTGTTGTTGTTGTTGTTGTAGTTGTTGTTGTTGTTGCTGTTGTTGTGTGTGTGTGTGTGTGTGCAGGTGTGTGTGTGCAGGTGCGGACCTGGAAGGGGGTTCCTTCCCCCATGCGAATATTCTTTATGGGGCGTTTGGACACCCCCCCCCCCACACACACACACACACCTCTCTGTGTATATTTTGATGAACGGTGAGAGTCCCGACACACTTGCCCCCACTTCCACTCCACTTGGTGTTTGATATTTCGGCGACTGGTGACAGTTTTGGGTCACTGGAGGCAAGATGTAGCGTCTTGAGGTCTTTTGAACAAGTTGAAGATCTTAAACAATAAGTTGACCCCCCCCCCCCTTCCCCCCCTCTACCCCCCCCCCCCTTCTGAGCAGGGTCGGATCCCCCGACCCAAAATTCTTTAAAATGCTATAGCAAAATCCCTTTTTGGGGTGTTTAGACACACTCCCCCCCCCCCCTCCCGTTCTCCCTGTTTGATTTTTGGGCAAGTTTCCAGACACACGCTCGCATCGCTTCCCCTCCCGTCCCCCTCCACACAAACAAACACGTTGTTTGATTTTTCGGCCACTTAAAGGAGGTCTAGCGTCGGGGAGTCCTTTAGTGTCAGGTTCAATGCGGTCCCAAACAAAGAGTTGGTAACTGATCCGCCCCTGCTCCATCTGTCATACCTGTGTGTCTTCACCTACTGGTCCTGTCTATCTTTCTGAGGTTCTTCATACGTACACACCTTCAAGACAGCTCCGTTCCTCAGCAGACACAAAACTGCTACGCATTGCGAATGTGAGAACTAGGTCTTTTGTGAGAGGTCTTTCTCATACCAAGGACCATTGCTTTAGAATAATCTTCCGCTGGTCCTCAGACACTTTGAATCAGCTGATAGTTTCCGACAGTCTTTGAACACTTATTTATTCATGTAAACAAACATTCACTGTAGATCTAATAATTCTTCTTTTTGTCAACATTTTGTTGCCAGAATTGTCAGGTATATCCTCTGTTAGTTCATGATAATTTTGTCTTTATTGTGCGAGCATTTTGTTTTTGTTGGCGTGTCCATTTAAATTTTTTTTGTTGTTGTTGTTGTACATCTTGTTGCGTGGGTGTGTAAATTGGGAGGTATATATGGTCTGTAGGACGCGAGGTGTATGTATATTGGGAGGTATATATGGGTTGTAGGACGCGAGGTGTATGTATATTGAGAGGTATATATGGGTTGTAGGACGCGAGGTGTATGTATGTTTGTGTGTCATTTGTATTGCCGCCTAGAGCTTTTTTTATTGGAAGTATGGACGCCTTAAAATTTGCATGATGATGATGATGATGACGACGATGATGATGATGATGATGATGACGACGATGACGATGATGATGACGACGATGATGATGGTAATGATAACGACGACGACGATGATAACGACGATGATGATGATGATGCAGCTGGCCCCAGATAAGCTGCGCGATTGTCTGGGTGTTACTCTACAACCCCATTGCGCAAAAGGTCATCGTGCCGACGTCGGCCGCCGTTGGCCCGCGCACAGCCGTGCACAGACACACAAACACAGCCGTGCGCGGGCCAACGACGTCCGACATCGGCACGATAACCTTTTGCGCGTTGCAACTGTACAAGTGACTTACACCGCTCAATGAAAAATGTGCGCACAGACCACGGGGATCAGATTCTGTAAACCCCGCGTTGAGTCGCTGATTTCGGGCGTCATGCAAGCTGTTATTTATAGCCAGAAGAATGAAAACAGACAATGGCTGTTCCTTCACTTACATAACATGTCCATTTTCTGGACAAAACGCGTCCTCTCAAACGGCGGTGACCATAGACCACCAACACATTCACAATGTGCACAGTCCAGCTTCTCAACGAAACCCTTGTATCTGCAACAGGCATAGATTCTCATGAGTCCCTGCAGATGCCTCATGCGAATCTATACCTCTTGCTGGTAGGTCAGTTTTCTTCCCCGGGGTTTCTTCCTTTGTTTTCATCTCTGCTACCCAGACAAGAGGGTGGTTTGAGCATTATGCCTGCGACTGAACAAAACATAGTGATGCTAGTTCCGGTTCCGGCGTTTATCTAAGCGAAAGCGCTGTGAATGGGAGTCCAAACATTCGTGTTCATGGTTCGATAAACCCCACTGCGTCAAGCAACCGGCATTGTGTTAGGAGACCTTTACGCTCAACATGCGATGGGGCTGAATTTCTGCCGTGTACGCAAACCTCAGCCAGTCTCATGTTTAGGTTTCGCACCGCAGCGGCCTTGTGAATTGAACTCGAACTTACCTCAGTTCACCCATGCTAGTGAAGAAGCCAGTTTGGTTAGTTAGTTATTGCGGTTCAACGCCGAGCGAGCGACTAAGGCCATCTCACGGCGGCGAAGAAGCCAGCAATGTCGAAAGCTCCCGTGAATTGACACTTTGACTGTTGTTATGTTTTAACCCGTTCACTGCCCAGAAAAAAATGAACACCACCCAACTGCAAGAGGCATAGATCCTCATGAGCCCCCGCAATTGCGGGGGCTCATGAGGATCTATGCCTCTTGCTAAAACCTGTCTGTATCCTTGTTTGTTTGATTTTACGGCATTTGAAGTTAAATTTAATAACAATGATTCCAAAATAATTATTTGCGTTTTCCGGTAGTTAAAGGGTTAACATTTGTCCACTAATCTCCATGCACGCGTCGTGGAAACTGAAGGACGTGACGTGAGAGCTCAAAGGTAGTGCCTGATCAGTGTACCGCGAATCTAATGAGGCGAAACCTGCGTTCGATCAGGCACAAACCTTGACGTAATCTATGCTGCCTGATGTGTGCTAATGCGGACATTATGATCGCCACCTCTCGGTTGACCCGGATCACAACAGAACAGTGAAACAGGAACCAGTGGGCCAATATGTAATACCAACAGAACGGGCGGACTCTAACTAATAAACTCAGCCTAACTAATGTATCTCCTTTCGCTTCGCTTGCTGTATCGTCTGATGTATTTTTATATGTGTAGAGTAGCAGGACAGTTTGGAAGATAGGCATTGCTATGCCTAAAACTTTTTATCCTGAATAGAAACGTTTCATCATCATCATCATCTCACTCTCTCTCTCTCTCTCTCTCTCTCTCTCTCTCTCTCTCTCTCTCTCTCTCTCTCTCTCTCTCTCTCTTCTTTCCTGGTTTAACTGCGTAACCTTCTACTATTTGTATCCTGTACCTTAGTTTTGCCCCCTGGTTCTTTACCTTATTAGTTTTTATTTGTTTCATCTGATATTTTACTTGTACATGTAATTTCTTTTATTATTTGAACATGATTTATACAACTATGAACAGACCCTCGAAAAAAGGCCAACAATTTCGTATCGGTCACCTAAATATCTACCACCTGGCAAACAAAGTTCAGGATGTCTGTGTTTATGTTAATACCCCCAACTATTTCCATCTCTTCGGTTTAACTGAGACTCGTTTGGCCGCCCACATCAGTGATGAAGCCATCGCCATCCCGAATTATTCTATTATCAGGAGAGACTCGTCAGTACAGGGTGAGACAGGTGTAGCGGTATATATCCATCAATCCATTCTACACATAACCCGCAGGCGACAAGACCTAGAAACTGGTGATGTAGAATGTATTTGGGTAGAAATCAAAAACTCTCAATCCCCGCCCTTACTTGTTGGGTTTCTGTATCGAAACCCCGCAGCCACCTTTGAGTGGTACGATAGCTTTTTACACATGATCGATAAAACAGACATTCACAACAAAGATGTTCTCCTTCTTGGAGATTTTAATATTGACTTTCTTAAACCCCATCCATCATGGGAATGTACTACTACCCTTGTCGGTCTTCACCAATTGGTAACATCGCCCACCAGAATTACGCCATCATCAGCCACTATTATAGACCATATTTATACCAACAAACCTCAAGCAGTTAGCAACACTCAAGTAAATAGTCTTAGTGTAAGTGACCACTATCCGGTTAGCTGCACATGGCTGTCAAAACTTCCAAAGCTAAAAAAGCAAGTCCACACTTGCATAACTTACAGATCGTTTAAAAACTTTAATGAAAGTGTTTTCTTGGCTGATTTAGCCACCGCACAATTCATCAACGTGTATAACGATAGTGACCCAAATAAAGCATTAGATACCTGGTACCGGATTTTTCTTGGTGTGCTGAACAAACACGCGCCTCTGAGACACAAAAGAGTGAAATACGCTACCGTTCCACCATGGCTGACTGCGGATCTGATCGAGGCAATGGAAATTAGAGACCAGCTGAGAAGTGAGAAGCGGTTTACTGAATACAAAACACAGCGTAATCGTGTTAAATATATGGTTTTAAATGCAAAGAGATCTCTTTTCGATAAAGTAGTTAAACAAAGCAAAGACTCATCTACTGTATGGCGTGCCATTAATTTAGTAACTAGAGGTACAAATAAAAATAGTGCGCCTGTATCACCCCACCTCACTGCAAATAGGTTTAATGACCACTTTACCTCTATAGCCGAATCGTTAATCCCAACAGGAAATAACTCATGTGAGTATGTTTGTCCAAACGCGCTAGTACACCACTGTAACCGGGAAAATACGGACAATGAACCATTCACGATACCGCCTATAGCAGTCCACGAAGTGGGTAAATTAATTTCCTCGATGGAAAATAAAAAGTCATCCGGGCCTGATGAGATCAGCTCAAAAATACTCAAGATATCTCTTCCATATATCGTCGAAAGTATTACATATATTTACAATCTCTGTATAAACCAAAACTCTTTTCCGGACGCATTTAAAGACGCAAAAGTGATCCACCTACCAAAATCGAAAGATCTGAGTGAAATCAACAACTTTCGCCCCATATCACTATTACCTGTTTTGTCGAAGCCTTTAGAGCGGCACATCCATAAGCATCTATCTGAATACTTAGAAAACCAAAATCTCATCCATTCACTGCAGTCAGGCTTCAGACCAAACCATTCCTGTCACACTGCCTTGATAAGGATGGCAGATACCTGGTTATCATCTATTAATGATTCCAAACTAACAGGTGTAGTGTTCTTAGACTTCCGGAAAGCCTTTGACATGGTGAACCATGACATACTTATAAAGAAAATATCCTTATATACTAAAAGCGCAGCCGTGTTTTTCAAATCCTACTTAGAAAACAGAAGACAAAAAGTTCTCCTTAATGGTACATATTCTAGTCACTGCAAAGTAAAGCATGGCGTGCCCCAGGGCTCTATTTTAGGCCCTCTTTTATTCTGTTTGTTCATTAACGACCTTCCACTCACAATTAGTGATGAAAGTGTTGAATGCGATATGTTCGCTGATGATGCTGCGATACACACTCCCGATAAGGATTTGTCAGTAATTGACACGCGCCTACAAAACACATTACAGGACATTAACAGCTGGTGCAGTAACAATTCCATGATCTTAAACCCTGCAAAGACTGAACGTATGGTTGTAAGTACCCGCCAAAAGCACCAGCTCGGCACTCTCTCACTCAGCTTGTCCCTTCAAGGCAAATCTATCAGCCAGGTAACGGAACATCGTCTTCTCGGCGTTACTGTAGATAACCAGTTTAAATGGCAACGCCATCTTAGTAATATATGTAAGACAATATCAAAGAAACTGTTTATTTTATCCAAGTTAAAACATATAGCTAATGTAGAAACACGAAAACTGTTCTTCAACGCCCACATCAGGTCACATATAGATTATGCTTCTACGGTGTGGGATGGCGCAAGCGAGGTCCAGTTAAAGAGACTGAACTCTCTTCATCGTAGAGCCGCGAAGCTTATCCTTTCAGACCCTAACTCAACAACGGATAATAAACTGAAAACCTTAGAATTTCTCCCCTTGAATAAACATTTATTATACAATAAGGGAATAACGATATTCAAAGTATTGAATAACAGACTCCCCGAGTATATTAAAAAAATGTTTTCCCTCACGGCATCAACATACTCCAGATCAAGGCAGTCCATTACTGTGCCACGACCTAGAATCGATCTCTATAAGACAAGTTTAGCGTTTTCAGGTGCTAGCATGTGGAACACATTGCCCAAACATGTTACAACATCAACAACGCTTTCGTCTTTTAAAACTGCTCTCTTCAAGTACCTCACCTCAACATCGTAAGATTTTCACAGCAATCTGCACTTGCAGTGTACGATTTTCCCCTTTCTAACTCTTCAATTCAGTTATATTTTTACTTAATACAAGATGCTAATGCTGCACGTATTGTGTGTGTGTGTGTGTGTGCGTGCGTGCGTGCGTGCGCGCGCGCGTGCGTGCGCGCGCGCGCGCGTGTGTGTGTGTGTGTGTGTGTTTGTGTGTGTGTGTGTGTGTGTGTGTGTTTTGTGCTCGTGCTTGTGTTTATGAATGTATGTATGGAGATTTATACCTTTACAATTGTGTGTATGTGTGAGATTTTCTATGTTTATTTCTACTTTTTCAATGATTTCTTCTTCTTTTTTAAAACTTTATATTTCAATTTTTTGTTAGTTATATATTTAGTTTTTCCCAATTTAATGATAGTATTTTGTGATTTGTGCATTATATGTAAAGTAGATTAGCAACGGCAAGTTCGAAAAATGGTTTCACCAAAACTTTCACCGTTGTAAAATAAAGAATCATTGTCATTGTCATTGTCATTGTCTCTCTCTCTCTCTCTCTTTTTGCTGTATCGTCTGATGTATTTTTATATGTGTAGAGCAGCAGGACAGTTTGGAAGATAGACATTGCTATGCCTAAAACTTTTTATCCTGAATAAAAACGTTTCATCATCATCCATCGCCAAGTACCTTGAACGGATTAACCGTTCTGGGTCAAAGTGGGGGGAAGGTGACGGTGGAAAGGTGCCTACACCCCAGCAATGGTTACTGACACGGGCCGACGTGCCTCGGGCCAACTGCGGCCAACGTCGACCAGAAGATCCTTTGCTTACGTTAATGAGGCGCGTGTACAGAGGTGTGCAGGTGTGGGTAATTAGCTCACGTGACTTTACACATAATTAGAACACGCAGCATCAGCTGAGCCGTATGACAGTGCAATGTGTGCCGATCTGTGATTTTGGTCCTTACGGCTGAGATACGTGCGGTCCAAAATCACAGGCCAGGATGAACACTGTGACCCGCATTTACAATTGTTAGTGAGTGTGAAAGTAGTCACGCTTAATGCTGACAAAACACGCGGTACGCAAAGTACTATAAAAAAAAAAAAAAATAATAATATTAGCTTACCGAGGAGGGACCCCAGCCAAGAAAAGACAACCCACCTAACACTACCCAACGGACGCTCCATGTGTGTGCGCTAACCACAGGGCCAGGAATCCTGCACGAGTGTCAGTCCCCTGACAGCGGCTCTTCTAAGAACCGCTGTCAGGGGGCCGTAACTGATAATCCAGGCAAAAAGAATACGGGCTCGTTAAGTTGCATGTCCGTCTAAAGACCCTGATGAATCAGAAGTGGCACAGCTGCAGTTGCTGAATTGATCAGTGTTCATGTGGTACTGCATAGTGTGTAGCGGTCTCTGGCCCTGTCCCCCATAACCCGCCTTTCCTGGGGCCGTCTGTTATCACTCCAGTGCTGTGGCGAGGCCCTGTCCCCCACAACCCGCCTTTCCTGGGGGCCGTCTGTTATCACTCCAGTGCCGTGGCAAGGCGCCCCGCATCAATAGCTGCGGAAGTGTCGTATAGCGTTGCCGCAGCCAACGCTATACGACACTTCAGCAGCTATTGATCCGGGCACTTGAATGAGTATGACCTAATCAAAATGTCAGTCTGTAAGTCGTATAGGCTCTCTAGCCTTGTGCTCTGACTATGTAAACAGTATCTTAAGCACGTCACACTGATGATCAAATCGTGACGCAACAATGCTATACGAGACTTCCGAGCGGGACAATTATACCTTTACTAGTATTAGTGGTGTTACGTCAAGTCAAAACCATATCCCCCGTACACTTTGGGCGTTACAGAGGATTAAAACTACTGTCCTCACCTTACGTTTATTGTTACCATAGACTGGCCGAATAAAAGATCTTTTGTGACCAGGTACACGGATCGCCGCGAAAAGTTTAGCTCTTTGTATAAAGGGCTGCTCACTTAGACAAACACCAGATAGATGTCTCAACGGACTAGTTATGTCAGATCTTGAAAAATAAATATCGCACACGACGTTTTTTTTTCAGAAAAGAGGTGTTCAATCGTAGGCCGGCGTCACATAAAAACCTAGGGCTAAGTTGCATGAGCGAGCTTAGTCCTGCGCCAGTCACTAAGCAAGGTGCTCCGCTATAGCGGGGTGAGTGTTGTGGCGCTATAGCGGAGCACCTTGCTTAGTGGCTGACGCAAGACATAGCTCACTCGTGTAACTGGCCCATATACTTCTCACTGACAAGAAAAGATCTCTGGCTGTGTCTCAAAGCACATGCACTCGACTGCAAGCCCTAAACTGCCGGTAACAAGCCTCGAAAGATACTGGCTTCAAGTCGGTCGCCTATTCTAAACGCGAGGATGTTATTTTGAGTTAGAGCGTTTAGTGACTGAAGAACAAGCAGACGTCATCAGTCATGCGATAATCCAAAGCAGCTGTTGAGAGAGAAGAAAAGGTTTAATTTAAAGCACTAGAACCTGACTCGTAGACATTGAATTACAGAGGCGGACACCCCAATAAACAACAGGAGGGGTGTGGTTGAAACAACTCACACTGCACTGTGTGGAACTGGTGTTAATAAAAAAGGTATGTGTACCGACATGCGAGAAGTCCAATAGAACCGCTTTAGGCGAAGGGCCTTAGTTAACCCTTTCTGTTCAAGAGCCAAGTGTCTTTTGCATAGTCGAATTTTTTTCTTAACCCTTTGCGTGTCGGTAGCGGTTTTTGTCGCCATGATTCCTGCAGGAATAACAACACCCTGACATCCTGCAGGAATAACAACACCCTGACATTCTGCAGGAATAACAACACCCTGACATCATGCAGGAATAACAACACCCTGACATCCTGCAGGAATAGCAACACCCTGACATCCTTCTGGAATAACAACACCCTGACATCCTGCAGGAATAACAACACCCTGACACCTGCAGGAATAACAACACCCTGACATCCTGCAGGAATAACAACACCCTGACATCCTGCAGGAATAGCAACACCCTGACATCCTGCAGGAATAGCAACACCCTGACATCCTGCAGGAATAGCAACACCCTGACATCCTGCGGGAATAACAACACTCTGACATCCTGCAGGAATAACAACACCCTGACAGCCTGCAGGAATAACAACACCCTGACATCCTGCAGGAATAACAACACCCTGACATCCTGCAGGAATAACAACACCCTGACATCCTGCAGGAATAGCAACACCCTGACATCCTTCTGGAATAACAACACCCTGACATCCTGCAGGAATAACAACACCCTGACACCTGCAGGAATAACAACACCCTGACATCCTGCAGGAATAACAACACCCTGACATCCTGCAGGAATAGCAACACCCTGACATCCTGCAGGAATAGCAACACCCTGACATCCTGCAGGAATAGCAACACCCTGACATCCTGCGGGAATAACAACACTCTGACATCCTGCAGGAATAACAACACCCTGACAGCCTGCAGGAATAACAACACCCTGACATCCTGCAGGAATAACAACACCCTGACATCCTGCAGGAATAACAACACCCTGACATCCTGCAGGAATAACACCACCCTGACATCCTGCAGGAATAACAACACCCTGACATCCTGCAGGAATAACAACACCCTGACATCCTGCAGGAATAACAACACCCTGACATCCTGCAGGAATAACACCACCCTGACATCCTGCAGGAATAACAACACCCTGACATCCTGCAGAAATAACAACACCCTGACATCCTGCGGGAATAACAACACCCTGACATCCTGCAGGAATAACAACACCCTGACATCCTGCAGAAATAACAACACCCTGCCATCCTGCAGGAATAACAACACCCTGACATCCTGCAGAAATAACAACACCCTGACATCCTGCGGGAATAACAACACCCTGACATCCTGCAGAAATAACAACACCCTGACGTCCTGCGGGAATAACAACACCCTGACATCCTGCAGAAATAACAACACCCTGACATCCTGCGGGAATAACAACACCCTGACATCCTGCAGGAATAACAACACCCTGACATCCTGCAGAAATAACAACACCCTGACATCCTGCGGGAATAACAACACCCTGACATCCTGCAGAAATAACAACACCCTGACATCCTGCGGGAATAACAACACCCTGACATCCTGCAGAAATAACAACACCCTGACATCCTGCAGGAATAACAACACCCTGACATCCTGCAGAAATAACAACACCCTGACATCCTGCAGGAATAACAACACCGGCCCTGACATCCTGCAGAAATAACAACACCCTGACATCCTGCGGGAATAACAACACCCTGACATCCTGCAGAAATAACAACACCCTGACATCCTAACGGAATCATCGCGACAAAATCCGCTACCGACAAGGAAAGGGTTAACGGTCCTTACCCGTCATGGGAGATAAATAAAGTATATTTCAAATTTCAGAATATTTACCTCCGGGGCCAAGAGAGAGAGAGAGAGAGAGAGAGAGAGATAGAGAGAGAGAGAGAGAGAGAGAGAGAGAGAGAGAGAGAGAGAGAGAGAGAGAGAGAGAGAGAATAATAGTTCATGGGTAGTGACTGATTATTATGATGCCTTACCTTAGCCAGGCATCAAGCCGCTAATCATCATGCGCTCTGCCTTTACACATATCAAGGGAAATCACTCAGCACTGGACAAACAAATAGTTGGATCCCTTGACCCCGTCCTTTCAGCACTCTCTGGGCCGTAAGGGTGGCGTCAGGGGATCTAACTGTTTGTTCAGCGCTGTGTAATTTCCCTCTTCTTCTTTTTTAAAAAAAAGATCGATCGCCATAAGGAAGGGTCACAGGATCCATCTGTTTGTCCAGCGGTGAGTTATTTCCTTTGGTATGTTTTCCGCCGGTGCTATAAGGAAGGGGTCAGGGGATCAAACTATTTGTCCAGCGCTGAGTGATTTCCCTTCGTATGCTTTCATCAGGTGCCAGTAGGAAGGAGTCAGGGGATCTAACTCTCTGTTCATTCAGCACTGTCTCATTTATCTTTGTATTTTATTCTTATTTTTATTATTATTTTCTTTTTTCTTTTTTAAACTGGGCGCCATAGAGAAGTCGTCAGGGAATCTAACTGTTTGTCCAGCGCTGAGTGATTTCCCTTGGAATACGTACTGTATCTACCAGAGCTTGCGTCACCACTGCGTGTGTGAGGTTCCACCCTTGATTTATTGCAGTGGATCCCGGCACTGACGTTTTGCGCAATAGATAAGGCACAGATAGTCCAAAAATGAATTACTGTTGAGAGGGTCTGTATGTCCATTAAATCTGTTTTGGGCAGGTGCAAGTAGGTTTAACCGTTTGCCTGCCGGTAGCGGTTTTTTTTATCGTGATGTTTCCTGTACGTATCACCGCGAGAAAAACCGCTACCGATAGCCGAACGATAATTACTCGTAGAAGGAGTCCGCCATTGGACTTAATACCGCGTTGATTGAAAACTTCTCACCTTTAACTTAAACAACTCATTCCGCCCGAGTCCCTACAGCAGGAGATTGACCATGATAATTCAAGGGTAGTGCCAGATTAGCTTGGCGCCTTCAGGCGCCAAGCTAATCTGGCACTACCCTTGAATTATCATGGTCAATCCATCTCCTGCAACTGGTGCATAGTCATTACGCAACACCTCCAAACTTTGAGAACTTGGACCTTGGGGCTAAAAGGGTTAGTTTTATTTGTGCACTATCGCATGTTTGCTGAAGTCCGCTGCAGTTTATTCAGGGGGACAGTCAAACCCACCAAGGAGAAAACCTGTATCTGATGTGAGCACCTCTCTAAGCAGTGAACACCGGCCATTTTTTGGTTCCCGGGTCTTCGCCCTCTTACATGACCCTGCCTAAGAAGTCCAACTGTACATGTCGACGAACCGTCTGAAAAGACCGCCTAATTTTAGTCCCATGGTCTTCTCTTTGTTGCATAAATGACACTGTGAACGGAGACTGCGTGTCTAAGGAAATCATTTCTTTATAGTCGTTGTTTAGTTGCCTTTACACAGGTATGACTGTATGTTGGGAGTAGCTGGCCACATAGGCGGCCCTGCTAAGTGTGAAAATGGTGGCCGCATTGTCTGTAAATATAAGATAAGATTTATAAGATAGTTTATTGGCATATGTTTCCATGTACAAAACAATAATAAAAAAAAAAAACATTGGAATTTGTCTTGATGTCAGTTTAGTTACTAAGACTAAAATCACACACACACACACACACACACACACACACACACACACACACACACACACACACACACACACACACACACACACACACACACACACACAGAGAGAGAGAGAGAGAGAGAGAGAGAGAGAGAGAGAGAGAGAGAGAGAGAGAGAGAGAGAGAGAGAGAGAGAGAGAGAGAGAGAGAGAGAGAGAGAGAATCAATGAATCAATGAATCAATGAAACTTTATTTTACAACGGTTTAGGCATTGACATCGTCATCGACACAGCCATTTTACAAACCTGCCGTTGCTAACAACTACAAGACTAACTACAAATATACATACATATAAGTAAACATAATACTTGCAAAGCGATGACAACACTATTCACATAGACAGACATACTCATAGACTCACAGACACCCCCCACCCCACCCACCCCCCTTCACACATAGACAGAGCTAAGTAGTCCAAATGATAATTGAAAAGGATAACAGACTTAATTGGGAATAAATTAAATTAAATTAAATTAGAGAGAGAGAGAGAGAGAGAGAGAGAGACAGACAGACAGACAGACAGACAGACAGACAGACAGACAGACAGACAGACAGTAATCTCTAAAATATGATTTTCATGCTAAATACTAAGCAAATACCGGTAGTAAACACGGCGAACAGGCACGCCTCACTGATTCAGTTAAACACTGACTGTACACATTCGTTCACTCGCCACTCGCGCTCTCTC
>BTPG01000006.1:50064380-50069380 GCA_036245525.1 Semisulcospira habei
CTGCAGGAGATGGATTGACCATGATAATTCAAGGGTAGTGCCAGATGAGCTTGGCGCCTGATGGTCAATCCATCTCCTGCTGTAGGACGTTGGGGCTGAATGGGTTAAATGGAAAAAAAACTGTTGTTGACACCTCTGTAAAAGTGTAGTTACACCCGATCTTTTTGTAAGCGAAGTGTACTGTATTTTGACACTGCGCTGCTGCTCGTGCCTCTCAAACAAGACACCCTCGAATGCCTTCGGTCACACTAGCAAAAAGTGGTCAGTATTGGCATTAAGCAGGGCCGGATCAGTTACCTCGGGGTGGGTTTTTTGTTTGTTTGGGACTTTCAACCTGATACATAAGAGAGGGAGGGGGATAGGGAGACAAGCCGACAAACTCGACAACACTCAGTCACTACTGACTCGCACGGCTGACTGCTACGAAGACGTGAAAAACTGGATGACAGCAAACGAGCTTAAACTGAACGACGACAAAACGGAAGCCATGCTAGTAGGCACTCGCCAGAAACTTCCCCAGCTCCCTCCCTCGCTCCACCTTCAACTCGACAGCACCCCCATCTCCCTCTCTGACTCGGCCAAGAACCTTGGCGTTATCCTCGATTCCTCTCTTTCCATGACCAGCTTCGTCTCCGCCACGGCCCAGGCATGCTACTTCCACCTCCGCCGCATCAGTCAGATCATAAAATACCTCACTACCGAAGCTGCCACCAAACTTGCTGTCTCTCTCATCTTATCTCGCATCGACTACTGCAACTCTCTCCTTTCCGGCCTCCCTCACTCCACCACTTTCACTCTCCAGCGCGTCCAGAACAATGCTGCCCGCCTCGTCCTCAGAAAGAAAACATCCGACCACATCACTCCCCTGCTCAAACTCCTTTCACTGGCTCCCCATCCCCCAACGCATCCAATACAAGTTTCTGGCTCTCTGCTACAAATCCCTGAACAGCTACGCTCCTATCTATCTCTCCAACTTACTTCACCCCTACACTCCTTCCCGCTCCCTCCGCTTCGCCTCCGACCCTCTCCGCCTCCACATCCCCCGCACCAAACTCAGCACTTTCGGCCCCCGCTCCTTCTCCGTCTACCGTCCATCCACCTGGAACACTCTCCCACTCTCTCTCCGTCAGACACACTCTCTCTCTCTTCCTTCAGTCCGCCCTCAAAACTCACCTCTTTCAACAGTTCTAGCACTATATCACCACACTCCCCACCCCAAGCTGACTGTCGTAATGTATTTGTGGTACGTGAGTCATTGTCTAAAGCGTGCGCATGCGTGCGCGAGTTGTGAGTGCGCGCTTAGAGTTATAATTATTATAAGATAAGCGCATTATAAATACCAAGGGGAATCACAGCGCTGGACAGACAACAGTTAGATCCCCTGCCCCCGCCTATCAGGCACCCAATCGCCAGCCCACAGAGAAATACGCAGGTATAGAATAAGACAATCATTTCCATCCTCAAAAAGGATCTAACTGTTGTCTGTCCAGCGCTGTGATTCCCCTTGGTTTGAGTACTGACAATTCTGCCAGCGCTAGCCTCACCTATCTGGTTTGTGAGTATCATGTATAACTCGAGGCAAAATTTGTATCGTTACATTGTTGTGTAATGTTCTGTGCATCTACTGTGGGAAATCAGGGTATTTACCCGACCACATATAGTAGCGCACCTTCATGTTTGTGTATGTATGTTTCTCCTGCCTACTTCCTAAGTTCCGGAGAAAGACATGGGTTATATAAGAGACCTGATCCATCCTTTTTGAGGATGGAAATGATTGTCTTATTCTATACCTGCGTATTTCTCTGTGGGCTGGCGATTGGGTGCCTGATAGGCGGGGGCAGGGGATCTAACTGTTGTCTGTCCAGCGCTGTGATTCCCCTTGGTTTGAGTACATTATAAATTTTATAAATACCGTAATTAATTAATTAATTAATTAATTAATTAAGTGTGTTAAAACTCGCTACTTGCCAAAATATCAAACAACGGGAGCGTGGGAGGGGGGGGGGGGGGTCCCAAACACCGCAAAAAGGGACTGCTATAACATTTTAAAGAATTTTGGTCGGAGGAGGGGGGGGGGAGGAGAGGGGGGGGAGGAGGGGGGAGGTGGGTCTGGAACCCCCCCCCCCTTCTCCCCGCCTCCAGATCCGCCCCTTGTAAGTCTCTGAATTGAATGAATATTTATTTATTTATTTATTTATTTATTTATTTATTTATTTATTTATTTTTATTTATTTTTTTATTTTTTTTATTTTTATTTTTATTTATTATTATTTTTTTTTTTTTTTGGGGGGGGGATGTCACTTCATCTGTACTGTGTAAATCCCTTGGCTGCCGGTAGCGTTTTTTTGTCGCTATGATTCCTGCAGGGTGTTGTTATTCCTACAGGATGTCAGGGTGTTGTTATTCCTGCAGGATGTCGGGGTGTTGTTATTCATGTAGGATGTCAGAGTGTTGTTATTCCTGCAAGATGTCAGGGTGTTGCTATTCCTGCAGGATGTCAGGGTGTTGTTATTCCTGCAGGATGGCAGGGTGTTGTTATTCCTGCAGGATGTCAGGGTGTTGCTATTTTTGCAGGATGTCAGGGTGTTTGTTATTCCTGCAGGATGTCAGGGTGTTGTTATTCCTGCAGGATGTCAAGGTGTTGTTATTCCTGCAGGATGTCAGGGTGTTGTTATTCCTGCAGGATGTCAGGGTGTTGTTATTCCTATAGGATGTCAGGGCGTTGTTATTCCTGCAGGATGTCAGGGTGTTGTTATTCCTATAGGATGTCAGGGCGTTGTTATTCCTGCAGGATGTCAGGATGTTGTTATTCCTGCAAGATGTCAGGGCGCTGTTATTCCTGCAGGATGTCAAGATGTTATTCCTGAAGGAATCATCGCGACAAAAAGCGCTACCGACAGCCAGAGGGTTATCGATCTGTCAGACAGTAGCGACGGCCGCATTTAGGAATTGTATAATCTCAAACCACATTCCGAGTCTTGTTCTCGGCGACTATTTTTTTCACGCCTTTTACGTGTTAGTGGCCTGACGCTGTAGATTCTGCTTGCTGTAAATCTCTCGGCGTATGCGACAACATGACTGGTGCTGACTTGTACGGCGATGTGGGGATCAGTTATGGACTGTGTGTAGTCGCCCCTTCCAGGCCAAGTCCATCTGCAAGAGACATAGATTCTCATGAGCCCCTGCTGTTGCAGTACTGCACTGGTGCATTGGCAGTACTGCACGGGTGCATTGGCAGTACTGTACTGGTGCTATCGCAGGCGCTCATGATAAGCTGTGTCTCTTGTTGGAAGAGTTTGGCACCATTTGCGTCATCAGATTGAGAGAAGTCACACAGGACCCGAGCTGTTCTGGCACAATTCTTGAACTACATGTGTCATAGACATGGTCGATCCCTATCGTAGAAAGGACAATTACAACATCGTTTATTTACTTTTTAAATTTTTTTTGTGTGTGTGGTCAAAATAAACATACGGACAAGAGATCAATATCATGCACTACTTATCCTTTTCTTTGTAGTGCAGGGAGTTTGCGCTTTATAAATATAATAATAATAATAATAATAATAATAATAATAATAATAATAATAATAATAATAATAATAATAATAATTATTATTATTATTATGTACAAGAAAGATAATGAACTGCGCTGTAATTGCGTTGTATCTGTCCTTTCTAAGCGTGCTTCTTTCTTTCCTTGGATTTTCTTTGCATTCTGCTGGCTTGGCATTCACCATTTTGGTCTGGATCTAAGTCTTCTTGTATTGTATCATGGCCGACTGGACGCTTCAGGACTGAGCTATCCGGCCGAAACCCAGCCTATCATATATATGCCCCCATCATCCACTGACACACACAATACCCGGTCAACATCAGGTCATCAGGCCGAATTTGGCCTTATAAAATCCAGACAATAAAAATGGCAATAGAAATGTCAAGTTTAATACAGTCTGTTTGAACTGTGCTGTGCGTGTCGTTTCTAAGCGTGTTTTCTTGTTTTAGTTGGCTATTTCGAAGGCATTATAGCTTGCCGCGCACGGTCCAACAAAAGGGCGACGTCTGCTTGAGGGCCTTTTGCTCGCTGGGTACCCTAAATGATGAGCTAGGTGCAGTCATTGTCGCACTGTGTGTGCTTATGTCTGTAGTCAAGTTCCAACTTCTCGTCAGCGCACAGTTTACTGTTCGCGTGAAGTCCTCCATAAATATTTTATGCACTGCCATAAGCGTCTTCACACCACAGTGGCGGATAGTCAGTTCATAAATCTAGCAGGATACAGAACGCGCAGGTTTTATTCCATGTAACAGAACAGTTTGATCCTTAACTGCCGAGAAAAAAAAAACAATCAACATGATCCAACTGCAAGAGGCATAGATCCTCATGAGCCCCCGCAACTGCGGGGGCTCATGAGGATCTATGCCTCTTGCTGACACCACATGTTTCATGGATGGTTGCGGCTCTGTGGTGTTGAATTAAGAAAGTTCTCAGAAACACAATTTGCGAGTACTGGCAGTAAAAGAGGGGGGAGGGGGGTGAATCCTGGTTATTCGGCATGTGCAAATTGAACCCTTTGCTTGTCGGGAGCGGATTTAGGCAATGATTTAGTCAATGACAGAGAAACGGCAGAGAAACTGCACGGATCACCGACTGTTCATGGAGCGCTAACCCCTTCGTTGCCCAGAAATATTGAGCACCACCCAACTGCAAGAGGTATAGATCCTCATGAGCCCCCGCAATTGCGGGGTCTCATGAGAATCTATTCCTCTTGCGGAAACCACTTTGTACCTGCGTTTCTTGGACGACTGCCGGGTATCATTGACGGTTTGATTTACATTGACTGAAAAAGACAAAAACCACGATCTGCGTCCAATGTCGGCGAGGGGGGGGGGGGGGGGGTGGTAGATGCATACACACCAAACATTCAACCCTGACACACTATACAAAGGTGTGGATCGACTAGGACAATTCAAGAAGAGGTGGGGGGGGGGGGAGGAGGGAGG
>BTPG01000006.1:50074380-50174380 GCA_036245525.1 Semisulcospira habei
CAGGGAGCGCAACAGTTCACGGACTTGTAAGCGTCGTAGAGATATATCTGTGTTTAGTCTGTGATTTAGTCCGTACGGTCCAGAATCACAGACTAAACACACCAGGTGCATATTTAATACTAAATATGCACAGGCGCTCGACTGCAAGTCCGGAAGTTTGCTTTATCACATCATCTCGTGTGCAGTGAGACGATATGCAGACGAGACTTGGTACATGAAAAATACGGTCTTGCGGTCAAGTGCCTATAGATTCATTAGATTCATGTCATGACAAGCGATTTCAATTTATTTGTTTATTTATTTAGCTATTTTGAGGTTAACTGCAAAAATATTGCCTGTCTGGTACACAAATGTAGAATATTAAATAATATAAGTTATTGGTCGCAAGGGTTTGCTACACGGACCCTTGCAGGCCTGAGAGAGGTCAAAGGAACCATTGTACCCCGAAGGCCGAAGGCCTGAGGGGTACAATGGTTCCTTTGACCTCCTGAAGGCCTATAAGGGTCCGTGCAGCAAGCCCCTGTTACCAATAACGTATTTGTTTTCATTCCTTCACTATTTTCGTAAAAGAAATCAAGAAGAATCGCGCCAAACACGACTGACGTAAAAGGAATATATATATATATATTTATACATATAGACTTATGACGTATTTTAAAATCTTTCGTGACGTTGCCGTCTCCAGTCGTGTGCATGTTGTTTCGAACAACACTAAGTAACTTTGTACTTTAGAACTTTTGTTGATCTTTGATAGAATAAAACTGGATTCCAAGACGCGTCAGAAAGAAGGCTACAAAAAGTCCGCCATTTGTCGCTACAATGGTTTGTGTAGCTCGGTTATGTGGTACAGTTTGCGCTAAAGAGATTAGTCTTGTGAAGTAGGGATGAAAAGAAACTTTATAATATCATGATTACTTTGTCCGTTTACGCATGCAGTCATTTTACGTCACATAAAGGCACAAGTTTGAGACTGACACGAACGAGAATATAATCTGGATGTGAATAATTATGGATCGCTTTGACAGGGGCCTTAGTGCATGTTCGAAATTCACACGTTCGAATAACTCTCCGTCTCCCGCATTGCTGTAATAACCCAATCTGCACCGCGACACACCACAGCAAGGTTTGGCAAGACCATGATAGTTCAAAGGTGGTGGCAGAATCGGCTTGGCGCCTAGAGGCGCCAAGCTATTCTGCCACCACCCTTGAACTATCATGGTCGATCTGTCTCCTAAATTGTAACGCAGTCCTCAGAGGATAACTCCAAAATGTGGGTATTTCGTACCTCGGACACAATGAGTTAACTTTCCGTGCTTGCAAACAACGACACTGTTGACAGTCGTATGCAGTACAGGTGGCTGCATGCACAGGGGATTAACATTAACCTCTTTTGCGTTTCGGAAAGCTCTACATTGAACGATCGCGTGCACCGACCAGTCAACCGCTTTGCTGCCAGTGGCAGTGGTCACGAACTGCGCGTTTAAAAAGACTGCACACCGACGGATAATCGTGTGCACCGACCAGTCAACCTCTTTGCTGCCAGTGGCAGTGGTCACGAACTGCGCGTTGGAAAAGACTCCGGCACACCGACCGATAATCGCCTGAAGGACACAGATGTGAATGGCACAAAATTGTGAATAAGGAACATAGGACTGACAAGAGACATAAACCATCATGAGACCCCGCGAATGCTGGGGCCCATGAAAATTTATGTCTCTCGCAGCAGAGCAGCGTTTTTCTTGCGGGGAAGGCATGTCGCCTCTACTTCAAAGTTAAATTCTTGACAGGTATTGAAGGAATTCTCCACTGACCCATTGTGTGCGTGCTCAATACGCGTGTCGGTCTGGGATTTTAGACCTTGCGGTTTTGGGCCGCCGGTCTGTAAGTTTGGATCTTGCGGATTCAGACTGTAAGGTTCAAAATGGCAAAAAAAACTAGCGCACATTTAATTAGATATAAATTTCCTTTTGATCCCGTGAGGTGAAGGTCGTGGATGTTATACGTGTAAGTACTCCGAAAATAATTAAATTAGATGAATGCGCGAGTCTGAGAAATTATCTAACTGTTGTCCAGCGCTGAGTAATTCCCCTTGGTTTGTTGTACAATTCTGCCAGCGCTAGCCTCACCTATCTGGTTTGTGAGTATCTCAGTATAACTCGAGGCAAATTTGTATCGTTACATTGTTGTGTAATGTTCTGTGCATCTACTGTGGGAATACAGGGTATTTACCCGACCACATATAGTAATGCACCTTCGTGTTTGTGTATGTATGTTTCCCCTGCCTACTTCCTAAGTTCCGGAGAAAGACATGGGTTATATAAGAGACCTGATGCATCTTATTTGAAGATGCAAATGATCGTCTTATTCTATACCTGCGTATTTCTCTGTGGGCTGGCGATTGGGTGCCTCAGATAGGCGGGGGCAGGGGATCTAACTGTTGTCCAGCGCTGAGTAATTCCCCTTGGTTTGTTGTATGAGAATACGTGTATTATTATTAGTAGTTTGTGGTGCGAGAAAAATGACGGCTTTGCTACTTTTCAAAGCCGAATGGATTTTTTTCCCGTCGTGGGCCCCGCGGCCCCTCGGCTTACTGGGTGTTTGCATTAGTATTACACTGACTAACTGTGCAAGCCTTAAAATTTGTTTTGCATATTGCATATAAATACTTCATTATACTGTGAGGTAGAACATCTCTGATCGGGCTTTCTGGACCAAAGCTTAACAATTTTGACAGCTGAGGTCCGGCTGAATAATTTTGTACACGCACCTGCACTTAAGAAATTCAGTCAACCTGTCAAGATAACCACTGCTGTTCCAGCGACAATTAACCCCTTCACTGCCAGGGCACGGCGAACACCCCTCTCCCCCCCCCCACTCCCCACCCACCCACCTCATCAAAAGAGGCATAGAGGCTCATACACTTTGGACCAAGACAAGTGCCGAACAATCCTCTTCACTGTTTGAAATCTTTCTTTATTCAACGCCAAAGATCTGCAACCGTCTAAGAAAGATGAATGCAAAATGGTGTCAGCAAGAGACATAGACCCTCATGAGCCCTATGTCTCTATGTCTCTTGCAAACGGATCGGTTTCATAGTTTGTCGCAATGAATCGGTCGATAAAGGGCGACCACTCCTTCTTCGAAAGAGTGATCGCCCTGTTTTATCAGACTCAAGCTCAGCTATAACACACACTACCATTGAGCTAATACGATTGATGTCTCTTGTGTTCCTAGTGCGCGAGGTGAAAGAGACAGAGCGTTTGACATCCAGCCCATACACTGTGGGCAGCACTAGGGCAGGACTTGCCATTACTGGCTTTGTGTCTTTCCGCTGTGGCAACGGTCAATAATTTCGGAAAAAAGGCATGGGGAAAAAACAAGAAAAAAAAACCCCAACCCAACCCGATACAAAATGAGATGATCGTATAGATATCACTTGCACACGCTCTCTCTCTCTCTCTCTCTCTCTCTCTCTCTCTCTCTCTCTCTCTCTCTCTCTCTCTCTCTCTCTCTCTCTCTCTCTCTCTCTAAGAGAGGCGTTTCGCCTAAAACTTTATCCTGTCAATAAAACGTTTCATCATCATCATCATCATCATCATCTCTCTCTCTCTCTCTCTCTCTCTCTCTCTCTCTCTCTCTCTCTCTCTCTCTCTTCACCCAGCTAAAACAAAGAGTATCTTACTCGCCACGCGACAAAATCATCAACGCCGACTACAGCCATTACAATTACAATTAAACGCTGAACCTGTTGAACAAGTCACTGAGCGTAAATTCTTAGGAATACATGTTGATGAACAACTGCGCTAAGAGACCCATATAAATGCTGTTTGTAAGACTATTGCTAAAAACACTTTCTTATTGTCCCAGCTTAGACATGTAACGGATACAAATACCTGTAAATTGTTTTTTTCATGCTCATATAAAACCCTACGTTGATTATGTATCCACAGTGTGGGACGGCTGCAGTGATGTCCACATGAAGAGGTTAAACTCCATATACAAAAGAGCTGTAAAAATGATAGATAGACGCCCCATCCCTACCACAGACAAAGTTAGACATTTAAACATTATCGGTCTGCGTCAGCAACTTACTTTAAACAAATGCGTCTTTATGCATAAGATACTGAATAATATGACACCCCAGTATCTAATCACTAAATTGATATATCACCAAGAACGTGAACGGACCTCAAGAAACAATACCTTAGAGCTGTTCTTAATTGGACGAACTATTGATCGGCAAACCTAGATCGGAGAAGATCGGCGATCTTTTGGTTTGTTTCTTAATTGAGGTTGAACGAACCTAGGCGAACTTCAGCAAACCAGGTTTGCCATGGTTCTCTTTCTTAACTGAAGTGCTTGATTCGGCGTACTTACTGTCTGCGAAGGTGTTTAAAATGGCTGCCGTTATGCCGCTTCGCGATTTGAACGATGTTTGTTTTTGTACTCCTTGCAGTAGCGACCCCACAAACAGCGTTGCGCCTCCCACAAATCAATAAAAATATGTCTTGTTCTTCGCACGAGTGAAATATCACCGTCCGCCATATTTGTTTGCATCGGTGACTGTCTTCTTATCTCCAACGCAGAAGAGGGTAAAAGTTTTGACCAATCAGAGAAAAGGTTCGCCGTTGTTTGCTCAACACGTTGAGCGAACCTTTTCCGACAACGAACTATGGTTTGCCGAGGTTCGTGAACTACTTCGAACTAGGTTCGCCGTATCTTTAGATCGTCCAATTAAGAACCAACCTGGTTCGTCCGAGATCGTGAACTGTAGTTCGTCAGAGTTCGCGAACTAAAGTTCGTTTAATTAAGAACATGCTTTACCCTTACCATTGCCAAGAACGACCTTTTTAAAACTAGTATGTCATTCTCTGGTGGTCCGTTTGCTTGGAATTCAATCCCTGCACATTTGAAAATTATTACCTCACCAGGAAGTTTTAAAACAAAACTTTCTGATTACCTGATGAGTCAAACTTAGTACTTCTCAGGTACTGTAATAATTATCTCCTCACCTCATGTATTTCATAAGATGGTTTTTGTGTGTGTGTGTGTGTGTGTGTGTGTGTGTGTGTGTGTGTGTGTGTGTGTGTGTGTGTGTGTGTGCTCGTGTTTGTTTGTGTGTGTGGGTGTATGTGTGAGCGGCGCGCGCGCGTGCTTGCGTGTGTGCATGTGTGTGTGATGAGTGTTATTATTTTTTGTATATAATGATGCTATTGGGTTTTGTATGTAAATATATTTTTATAGTTTCCCCTTTTTTATGCTATAGATGTTAGCAACGGCAAGTTTGTACAATGACGATTTGTTTTCTGTCAAAACTTTTTACCGTTGAAAAATAAAGTTTCATCATCATCATCATTATCATCATCTCTCTCTCTCTCTCTCTCTCTCTCTCTCTCTCTCTCTCTCTCTCTCTCTCTCTCTCTCTCTCTCTCTCTCTCCCTCTCTCTTACTGTCAGGGTTCTCTCTCTGTCTCTTTCTCTGTCTGTCTGTCTCTGTTTGTGTCTCTCCCTCTTTCTTTCTCGGGGTCTCTTTCTTTCTCTCGAATGTCTTGTGTTGGTTTCTCTATTCAGAGGCTGAGCATATGCATGCAAAGTGACTTTAAACAATTCGTTGAAATGCGAGTATCATACAAAGTTAAGTGCTCTGTTGTTGGGTATCGGGTGTTTTTTTTTTTTTTATTTTTTTTTTTAATTATTATTTTTTTTTTACCACGACATGCAGAGGATATTTTTACCTCTAGAACTAAATGCATTGATTTTTCGTGTAAACAGCAAAGGAAGTTTATTTCCATTTACAGAGCAGATTGATAAACCTTAAGAGCATTAATGATCGAAATAAAGTGCAGTCCTTTAATAATGTAAGCAATTGAAACGCAGTCAACAAAATTACAATGGGCCGCTCAGGCTGCGTACCTGGCTCAGCAGGTTCAGTAGAACAGGATATTAACTCTGTCGGTACAGTACAGGAACCCTACGCTAGGGTGCTTATCGAAATACGATACACTATTGCCATCCTGTTTCATTTAACTCATTGTACCCCAAGACCGAAATCCCCAAATGTTGCCGTTGTCCTCAGAAGACTGCATTGCAGTGCAGGACACAGATCGACCATGATAGTTCAAGGGTGATGCCAGAATAGCTTGGCGCCCATAGGCGCCAAGCTATTCTGGCATCACCCTTGAACTATCATGGTCGATCCTTGCCTTCCTGTGGTGTGTCTGGGGAAAATGAGTTAATCCAGACGAAAACAATGACTGGTTCTGTCAAGATTGTAAAATGCAAGAAAATCGACAACTAAAACATCAGTTGACACACTCAAGGACAAAGTGGTTAACCCCATGGCTGCCACTGACGATACCGTTCGTCGGAAAAGACGCGTAGCGTCAGCAGCAGTCAAGGGGTTACATTGTGTGTTTTTTTGTGTTTTTTTTTTTGTTATTTATTTATTTACTGTTGTGCTTGTGTGGGTTATTTCCGTCTGCTAAAGGAAACTTCGTGCTTGAATTTCTTGCGCCGAAATGGCGATAACAACGGCTTTTGGTTACAGCAAATTTGCAGATTGCGGTATTGATTCATTGATTGTCACACCAGATATTGCAACCAGTCAGATTAGACACGCCAGGGAACGGGATAGAGATACACCGCGTGCACACTGGCAAAAACAGATACTTTTGTTGATGGGGTGGAGTTCGGCAGTTTCATACATTTCTTCTTTTATCAAAACATTTTGTTTTTTATGAGACTATTTTCGGTTAACGTTAATTATGCAATAAAATACAATTATAAAATTTACGTAAATGAAGACAAAACAGGTGAGAGCAAATTCAAGATTCAAGATAACTTATTGTTGCTATATAGCAAAATTTGTCTTTCCACCTCAGGTGCTGCTCACATTCACTCACTCGCTCATTCCACAAATTACAATAACAGAGCTATACAATGGACAATGACTCGGGACGGTGAAGCCAGCGCCAGTGGCCTCATCCCGACCCGAACCTCCCTGACAAAAATGGCCAGCGCTAGTGGCCTCATCGCGACCCGAACCTCCCTGACAAAAACAGAATGCTAAGACAGCCCTATGTCTCCTGAACACACTATTATGTTCTTTTGGTAAGTTCCTGCTTGACTAAAGCTAGTCCACATGAACTTAAAATACAAGTTAACAACAAAAACATGACAGCTTTTCAGTGGGTTTGCACCAAATTTCGGCCTTCTTGCCTTCTACTAATTATAATTGATTATGAATCGAACGCTTTAACTTTTAGTACCCCATATCCTCCCTCCCCCCCCCCCCTTCTCGACCCCCTCCCTATAATAATAATAATAATAATAATAATAATAATAATAATAATATGGTGCATTTCTAATATTTATAATATAACTCAATGCGCAGGACATAGCCGCGAACTGAACCCAAAAAGCACTCTTAGTGAATCACGCGCATTCCCTCACACACTGTACGTAAACGCAGAACATTCACGTGGTGCTAAGGGCAAGCTCAAGCGAGCTACTGAAATTTTTGGAAAATTTTAAATCGTTTGTTATATTTTTTTGAAACTGATTTGATTAAGTGGACTGAAATTAATACCAAATTCGTGGGGGAGGAAAGAGCCGGAGTACCCGAAATGTTACGTGGTGGAATTGTAGTCGAAGTATGATAAGCACACCAGACACACACGTAGAGTTCTTTAAAATAAACCTCGTTCAGCTGCAATCCGTCACACGTGGCTTAAGGATGTAGACAATACTGGAGTAACAGTTCCAACAATATTTAATTCAGCGATGCGATATCCACACAGTAATGCACGTTCAAATGCACAAACTACTGATACAAAGTCTCTCCTGCAATGTCCACACTGCGACACAAAGTTTCTCATACACAGCGTCTCTCGCAATAAACTACTTGTCTTTACAACTGACAAAGCAAGACAATGTACGAACGCGCTTTCCCAGCGCCCTCCTTATATATACTACGAAAATCCAGAATCTTCTACGGAAATCATACAACGCAACCAATCAGAACGAAACACGCAGCCGAAGCTCATTAAAATAAACTTTCCAGAAAACTATAACAGGCTACAAAAACTCGGCTGCTAACTTCAGCTGTAAATTCTAGCGTATAATTAAGTCACATAAACGTATGGTATCCCTATCACTTGGTAGCTCTAGAAAGTAGGAGAACATTCCCAAAACAAAATAAAGGCTGCTCAATCCACGCGCACATGAAAACAAAAAGTAGCGAAAAATGTAGCGAAGTGTAGCCAATTAACCGACGTGACACGTACGAGGCCACCAGACAGTGCGACCTTTCTAGAACGTTCCGGACTAAACACAACAAAACAAAATCGGCTCTACTCACAAACAAAAAGAAAAATCTTACTAAAAAAAACACGTGAAACATAACCGTGATAGCTCAAATAAACAACGGATCGTTACCTACGATCAACACACGCACGATCTCACAGGATAACACAACCACAATCGTAACATTACCCCCCTCTTAAGAATGAAATTTCACAAAAATTTCTTCTCAAATTTAAAAAATACGGTTGTGGCTGTGTAAACCTGCACAAAACCCTAAACAAATATAACTTCACATCAAAATCATTTTAAACGTCTCACAGTTCCTGTAAAGAGTCCTGAGCATCGAAATGTTTCATACAAATGTTCTGGACACAGAAATGTTCATTTAAACTGCTCTGCTCAGGTAATCTGCTCCAAAATTCTGCGAATCTTCGATTAAACTAAAAATAAAGTCAAAGTTCGTTTCAGGAACATCACCAAATCATAAGTTACAATTCACAGTTCAAAAGTCACTGGTCTAGGGTTGAACACTGTCGGCTTAGGAAAAGTGTCACAGTTCTTCTTGTTGAATTTGGGTCAGATACTGACCGAACTTGATATCTTTTACGTCCTCCCGGGTTTCGGCACCAAACAGATTCTCGTAGTTTAGTCTTTCGTCATCAGCAAGACGCGCTGATGCGGCCATTTGTGTTTTGTCTTGACGACCTCTCGCAATATACTTCTTCAGCAAATTAGCATGGTAAGTTTTCACCTTGTTGTTGACATTGACTCTGTAGTCGTTGATGCCAACCACCGTGTCGACAACGTATGGTCCCTTCCACTGCATTAGAAGTTTGTTGTTGTCGGTAGGAAGAAGAACCAACACTTGGTCACCTGGCTGGAATCGTCGAGGTTTTGCCTTACGATCATAGTAATGCTTCCCTTTGTTCTGCGCCTTCCCTAGTTCTTCTCGAGCCATCCTGAGGGTATCTTCCAACTTCTCTCTCAGGTCGAAGACGTACTGGTAGCTGTTTTTCACCTCAGGTGCGTCGATATCCTTGGTCCACAGCTCCTTCAGGATGTGCATGGGCCCCCTTACCGTCCTACCGTACAGTAATTCAAAAGGGGAAAACCCTGTCGAATCCTGAGGAACTTCACGGTATGCGAAGAGCAAGGCATTGATGTATCTATGCCACAACCTTGGCTGCTCAGCGCACAGTTTCTTCAACATAGCCTTTAAAGTTCCATTAAACTTTTCAACCAGCCCATTACACATGGGGTGATAAGGGGTGGTAGTAAGATGTCGGATGCTCAATAGCCGGTTGACTTCCTCCATGCAGTCTGAGACGAACTGAGTTCCTAGGTCACTCAGGATCTCTTCAGGAATTCCGAGCCTAAACGGCTGAAAATGTCGACGAGCGCCTCTGCTACTGTTGGAGTGTCGATCTTTTTCAATGGTATGGCTTCAGGATAACGTGTAGCGTAGTCCACCAGGGTCAAATTGTATCGATGACCATCTTCACTCGGAGGAGATATTGGCCCCACAAGGTCAACAGCTACCCGCTTGAAAGGCATATCGATCAATGGCATTTTCTCTAGAGGAACCTTGGGCACCTTTCCCTTGGAGATTGTCTTCTGGCATATGTCGCACGATCTGCAGAATCGGGTGACGTCACCTCCCATATCAGGCCAGTAGAAGACGGCTCGGATCCTATCGAGCGTCTTGTTGATTCCCAAATGTCCTCCCAATATGGAATCATGTGCCAATTTCATCACCTGCATTCTCAAAGGTTCAGGAACTACTACTTGACGCACAGGTTTATCTCCATTGCTGTCGAATATCCGGTACAGGATATCTTTTCTGGTCTCGAAGGTTATCTCTTTTCCCTTACGCGTTACAGGCTCGGTTTGACCTCGGAACTTGTCAAGCGTGGTGTCGGCTCTCTGTAGCTCCACCAGCCTTTCTTTATTCACCACTGCTGCTTCCGTGTTGTCCGCCACTTTTAGAGGGATGGTCTGGTGACTCTTCTTTGCTTGACTTCTCGTGGTAACAGAACATATTTCAGGTCTCCACTCTGGATCTGGATCGTCTGCGTTTCTGGCACCATCAATGTTTCCGATGATGAGGTCGTAGACTGGCGTCTTCACGCACAACGCCTTCACCTCTCCTGTCAAGTATGGGGTGTCGACACTGACTTTGGCAAGGGGGATAATCCTTACAGTTCCGTCAGCCAAAATGAGGGTGGTCCACTCCTGTAGCTTCTGGTCTTCAGCTACTAGGTCCTCTCTCACGATGATGCAGCTACAACCAGTGTCTCTCAACACTCTCACTGGTGTGTCGCCGACGAATCCTGACACCACCGGCATGTTCGGCACTTCATTCTCAGGCAGCGCGATGTTTGAGACTGGTAAAAATGTAGCCCCATCTCCTACTGGGATGCGTCCATTCTTTCTGAAAGATTCGATCAGCTCTGGTGTAACTCGCTTTTCTCTGGATTCAAAGTCATTAGATGACGTCACATCATTGGCTAATACAGCGGCAGCTCTGTGTTGAGACGTGGTACTGCTTCTGCCTGCTATCCCACGATCTTGGTTGGATCTTCTGATGTTGTCGCCTCGGGGAACATCTTTAGAAGGACACCGTATCGCTTTGTGACCTTTCTTTCCACAGAGAAAACATGTCAGGTTCTCCACCGGCTTGTATCTCGGGGTGTCTCTGACATTGTGGATTTCCTCTGCTGGTGCAGACACACGCTGTGGCTTACTGGACCCGAACTTCATGTTGTGAGCGTCAAGGTATCTTTGAGCGAAGTCGGCCAGGGCCTTTAGTGGCTGGTCTTTTTGCTCTCTGAGGTGGGCGGCCAGGTCCTTAGAACATGCGCTGAAAACTTGTTCTTTGATGATGAGGTCGCACAGGTCTTGGTACTCTCTGTTTAGGCCAGCCAGCTCTATCCATTTCTCCAGGTAGCTTCTGATTCTCTCAATGAATAGGCCGGGTGTTTCTCCTTCTTCAGGCTTGCAGTTCTGAAATCGTCGCCTGTAACCCTCTTCAGTAAAGTCATACTGACTCAGCAGGGCGGCTTTCAACTGTGTATAATCTTCGGCTTCCTCTCTTGGTAAGCGGGTGTAAAATTAAAGCGCTTTGCCAGTTAGAAGTGCGCTCAGTTTAATAGCCCAAGTCTCTTGTTTCCAATTGTTGCTATTTGTGAAGCGCTCGAATCGCTCCAGATAAGCGTCCATCTTATCTGAATTTTCAATGAAAGGTGGAAGTTTTGGTGCACGGGCTGTTTGTTCTCTGCTCGCTAATGCTGTTGCTTCATTAGTTCTCTGGCTCTGTGCCTCTATCTCCATCTGCTTCAGATGAATTTCGTGTTGTCGCTGCCTCTCCGCCTCTTCTGCTTGAATTTCGAGTTTCCTAATTTCACGCTCATTGGCTCTTTCTTCTCTTTCCAGTCTTTCCTTTTCTTCTTTCTCTCGTTTCTTTTCTTCTTTCTCCTCTCTCTCCAGTCTCTCCTTTTCTTCTCTCTCTCTCGTCTCTTTTCTTCTTTCTCCTCTCTCTCCTTTACAAACTCGAGGAGTTGAGCTCCTTCGAGTCCACATTCCTTTCCAATTTTCAGGAATGTCTCCATTTCTGATGTCGCCATCTCTGCTTATCACTGCTGGCTGTTTTCTCCTGCTACCCTTTCCACTGAACCAACTGAAGAGGTCTCGTCGGGGTCGCCAAAATGTTACGTGGTGGAATTGTAGTCGAAGTATGATAAACACACCAGACACACACACGTAGAGTTCTTTAAAATAAACCTCGTTCAGCTGCAATCCGTCACACGTGGCTTAAGGATGTAGACAATACTGGAGTAACAGTTCCAACAATATTTAATTCAGCGATGCGATATCCACACAGTAATGCACTTTCAAATGCACAAACTACTGATACAAAGTCTCTCCTGCAATGTCCACACTGCGACACAAAGTTTCTCATACACAGCGTCTCTCGCAATAAACTACGTGTCTCTACAACTGACAAAGCAAGACAATGTACTCACGGGCTTTCCCAGCGCCCTCCTTATATATACTACGAAAATCCAGAATCTTCTACGGAAATCATACAACGCAACCAATCAGAACGAAACACGCAGCCGAAGCTCATTAAAATAAACTTTCCAGAAAACTATAACAGGCTACAAAAACTCGGCTGCTAACTTCAGCTCTAAATTCTAGCGTATAATTAAGTCACATAAAAGTATGGTATCCCTATCACTTGGTAGCTCTAGAAAGTAGGAGAACATTCCCAAAACAAAATAAAGGCTGCTCAATCCACGCGCACATGAAAACAAAAAGTAGCGAAAAATGTAGCGAAATGTAGCCAATTAACCGACGTGACACACACGTACGAGGCCACCAGACAGTGCGACCTTTCTAGAACGTTCCGGACTAAACACAAAAAAACAAAATCGGCTCTACTCACGAACAAAAAGAAAAATCTTACTAAAAAAACCCACGTGAAACATAACCGTGATAGCTCAAATAAACAACGGATCGTTACCTACGATCAACACACGCACGATCTCACAGGATAACACAACCACAATCGTAACACGGAGAAAGAACCCCCGACGGTCCGCCCGAATTAACGGTGACACTTACTAGAGGAGAAAAGTCCGACGCCGGAACCGGGTATCAAACCTCGCACCTATTGCATTGGTGGCAGACGCTTTTACCGCTGCGCCACGGACTGCCCCTATCCCCCCACCCCCACCCCCACCCTCCCCCCGTCACCCCGTCCCCCTCAGTACTGTTTAAAAGAGATCCAACGTTGACTTGGCACTAAATGTGCAGAGCCGGCTTTGGTCGGAAAACACCTTTTTTTTTTACAATTTAGAGGTCGACACTCTGAGACACAGAGAACATGCATTTTCGAACGTGACCCGTGGTTTTTTTTTTTTAAATATTAAAGGACAAGGCACTTCTCACTAGATCGTGCGTCTGGTTGTTGAATAAAACATGGATGACGCGCAAGTTGAATAGGATGTTCACTTCGAGTGCTGGTGTTGTTTGTTTGTTCGTTCGTTTCCAGGCAGCGCGCACGCGCCTCCGGAGTTTGCACGTAACCCTTTCACTGCGAACAAAACACGTTCCAACTGCAAGAGACATAGATCCTCATGAGCCCCCGCATTTGCCTCTTGCTTGACACCACTTTGTATTCATGCTCCTTAAACGTCGGGACTGTTTGGCGTTGAATTAAGACTGAAAGATTTCAGAATCAGCCTGGGCCCACTGGTCTCTGGTGTTTACAATTAATCAGCCTGCGTCGCTCTGTGATTTTAAACCTAAGGGCTCTTGTCTCGTGTGTGCAGGTGTGGAATTTTGGTCCTCACGGCTGTAGGCCGTGAAGTCCATAATCACAGACCAGCATAGCGTACATTAAAAACAGGGTGTGTGTTGGGTACGGGTGCAAATGCTTTCTCACTTTGTGATCACGCGTAGCGAGTTCTGTTGGGAACTTTCTGCCGCAAATTTGGGACTGAAACAGCTACTTCAAAATGCGTAGGGCCTACTGTTTGGACACATTCTGCCCCGAGATCGAAATAAAACATTTTTGAAGTTGTCCTCTGAAGGACTCTATTACAATTCTCAGAGACAGGTCGAGGAATTTAGTTCAAGGGTTGTGCCAGAATAGCTTGGCGCCTATGGGCGCCAAACTATTCTGGCACCACCCTTGAACTATCATGCTCGATCAGTATCTTGCTGTGGTGTGTCGTGGCTGAAATGAGTTAAGTGTGGACGATTGATTTTGTGCGTGTCAAACGTATCGCTACAACAACAACAACACAAACAGTTAACAGCAACAGCACTCAACAATAATAACACTTGCAACAACACTCTACCACAACAACATCAACAACAACAAGAACAGGAACAATAACAACAAAATGTTGTCCATTTGAAACAATATAGTGGGCTGTGTCTGTCACCACACTGGTTACCTGATCAGCTGCAGCGAATCGAGTGAGGTAACCAGTGTGGTCTGTGACTATTGATGAAAATCAAGGACCACACACATCGTCTTTGTCTCATCTCAGCGTTTGACCCCCTCAATGCCGAGAAATACTGAACACGATCCACATGCCAGAGACATAGATCCTCATGAGGCCCCGCAGTCGCGGGGGCTCATGAGGACCTATGTCTCTTGCTGAGACGAATTTGTATCTATGTTCCTGGGATGGTTGTGGCGTTTGGTAGATTTCAGAAACATAGGACACGTGCAGTGGCAGGTAAGGAGTTAATGGCTGCCCATGTGGCGGCGCAGTTGACACTTCGTGGAGAATTTATCGCTGTGTTCCGTGCTATTTAGAAGCACACCCCAGCCCAACGTGAAGTCTTTGCCCCCATCCTCGAGTTAACTGCCCATGTGGCGGTGCAGTCGACAAAAAAAAGTACAGTATTTATGGATGCAATTCATGCTCTTCACAGACAATCGTTTCATTGTGTGCTGGTCTGTGATTTAAGACCTTATGGCTGGAAGCCGTAAGGTCGAAAATCACATGCTAGCCCACGTGTCGTCTTTGCCCCATCCTGAGTTATCTACCCATGTGGCGGTGCAGTGGGGACAAAAAGTGCAGTATTTATGGCCGCACTCCATGCTCTCGAAAGGCAACAGTAGTCGTGAGTCACTCGAAATCAGACACAGTCACAGTCGTTTTTCCCCGAGGTAGTCCTCAACTTGAAGGTGATATAAAGTTTGCCTTCGGGTTGGTGTTTAGCAAGCTTTGTGTATTAGACACTCAGCCTACTTCGTGCCCAAGGGTAGTCCCCGTTCGTTCTCTCTCTCTCTCTCTCTCTCTCTGGCCTCAACTACACGCTTTTACTTTTGCTTGCTCCTGCACGTGCTTGCATACACGCTTGTCTCTCGTGTTCAGTTTCTCTCCGAGTCTCTCTCGGCTTATGTTTTTTCGTTGACGTCATTTTTAATTTTTCCGCACTTTTGTTCTTCCTTTTCTTTTATTTTACGTCACCTCCTTCAGTTTTACAATCCTTCTGCCAATGAAGATAAGTAGCGGCTAATCTCTCTGTTTGTTTGTTTGTCTATTTTGACAAAGGGTATTTACCCGAAATATTAATAAATTGTGTTGTACCCGTCTTTTCTAAGCGTGTTTCTTTCTCCGTTGGGTACTTCTCTGGATTACAGTCACACAGGCTACTGAATGAACAGAGACTTAAATGAGTGAAGCCACCACCCCCCCCCCCCCCACCCCCACCCTTACTTTCCAGAGCTATACACACTCATACATGCAAAAATCTGCATATAACGGTTACCTAAGGAACATGGCAGACAGGTGACCGTTTTTGCAAGATCTTTATACAGTAAAAAAGAAGAAGAAAAAAAAATGAAGGGTATTAATGCCTCGTTGGTGACTGCTGGTTAGTTCGGGGTTTAACGTCCACGGCACCGAAGTGATAATGGACGGCCCTGACGGGCGGGTTACGGGAGACAGGGAAATCTATTGCCTATGGATTACGACCTGAACACCGATCAATTCAGGCGCACTGCAACTGTGCCACTTTGATTTGCCAGGACCTTTCAACGGACATTGCTATGGAACAAGCCCGGTCTTTTTCCCCTGGATTGTGAGTCCATCTAGGGGGGGCCGGGACGGGGATTCGAACCCACGCCTACCCGGCGATTCCCTTCGCACTCTTGCTCCGACGCTTAACCGCCTGAGCTATTTCGGACTCTTGGTGACTGCTATAGACAGATGACCACTATGACGAGCTGGAGCAGGTGTATAGCGCCCGGTCATATCTAGTACAAGGGCTGGTTTGTAGAAAGCAAGTAAGCCGGCCAGCCATACGTTCTCACTTTAACTTATTCGCGGCCAGCCGCATCCGGATGCGCGGCTTAGGCCGCGCATCCGGATGCGGCTGGCCGCGAATGAGTTAAAGCACCATGACGCATAAACTGGAAGACTCATTTCAGCACCAGTTGTGTTTGTTAGGCCTTGTCGACACGCTTAGAATCCTGGGGATTCAGCGCGAAATAAATGCTCTTTATTATTATTGTTATTATTATTATTATTATTATTATTATTATTATTATTATTATTATTATTATTATTATTATTATTATTATTGCTTAATGGACTTTAACAGCAGTTTAGACACACAGCAAAAAGCACACGCGTAATCGCACTTATTTATTCTGCCTGGCCTTTAGCGTGCCAATCTATTTTAAGCTGCTTCTCGTACTGAAAGCATTGTATTTCTAGAACGGAGTGGATTCGTTGTCAGGTTACTTGATATGAAGACGACGTGTGCTGATCTGGATTGTCCTGTGTCTAAATAAACCATAACTAGACCTGTGTGTAGCGTTTCGTAACCATCTTTTACAGAAGCGTATCTTTGAACAGTTTCGGCGGTAGTGGGCCTTCAAAAGAAAGATATAAGGAGAGGTTGAAAACCCTCTAAGTATGTGAAAATAAAACACGACGTTTCGGATCGGAGATCCTTCTTTCACGGTGATACCACCTCTCTTTTTAGTTTTCTTTTCACACGTAACCTTTGTCGCAAAATTTTTACTTTGTTCACACTTTATGTTAAAAGATTTTATTCGGTACACCCATATAACGTGGAGGTGCCTGTTGGCTACTCGAATCGGTTTGACAGTTCATGTTTGACAGTTCATGTTTGACAGTTCATGTTTGACAGTTCAATTTTGACAGTTCATGTTTGACAGTTCATGTTTGACAGTTCATGTTTGACAGTTCATGTTTGACAGTTCAATTTTGACAGTTCATGTTTGACAGTTCAATTTTGACAGTTCATGTTTGACAGTTCATGTTTGACAGTTCAATTTTGACAGTTTATGTTTGACAGTTCATGTTTGACAGTTCATGTTTGACAGTTCATGTTTGACAGTTCAATTTTGACAGTTCATGTTTGACAGTTCATGTTTGACAGTTCAATTTTGACAGTTTATGTTTGACAGTTCATGTTTGAGAGTTCATGTTTGACAGTTCATGTTTGACAGTTCAATTTTGACAGTTCATGTTTGACAGTTCATGTTTGACAGTTCATGTTTGACAGTTCAATTTTGACAGTTTATGTTTGACAGTTCATGTTTGACAGTTCATGTTTGACAGTTCATGTTTGACAGTTCATGTTTGACAGTTCAATTTTGACAGTTTATGTTTGACAGTTCATGTTTGAGATATGTGTGATGAATGAAAAAAATAATACGTGTGTACGGAAGGCTCGTAGGGATAGTTCTACGCTCCGTTAAAATTAAATCTGACTTTCTAAGTGCCTGTGTAACGTGCTCCTTTAAAGGGATTACCTGAGGACGGCGTAAGAGCCATACCTGTGTTTTAAACCTGAATATCAACACCTTAGGGGATTTACAATTCATCCCTTGTCGTTTGCCGATCAGGGAGAGATTCGGCATGTCAGGGAGATCACGGATATTTTCGGCATGTCAGAGAGGGGGGAAAAATTAAAACATTCACTACCGAGAAAAGAAAAGAAAAATGAACACCACCAAACTGCAAGAGACATAGATCCTCATGAGCCCCCGCAATTGCGGGGGCTCATGAGGATCTATGCTTCTTGCTGACACCACATTATACCCATGCTGCTTGGGCGGGGGGCTCTTGGGCGGGAGGCTCTTGGGCGGGAGGCTCTTGAGCGGGAGTCTTGGGCGGGAGGCTCTTGGGCGTATAATTTACAAAGATTTCCAAAACACAGTCTGCGCGTCTACTGCCAATGAAGTGTGAAACCAGGTGAGATCGGTTGACGTTCTGTTTCTCTTCCATCGCGAAGTGTTACAGATGAGTTTTGAGTGACCATGATTGTAAGGCGTAAGACGCCAGGCTAATCAGGCACTACTGCTTGAGCACAGAAATAATCGAACACTTCCTTTATTGAGCCATTATGGTTCATTCACTTGAAAGTCGTTCTCTGAAGAGATGTACCCCTTCACTTCCAGTGCAAGCATACGGCGGTTCTTTAACTCTATGTCAGTTACGCACCGAAGAGTCCTAGTCGTCCAAGGAACATAGATACAAAGTGGTGTCAGCAGAGGCGTGGATCCTCATGAGCCCACCTGCCATTGGAAACAGATTGTGCTTTGTTTCCCCAACGCCCGAAGAACCATAGTCGTATAAGGAAAGTGGGTACAGATTGCTGTCAGCAAGATGCACAGATCCTCATGAGCCCCCGCACCTGCGGGGGCTCATGAGGATCTGTGCATCTTGCTTTTGGATAGGTCTGTCTGTGGTGGTCCGACAATGAAAGGGTTAACGCGCCAACCTGACAGAGCGTTGAACCCGCCGGTAATCGACAGAACTCAACGGATCACGAAGCTTATCAGGCACTACCATGAAGCCTTCATGGTCGAACCAACTCTCTCGATTTGAACTCCACCCAATACATTCCCAGCTCACGTTTGGAATACGCGAGCCATTCCCCTCAAGCTGTCTGATCCTGGAAGTGAAAAACCTTAACTCGACAAGATATCTGTGACGTGGATAGATGTAATACAGCGTTCACCCGCCTTAAACAAACTAAAACCGAGGACTATACATAATCGCTCAATCAGGACCCTTTTGGTTTCAAGAGGTATAGATTCTTATGAGCTCCTGCTGTCGCAAGGGCTCATGAGAATCTATACCTCTTGGTGGTTTTGGACCCGGTGTCATTTTCTTACATACGTGCTCCTTAGAATGTGGAAGAAATGTAGGACTTTGGGCCAGTAAGCCCCTTGTTTGATGTTTGAGCTCTGTCGAGTCGTTTTGTGTTTGTTATCTGTCTGGCTGGCAGGATGTTTGTAAGTACTGTGTTTTACTTATATGTATGTGCTTGTGCAGATAGTTTTTGTGGTTGTAGTTTTGTAGTTTGTAGTTGTTAGCAACGGCAGGTTTGTAAAATGTCTGTGTCAATGACGATGTCAATGCCTTAACCGTTGTAAAATAAAGTGTCCTCGATTCATTGATTCATTGATGTCTTGGGCTCAGGTCTGGTGGAACTGCGGAACCGACTGTGCTTTTTATGTCCGCTGTGGGTTTCAATTTAAAAATAAACTGTTTAAAGATTTTACTGCTTTCAAGAGGTGGTTGCGCTGATGAACGAGAATCGGCAGATAGACAGGTGTAACCCTATCAGCCCCGGGACCCTGCAGCAGGAGATGGACTGATCATGATAGTTCAAGGGTAGTGCCAGATGAGCTTGGCGCCTGAAGGCGCCAAGCTCATCTGGCACTACCCTTGAACTATCATGATCAATCCATCTCTTACAAGTGGTACATAGTCAGGCAACACCTCTAAAATTGAGGAAATGGGACCTTGGGGTTACAAGGGTTAATGCAGAATCCAGGCTATTGTCATTGTGTTAAAACTGGCTAACCCGTTTAGTGCCGAGCACATGTGAACGCCACCCATCTGCGAGAGGTATAGATCCTCATGAGCCCCCCGCTGTTGCGGGGGGCTCATGAGGATCTATGCCTCTTGCTGACAACCACTTTGAATCCATGTTTCTGAGACGTCTAGGTTGCGTGAGCTGAATAATGTCAAAATAGAGGAAGTGTTAGTTTTAGTTGAACGTGTTAGTTTTTACGGAGAGATTGGAATCCTCCTCTCCCCACTCTATGATCTAACTATAGGAGACAGATGCTCACAAACCGCCGCAATCGCCGGGGACTCATGAGGGTCTGTGCGTCTTGATGCTCTGTGCCTGTGTTCATTCAACGTCTGGGGCTTTTCGGCCGTGCATCAACAACGATTTCAGCAGTACAATACAAGTCCACTGGCAACGAAAACATTAAGTGTGAAAAGAGGTAATAGTATGGTACGTTGTCTCCGATCGCACATAGCCATCTAATTAAAGATGCTCAAGGCGCCGTAGGGATGGAAGCTGAAGCTTTGAAAGCCTGCTGCCACTAAGCGCTACTTTATTTGCAAACCTCCACCCGGCCATTAACTTCGGTGCGTGTGATATATTTGTGTTTCCATTTCACCGGCCCTACTGGGCCTTCATTTCGATTAGTGATAATGGGATTTTTAACTTGCGCACTTGATGATTATGCGTGCTGTGCCCACGAAGGCGAGACAGGCAACCGTAAGCCGAGTCTGTACGTAAATTTGACTCAATGGGAATGAGGAAAAGTCGACATCCCATTCCTGCCCACCAGGGGGTTCGAACCCGGGATCTTACGACTGCCAGCGCAGTGTCTTATCCACTATGCTACGTCCCCATGTTAATGAAGCACTACCTCAGGCTAATCAGGCATACTCATCAGCTTTGAGTTACAAAGTTCGACTCCCCACCTCTATATTAACACGACGCCGCCGTTATTGTTCCCTCTTGCTGAGAAAGGGCAAGCCGCGTACAGAGTCTTACCTGCTTACGCTGCCCGTTCTCAGTAGGAGGGAGATTGAGATTAGCTTAACCCTTTGGCTGTCGGTAGCGGTTTTTGTCGCGATGATTCCTGTCGGAATAACAACAGCCTGACGTCCTGTCGGAATCATCGCGACAAAAACCGCTACCGACAGGCAAAGTGTTAAATGTGTCTCTACTGAAGCAGCACCAGGCAAAAAGACGGGCTTGCTGTGTATAGCATGTCCGTTGAAAGGTCGTGGGAAATCAGAGTGACAGCTGCTGTGCGTCTGAATTGATCAGTGTTCAGGTCACCCTCCATAGGTGTTAGCTGTCCTTGTCCCCCATAACCCGCACCTTTGGGCCGTCCATGATCACTACAGTGCCGTGGACGTTAAACCTTTAATTAACCACACCAACGACAATGTTAACTTATCTGGCTGGACAAAGTTTTACACTTCCTGTCGTGAGATGACCATAGGCGCCGTTTCGGCGTTATACCCAATCAACTTAACTAACTAACTCTTTTAGAGGTTTTCAAAAACTAAACATTGATCAATTCATTTGTGTACAGTTGGCGTGCGAAAGGAAACAGTCTACATATTGATCATTACATGTTTCTCTGCCCCAGAGAGTTATAAATCTATTTATCTCTGTTACATAGCCATAAATCCTTTATGAAATCACAAGAATAGGCGATCGATGCAGTTCAATGCGAATCCGGGATTACTTGACAGCTTCAAGAAAAAGAGAATAGGATCCGACTGCAAGAGGCATAGATCCTCATGAGCCCCCGCAGTTGCGGGGGCCTCATGAGGATCTATGCCTCTTGCTGAAACCACTTTGTGTCCATTTTCCCGTGACGGATGGGGATCTTTGACGTTCAGTTTACAATGATTTTAAAAAAGCGATCTACGTCCACTGAGAGTGAAGGAGTTAGTGTTTATAATCAGACAGCTGCGATTAACACTTTTAGCCCTAAGGTGGAAGTTCTCAGATCCTCAAAGTGTCCTCAGAAGATCACGATCCATTGCTAACGGTCCAGGAGACAGATCCACCATGATAGTTCAAGGGTGGTGCCTGAATAGCTTGGCACCTACAGGCGCCAAGCTATTCTGTCACCACCCTTGAACTAGCATGGTTCACATCTTGCTATTAGAGCGCTAGGCTGATTTGTTTAAATTTGTGTATTGTTCCTATGAAGGCTACATTGCAGAATAGGAGAAAGCTCAACCATTAAAGTTCAAGGGTGGTGCCAGAATAGCTTGGCGCTTCAGGCGCCAAGCTTTTTTGTCACCGCCCTTGAACTATCATAATCGAATAAATTTCAAAGCAGCAGTGTATCAGAATGAAAAGGTGTTAACATGAACACGCTGATCTGATGTCTTCTGCATGTGCAAGTTCAATCTGTGGTAAATTTCAATCGCTGTTTATCCTTTGCCGATTCAGTTGTAACGTTCGAGTATCTCGTATTGTGTCACGAGACAGACGTGTTTACTGTGACACGTTAATAAAGGGCCTACTTCATTTACAAGTCAAATCCTTCCTCTCTTTCAATATTTGTTCTTTTTTTCAATTCATCTCCTTCGTGTCTGAGGTCAGCGTGCACTTCAATGAGCGCATAGGGTGGGTTCCGTCGTTCCGCGAGTCAGTTTTGTTAGTGGCCTGCTCAGTCGTTTGCAAAGCTATAAACATTGCGATTTATTTCAATAGCTGTCCTTTGTCGATTTAGTTCTGTCGTCGGTGTTGAGGTCTGCAAGGTAAACAAGCGTCGGAGTTCAATACCTACCTATGCGCAAAAGGCCATCGGGTAGATTCCAGCCGCTGTTAGTCCGCGCACAGCCGTGCGCGGGCCATCCGCTGCGGCCGGAATCTGCCCGACTGTGTTTTGCAGCCTGGTGTATATCTGTTACCGTTCGAGCACTGTCGACCCAAAGTAAATAATATAGGGTTGTTAGCTGTCATGTCTTTGAAAGCGACATTCAGCGAAAAACTATTTAGCAGGCGATTCTAAAAACTCGTCTGACTTTTGTGTGAGAAATCGGTCAATACCACTGCCAGTCCACGGTGGGTAACCGCGCGTATGGTATATTCTGTATAAAACGTAAAAGGCAATATAGAAGTAACTCAAGCCAGCAAGAGACATAGGCTGATGAGGATCTATGTCTCTTGCAGATCTTAAGGTGTTTTGCCTGCGCTTGCACTTAACTCTCTCTCTCTCTCTCTCTCTCTCTCTCTCTCTCTCTCTCTCTCTCTCTCTCTCTCTCTCTCTCTCGTGTGTGTGTGTGTGTGTGTGTGTGTGTGTGTGTGTGTGTGTGTGTGTGTGTGTGTGTGTGTGTGTGTGTGTGTGTGTGTGTGTGGATTTTTTTCCCTGTAGTTTGTAGCAAGGACAAGAATGAAAAAAGGTCTGCGCACCTATTCTTTTATCCTTGGAAAATAAAGTTTTATTTCATTTCATTTCATTTCACTCTCTGTCTGTCTGTCTGTCTGTGAGTCTCTCTCTCCCCCCATCCTGCTCTCTCCTTCCTTCTTACTCAAGGTGCTCTGATGTCAGCATAAATCAAAACGTATCTATACATTGCATGCATTTATGCTTCTGTGCGATACCGATAGCAGTTATAAAACACGTAGAAACTGGATCGCACTTTGTCAGATTTACTCTTCGTGTTTTGACCCAATGACACACACATCTAGTACATGCAGTTGTACTTGTGTTTGTCAGGGTCATGGATAGTGCCTGATTAGTGCGACACTTGCAAGCGGAGTATGAATTAGGTGCATATGATGTATGTGGTTCAGATCAGAATGTTTGGTCTGTTCACATCTTGTTTATTTTAGACAATTGTAAATTGAAATATACGGATTTTTCTTCGAATGTCATTTGATACCTTTTGATGTCAGGGTTCGCGTCGTTCCCTCCCCCTAGCGTCTTCTTGTTTGCTTTCTGCGACACTGATTTGCGTTAAGCTCACAGACATAGGATGATTACATGCCACTACCAGTTCGATTACACAACGATCAAGGAATGCCTGTGGTCGAGCTTATCACACAAAACCCTGTGGTCGATATTCCCAAATTTTGGAAGCGTCCTCTGAAGGTTACGATACAATTCTGGAGATTGGCAATGTCCCATCTGTCGATCCTCACCTTTGGTGTCATTTACGCTTACGCTTACGTTTACGCTTACGCGTCTTTTCCGCCGAACGGTATCGATAGTAGCAGTCAAGGGGTTACAGGCAAATGACGTGAAACTGCAGGTTGTCTGACTGTACATAGCAAAGAAGTGCACACAGTAAGAAGCATTTGTCCTGGATGGATAGATTGCTCCATGATACTGACCTGATCTCGCACTGAATAACCTGTGTTCCCTCCCCTTCCCTCCTGCTAATTATCACCCCCTAATCTTTTAATAATAATTACGGTATTTGTAATGCGCTTATCTTATAATAATTATAACTCTAAGCGCGCACTCACAACTCGCGCACGCATGCGCACGCTTTAGACAATGACTCACGTACCACAAATAGTGAAATACATTACGACGGTCAGCTTGCGGTGGGGAGTGTGGTGATATAGTGCTAGAACTGTTGAAAGAGGTGAGTTTTGAGGGCGGACTGGAAGGAGGAGAGAGAGTGTTTCTGACGGAGAGAGAGAGTGGGAGAGTGTTCCAGGTGGATGGACCGTACACGTGCCTCCTCTCCAATATGGAATCCTATCAACATTCTCAGTCCACCCGCTTCTCTCGCTGATTTAAGCTACACGAATAATACACAAATTCAAAATTAAGTTCTCTCCCCTGCCGAGACATTATCTCCCTTCGTCCTCCTTGCGTTTGTTTACCTATGACTTTGTTATCAGGGCTGCCTACAGCGCTTGTCTCACCGAACCTCACGCCTTTAGCCCAGTAAATACAAGGCCCTCGCGCCGATGTCGGGGCCCGCGCACGGTCGTGCGCGGACCCACTGCGGCCGATATTGGCCCGAGGACCTTTTGCTCACTGAGAACCTTTTGCTCACTGGGGAGAACCGCGGGCGACCTATATTAAATGCCGATTAATGCCAGCAAAATGAACGCTCACTGTCACGCAAGATTAAATCCTGTCATTGCCAGCGGAATGTAGACTGTGTTTCTGAAGTCATGGTCAGCTCCAAAGAGCCCGGCCCCAGCCGTACTGATAAGGCACATGGTCACAAAGTGACGTCAGCAAGAGGCATAGATCCTCATGAGCCCCCGCAATTGCGGGGGCTCATGAGGACCTATGTCTCTTGCGGTCGGATTGTGGTACACTGTTTCTCGGCAGTGCAGACGTTGTACTCGAACCCTACGGTTATTGCTAGTGTCAGCCTTGAGATTTGCCTTTATTAGCCTGATCCGCCTTGAGATTTGCCTTTATTAGCCTGATCCGCCTTGAGATTTGCCTTTATTAGCCTGATCCGCCTTGAAGCTGAAATCAACGCGTCTTTGGTCTGGGACTGTAGGGCAACAGGGTTCAAAATGACAGACCAGCAGATACATTTTTCTTAATACTTTTCATGTACATGTTTTATGAACCCACTGGCAAGGCTATGTCAGAACGCTCATTCTGGTAACTAGTTTTCAAAGGATCTGTTCGCATTACGTGTGGGTTGTAATATTCCTTAACCATTTTCATCCTGAAATAAATTTGACTGATAGTTGAAGGTTGGTGCTATTCTGGCACCACCCTTGAACTAAACCAGATGACTTATCTCCTAATCTGTAATGCAGCCTTCATAGGACAGTAAGCAAATTTCACAAAATCAGCCTCAGGACGTAACTGGTTAAAATATCATTGCCTGTGGGAAACAGCGGTGCTCACATCGCACACATGAATGTTTCAGTCTGATTCTGGCCTGGCCGTATACACAAAGTTTTGTGACACAGGTCTCGATTTTGTTGTAGTCACTCAATCCGTTGTGTATTTCGAACAAGCTTCACTTTTTAAAAAAGCCAGGTACTGCTCTCGTCAGCGGACCAAACCTGACCACAGAGGTGTGATATAGTTATCACATCCGTCCTTCTGTTCAAAGGATATCTGTGGATTTGTTGTTTGACGGTATTTGTTATGCGTTCATTGTGAGTTGGTCGGGTTCATTGCATTTCCCCGTAGAGTAATTCAACGCACTGTGAGAGGTTTACCAGTGCTAGGTTATTTTGCGTCACCGACTTTGGTGCGATTCCCTTCGTCTGTGTTACGTTCATTGTGTTTTTGCCGCGGTATCAGTTCTGGGTTGTTTAGCGCCAGGCTGTTGTACGTCACCAAAACGTTTGGTGCGATTTCAGTTCGTAGTTGGATTCCCCTAACCACGGCTTTCTGGTTTATGCCAGTGCACAATTTGTGACGAGGATGTATCCGCTCTTACCGCGACATTCTCGTCTGCAGTTCGAGTGACACAAATCTGAAGACACACTTCAACACCATTTGTGTTTATTATGCCTTGTCGATACACTTAATAAACTTTAACAGCAGTTTGGACAAAGAGCAAAAGCACAGGCATAATCGCGCTTATTTATTCTACGCAGCCGACAGCGTGTCAAACAATTTTTTAGCTGTTTCTCGTACTAATAGCATTGTATTTCTAGAACGGAGTGGAGTCGTTGTCAGGTTACTTGATATAAAGACGACGTGTGGCTGAACTGGATTGTCCTGTGTCTAAATGAACCATAACTAGACCTGTGTGTAGCGTGTCGTAGCCATCTGTTACAGAAGTGTCTTTGAACAGTTACGGCGGTAGTGGGCCTTCAAAGCGATCTGTTCCACCTCAGGCTTTGACTGCTAAACTTCGGGTCTTAAATAACCACAGTGGTAGCAGGTCGGCTTTCCTAACCTTCTCTAGCCCATGTACTTGTATCATTTATGCAAAGTTCACAATCACATCCACACCACCATAATTATTTGAACTCATTGTGCCCGATGGTACGAAAATACCCACATTATGGAGTTATCCTCCGAGGACTGCATTACAATTCAGGAGAGAGATCGGTCATGATAGTTCAAGGGTGGTGGCAGAATAGCTTGGCGCCTATAGGCGCCAAGCTATTCTGCCACCACCCTTGAACTATCATGGTCGAACCTTATCTTGCTGTGGTGTGTCGCGGGCAGAAGGAGTCACCATTAATCACCTGTCACGCTTTCCACGGTCAGTCCACGCTTTGATTTGTGTCTCTCATGGACCTGTGCGCTGGTCTATGATTTTGGACCTTTCCGCTCTGTTCAGTCTGGAGCTTTCGCTAGGATGTACTATTGGGCTGATCTGTAATTATGAACCTTACGGCTCGTACGAGCCGTATGGTTCAAACTCACAGAGACCAACACACGGCAAGTACATTCTCGTGTACATTCTCTGCTCAAACTCCTTCACTGGCTTTCCATCCCCCAACGCATCCAATACAAGTTTCTGTCTCTCTGCTACAAATCACTGAACAACTCCCACCTATCTCTCAAACTTACTTCACCCCTACACTCCTCCCCGCTCCGCCTCCGACCCTCTCCGCCTCCACATCCCCCGCACCAAACTCAGCACTTTCGGCCCCCGCTCCTTCTCAGTATACGGTCCATCCACCTGGAACACTCTCCCACTCTCTCTCCGTCAGAAACACTCTCTCTCCTCCTTCCAGTCCGCCGTCAAAACTCACCTGTTTCAACAGTTCTAGCACTATACCACCACACTCCCCACCCCAAGCAGACTGTCGTAATGTATTTCACTATTTGTGGTACGTGAGTCGTTGTCTAAAGCGTGCGCATGCGTGCGCGAGTTGTGAGTGCGCGCTTAGAGTTATAATTATCAGATAAGCGCATTATAAATACCGTAATTATTTTATAATTTTCGTAAACTTTCAAAATAAACTGAATCTATGAACGCGCCCTAAGCTGTTGGTGCGGGTTCCACTTACTCTCACGTCCTGAAAGGGACCGGCTGTTGCAGACGTGAAAGGGTTAACAGATGGCAACATATCCTTTAACCCATTCAGCCCTGAAGCAGTACAGCAGGAGATGGATCGACCATGGTAATTCAAGGGTTGTGCCATCTCCTGCAACTGCTGCATAGTCGTTAGGCGACGCCTCTAAAATTTGGGAAATACGTGCTTGGGGCTGAATGAGTTAAGGATGTTCTTTGTATGTTCTTAGTATGTTCTTTGTATGTGCTTAGTATGTTCTTTGTATGTTCTTTGTATGTTCTTTGTATGTGCTTAGTATGTTCTTTGTATGTGCTTAGTATGTTCTTTGTATGTGCTTAGTATGTTCTTTGTATGTGCTTAGTATGTTCTTTGTATGTTCTTTGTATGTGCTTAGTATGTTCTTTGTATGTGCTTAGTATGTTCTTTGTATGTTCTTTGTATGTGCTTAGTATGTTCTTTGTATGTGCTTAGTATGTTCTTTGTATGTGCTTAGTATGTGCTTAGTATGTTCTTAGTATGTGCTTAGTATGTGCTTAGTATGTTCTTTGTATGTTCTTAGTATGTTCTTTGTATGTGCTTAGTATGTTCTTTGTATGTTCTTTGTATGTTCTTTATTTGTGCTTAGTATGTTCTTTGTATGTGCTTAGTATGTACTTAGTATGTGCTTAGTATGTTCTTAGTATGTGCTTAGTATGTGCTTTGTATGTGCTTAGAATCCTGGACAGAAAAGGGTTAGTGAAACGTATGAAGTTAAAAAAAAAATAAAAAAATATCTGGACCCCCCTTGGGGGACCTAGATTTAAATTTCCATGCATCAAGGGGCTGGAACAGTGGGATATGTGATACGCCCCCCTTCGAGGGGGTGGGGTGGGGGGGGGGGGTTCCATATGCATTGCTTCCAGTCACTTTCTTAGCGCACCCCCTCTTTCCTATCGGTTTTGTTTTGTTTTGTTTTTTTGTGCTTTGACAACAGTAGATCTGTGATCACTGGTCGATCATGCACACTTCTCTCCCCTGACAGTGCTTTTACCTACTTTACCTTGTAATCTTCCTAGTGCTTTTACCTACTTTACGTTTTTCGTATGAAGTCTGAATGTCGTAGAAAACTTATATTATGCCTAAGGACCTGGATTGTAAAAGCAAGGATGGCAAATCTTAGATGAGGGAAGAAAACCTTGATTACCCCTTGAATCAGCCAAATTTAGCAATTCAAAAGACCCGCCTTGCAACAGATCCCTTTAATGACAGACCTGATCTCGTCACTGATCTATTTCTGCTGCGGACGGTTTAATTGGCTGTAATGATCGGCGTGAAAGGCGCTGACACTGGGAGCCCTCCGCACTTCTGAGAGTCTTGTGAGTGTCACGGTATTAAGGTTAATACGTCTGAAGCCTTTTGCCAATATGAGTTGCCACGTCTCAGAACCAGCCCCTTCCATCATTTGCAGAAAGCAAGACCTCAGTAGCAAAAGCTGTGCGGGCCGACAGCGGCCGTCGTGGGCCCGAGTACCTTTGCTTACTGGGGAGGCACAGATATCCGCAAGAGTGTTTGTGCTCAAATGTGATTGTGAATCTTACGACTCAAGGCCGTAAGGTCGAAAATCGAGGAACAACGCATGCACATGTGTATAATGTGCTCTGTTACAAATTGTACTTTGGTCATGTTCTGTTGTTTTTTGTTGTGGGACTTTCTTTGCATTTTACACGACTGGCGTTCATCTCTTTGCACTGAATTTCGCAAGAAGCACAACTATTGTTAAGAATAGCTGTGCTGCTCAGTTGTTTTAAATCTTCACGTCTCGGCTGCGTGGGTGAGGAGATCATGAGGGTTTGTGTCTGAGACTGCTACTGGCAGAGCCCTGGCCGCCCTCGTGCAAGAGTCTTGTCGTATTCATGCAAGGAACTCTAAAAGCAATTGTGCTGGTCTGTGATTTCGGACCTTACGTCTCGAAATCAAAGACCAGCAAACATTGAGCCGTAAGGTCGAACACCACAGACTAACACACAGCCAGACACTACCTCGAGCTACTGGTCGATCCAACTGTTGGCTAATTCAATGCCTGCAGTCAAATGTGTAAGATAAATAATTAAATAAATAAATATTAAATAAATAAATAAATAAATAAAATAAAATAAAATATAAAAGGCTGTTAGGTAGATCGGATGGCGCTGCACTGTGGTGGCGTGTCTTCCCCGTGTCTTGGGACATCAAAATATTGTAAAACTGTTGTAGGACTGAACATTGACGGCAAGAAACACATCCTCATAAGTTTGTGCAGCGGAAAGGCGTTCATAAGAATATATGCCTTTTGCGATTTGTTTAGGGAAGAAGTTTCATGCCGGGCTAATGGTGGAATCGTGTTAGTCTTGAAAGGTGGCCGTCCAGACTGAGAGATCCAAGTATGTTCTCTTCATCTCTATTGTCCAGGTACTTAAGATGATTACACGCTGTTACAGCAAGCTTCTCCGATATGAACATGAACAGATCCCCATGAACTCGTGCAGGTTTCGTGAGCTGTAAAGGACTTTGTTGCGTTCTATTAAGTGCTATTTGTAGTTGCAATTCTGCTTGGAAGGACTTTGTTGCGTTCTATTAAGTGCTATTTGTAGTTGCAATTCTGCTTGGAAGGACTTTGTTGCGTTCTATTAAGTGCTATTTGTAGTTGCAATTCTGCTTGGAAGGACTTTGTTGCGTTCTATTAAGTGCTATTTGTAGTTGCAATTCTGCTTGGAAGGACTTTGTTGCGTTCTATTAAGTGCTATTTGTAGTTGCAATTCTGCTTGGAAGGACTTTGTTGCGTTCTATTAAGTGCTATTTGTAGTTGCAATTCTGCTTGGAAGGACTTTGTTGCGTTCTATTAAGTGCTATTTGTAGTTGCAATTCTGCTTGGAAGGACTTTGTTGCGTTCTATTAAGTGCTATTTGTAGTTGCAATTCTGCTTGGAAGGACTTTGTTGCGTTCTATTAAGTGCTATTTGTAGTTGCAATTCTGCTTGGAAGGACTTTGTTGCGTTCTATTAAGTGCTATTTGTAGTTGCAATTCTGCTTGGAAGGACTTTGTTGCGTTCTATTAAGTGCTATTTGTAGTTGCAATTCTGCTTGGAAGGACTTTGTTGCGTTCTATTAAGTGCTATTTGTAGTTGCAATTCTGCTTGGAAGGACTTTGTTGCGTTCTATTAAGTGCTATTTGTAGTTGCAATTCTGCTTGGAAGGACTTTGTTGCGTTCTATTAAGTGCTATTTGTAGTTGCAATTCTGCTTGGAAGGACTTTGTTGCGTTCTATTAAGTGCTATTTGTAGTTGCAATTCTGCTTGGAAGGACTTTGTTGCGTTCTATTAAGTGCTATTTGTAGTTGCAATTCTGCTTGGAAGGAAGCGTCTGCGTTAACCCTTCACTGCCAGTGAACACGAACTGTGTTTCTGAAATCTTTGTTAACTCATTCAGCCCTGACACACTACAGCAGGAGATGGATCGACCATGATAATTCAAGGGCAGTGCCAGATTAGCCGCGCCAAGCTAATCTGGCACTGCCCTTGAATTATCATGGTTGATCCACCTCCTGCAACAAGTGCTTAGTCGTTAGATGACGCCTTTAAAAAAAAAATTGGGAAATACGTGCGCCGGGCTGAATGAGTTAATTCAACGCCAAGGACACCCAGACAGCCAAGCAACAGACACACAGTGGTTTCGGCAAGAGACATAGATCCTCATTAGCCCCCGCAACCGCGGGGGCTAATGAGGATCTTTGTCTCTTGCAGATGGTTCATGCGCACTTTTTCTTTGCAGCGAAGGGGTTAGCCTCATACGCCCACCTGTCCAAACTGCATTGACCCTTTCACTGCGGAATATGGGCGGTGGATGGTCTACCTGACCGTCAAACCCAGACCAAGGAGGTGAAAACTGTCCAGCGTGTAAGACGCGAAGAATACCCCCAACAAAGAAAGGAAACACGCTTACAATGGGAAAGTTAGTGTGTTGCAATTGACCTTTATTAATCGTGTTTCTTTCTTTAATGGGGTTCACTTTGACTTACGACAAGAAAAGAAGACGCCCGGCTAATCAGGCGCTACAGTTACGGGTCGATCCAACTGTTGGCTGATCAGGGAGTGGTCCGCAATTAATTGGTCAGTGTCCTGTCACTCAACGTGCACCACATGTTGGGAGGACTGTATTCCCTTTAACCCTTTGGCTGTCGATAGTGGTTTTGTCACGATGGTTCCTGCAGGAATCATCGTGACAAAACCGCTATCGACGGTTGGTTAGTTCGGGGTTTAACGTCCACGGCACCGAAGTGATCATGGACGGCCCTGACGGGCGGGTTATGGGGGACAGGGAAATCTATTGCCTATGGAGTACGACCTGAACACTGATCAACTCAGGCGCACTCCAACTGTGCCACTTTGATTTACCAGGACCTTTCAACGGACATGTTATTGAACAAGCCCGTCTTTTCCCCCCTGGATTGCGAGTCCAGCTCCCGGGGCCGGGACGGGGATACGAACCCACGACCCAGCGATTCCCTTCGCTCTCCTGCTCCGACGCTTAACCGCCTGAGCTATTTCGGACTCTACCACAGCAAGATATGGATCGACGATGATAGTTCAAGGGAGATGCCAGAATAGCTTGGCGCCTATGGGCGCCAAGCTATTCTGGCATCACCCGGCTGTTGGGGTCTCTGTCTGTCTGTCTGTCTGTCTGTCTTTTTCTCTTTCTCTCTCTCTCTCTTAACTCATTCTACCCCAGACACACCACAGCAAGATAAGGATCGACCATGATAGTTCAAGGGTGATGCCAGAATAGCTTGGCGCCCATTGAACTACCCTTGAACTATAATGGTCGATCTATGTCCTGCGCTGCCGGCAATGCAGTCTTCAGAGGACGACGGCAACATTTAAGCGGATTTCGGTGTTGTGGCAGAATGAGTTAAATAATCTTTTATCTGCTGTTTAACCGTTTCAGCCCAAAGGTCCCATTTCTCAAATTGTGGAGGTGTTGCCTAACGACTATGTACCATGATGATTAAAGGGTAGTGCTAAAATAGCTTTAAGCTAATCTGGCACTACCCTTGAATTAGCACGTCAAGCCATCTCCTGCTGTAGGGACTCGGGGCTAAATGGGTTAATTTCCAACACCTTTTATTTTTATGATGCAACCAACTTGAACTTTTTTTGTCCAGTGTTGGGGCTTAGCAGGTTACTTACTGAAAATCATGACCATCGATTGCTGTTCGCCGTCGCCGTGTTCTTGTTTGTTTGTTGTTTGTAGGCGTTTTCAAGTTCTGTCAGATTCTCAGTGTGAGGTTCCCCTTATATTTCGACCGCCGCCCTCATATATTGACCAAATTTACATACATTGTAGATGGTAAATCTGATCTAGAGAGGTCGGTTCCGTGATTGGTTCCAACCATTTTGATCAACAGTCTGATTTTTGTCTACAGTATTGAAAATACGGTAGACTTTGAAATGGGGCTGGTCGGTGCGCATTCAGGAGCATGCACATGACGTTTTTGGCGTGCGGGGCAGAAATTGTGGCAGAGAAGTAACAAGATAAAAGTGACGTCACGTCTAGCTACGCAAACCTTGCTAGAGAACATCTTTTTGACACCAAAGCGCCGTGTATTTGAGTGAGTGTGTGTGTGTGTGTGTGTGTGTGTGTGTGTGTGTGTGTGTGTGTGTGTGTGTGTGTGTGTGTGTGTGTGTGTGTGTGTGTGTGTGAGACAGCGACTAGAGCCCGCGTTTGAGGACAGACAAGCTTGAAATATTTAGGATATTGTCCCTAAAAGAATTATCTCGAGACCGTTTTTTCGATGTTTTGATTAAGATGCTTATTGGCGAGAAAATGGCCGTTTCACAAAAACCGGTTGATCTACACTAGAGTCCGTAATTTTTCTTATTTTTACTAGATATTTTGCATATAGCTATATAAAAGAGAGACATTGAGTTAGTTAACCAGCGTTGTACCTCTAGAACGTTTTAAGTGATAATTTAATATCTTTTGAAAAAGTATATTTTCACGTTTTTGGGATTAATTTTACGAATTATATGGGTTAATCGTAAAACAATTGAAACTTTTTTTACGATAAAACAATCTTCGCATTAATAATCACATGATTTTTCATATACGGTATTTACATAAAGAAGTACCCAACGGAGAAAGAAACACGCTTAGAAAAGACACAATTTATTAATATTTCGGGTAAATACCCTTTGTCAAAATAGACAAACAAACAAACAGAGAGATTAGCCGCTACTTATCTTCATTGGCAGAGAGAATGTGGCAACTGAAGGAGGTGACGTAAAAGAAAGAAAAGGAAGAACAAAAGCGCGGAAAAAGTAAAAATGACGTCAACGAAAAATCGTAAGAGAGAGACTCGGAAAGAACCTGAACACGAGAGACAGAGTGTGTGCAAGCACGTGCAGGAGCGAGCGAAAGAAAAGGCGTGTAGATGAGGCCAGAGAAAGAGAGAGAGAGAGAGAGAGAGAGAGAGAGAGAGAGATAGAGAGAGAGAGAGAGAGAGAGAGAGAGAGAGAGAGAGAGAGAGAGAGAGAGAGAGAGAGAGAGAGAGAGAGAGAGAAGGAAAACGAACGGGGAGTACCCTTGGGCACGAAGTAGGCGGAGTGTCTAATACACAAAGCCTGCTAAACACCAACCCGAAGGCAAACTTTATACCACCTTCAAGTTGAGGACTACCTCGGGGAAAAACGGGAGGACCCCGGGAAAAAAAACCCAGCATTTAGCACGGTACACAACAAGTAATAAGTCATGAAAAAAAAAAGCAAATAATCAAATTCAGTAAGAGAATATTGGTATAAGTGGAGAGTAGGTAGTTGTGAAACCGTCTTCAAGGGTAACTCAAAAAATAGGGGGGGGGGGGAGAGAGAGAGAGAAAGAAGAGAGAGAGAGAGAGAGAGAGAGAGAGAGAGAGAGAGAGAGAGAGAGAGAGAGAGAGAAGGGGGCGGGGGCGGGGGGAAAAGTAGGAAGGAGGAAGGGGAATAAGAGAAAAAGAAAAAGCGTAAAGAGAGAAAGAGGGCTAGAGAGAAGTGGTAAAGAGGGTAGGGGGGGGGGGGGGAGAGAAAGAGGGAGAGAGGTAGAAGGAGAAAAAAAAAAAAAAAAAAAAAAAGCCAGAGCCACCAACCCCACCCAACAGGCACCCACCAGCACACAGAAAAACACACAGGCACGCAACAAGACGACCACGTACATCCCCAAGGGATACACACGATCGCCCCGCCCCAAAACCGCGTATCAAACCGTGAGCCGGAGACCCGGCGCCCGACAGGGAAGGGCAAGGGATCCAACTAAACGTTCGGCCAGCGCTGAGAAAGTTCCCAAGGGAAATGTACATATCAACCAGCGCCAACCTCCCCTAACTGGTTAGTGAGTAGTAAAACAGTGAGGTAAAGTAGCAGACACAAGCAAGGTAAAAAATGTTAATCTTTCATATTCATCCCGAGTGGCGCCACAGTGCCCAGTTTATGAATCAGAAATTTTTCACGGTCTTTCCTGGCCCAGACATTACTGGCTTGCATAAGCCAAAGGCCTTTAACCCGAATGTCCGAGACGGAGTGGTCGGCCTGATTGAAATGTCGTCCGACCGGTCTGTTGTATTGGTACTTGACAGACTGAAGATGTTCTTTGAAACGGTCGTTGATGGTTCTTTCCGTCTCTCCAACATAGAGTTGGCCGCATTTCACACAGGAGATGACATAAATCACGTTGGTGGTTTGACACGTGAAGTATCTGTCTATGTTGAATTTGTAACGTGGACCATTCACCACGGTGGAAGGGCAAATAAAAGAACACGTCTTGCAATTAGGTATTTACATAAGCCTGCAGTTTGACTCGGCTGTCGGGTACGATTAGATCAAATTTGACCTGTAAGCCCGAGGTGTGAAAATCAGACAATGTTCTGCACCACTTTTTCTGGAGTTATTTGTAAAACAGCTAGCATAACTTTCATTTTTCTTTTACGAAAAAAGCTATCTTGTCATTAATACCCGCATGATTTTTCATAGACAGTGTTTGCATAAGCCTGCTATTTGTCCCGGCCCTGGGGTAGGATTAGGTCCAATTGTGACCTGTAAGCTCTAGGCGTGAAAATCAGCAAGAAAATTGCAAAGTTGATCCTCTGATACGTCAAATGTTAGTACTGCGATGACTGACGTATAGCATCGAGTCGTCACTTTGAACACGGCGTCGTGGGGCTAATGATGCCATGACGTGAAGCTTGAAGTGACGTCATTTCGCTGCTCGTGCTATTATTCTTTTTCAGAATAGCTGTGCTACGCCAGAACACATAACTTACAAATGGCAGGGAATCGCCGTGTGTCCGTCTTTATTTATGTGTGCCAGTGTGTGTGGATCAGAAGGTGGGTTAGAGTGGAGCAGATGGATTCCTGTCGCTACACGAGCCCACTGAGCGTACTAATGGCGGGAAGCGCCGCGTGTCCGTCTTTACTTGTGTGCGCCGACGAGAGGTTGGTTTAGAGAGGAGGGAAATGGATCAGCATAATAAGCCTAAAAATATAAACAACCCTGAATGTTCCTAAAAGATAAACGCATTTGAGCTCCAACCAATACGGTGGACTTTGGGGTGAAATCCTCATCTTGTACTCACTATGTGCAGATCTGCAACTATGGCAGACAAGGCAAGCCCCGACGCCAAGCCGCCGCAACCCCTCTCCCTGAAGCACACGGCGGACCTCAACTACATGCACAGACCGCCTCGCATCGTGCCCAACTACGGCAAGAAACACAGGGGCACCCTCCCCAAGTCCAACATCTCGCGCGTGCTCCTCTACGACAACGTTACACAGCAGCAGATGCTGGACGTCAAGATGGCCCACCTGAAGACCGAACAGCGCAAGACCGGAAGACTGATGGACATGCATCGCAAGTGAGTATCTATCCACTTCCGTTTCCGGTCCAAGTGCACATTGGTTACCCCACTAGATCCGCTCCGCAAAGCGGAGCGGATCTAGGGGGGCAACCAATGTGTAGTACATGTAACAAGGGAGATAATCAATGTTCAGGGTAGAAAACCGGCAAGATACTAAGTGTGTTAAACTAACGGAGACGCGAGCTCAAGAACAGTGTGTGAGCTATCATGATCGATTCATTGCCTGTCTGAAGGAAGATACCATTAAATATCTGATTTGTTTATTGATAGTATCAATTGCCTTTCACAACTGACTGGTTAATTGATTGGATTGTTATTCTGTAGTTCCAGACCTCTCAGTGGGTGTATGTATATGTGTGGATGGATGGATGGATGGATGAACGGAAGGACAGACGGACTAACGGATAGGCAATTGATGGATGGTTAAATAGATGGACGGACCGACGGACAGGATGGTTTGCTGACTGGCTGGATTATAATTAGTAAATGCATGCATCGTTTTTTCGCGACTCATTTCTGCTTATGGTCACACAGGGCGTTCATCGTCCGGCGTCTGATGAAGCAGCGCCACATAGCCGACACCGTGCTGCACGTGCAAGATGCATTACATCATAAGGATGACGCAAAAAGCAACGAGCACGTCACTAACACTGTCAACGGTCGGCAGCCAGTCCCCGTGTACGCTCTCGGATTCTCCAGCATCGCGACCGTGGCTCGAGCCAACAGTATCGACGAGAAAGCCCACTCTCCTACACTGAATCATCAGGAAGAAGAGGCCATGACTGACAGACGCTCGAATGAGGAAAAGGAACAGGCTTTGGACACTGTTAGCCTGTCAGAATCACACGCAGAGAACCAACAGAGCCTCCCAACATTAAATCACGAAAGAAATGGTGCCGTTACCAGCAACGGCTTTGTCAACCACGGCTCAGAAAATGGCGCCGGAATAAAGAACGGATTGAGCCTCAGGCCCGCGCAGACCGCCCTCATGTACCGTGACCTGAGACTGCCGGAAATCAACAACGCTTCGACTTCAACACAGATGGACAAAGTGATCTTGCGCATGGACAGTGACAGACACGGAGTGACGCGCATGCTGCACACCTTCCACGAACCCAACACCGGCTGGCGATCGGAAAGAAAGAAAGGGAAACACGCCGCTGCTGCCGGAAGTCACGTGGCCGCATGGGCCAGTCACGTGACTTTGACGTCAGCGAAGGCGGCGGAAGACGACCGGTACCGCAAGCTGGAGAAGCTGCTGGTGAGAGACGTGCCGCCCAACGAGGGCTACCTGGAGCTGAGCCCCAGCTTCCACAGCCCGCGCCAGTCCGGCAGCTTCACGCGACCCACCACCACGTCCTTCCGCAGACACAGTCAGGCGTTCTCCGTGTCCGCTCCAGCCTCCCCCGTCCCTCTCTCTGTGGCCATCGGGTCTTTGTGATTGTCTCACCCGTGTCGTCAACATTTCACAGTATTTTAGCGCCAGACAATCTACGAACAACTCAGTTCTATTGGCTAACCCTTTCGTATGCCGAGAAGAGTGGAATTCCACCCAACTGCAAGAGGTATAGATCCTCATGAGTCCCCGCAGTTGCGGGGCTGATGAGGATCTATGCCTCTTGCTGACGACACTCTGTGTCCGTGTTTCTGGGACGCCTGGGGCTCTTTGGGGTTGAATTAACTCGTTACATTCTGAGGATGAAATTATCCATTTTTGTAGATATCCTTCGAGGGCTGCATCACAGTTCCGGAGACAGATCGACCATGATAGTTCAAGAGTGGTGTCAGAATAGCTTGGCGCCTGTAGGCGCCAAGCTACTCTGACACCACCCTTTAACTGTCACGGTCGATTCACATTCAGTCGTCGTACGTCAGGGCTTATGGGTTAACACAGATTTCAGAAAACACAATCTGCGTCCACTGGCAGCGAAAGGGTTAATGAGATGACGGGAGAGGTCATGGTCCCCGGACAGCCTCGCTTTCGATTCGTGACCTTCACCTCTCTACTTACTTGCATATTTCATGAGAATACTGAACGATGAAGTGTAGTGTTCAACACTCTTGATCATGTCGTACAGTTGTCCATTGGGCAAATTTGGACCTTACCAGCCTAGAACCGTACGGTCCAAAAGTCACAGAACACACACACATTATGTTTCTCTCTAAATGTATTATGGTGTCAGTATTAGACTTCGTTTTCAGATGTGTTCCTGAGGAGAGCTCAGCGACTTTGTGACACTAGAATGAATTTCCGTCGAAGCTTACTGCGGATGGAGATGTCCGAGTCGAGATGACACACAACCAGGAGAGGACAACTTGCTACGTGTGTGCTGGTCTGAGATTTTGGACCTTACGGCCTCAGGCCGTAAGGTCCAAAATCACAGACCAGCACACACACAACCACCGTAAACTGTTTTAGTCGTTTACCTCGTTGTTCTGAACCGCAGCTCCTGGCTCAGAGTTAAACCCTCGGCCGGCCTATATAGACGTGAGCGCAGTCCCCGATGAGTAGCCTTCAGCGCAAACACCTGCTCTGCGGCTGAACAGAAGGTGCTTTTGGGGTATCTGACCCTTTAAAGACAAGTCTTTCGAGGTATGAACTTAAACTGTCCCGCGGAAACATACACAGAGTCAATGCTCTCTGGTCTGTTGTCCTTTTTGACTTCTGCGGCCGTCCTGTGCAAACACTTTGTGGATTTCCGGCCTGTGTGAGAAAGGCCTATTTCTGTGATATAATTACTCAGTATTATCATTGTGAAGGCAAAAGCAGCAAGTCAATTTTTATGAAAAGCCTGATTTTTTAAAAATTGTATTACAATGAAACTCTCGCTTTTCACAAAGCCGTACTTTCTGTCTGTTTGCCGTCAAGGACGGATCTGCATGTCAACGCGTTTTGCTAGAGCTGAGCCGGTGACGTGTTGAGGGTGCTGTTTGAACTCCAGCAAGTACTTTCCTACTTCTGTTTGGTTATTGTTGTGGGTGAGGACTTACCGAGATCGTTTCTTGCAAAAGGACTATGACGCGGAGTTATCATGCCGGAAGGACAAGAGAAAATCGGTCCTTAACCCATTGAACCCCATGTCCACCTTGCCAAAATGTTTCAAGTGTCACCTAACGACTGCGTACCAGTTGCAGGAGATGGATCGACCAGGATAATTAAAGGGTAGTGTCAGATTAGCTTGGCGCCTTCAGTTGAATTGCCGTGGTCGATCTGTTGTAGGGCTTCGGGGGTAAATGGTCTTAACATCCAGAAGTACGAGGCACGTAAACTGAACGCGATAGACACGAGAGAAGAGTGCTCCTTTCTCCAAGTATACACATTTCTTTTTCACGTATGGTCATGTAGCAAACTACATCATACGTACGTCACATTCACACGTACGTCACATTTACACGTACGTCACATTCACACGTACGTCACATTCACACGTACGCCACATTCACACGTACGTCACATTCACACGTACGTCACGTTCTACCGCTAGGTGGCTAAAAGACAAGCGGTATCAGCAAGAGGCATAGATACTCATGAGCCCCGCGGGGGCTCATGAGGATCTATGTCTCTTGCAGTTGGATCGTGTCCATTGTTTAGAAAAGCCAGATGTGTATTGTATAACAGTCAAAATCTAATTTTTGTCAAAAAGAGGACGCAATGGCTTTTGCCATACATTGGCAACATTTCGCTCATGCCTTCATGGCATTTTTCGGTGGCGCTGCAGTTAACTCATTTCAAACGTACTGCATTCAGATACGCGGATTTCCGCCGCGTATCCGGACGCAGTCTCGAATAAGTTAAACTACAATATGTTCTACATTTTAACTCATTTCAGCTCCGACACGCCACGGCAAGACCTGGATCGAGCGTAAGAGTTTAAGGGTTGTGCCAGAATAGCTTGGCGCCCATAGGCGCCAAGCTATTCTGACACAACCCTTGAACTAACACGCTCGAGCTGTTTCCAGAAGTGTAATACAGTCTTCAGGGGGAAACTTCAAAATTTTGCGGATTTCGGTCCTGGAGCAGAATGTGTAAATTAATCGATTATTTATATTGTTTGTGATATTTGTTCTTTATTGATCAGTTCCATGATGACAATAAAAAGTATTTAAAAATCAGGATATGATTTTGAAAAATCGACACGATACCACATGCATTTGTGTAGTAGACAAAACGACGGGTTTGTTCAAATAGCATGTCCTTTAAAATGTCCCGGTGAATCAAAGTGGTAAGTTGCAGTGCTCCTGAATTGATCAATGTTCAGGTCGTACTCCATCGGCATTAGCTGCCCCTGTCCCGTGTAGACCTCCAGCCAGGGCCGTCCATTATCACTCCGGTGTCGAGGACGTTAAACCCGGAACTACCTAACCAATCACGTGCACTCGTATTGTCAAGACGGCACAAGTACTGCTCAAAGTGTGCCAAGCTAATCTGGCACTACCCTTGAATTATCATGGTCAACACATCTCCTGCAACTGATACTTAGTCGGTAGGCGACGCCTCCAACATTTGGGGGATGCGGACTTTGGGTGAGATGGGTTAATTCAAATGGCGCATCAAATGGCACGTCAAATGGCACATTAAATGGCGCATCAAATGGCACATCAAGCGGCACATCAAACGGCACATCAAATGGCACATCAAATGACATATCGAATGGCATATCGAATGGCACATCAAACTGCACATCAAATGGCACATCAAATGGAACATCAAACGCCACATCAAACGGCACATCAAATGTCACATCAAATGGTACGTCAAATGGCACATCAAAAGGCGCATCAAATGGCACATCAAATGGCGCATCAAATGGCGCATCAAATGGCACATCAAATGGCACATCAAATGGCACATGCACAGTGTGAAGTCGTTGTTGCCTTTTCTATCTGTCTCGTAAGTGTTTCGATTTTGAGAGTGACAACGAGAACAGCACATGCCACGAAACTCTACTTTCAAATTTCTGAAACATTATTTTTTTTAAAGATGTAACTAGGTTATACATTAGAAATATGCACACACGCACATTGCACAATTCAGACGTGATGTAACTAGGTTATACATTATGCGCACATAGCACAATTCAGACGTGATGTAACTAGGTTATACATTATGCGCACATAGCACAATTCAGACGTGATGTAACTAGGTTATACATTATGCGCACATAGCACAATTCAGACGTGATGTAACTAGGTTATACATTATGCGCACACGCACATTGCACAAATTCAGTCGTCGTATTTTGATAGTTTAGTATAACCCTCGGTCACAGCTGCTTCCGCCTGTTGAACTCCTTCACTGGCACAGATGTAAGCTGTACGTACATTGTTGTTTCTGAAGTCTTGGTTCATTCAACGACCACAAGCCGACACCATCCAAGAAACATGGATACAAATTGGTATCAGCAAGAGGCATAGATCCTCATGAGCCCCCGCAGTCGCGGGGGCTCATGAGGATCTATGTCTCTTTCAGTTGGATCGTGTTCACTTTTTTTCTAGGAAGTGAAGGGGTTAAACGCACACAATGTAAACGTAACAAAAAGCTGAATGCAAATGTCGATGATTTTCCTCAACGTTTGATTGATTGATTGATTGTACATTGCTTAACGTCCCGACAGCAACAAGGCTTTCTCAGGACGTGCCTCAACGTTTGAATTCCGTCTCCAACAACATGGCTTTGTTCAGTGGAACATCCGTTTTCCATAGCGGGTACTCCTTCACCACCAGTTCGATTACGCTCGACGCATCCTTTGGAAAGATGATGATCAAGAACCCATCTTGATCGCTGGCAATTTCAGCCAATCGCAGCACATGCCACTGCAGATGGGCGCGCATTTCTTTGTCGCTTCCGCTTCCGGAAAGGTTGACTTGGTAGGTTACCCCTCTTCTGCAGGGGGTGTAGCTTCCACAGGACAGGAGAGACAGTTTGCAGTAATCTTTGCTGTCAGTATAATCTCCGGTTTTAAGGGAGGAACTTGGACCACTAGAAGAAGGCGTCTTGTGCAAAAGACCTGAAAAAAGAAGAAAAAATTCTTTGGCTGTCGGTAGCGTCTTTTTGTCGCGATAATTCTTGCAGGAATAACAACACCCTGACATCCTGCAGGAATAACAACACCCCGACATCCTGCAGGAATAACAACACCCTGACATCCTGTAGGAATAACAACACCCTGACATCCTACCGGAATAACAACACCCAGACATCCTGCAGGAATAACAACACCCTGACATCCTGCAGGAATAACAACACCCTGATATCCTGCAGGAATAACAACACCCCGACATCCTGCAGAAATAACAACACCCTGACATCCTGCAGGAATAACAACACCCTGACATCCTGCAGGAATAACACCCTGACATCCTGCAGGAATAACAACACCCTGCCTTTCTGCAAGAATAACAACACCCTGACATCCTGCAGGAATAACAACACCCTGACATCCTACAGGAATAACAACACCCCGACATCCTGCAGGAATAACACCACTCTGCCATCCTGCAGGAATAACAACATCCTGACATCCTACAGGAATAACAACACCGTGACATCCTGCAGGAATAACAACACCCTGATGTTCTGCAGGAATAACAACACCCTGACATCCTACAGGAATAACAACACCCTGACATCCTGCAGGAATCATCTCGACTAAACCCGCTACCCACACCCAAAGGGCGAAATTCCTTTCTTCTATAAGCTACTCTGAGAAACACACGATTTAAAGCAATGATACCCGCCTTTCGATGATGACGTCTACGTTGAGGATGATGGTGATGGTGACGATGACGATGATGATAATAAGTGATTGTGATTATGTGTATTGGTATGCAATGTTTGACCGTTCGGCTTCGAGCCGTATGGTCCAGCATCATAGACCATAGCAGATTCAAAATGTATATCAGTTCTGTAGGAACCTGTGGGATTGGGTGCTATCTCCTCCCCTCTCTCCCCCCCCCCCCCCCCAATGAAATTGTACGAGGGGGGAGGGGGAGGGTTGAAGACGGGGAAAGAGGCAGAGTATTACCTGTTACCCCTCCCCCCCCCCTCTTCCCTGATCCAATGGTCCGCAATTGATTGGTCAGTCTTACGTCACGCAACATGTACCAAATGTTGCGAGGACATCGGCCGTCCGCAGGCAACAGACAGCAAGTCACATCGGCCGTCCGCAGGCAGCAGACAGCAAGTCACATCGGCCGTCCGCAGGCAACAGACAGCAAGTCACATCGGCCGTCCGCAGGCAGCAGACAGCAAGTCACATCGGCCGTCCGCAGGCAGCAGACAGCAAGTCACATCGGCCGTCCGCAGGCAGCAGACAGCAAGTCACATCGGCCGTCCGCAGGCAACAGACAGCAAGTCACATCGGCCGTCCGCAGGCAACAGACAGCAAGTCACATCGGCCGTCCGCAGGCAGCAGACAGCAAGTCACATCGGCCGTCCGCAGGCAACAGACAGCAAGTCACATCGGCCGTCCGCAGGCAGCAGACAGCAAGTCACATCGGCCGTCCGCAGGCAACAGACAGCAAGTCACATCGGCCGTCCGCAGGCAACAGACAGCAAGTCCATTTTTCAGTGCGCAAAGGCCATCGGGCCGACGTCGGCACGATGGTTTTTTGCACATTGGGTTTGTGAAAAAAACGAGATTATAAAATTTGTTATACAATGAAAATGTCGCTTTTCGGAAAAAAAATGGACATGTTGTCTTCCGCCCTATAACGGCAGCGTGCTCTGCCACCCACCCCAAGAAGCTGTCGCTCTGCCACCCACCCCAAGAATTTGTATATAAAGTGCTGTCGTGTCCAGTATTGCTGTATCCCACTTTCGTTATGTCTTGATTTTTTTAAAAACCCAATTAGCTGCACGGCCGCACATCTCAAAATGTGGATGTGTTACCTGACGATTATGTACCAGTTGCAATAGATGGATTGACCATGATAATTCAAGGGTAGTGCTAGATTGGCTTGGCGCCTTTAGGCGCCAAGCCAATCTAGCACTACCCTTGAATTATCATGGTCAATCTAGCACTACCCTTGAATTATCATGATCAATCTAGCACTACCCTTGAATTATCATGGTCAATCTAGCACTACCCTTGAGTTATCATGGTCAATCTAGCACTACCCTTGAATTATCATGGTCAATCTAGCACTACCCTTGAGTTATCATGGTCAATCTAGCACTACCCTTGAGTTATCATGGTCAATCTAGCACTACCCTTGAATTATCATGGTCAATCTAGCACTACCCTTGAATTATCATTGTCAATCTAGCACTACCTTGAATTATCATGGTCAATCCATCTCTTGCTGTAGGGCACTGGGGGTAAATGGGTTAAATACCATAACCACCCCAGCGCTCGTAGCACGCTCAGCATGAAGTTGTTTTTAGCGCTCTACAATTGTTCAATCATCATCATCATCATCATTATTATCATCATCAACATCATCACCATCATAATTATCCGGCCTTGCTATAAACGAAATCTACTGTAGAATAAGTGTAAACCCCACATTGCAGCAGACTTCGAGTTTTATTCATTGTATGGTTGAGGAGGAAACAAGAATGAGAGTTAAGAATAAGAATAAGAGTATTTTATAATCTCAAAAAGAGAAATTCGTTTGTGGTACATTTATAACAAATAGTACAAACAAGACATGAAAACAGTATAACATAATTATGAACATTTTCTCCCTGCACTTAGCTACAAATTCCAAATGGACATAAGTAAACACTACAAAATCTGTACACATGCCTTTTACATCACACATAAACATGTTTTATGAACTGAACTGATTGGCACTTACACATTAACACCCACCTCTCCACATGGATACATAATACGCGTATTTCAACCTAATCCTAACCCTCACTGCTTATTATATAAACGTCTCACTACATTATTAGACATTATTACATAAGCTGTATAATTAAAATCTACCTTAGTAAGATAATGAGTGGGTAAACACTCAGTAACAAAAATCCCAATATGTTCATGTTCATCACCAGATAAAACACAATATAATCACTTCTCTAAAATCAACAAGTCCCATTTCTACTGATTGAACAGGTAAAGGGGGATAGGGGGAGGAGTTAGGTTTGGGTATGCGTGGATGTACCTACAGATTGCTTAGAGTGATGGATTTGGGGATGAAACTGTTCTGTAGTCTGAGTCAGTGAGTGTCCTAGCTTTATGCGTGCGGAGTCTGCGGCCAGAGGGGAGGAGTTCTGTCTGAAGCTATCCGCCTACCCTTTCCCACCACACGCTGTTCATACAGGGCCTCCACACTTGCTTGCTGACTGCCAATCGCCTTGCTGCAGACGTTTATCATTCGTGCCAGAGCGTTCTTGTTCTTCACACTCAGACCTCCATACCAGCACACAGAACCGAAAGTGATGACAGACTCGATAAAAGAGCAATAGAAAGTTTGAAGGACAGATGGGTTCACATTCAGCTTCCTGAGTTGCTGAAGGCAGTAGATGCGTGACTGAAATTTCTTGTGTATGAGGGTGGTGTTTGCTTTAAAGGACAACTTATCATCTATAACTGTTTCAAGGTACGTATACTCAGTCACACGCTCAACAGACACATCATCAATCGTCAGAACAGGGACAGGGGCGGGGTTTCTTCAAGTCTGTCCGTAGTTCTTTGGTCTTACTCACATTTTGGTCCAGAAAATTATCTTTACACAAAACACTAAAACTTTCTACTTCTGCAAAGTAAGTTGCATCACTATTGGAGAGATCTTCTAAGGCAGTGTCATCCGAGTATTTTATAAGAAGGGCAGAGTCAGTGCCACTACAATCGTTAGTGTAGAGTGAGAACAGCACAGGGGAGAGAACTGTACCGTGATGGGGCGCCTAAGGAAGTAGACCTCAGGGATGAGAGAGCTGTTTGAAAGCGAACTGACTGGGTCCTATTTACAAGGAAGTTGACAATCCATAGGATAAGCCTTGGAGTTACATTGTAACAGAGAAGTTTTTGAGCTATGAGATAGGGTTGTATAGTGTTGAAGGCTGAAGAAAAGTCTATAAAAAGAATGCGTACAAAAGAGCCAGGTTTTTCTAAATGTGTGTATATGCATGGTGCAGGAGTGTGAGTGTGGCGTCGTCTGTACATCTGTTTTGCTTGTATGCAAACTGGAAAGGATCTTGATAGGGCTTGACCTGATCGAGCAGTCTAGAGAGGACAACACGCTCAAAGCACTTCATTACTATAGAAGTGAGAGCTACAGGGCGATAGTCATTGAGTGTCTTGGGCTTGTTGTTCTTGGGGACGGGGCAGACAGTAGATATTTTCCAGAGTCTAGGCACAGTGCAATCCTTCAGAGACCAGCTAAACAAACGGCTAAATACAACAGACAACTGACTGGCACATGATCTCAAAACCCTTCCGCAAATATTATCAGGGCCCACTGCTTTTTTAACATTCAATTTGCTAAAAAGCTTCTTAACCGCCTAGCCATGGATCTCAAAGTCTTCTTCAACATTACCTGCCACATTTACTTTAAGCTGGGAAATCATGCAATCTAAGTCATCCTTCAAATCATCTTTCTCAAATCTACAATAAAACGCATTAAGTTTTTCAGAAAATTCAGTTTGTTCTTTCATTGGCATGCTACTGCTTCTGAATTTTGATTTAACGTGGCCTGATAGAGTTTTAAGTCCGTTCCATGCATCTGCTAAGCTACCTGATTCAAACTGTGACTCTACTTTCTCTTTATACTTTTTCTTAGCGTCTAAAATCTGCTTCCTCAATTTATTCTGAACTGCTTTCCTTTCTACTCTGTCCCCAGTCTGAAATGGAACCTTTTTCTCACTCAGTGTGGCTTTGAGAGGCTTTGAAATCCATGGTTTCTTGTTGGGATACAATTTCACTGTCTTAGATGGAATAATCATATTTTACAGAGGTTCACATAGTCAGAAATCACTTCAGTAGCCTCGTCTACACTAACACTAGAATCAAGAAACACGTCCCAATCTGTACACTCAAAACATCCCTGCAACTGGTCTACACTATCTTTAGACCACACTTTAACTAAATTCTTCACTATGGGCTCTGTCTAGATCTTGGGTTTGTACTCTGGGACAAGAAACACACTATTGTGGTCTGAGTTACCTACGGGAGGGAGGACAAATTATCGGTATGCATTGGGGACGGTTCCATACACTAAATCTAACGTCTTGTTCTTGCGAGTGGGGACAGTCACGTACTGGTGAAAAGTCGGTAAGCTCGTGCGTAAGTCACAGTTGTTAAAGTCACCTGCAATAAAGTTGGGGGCGTCAGGGGAAATAAGCTGTAACTCTCTAATCACATGTGCTATCTGGGCTGAGGCGTGGGAGGGGTTGGAGTGAAGGGGGTGTAAATGATGACCGTTACACAAATGTGACCAAACTCACGAGGGAGATAACGGGGTCTGAGAGACACTGACAATAAATCTACATCACGTGTATTAAGCTGTTTCCTAACCATTACGCTTGACTTGCTACACCACCGTTCATTAACATACAGGCCTACTCCGCCACCCCACCGTTTCCCACTAATCTTACTGTCTCTATCTGTTCTAAAAAGCGTACCAAAACCGTCGATCGCAACACTATCATCACTCACATCATCGCTCCACCAAGTTTCAGAAAAGCACATCAAACACGCAGCAGTTGGAATGGGGGAGGGGGGAAGGGGAGGTAGGGGTGCGGGGTGGGGGGGGGGTGGAGGGGGATGGGGGAGGTGCCGGGAGGGGAAAAGGTAGGTCGGGGTCCACATCATCAACCTTTTCCTCCAGGACTTTGTAACTTTTCCGGAGCCTGTGTCCATTGATGTCCCAGTTGATGTTGTGGGTGTTGAAGACACTGCAGCGGATACGGGGGTCCTGATCCAGACAGCACTGGAAGACGCGCCGTTTGAACCTGCCATACAAGCCGGCCCCTCGCCACTGCCGGTGAATCCTGCCTGCTGACGTGGCCAGAGTCTGGCCCCCGTCCACCAGCATGGTGCTGACGAAACCCACCTGAAATTGTAGGGAAATTAACGCATTCAAAGTCACGGGCAACTCTGTACGACACTTTCGCAGGTATTCATGTTGGGTGCCTTGAATGAGTTAACCTATTCTCTGAGTCTCTCTTGGCTTGACTTCGCGAACGAAGATTCTATAGGGCTTGCCCACGTCGTCTGCAGGCATTTTCGTGGCTGCGGAGGCCAATCCGGGACAGGCAGGTTCGACCGCAGTGGCTGCAGGGGAAGGTCTGGTCAGGGTTCTGAGTTACGACAACTCTGTTTTTTCTTCTAAGCCGCTTGTCCTTAAGGTTAGCTCTGCGAGAGTCCTCAAAGGAGACGACTGCCTTGTGAATGGTGGAGCGCCAGGTGTCACGGTCCGCAGCAAGCGAAGACCACTGGCGGTAGTCGATTTGGCAGGCACTAAGCGACTTCTTGAGACCGTCTTTGTATCTCTTCTTTGGTGCCCCTCTGTCTCGGTGTCCAGTGGCGAGCTCGCCGAACAGAGTGATCTTGGGTAGGCGATGATCCTCCATCCTGGAGACGTGCCCCGCCCAGCGAAACTGTGTCCGCAGCAGCAAAGCCTCGATGCTCACAGTTTCCGCCTGTTCAAGGACCTCGACGTTGGTGACATAGTCACTCCAGTGAATGCTGAGGATGGTGAAAGCGTTCGAGGAGTCGTAGTTGGCTGCGGTAGAGGGCCCAGGACTCGGAACCGTACAGCAGGGTGGTGAGGACGACAGCTCTGTACACGCTGATCTTGGTGCCTTTTTTCAGCTGTTGATTGTGCCACACCCGCTTGAATAGTCGCCCGAAAGCACTGTTCGCTTTTGCCAGCCTGTTGTCCAGCTCCTTGTCCAGCTTGGCGTCTGACGTGATGATGCAGCCAAGGTAGGTAAAGTGGTGTACAGACTTCAGTTCGGACTCGCCGATGGTGATGTGGGGAGGGCGATGCTCTTCCTTGGGTGCCGGCTGATGAAGGACCTCTGTCTTTTTCAGACTGACCTCAAGTCCAAAGAGCTGGGCAGCATCTGCGAAGCAGGACGTAATGCGCTGCAAGGCTCTCTCTGTGTGTGCAACGAGGGCAGCGTCATCAGCGAAGAGCAGCTCACGAATCAGTTGGTCTAGGGTTTTCGTGTGGGCCTGCAGTCGTCTGAGGTTGAACAGGCTGCCATCGAGACGATACCTGATGTACACTGCGTCGTCATCGTCGAGGTCCACTGTGGCCTGCTTCAACATCATGCTGAAGAAGATGGTGAAGAGGGTCGGTGCCAGCACGCAGCCTTGCTTCACGCCGTTGCGAATGGGGAATGGTTCTGAGAGGTCACTGTTTAGTCTGACCTGGCCTTGTTGGTCCTCGTGGAGCTGGACGATCATGTTGAGGAACTTTGGGGGACAACCTAGTCGCTCCAGGATCTGCCACATACCTTGCCTGCTCACAGTGTCAAACGCTTTGGTTAGGTCGACAAACGTTACGTACAGCCCTTTGTTCTGCTCGCGGCACTTCTCCTGAAGCTGTCTCAGCACAAAGACCATGTCGGTGGTACTCCTGTTGGCTCTGAAGCCACACTGACCCTCTGGGAGGTGGTCTTCAGCGATGGCAGGTACCAGCCGATTCAGGAGCAACCTTGCGAGAATTTTCCCGGCAATGGACAGCAGGGTAATTCCACGATAATTAGAGCAGGCAGACTTCTCTCCTTTGTTCTTGTACAGGGTGATGATGACTGCATCACGGAGATCCTTTGGTAGTGTTCCTTTTTCCCAGCAGCAGAGAAAGAGGTCGTGGAGCTTGTTGTGCAGTGCTGGGCCTCCATGTTTCCAGATCTCTGGCGGGATTCCGTCAATGCCTGCTGCTTTGCCACTCTTGAGCTGGTGGATGGCGGTGAGGGTCTCTTCGGCGGTGGGCGGTTCGTCCAATTCAACCTTTAGTGGAAGGTGTGGGATTTGGAGGATGACTGTTTCTTGAACAGTGCGTTCAGCGCCGAAGAGGTCCTGAAAGTATTCCGACCAGCGGTTCAAGATGGAGGTATTATCTGTGAGGAGTGCCTGTCCATCAGCGCTTCGCAGGGGACTTTGTACCAGGTGCCTAGGGCCATACACTGCTTTCAGTGCTTCGTAGAAGCCCCTGTAGTCACCGTTGTCAGCGCAGAGCTGGGTCCTCTGTGCGAGTCTGGACCACCACTCGTTCTGGAGTTCTCTAAGCTTGATCTGGAGACTGCTGCAGATGAGGCGGAAGGCAGACTTCTTCACAGGGCAGGAAGGCTGGGCTAGGTGGGCCTGGTGGGCGGCTCTTTTTTTTGCTAGAAGTTCCTGGATCTCTACGTCGTTTTCGTCAAACCAGTCTTTGTTCCTCTTTCTAGCAAAGCCCAAGACTTCCACAGAGGATTTTACAATAGCAGTTTTCAGTTGTTCCCAGAGTGTTTCAGGAGAGGAGTCTGCTGGATCAACTGTGTCTTTGAGCATGCGCTGTAAATCGGCCTGAAGGGCAGCTTTCTTGTCGTCACGCTGAAGGCTGGCAACATCAAGCTTTTTCTTGGGAGGGCCGCCTTTCTTGGGTTTCAGCTTGAGGCGGAGCCTGAGTTTGCAGCGAACAAGGCGGTGGTCAGTGTGGCACTCTGCGCTGGGCATCACTCTGGTGAGGAGGACGTCACTGCGGTCCCTCTGACGCACTAGGACATAGTCGATAAGGTGCCAGTGCTTGGAGCGAGGATGCATCCAGGTGGTCTTTCGACTGTCCTTTTGCTGGAAAGTGGTGTTGGTGATGACAAGTTGCTGCTCTGCACAGAGCTCCAACAGTAGGCGACCATTGTCATTGCAGTTCCCAACGCCATGCTTGCCGAGGACTCCTTTCCAGGCTTCAGAGTCTTGGCCCACTCTGGCGTTGAAGTCGCCAAGGATGATGACTTTGTCGTCTGCAGGGGTGCTCTGCAGGAGGCTGCGCAGGTCAGAGTAGAACTTGTCTTTTTCTGCAGGCTCTGCCAGGAGGGTTGGGGAGTACACACTGAGAAGGGTGACATGTTGCTGGTGTCTCAGTGGGAGGCGCATGGACATGATGCGGTCGGAGTGACCCGTTGGTAGGTTTTCCAACTTAGTCGCAATGGGGGTCTTCACCATGAAGCCCACGCCTGAGAGCCGTCTTTCTGATGCAGGCCTGCCTGACCAGTAGAGGGTGTAGCCAGCGCCAAGTTCTTGGAGGCTGCCTTCCTCCGGGAGGCGTACTTCGCTGAGCGCGGCGATGTCGATGTTTAACCTCCGCAATTCATGGGCAATGAGGGCGGAGCGACGTTCAGGGCGTCCTCTGTCTGCCGTGTCGAGCATGGTTCGGATGTTCCAGCATGCTACGTTGAGTCCGGTCGTGGTCGTCATGAAAGTGGATCCATTGTTTTTTCTTGTTTTCTGACCGCATGAGAAGATGCCCGTTGACCGCGGCTAGCCAACTGGGGTTACGAGGGGATGAGCTTTGGTTAGGCCACCTTTTCTAGGCCCCTCTCCGTGTGGAGCAAGCAGTGCTGTCCCTAGAGAAGGCTGCTTGGTCGTTCAGGGTGTGCCGAGTGACGTTGTCATCCCCAGGTCAACATCAGGCGACCAATATCCTGAACCGCCTGCATGCAGGTTTGAGACTGCGGCTTCCAGTGACATCTTTCACCTGCCGTTTTGCCCCTTGCCCATCGCTACAGGACTTGGAAAGTTCAGTGTCATAGTCCGTGGGCGTTTCCTAAAGCCTGCGCGGTGGAGCTTTTTGGTGGAGTGCAGTGTGCGCAGTACTGGCCCCACCCTTTAAATCCTTGGTTCGTTTGCCATGGCCTAGCAAGCTGGGACGGTGGCATCGAGGTCCTCGGGTCGTAGGTTTTATATCAGACTGTCCTTGTCTTAGTCTCTGGCTCAAAAGCCTTCCCCGGAGACACGGGGGCTTTGATGTCAGGGGTTTCCTCCCTTAGCCTTTCCGCAGCCAAGCGGCCAGGCCTGCAAGGCAGCAGGGGACTCGTGGGGGCCGGGGTCGTCTATGTCCCGTGCAGATGTGAACATCTGCCCACTGCCCAGACGGTGACACCAGAGGAGAAAAATCCAACGCCGGAACCCGGTATCGAACCTCGCACCTTTGGCATTGGAGGCAGACGCCTTAACCACTGCGCCACTTCCCCGTCTCTCTGAGTGCATCAATTGATTAACCCCTTGACTACTACTGACGATACCGCTCAGCGGAAAAGGCGCGTGACTACGCGACTAACAAACTACGTACTACGCGACTAACAAACTACGTACTACGTGACTAACAAACTACGTGACTAACAAACTATGTAACTACGTGACTAACAAACTACGTACTACGTGACTAACAAACTACGTAACTACGCGACTAACAAACTACGTAACTACGTGACTAACAAACTACGTACTACGTGACTAACAAACTACGTAACTACGTGACTAACAAACTACGTACTACGTGACTAACAAACTACGCACTACGTGACTAACAAACTACGTAACTACGTGACTAACAAACTACGTACTATGTGACTAACAAACTACGTACTACGTGACTAACAAACTACATAACTACGTGACTAACAAACTACGTACTACGTGACTAACAAACTACGCACTACGTGACTAACAAACTACGTAACTACGTGACTAACAAACTACGCACTACGTGACTAACAAACTACGTAACTACGTGACTAACAAACTACGCACTACGTGACTAACAAACTACGTAACTACGTGACTAACAAACTACACACTACGTGACTAACAAACTACGTACTACGTGACTAACAAACTACGTACTACGTGACTAACAAACTACGCACTACGTGACTAACAAACTACGTAACTACGTGACTAACAAACTACGCACTACGTGACTAACAAACTACGTAACTACGTGACTAACAAACTACGCACTACGTGACTAACAAACTACGTAACTACGCGACTAACAAACTACGTAACTACGTGACTAACAAACTACGTACTACGTGACTAACAAACTACGTAACCCACGTGACTAACAAACTACGTAACTACGTGACTAACAAACTATGTACTACGTGACTAACAAACTACGTAACTACGTGACTAACAAACTACGTACTACGTGACTAACAAACTACGTACTACGCGACTAACAAACTACGTAACTACGTGACTAACAAACTACGTACTACGTGACTAACAAACTACGTAACTACGTGACTAACAAACTACGTACTACGCGACTAACAAACTACGTACTACGTGACTAACAAACTACACACTACGTGACTAACAAACTACGTAACTGCGTGACTAACAAACTATGTACTACGTGACTAACAAACTACGTACTACGTGACTAACAAACTACGTACTACGCGACTAACAAACTACGTACTACGTGACTAACAAACTACACACTACGTGACTAACAAACTACGTAACTACGTGACTAACAAACTACGTACTACGTGACTAACAAACTACGTAACTACGGGACTAACAAACTACGTAAATACGCGCCTTTTCCGCCGAACGGTATCGTCAGTAGCAGTCAAGGAGTTAATCAGTTGATTCATTCAAAGTGCCCCACATCAGTAGCTGCGAGAGCATAGCCTACTTTCAGTACTCAGTTCATTTTGTTGGTCTGAATTGTTTATTTATCAGCATTTTTGCGCTCTAGAGGTTTGACCAAATGAATATTAGAGTGCGTTTGAACTGAGAAACACCACAAGCAACACGTCCTTGGGACCAAGAGGCGGCAGTGGGCCCGCGCACAGACGTGCGCGGGCCCACTGCGGCTGTCGTGGGTCCGAGGATATTTGCTTACTGGGAATGTGATGGGCCAAAGACGCGTTTGGGGGAAAGCGCTTTGCTAAGCGAGTACCGGCCTGCGTTGTCATAGCAAGTGATAAGTTATAAGCCCTCCAGTTTGCCTTCCGCTGAGAACTGTAGACACCAGGGCAACAATTTTTTTAGAAGAACTAGGCCAGTGAGGAAAAGTGTAAAGAGTGTGAAAGAAGATAGTACCACGTGCCCTCGTTTCTTGTACAGTGTAGCCTGAAACCCCAGGTCCCGAGACAAACTTTTCATAGGTGTAAAGGGAGATAATCGTGTCCACTATAACCGTCGGGTTCTATGCCCATGACGGCGTCCTTGTCAGCAATGGTGGCCACACATAATTCCTCGTCGGCAGGGCAGTCGTCGGGTTGCAGAATTGACATCTTCCCCTGAGACTTCTTGGACGCCTACTGTACAGGGAGCGAATAGAAGTTAGTTGAAACTTGGATGGGAAATTTGCTGTCACACAGTTATGCGGTTTTGTGGGGCACAGAAACATCGCAAAATGCAAGAGACCTAGATCCTCATGAGTCCCCGCATCAGCGACGGACTCACGAGGATCTAGGTTTCTTGCATTCTTCATTAATATCTAAAGAAAAGAAGTACCCAACGGAGAAAGAAACACGCTTAGAAAAAACGGTACAACACAATTTATTAATATTTCGGGTAAATACCCTTTGTCAAAATAGAATAGGGCCACATTCCTTCTGCATCTGAAGATAAGTAGCGGCTAATGTCTCTGTTTGTTTGTCTATTTTGACAAAGGGTATTTACCCGAAATATTAATAAATTGTGTTGTACCGTTTTTTCTAAGCGTGTTTCTTTCTCCGTTGGGTACTTCTTTGCATTTCACACGCTTGGCAGTCACCTTTTTGGTCTGGATTGATTATTCATTAATATCTGTATTTATATCTGTGTATCTTGAGACGATCATTGAACAGCTAGTAAAGAGAGGTCAGCAGCGCCTGTTTTATCTTCGGCGGTTGAAGTCTTTTGGCGTCAGTCAGCAGATCATGGTGCAGTTTTATCGCGCCGCCATTGAGAGCGTTTTTACCTTCTCAATGACAGTGTGGTATGGCAGCGCAACTGACAAAGCCCGCAAGAAATTAAATAGGGTGATCAAAACAGCATGTCATATTGTTGGAACTGATCTCCTCTCGTTGAAATCTCTGTACCACGCACGCATAATCAAGAGAGCGAGCTCCATCATACAGGACGAGCACCTGCACATAACCTGTTCGAGCCCTTACCATCTGGCTTACGCTTTAGATCCACTAAGGCCAAAACCACTCGTTTTCAGAAGAGCTTTTATCCCTTGGCAGTTCAGACCCCGTCTAATGTGGCGAAAAGTGGAACACCAAAGCACTCTTAAACTTATCCCTTCAATGCCGTCCATGTGCTCTTGTTTTATCTTCCCCTCGGCAATATGTAATAATAGCTGTGATATGATTTAACTCAGCAGATTGACTTAAGAATTACCTAAAGCCCATCTCAGTTGTTTGTAGTTTTTTTTTAATAATATGTTTTATTAACCATTTCTTAGACAGGATATACAGTTTCAAATCCGCCATCGTCTGTTCTCTCCTCAAGAAACACAACCTCGACCCAAACGATCTCAAGAACTATAGCCCAGTCTCCAATCTCTCTTTCCTGCCCAAGCTTCTTGAGAAGGTTGTTCTCAACCAGCTCAACCTCCACCTCGCCGACAACAACCTCCTCAGTCCATTCCAGTCTGCCTATCGCAAACATCACAGCACTGAAACAGCCCTTCTACATATCCTAAACGACCTGCTCCTCTCCACCGACTCGGGCAACATCTCCCTTCTTACGCTACTCGATCTCTCTGACACTATAGACCACTCTATCCTCCTCCACCGCTTTCACCACTCCTTCAGCATGACTCTGCACACTCCTGGTTCCTCTCCTACTTCTCCGACAGACAGCAGTCCGTCACCATCGACGGCGTCTCCTCCAACCCAGTCAGGCTCTCCTGCGGAGTTCCACAAGGGTCCGTCCTGGGCCCGGTCCTTTTCACACTCTACACCTCTCCCCTGTCCATCATCATCCAGTTTCATCACATACACCACCACCTCTACGCTGACGACTCACAACTACTAGACAAAGACAAACTCGACAACACTCAGTCACTACTGACTCGCACGGCTGACTGCTACGAAGACGTGAAAAACTGGATGACAGCAAACAAGCTTAAACCGAACGACGACAAAACGGAAGCCATGCTGGTAGGCACTCGCCAGAAACTTTCCCAGCTCCCTCCCTCTCTCCAACTTCAACTCGACAGCTCCCCCATCTCCCTCTCTGACTCGGTCAAGAACCTTGGCGTTATCCTCGATTCCTCTCTTTTCATCACCAGCTTCGTCTCCGCCACGGCCTACGCATGTTATTTCCACCTCCGCCGCATCAGTCAGATAAGAAAATACCTCACTACCGAAGCTGCCACCAAACTCGCTGTCTCTCTCATCTTATCTCGCATCGACTACTGCAACTCTCTCCTTTCCGGCCTTCCTCACTCCACCACTCTCACTCTCCAGCGCGTCCAGAACAATGCTGCGGCCCCGTCCTCAGAAAGAAAAAATCCGACCACATCACTCCCCTGCTCAAGCTCCTTCACTGGCTCCTCATCCACCAACGCATCCAATACAAGATTCTGTCTCTCTGCTACAAATCCCTGAACAACTACGCTCCTACCTATCTCTCCAGCTTACTTCACCCCTACACTCCTTCCCGCTCCCTCCGCTCCGCCTCCGACCCTCTCCGCCTCCTCATCCCCCGCACCAAACTCAGCACTTTCGGCCCCCGCTCCTTCTCAGTATACGGTCCAACCACCTGGTACACTCTTCCACTCTCTCTCCGTCAGAAACACTCTCTCTCCTCCTTCCAGTCCGCCCTCAAAACTCACCTCTTTCAACAGTTCTAGCACTACATCACCACACTCCCCACCCCAAGCTGACCATCGTAATGTATTTTCACTATTTGTGGTACGTGAGTCATTGTCTAAAGCGTGCGCATGCGTGTGCGAGTTGTGAGTGCGCGCTTAGAGTTATAATTATTATAAGATAAGCGCATTATAAATACCGTAATTATTATTATTGTTATGACCAGCTTCGTCTCCGCCACAGCCCAGGCATGCTATTTCCACCTCCGTCGCATCAGTCAGATCAGAAAATACCTCACCACCGAAGCTGCAACCAAACTTGCTGTCTCTCTCATCTTATCTCGCATCGACTATTGCAACTCTCTCCTTTCCGGCCTCCCTCGCTCCACCACTTTCACCCTCCAGCGCGTCCAGAACAATGCTGCCCGCCTCGTCCTCAAAAACAAAAAATTCGACCACATCACTCCCCTGCTCAAACTCCTTCACTGGCTCCCCATCCGCCAACGCATCCAATACAAGATTCTGTCTCTCTGCTACAAATCCCTGAACAACTACGCTCTTACCTATCTCTCCAACTTACTTCACCCCTACACTCCTTCCCGCTCCCTCCGCTCCGCCTCCCACCCTCTCCGCCTCCACAACCCCCCCCCCCCCCCCCCACCGCACCAAACTCAGCACTTTCGGTCCCCGCTCCTTCTCAGTCTACGGTCCATCCACCTGGAACACTCTCCCACTCTCTCTCCGTCAGAAACACTCTCTCCTCCTTCCAGTCCGCCCTCAAAACTCACCTCTTTCAACAGTTCTAGCACTATATCACCACACTCCCCACCCCAAGCTGACTGTCGTAATGCACTTGTGGTACGTGAGTCATTGTGTAAAGCGTGCGCATGCGTGCGCGAGTTGTGAGTGAGCGCTTAGAGTTATAATTATTATAAGATAAACGCATTATAAATACCTTTATTATTATTATTATTATTATTTTATAAATACATATGAATTTAGTTAATGTGTTTTCGTTGCGGCTCACTTGGCAGTTTTTGTTGTCAGAATATGCTTATTATGCGATAGGTTTGTCTTATTTTACTTATTTAGATGTGTCTGCATTTTTAGTAGAATGACTGGATGTGTCGTTTGATATTTTAGAGTCTGCTTGATTGTGATGTATGTATGTTTTATGTGTTGACCTTAACATGGACGCTCGTCAGTTACTTACTTACACCTGTCACCCCTCCCAGGGTATAGGCCGTCGACGAGAGACCTCCAGCGACTCCTGTCCTGTGCTTCTCCTTCGGTTTTACTCCAGGTGGTTCCCAGTCTCTTGATGTCTTCTTGGAGGTCTCGACGCCAGGTGTTTCTCGGCCTGCCTCTTTTCCGTTTCCCTGGGGGTTCCATGACAATGCCTGCCTAGTGATACTGGAAGCTGGCTTTCTCAGACTGTGACCAATCCATCCCCATCTTCTTCGCCCAATTTCATTCTCTGCTGTTATCTGCTCTGTTCTCTCCCAGAGTCTGACGTTGCTGATCTTCTCTGGCCAGTGGATTTTCAAAATTCTTCTAAGGCAACTGTTCATGAAGGTCTGTACTCTGTTGACTGTGGTTTTTGTCAATCTCCATGTCTGTGCTCCATATAGGAGAACTGCTTTTACGTTGGAGTTGAAAATCCGGACCTCGTCAGTTACGCCGCAAAAAATTCCTAAGTATGATGTTTATGCATATGGCAATAAAGTTTTTCTTATCTTATCTTATCTTTATTTTTCTCCGGGTGGAAGAATTAATCGTACGATTAATCATTGACTGTTTTAGAGACTATTAGACACTGGCAATCAAAAGCTTAACTCTAAATCACCAAGCATATTTTAGAGAGCTACATGAACACTGTATGTCAAATTATACTCTAAAGCATATTCTTAATTAAACGAACTTTAGTTCGCGAACTCTGACGAACTACAGTTTACGATCTCGGACGAACTAGGTTGGTTCTTAATTTGACTATCTAAAGATACGGCGAACCTAGTTCGAAGTAGTTCACGAACCTCGGCAAACCATAGTTCGCTGTCGGGAAAGGTTCGCTCAACGTGTTGAGCAAACCAAGGCGAACCCTTTCTCTGATTGGTCAAAACTGTTACCCTCTTCTGCGTTGGATATAAGAAGACAGTCACCGATACAAACAAATATGGCGGACGGCGATATTTCACTCGTGCGAAGAACAAGACCTATTTTTTATTGATTTGTGGGAGGCGCACCGCTGTTTGTGGGGTCGTTACTGCAAGGAGTACAAAAACAAACATCGTTCAAATCGCGAAGCGGCATAGCGGTAGCCATTTTGAACAGCTTCGCAGACTGACAGTAAGTACGCCGAATCAAGCACTTCAGTTAAGAAAGAGAACCATGGCAAACCTGGTTTGCTGAAGTTCGCCTAGGTTCGTTCAACCTCAATTAAGAAACAAACCAAAAGATCGCCGATCTTCTCCGATCTAGGTTTGCCGATCAAAAGTTCGTCGAATTAAGAACAGCTCTAAGGCGCATTGCTAATCTACAGTCAAGCACTGGCTTTGAGCGATCCGAGGACAGTCAGTCCATCTATTGACCACAAGTACACTTTTGCTAGCCGAGTTCACTGTTAGAACAAGCGCAATTTGTAGACCAGGCCGTGACGCATTCAGCCCGACGCAAGTATTCCCCAAATTTTGGAGTCGTCATCTAATGACTATGCACCTGTTGCAGAAGATGGGTCGACCATGATAATTCAAGGGCAGTGCCAGATTAGCTTGGCGCCGACAGGCGCCAAGCTAATCTGGCACTGCCCTTGAATTGTCATGGTCGACCCATCTCCTGCTGTAGTGCGTCAGGGCTGAATGAGTTAACTAGACAGTTACAACACCATTTAATAATATTTCGGGTTTTAACCCGAAATATTAATCAGTTGTGTTGTAATTGTCTTAAGCCTTATTCAAAATGAACAGAAAACAGGTACACGACTTGCAACTGACCTTTTCCTGATGAAAAGATGCAAGGTACACGACTTGCAACTGACCTTTTCCGGATGAAAAGATGCAAGGTACACGACTTGCAACTGACCTTTTCCGGATGAAAAGATGCAAGGTACACGACTTGCAACTGACCTTTTCCTGATGAAAAGATGCAAGGTACACGACTTGCAACTGACCTTTTCCTGATGAAAAGATGCAAGGTACACGACTTGCAACTGGCCTTTTCCTGATGAAAAGATGCAAGGTACACGACTTGCAACTGACCTTTTCCGGATGAAAAGATGCAAGGTACACGACTTGCAACTGACCTTTTCCTGATGAAAAGATGCTAGGTACACGACTTGCAACTGACCTTTTCCTGATGAAAAGATGCAAGTCAAGTTGTGACGTGAACCATCAGATGAAGAACCCAAACTACGTAACAAACACAGCCAGTACAAGCTGTTACGTGACAGGGGCGGATCAGTTACCTCGGAAGGGAGGGGGTGGAGGGGTTCCAACTTTTGGTTTGGGACCTTCCACCTGATACTAAAGTCCTCCCCGACGCTAGACCTTGCTTCCAGCGGCCGAAAAAGTCGAAAAGCGGGTGAGGGGGTGGGGGGGGGGGGGGGAGAGAGAGAGAGAGAGAGAGAGAGAGAGAGAGAGAGAGAGAGAGAGAGAGAGAGAGAGAGAGAGAGAAGGCACGTGCGTGATAACAAGGGGGGGGGTATCAAACAACGGGGGGTGGGGGGGTGGGGGGGGGGGGTTGGGAGGGGGTGGGGTGGGAGGGGGGTTGGGAGGGGGGGGTTGGGAGGGGGGATTCGGGTGGGGGGGGGGTGGGAGAGAGAGAAGGCACGTGCGTGATTGATAAGACTCCACCATTCGGGAAAATATCAAACAAAAGGGGGGGGGGGAGAGGAGAGAGAGAGAGAGAGAAGGCACGTGCGTGATAAGACTCCACCATTCGGAAAAATATCAAGCAACGGGGGGGGGGGGGGGGGGGGGGGGGGGGGAGGGGAGGGGGAGGGGGAGGGGTTATGGCGTGGGGGAGGGAGGGAGGGTTCCAAACACCCCAAAAAGGGACTTCGTTATAGCATTTTTAAAAAATTGGGGCGGGGGGCAAGGGGGGGGGGGGTTGGTTCTGGAACCCCTGAAATCACCCCCCCCCCACAATCCGCCCCTGCATAATGAAACAAATTGAATAAATTTCCATAAATCAGTGGCGTGAAATATCAATAGGAGGGTTTGCAGAATTCACATGTTAATATAATATTTGTGTATGCTGTTGTTTTTTTTTTACATTTATTTCTTTTTTAAGAATACACATTATACCACAGTTAAGCTCTGAAACACAACAACAGGATACTAATTGTGTTAACAGTTTAAGGTTGGTTCTAGACCTCAATACAGCAATCAAAGCAACAACGACAACGAAAATTGTGTATGCAACACACACGCCTTTGTAAACGTGTTGCGCAACTTGTGTCCTCAGTTCGTCACACTTCAAGCCTCAAGCCACGGCGATGTACCTGACACATTAAGTGTGCTGGTCTGTCATTTTGGACCTTGCGGCCGCAGGTGCAAAATCACAAACCAGCACAAATATGCGGTATTACGATGTAGTGTTGTGTCCATGAACTCCAAATCACCCAGGTTTTATTTCTCTTCTGCAGTTCGTGAGGGATACAGCCTCCAGCCAAGGCGGTGTACCCGGCAGGTTAAATGTTGGAGCGTGCGGCCGCAATGTTCAAAATCACAGACCAGCACAAATATGCAGTTTCACGATGTAGTGTCATGTTCTTGAATTTTAAAACCACCGAGTATCACTGTTTCACTTACAAAGCCAAGAACTACGCGTCTTCTAAGCACATTAACACTTTACTCGATTGGTCTCGCCGATAGATAAGATAAGATGCGATACGATACGATAAAATAAGATAAGATAAGGTAAGAGAAGATAAGATAAAATAGTTTATTGCCATATGTACCCAAGTAAAAGAAACAAAACAAAAACATTGGAGTGCGTCTCGGTGTCAGTTACTAAAGACTAAAATAATATCACACCAATTATCACACACAACTAATAATCACAGCATACATAAGGATGAAAACATTACACATGAAACTGTTACCATAGCAACCATCACAATATGAACTCCTTCCCGCACCGCCTCCGACCCTCTCCGCCTCCACATCCCCCGCACCAAACTCAGCACTTTCGGCCCCCGCTCCTTCTCCGTCTACGGTCCATCCACCTGGAACACTCTCCCGGCACTCTCTCTCCGTCAGAAACACTCTCTCCTCCTTCCAGTCCGCCCTCAAAACTCACCTCTTCCAACAGTTCTAGCACTATAATATCACCACACACCCCACCCCACGCTGACTGTCGTAATGTATTTGTGGTACGTGAGTCATTGTCTAAATGGTGCGCATGCGTGCGCGAGTTGTGAGTGCGCGCTTAGAGTTATAATTATTATAAGATAAGCGCATTATAAATACCCTAATTATTATTTTGGCGAGGTAAACGAAGATAATCTGGTAATAGCTGAAGGTTAGTCAGTGCCTGAAAGCCTGCATCCGCCGGTAGTATGAATAGAACCGATGGCTGCCCGGCATACACAAGAGGACTAAACTATTGTGACTGATACTGGGCCAATCGGCTAATCATTTAGTACGTAACTTGAGCTGTCACATGCAGGACATCTCCTGCAACTGGTCGCGTAGGAAATGTTGACAGACCTGTGGCAATGTCGTACAGTTGTGCATAAGTAACCAACCAACCAACCAGCTAACAGCAAAACACACACACACACACACACACACACACACACACACACACACACACACACACACACACACACACACACACACACACACACACACACAAAACCAAAACAACCAAACCAACCAGCCAGCCAAGCAAGCACAGCCAACCGGCAGAAACGACCGACCAAACATTCCACACTTAACAAGTAAGGCAGCCCAAGCGAACAATTTCAACAAACAAACACACATCTGGGAAGACCAGTTCGGCGGTTTTTCTTCAGTTTTGTAATTCGTTGTACCAACAACGTGCACGTCTTCATTTCAATGTTCTGAGTATCTTGTCGCGCTAGTTTCAGACGTTGCAATTTATTGACGTGTGTTACATTCTGCTTACCTCATTCAGCCCGACGCACGTATTTCCCTTATTTTGGAGGCGTCACCCAACGCCTATGCACCAATTGCAGGAGATGGGTCGACCATGATAATTCAAGGGCAGTGCCAGATTAGCTTGGTGCCGACAGGCGCCAAGCTTATCTGGCGCTACCCTTGAAATGTCATGGTCGATCCATCTCCTGTTGTAGTGCGTAGGGGCTGAATGAGTTAATATAGACTGACGCTGACTTCATAACTAGAATTTAACTTAACCCCCTGACTGCGACTGACGATGCCTCTCGAAAGAAAAGAGGCGTGATTACGTGTCTTTTCCACCTAACGGTATGTAAGATCCTCAGTAGCCGTCACGATGGGGTTAATTCATGCAAACAGACGCAAATCTGGATAAATAGGTCAACATGCGTGAGATGACGAAGAAACAAATAGAGCTTATTCCCAAATCCAGAAGTGGGTTAGGAAAATGCACGCACTTCACACATTCAGTGAATCCAGCCGTCCCTCATCCTTTTTAACCCCGTCACTGCCGGGGCAATGCGAACGCTACCCATCTTCAAGAGACATGCGTGGTCCTATATATACGTTATGCTTATTTTTCGTGCCATTTACTTTGTGTTCTTTGTTTCGCGCGAATTCGGCCAGTAGGCAGTGGTTTCAGATGCGAAGTTCGTGATCACGGGCAGGGAAATGATTAAACAGCCTCATGTTCTCCCGGTTCCTTACAGCCGCAGTGTCCCAGAGGCTCGTGGTCATTTTGGCCTCTTCCTGTCACAGAGAAGTCGCTTGTGCAATTCCACTCTTCCAGTCTGAGGTATAGAAATCATTCAGGACTGGCTTCGCAAGACTCGATGTTAACGGATGCCGCAGTGATCGCCGCGACAAAGACAGGGACTGGCAATACTGTGTCTGAACGTGTATGACAAAGACAGGGACTGGCAAAACTGTCCTTTGTGTCTGAATGTGTATGACAAAGACAGGGACTGGCAAAACTGTGTCTGAATGTGTATGACAAAGAAAGAGACTGGCAATACTGTGTCTGAATGTGTATGACAAAGACAGGGACTGGCAATACTGTGTAATAATAATAATAATAATAATAATAATAATAATAATAATAATAAATAATAATAATAATAATAATAATAATAAATTTATTTCAGTTTTTGCAGGCCATCAGGCCCATATGAACACAAAATACAATTTACAACCAGAAAATACAGGAAGGTGGTTGTAAAGAACACAATCACATAGCATTACATCAGCGCACATAAATAAACAAAAACAACGAAAGTTCAAAGCAAATCCCTCTAATTCCTTAATTTAAGGCACCCTGAAATATACATAGCAACTTTAAAGACCAGTTTATCATGTAGGTTTCCACACAGCAGCTGAACTTTGAGATCGGATGGGAATCTGTAGTAAAACAGTGGAATGTACTTTTTACGTAAAGGGGAATATTTTGGACACTCGAAAAGAAAATGACACAAATCTTCAGCCTTATGCCAATCACATGATTTACATTCTGGATTAGTGATGGGTTTTCCAAATCTGGATACTCCGTTTGGCAATACTGTGTCTGAATGTCTATGACAAAGACAGGGACTGGCAATACTGTGTCTGAATGTGTATGACAAAGACAGGGACTGGCAATACTGTGTCTGAATGCGTATGAATATAAACCACCTTCACTGTCGTAAACACTATCTAACTGCAAGAGACATAGATTCTCATGAGCCCCCGCAGTCGCGGGGGCTCATGAGGATCTATGTCTCTTGCAGACGTCACTTTGTGTCTATGTTCCTGTGACGACTGGCTGTGTGGTGTTGAATACACAAGTGTTTCAGAAACACAATCTGCGTGCACTGGCAGTTAAGGGGTTTACAGGACTACCGTGGAGTTCGAACCCAATCACGTGACCAACAATTTTGTCTTTTTGGAGAAACGCGAATAAAAAGTTTTCATGTTGGGGAGAATATGTGAATTATGGGAACTCCTGTTTAGCCACAAATTCGAGACTTCAGAAAATGGGACAAAAAATCAACCGCATCTAAAGATGATTTCGCGACCGAATACCATTGAACAGATCGCATGCCAACACTATCGACCACCACATTTCGTGTACCTCACTATGTAGGAACAACTACAATTGTTAGTATTTAATACGATTTAATTACGAATTTAAGGCCTCAGCTGCATTTCTAGCAGAATTCCCGTCTTGTAGGGAAGCTCCATTTTAGAGATAGGATAAACGTCCTTCAGAGCATCCACAACCGACGACAGGTCCGTATCAGCCGTGGGATTAAGGAACCCAGGCTTCCCGCCGGCAATCTCCACCAATCGCAGCAGGTGCCACTCGATATGCGCGCGCATAATGTCTTCACTTCCGCTTCCGAAAACATCCACTTGGTATGTGAGGCCTTGCCGACATTCGTAGTAGCCGCCGCAGGACAGCACAATAGGGCTGTCTGACTTGAAAGTTTTATCCGCTGGGCTGTCAAGGCCAGCGGATGAAACTTTCAAGTCAGTCACTCCTGTATCTGAGTAGGAAGCGATGAAAATGCGGTCGTTTCCGTCGCTGAAAATGAGGTCGGTGTTTTCCTCCATAATGCGGTACGGCGATTTAGTATCCAGCATGATGCGGCCTAAGGGGAAAAGATGGGCCGGGCACGCCTTCAGAACGCTGTGCAGGTCATCCCGAGACATCTGTTGAAATAAGGAGATCAAGTAGTGACACACTGCCCGGCTTTACAGAATCCCCCTATGCAAATACAAAACCAGAGGTGACCGATGTTATACGCACGCTGGGCCTGTTGTCTGCAATTTTCTGCCCATAGATATAATACATTCTTCTTCATTCGCTGCTTTTAAATCCATCCTGTAGTCCCACCTGTTTGACACCCCAGTGCATACTGTGGAAGTGAAATAGTGATCCTCGGTGGTTTAAATTTCATGGATACAACACTACATCGTGATACTGCATATTTGTGCTGGTCTGTGAGTTTGAACCTTGCGGCCTACGGCCGCAAGGTCCAAAATTACAAACCAGCACACTTAATTTGTCGGGTACACTGCCATAGCTAGAGGCTTCAAGTATGACGAACTGAGGACTCAGTTATGCATGACTACGTATATGTACCGTGTGTGTATGTGTGCGTGCGTGCGTGTGAGTGTGCGTGCGTGTGTGTGTGTGTTTGTGTGTGTGATCCGTGATTGTATTGCAGAACTGTGTCTCGGAGCAACCTGTTTTTTCTCGCCTAATCGCCCCCACACCCCGGCAACTGCTAGACCTCGTGAGGATCTACGCCGCTTGCTTAAACCACTGTGTAACCATGTCCCTCGGACGGTTGGGGATTTTTGATGTTGAATTTACAATTATTTCAAAAACACAACCTGTGTCCACTGGCAGTGAAGGGGTTATAAAATAGCACTGATCAGGAGCTACAAGCTCAAAGTCTAATTAGCACTGTGGGACGCAGCAAAGAAATAATGGCGGATAAAGAAGAGTGCCTGATTAGCTTGGAAGCACCACTCCCGCTCCGCCATTCTCTGTCATGTGGTCAGTGCATCTGGGTGAAGAGATGACCGCCCTTGGAAGGCAGAAGACAATAAGTTCATTTTGTGTAAAGCTAGATTTTCATTGTAAATTTACTTTCGTGTGAAACTGTTGTTTTGTTTGTGATAGTGTTCAACGCTAGTTCTAAGCTTAATGGTAGTAACGGCAAGTTTGAAAATTGGTCCTGTTACCAAATACTTTTACCGTTATAAAATAAAGGTTCATTGTTCATTGTAATACAATACAAATCTAGCTTTTCACAAATATGGACTTACTGCCGTTTGCCTTCCTAGGGCCTGCATGTTTCTTACCTGCTTGATACCGGGGATTTCTGCTGGTTTCCGTAAAGGTCCGGTCCTCGCGTCTGCTGTATCCACGGTATACACGACAATGTCCTGGAAAACATAACACATGCACACATTTTCACAAATATACATCACACACAAATGTACTCGACTTTGGTTGTCGGTAGCGCTTTTTTGTCTCGATGATTCCGGTAGGATGTTGTTATTCCGGTAGGATGTTGTTATTCCGGTAGGATGTTGTTATTCCGGTAGGATGTTGTTATTCCGGTAGGTAGGATGTTGTTATTCCGGTAGGTAGGATGTTGTTATTCCGGTAAGATGTTGTTATTCCGGTAGGATGTTGTTATTCCGGTAGGATGTTGTTATTCCGGTAGGATGTTGTTATTCCGGTAGGAATCATCGCGACAAAAAGCGCTACCGACAGCCAAAGGGTTATTAGCCCACATATTGTGCAATACATACGCAGCACAGATATCTCTTTCCATGTTACGTAACTGCGGTGCAATTAGCTTTATATGTTCACTTGGAACTCGACAGCAGGAAGGCTGGGTAGCAATCACCAATCACTTAGACGTGGCTTCTACACGCTGGAAAGATAAGTAGCGAATTTTAGACTTGTTTGTTTGTCTGTTTTGGGGAAAAAAGAGAAGAAATATTAATAAATTTATATGGTGAAAAAAACAACACCCAACACCGAGTATGTCAGCTTTACCAGCCTTCTTTACCCAATGTTGCCACGTGACTAGATGACTGTAAAAATAGCTTCACAATGTAAACAATTTTCTGATGATACCACCCTTGAGGGCCTGTTGTCTGATGCTGACGAAACTGTGTATCGAGACGAGGTGCGGAAAATGGTCGACTGGTGCTCGGAAAATGACCTGGAACTGAATGTCTCAAAGACAAAAGAGGTGGTGATTGACTTTCGTCAAATCAAAGTCCCGATACCCTTGTCATCAATGGGGAAACCGTAGAACAAGTCGACTCGTTCAAATTTCTCGGCTCCATCATCTCGAGCGATCTGGGTTGGGACAATAACACTACGGCTATTGTGAAAAAAGTGCCAACAACGTCTCCACTTTCTGAGACAGCTGCGGAAACTCGGTATGTCAAGAGGAATCATGACACAGTTCTACCGCGCGGTGATAGAGAGCACCTTGTGCTTCTCTATCACTGTCTGGTATGGTAACACAACCGCGACAGAAAAGAACCAGCTCGAGCACATTGTTAAAACTGCCTCCCAAATAGCTGGTTGCGACTTTCCATCTGTCGCCTCCATTTTCAAAACGCGTATGGAACGGAAGGCAGGAAAGATCGTTCGCGATCTGTCACACCCAGCCAATCATCTCTTCGAGCTTCAGCCCTCTGGCCGGCGGTTTCGTGCTTTGAAAGCCAGAACCTCTCGATTCAGATGCAGTTTCTTTCCAGAAGCTGTCCTCAGTTCATCACCATCCATGGAACAACGTGATTCCATGATTGTGACATAGGACTGATATGTGTGTAATATTGTGTTTATCTATCTTAGTGCTGTATACAGGACGATCGCTAACTGAGTGTATGTCATGATGTATGCATGTGCAGCAAGTGAGGATGTATTTTACTGTCGCCATGTCACACAAAAATCCTGTAACGTTTTACTTGGTGAATAAATGTCTTATGTTATGTTATGTTATGTTATGTTATGTTATGTAAACAAAGGATGACGAAATAGATGGTGTAAATGTTCTTTACAAATATTACAAGTAGCCATGATGTCATTATGAAAGTGATGTCACAGTTAACTGATCAAAGTTTCATGTCCCAGATGATATCATAGATGATGTAAATATTAATAGACTGTGTTGTAACTGTTTATACTAAGTGTGCTTCTTCCTTTGTTAATCATGTTCACTTATTCTCTGTATTTGACTCGACTGTCAGTCACTATTTTGGGTCTGGGTTTCACCAATGGCCAATCGCCTGACTACTAACCAGGACTAACAACAAGGGAACTAATTCTATGAATTTCTTGGGATTCCTATACATTCAAATATAACCTGCACTTATAATGTAGGCTGTAACATAGATCTATATGATGCTTGAAATCAATGATAACTTTTGATTGTTTAACCTTTGTGGCTGTCGATAACGGTTTAAGTCGCGATGATTCCTGCAAGGAATCATCGGGAATAAAACCGTTACCGACAGCCAAAGGGTGAAAGATTTAAGCATGAAGAAGACAGCTAACCCTTTCAGTGATGACTTTGTAGACCTTCTGCACCTTTTTCCCGTTAACGTCCCAGTTGAGGTTGTGGGTGCCCATGACACTGTACCTGAGTTTGGGGTTCAGATCCAGACACCTCTGGAAGACGCGCCGTTTGAACCGGCCGTACATGCCTCCCCCTCGCCATTTGGGGTGGATCCTCCCTGCTGACGTGGCCAGGCTCTGACCCCCGTCCACGAGTACAATACTCAAGAACCCCACCTGAAACAGCAGAGGAAATGTTGTACTTGGGTTACGAAGCATAACGGCCCCGGGCGGAACTTGACACATGAAATACCCAACTGCAAGAGGTATAGATCCTCATGAGCCCCCGCAGTTGCGGGGGCTCATGAGGATCTATACCTGTTGCTGAACCCTTTTTGTATCCATGTTCCTTGGGAGGCTGGGAATCTTTGGGTGCTGAATCAGTTATGAACAATTTATGAAGTAATCTGCGACCATTGCAGGGAATGGGTAAAAGTTTGTTCCTTTGGCGATCGATGGAGACGTTATGATGGTAATGATGATGATCAACATGAGACATATAACCAGAAGTCACGTGTTTCCGTTTCGCAAAGACTAAAAATTACGATCGAACACTCAGTAATGACAACAACAAATTAAACACTGAAGAACTGAAATGAATCATCGACCCGTTGACCGTCAAGGCTTAATAAACACATACACGCATAGGCCGCCATTTGTCTGGAGAAAATGTGTGACATAGCATGCATGAAAGTAAACAATAATAACATTAATTTTATTTGCTAACTCTGACCACTTCTCCATGCTTCTTATAGACGAAGCCAGTCGTGCCTGGTCCGCCGACGAACCGTTCGTAGATGTAAGGGAGGTAATCGAAGCCAGCATAACCGTCGGGTTCTATGCCCATGACAGCGTCCCTGTCAGCAATGGTAGCCACGCACAGTTCCTCGTCATCAGGACAGTCTCCGGTTTTCAGAACGGAGAATTTTTCGTCAGACATGGTGCCTGAATAGCCTGTAGATAAAGTGCATGGCAAGATCGTCAAACAGTATGAGTCACACTGGCTGTCTTCCCCGATTCGCTGCGCTGGGCAGACGACCAGTGTACATGAGAAAGTCTTGTCAGGTGCCTCATTCCAAGCAAAAGTACCTGCGATTGAGTCCTGAAGCGAAGGCAGAATACCTTCAGTTTGACTAAATCTTAAATGTCGTTTCATTTTAACGGTATGATGGTATGTGATTTTGGGCTTAGTCACAGCCTAGAGCTGTAAGGTCCAAAACTTCAACAGCCGGACCAGTACATTGTCACGCCCTTTGGACTGCCCGACTACTGATGTAAAGCTATGCCTAACTGATCAATGAATGAATCAATCAATCAATTAATCACTCACTCGCTCACCCATGCACTAAATAACACGCACGCACGCACACACACACACACACACACACACACACACACACACACACACACACACACACACACACTAATGACTCACCACTCGGTCAGTCAGTCAGTCACTGAGTCAGAGTCAATCTACTGATTAACCACTCCTTCGGCAGACCGACTACGACAGGTCGTCGGTCCACGTGAGTCAGTCGATTCAGGGATTCTACATATAAAATCCCTGGTCGACAGGATCGGCAAGCTACTCAACTGATCCGGAGTCAGTTTATGACCAGTCAGTCCAACAGTCACTCACTCCGGCCATTGCCCGGTTTATTCATCTGATGATCAGACAGCCAGTCACTCAGGACTAATCTGGTCAGGCAGTCGGTGAGTCGAACAGTCGGTCACTGAATCAAACAGTTAGACCGAATACCTGGAACGAAATCTTTAACCCGGCCTTTGCCGTGTCGGGTGCTCCCGACACGCGGGCCGAAAGGGTTAACTGCTTTCAACTCGACTATCTACCTTATACACTGACACCATAAAAAAAAAATTATACGCACCGTGTGTTGCACAAGCCGGCTAGGTCACGGCGCACTCACAGCCCAGTGTGTAGTGAGCTGTAGCTTCAGTCAGTTGAACTGAACTCGGATGGATGGATGGATATTTTGAAAGGGATTGGGACTTCCAGCTTTCGCTGATTTCGTCCAGGGGGGGGTGGGCCGGGGGAGGTTGAGGGGGGGGGGAGGTTGTCTCACTGTCTGTCTGTCGCTCCGTCGCGCTGCTGGCTGGTGGTGCTGCCGGGGCCGGGTGGTTGATGGTGCAGGAGGCAGGTGGTAGGCCGGGGGCCGTCGCCTATCGCCAGGCTGGTGGGTGGTGGTGTGCCAGCCACTCCAGTAGATGTTGCAGGAGTGGTGGCGGTGGTGGTGGTGGTGGCCGGGGGAACCGTGGCCGGTTGCAGCTGGGTCTGGGGAGGTAGGGTGGTGGTGGTGGCGGCCAGTCAATTCTTATTCGAGGGGCCGGGCGCTGACGTGGATGGGGTGGCTGACGGTGTTGGGGTTGCAGGCGGAGGTGTGGTGGTGGCGTAGGGAGCAGTGCCGGGCGCCGTTGTCGCTGCCTGAACCATCTTGGAGGCCGGTTTCGCCGTCGCCTGTGTGGTTCCGTGCTGTTTTTTTCATGTGTAGGCTCGGTGGTGGTGCCTTTTTCCGCTTGCTGAGGTGGCTCGGTGGTGGTGCCTGTCTCCTCTTGCCGAGTGGGCTCGGTGGTAGTGCCCCTCTCTTCGTGCTGCGTTGGCTCGGTGGTGGTGCCTATCTCCTCTTGCTGGGGGACAGGGGTTGCATCTGTGCCTACTTCATGGGTAGGCGGCGAGGTGTTTCCGCAACCCCTGTTTTTGGTGGCGGTGGTGATGGTCCCCGTCTTCTTGTGCGCCGTCTGAGGAGCTGCCATCGTCCCAGTTGCCTGTGACTTTGGTGCCGCCTGGCACTCTGCTTCCTTGCAGGTGGGTGCCACCTGACACTCTGCTTCCGCGCAGGTTGTGGTGTTAGTCTGCGTGATTGTATCGCAGAGTGTCGGGGTGGCGAGGTCGTCGATGGCCCCGGTGTGGATCAACCACCGGGCGGCGATAAGTGCCCGGTGGTAGTTGTCCCCTCCTACCGATGATATGGCAGGCACCGCGTCCTGGAGCAGGATCACCAGGTCGCTGAAGTCCATGCTCCTCTACAATTTGAGAAATAGGACCTTGGGGCTAAAAGGGTGAAATTCACTCTAGTGCAAATTTAGCTGCAAACTTTAGAAGGTCAGTCAACTGAATCGATCACGATAATTCAAGGGTAGTGCCGATTGGTTTTGCGCCCCAAAACGTAATTATGATTTTCATCCTTTTGACAAACTTCATGATCTGCATACAAATCAGTTACAGGACATGAACCAACCATCGATAGTTCAAGAGGCGTGCCAGATAGGTTTTGCCGCGCCTGAGATGATAGTTCTAAACCAATCTGGCACTACCATTAGCAGACTAAGCCTCTTAATCTGATTTTCCAAAACTGGATGTTATCGTCTAAAAACTATTTTACAGCTTAGGAGACAAGACGGCGTTGATAGTTTAAAGGCTGTGCCTGGCGACACTGAGGCTTGGCGCCTCAGTCATTTCCCAGGCGAAAACCTTCGCTTACTGGGTATGGCCACGCCGTACCTCCCCCCTCCCCTTCCCTCCCCCCCCCCACCCCTACACATCCACCACCCCCCCCCCCACCACCACCACCACCACCACCACCACGGCCCTTGCCCCCGGATTCCAACGCCACTGCACGCGCGTGTGTACTAGGATTTCCGCCGCAAATAGTGTCACTGAGCCAGTTTGCTGCTTAGTGCATTTTAGGAACATTTACAACGTAGTCTATGCACGATACAGTGACTATATCATCTTGACCTCAAATCGTAAAGTGCGTCAGCACTTGTCCACTTAGGCCTAATGTACTTACAACGTAAAATCAGGTTCACCCGTACCCTAAAGCCCTGCAGCAGGAGATTCAAGGGTAGTGTCACTGAGATGAGATTGGCGCTTTCAGGAGCAAACTCATCAGTTGGGCACTACCCTTAACTCATTCTACCCCAAGAACGAAATCCCCAAATCATTTGCCGTCGGTTGTCCTCTGAAGACTGCAGTGCAGTGCAGGACACAAATAAGTCGACCATGATAGTTCAAGGGTGATGCCAGAATAGCTTGGCGCCGATAGGCGCCAAGCTATTCCGCTGGGGGGTGTCTGGGGTAGAATGAGTTAAATTATCATGATCAATCCATCCCCTACATCTGGCACAGTCGTAGACAACGCCTCCAAAAGTAAAATGCGGCCGCGGAGTTCAAGAGGGTTACACTGTTTTGCCGGTGCGGGCACAGGTACGCCATGCAAAGGCCGATTAACAAGTGCTGGTGGTGGGGTGGGGGGTGGGTGGGGCATAGTCTCGGGGTCAGTTTGGAGGACTTTGGGAAGGGAGGGTGTCACTTGGGGCGGGAGGTGGGGGGGGATCATAGTCTCGGGGTCAGTTTGGAGGACTTTGGGGGGGGGGATGAGGGTGTTGGGTTCGTGGGGGGAGGGGGTGGTTACTGCGACTCAGGGCGGTATGATTCCCCGACCTCTTTACAGCACTCGCAGTTGCATTTTTGTCTTTACGCTATGATCCGGTACACTTACCTACCCCCCCAAAATACAAAATCCGTCGCAAGACGGACATTTCTCTGTGTGGCCAGACACTCTAAAGGGAAAGACGGTTAACACCATTTTAATCTGCCTTAATTTTTCTTGAAAAACTGGATATTGGGAGTGATTTTATTATAAGAAAATATTTGCGTGGCGGCCTTTTCCACACGTTCACTCTCGAAAACATCTGGCATGTAAGATTCAGCCGCGAATGTCTCGCATTGAGGGCACTCAGCCTACCTTTGTCTGCACTTGTAGCCAGAATCATTTTCCATTCTGCTGCAACAAGAAAGGAGGATTTTGAGTGAAAAATGGGGATGTCGTTGTCACAGGTGCGAGCCTACCCTCCAAATGTAAAACTGATTGCTTTGATTACTTGCTGGGGGTCTGTTTACATCAGTTCTCTCTCTCTCTCTCTCTCTCTCTCTCTCTCTCTCTCTCTCTCTCTCTCTCTCTCTGTGTGTGTGTGTGTGTGTGTGTGTGTGTGTGTGTGTGTGTGTGTGTGTGTGTGTGTGTGTGTGTGCTTGCATGCGTGCATGTTTATTTGTTTTCTGTTGTTTATTTTTTACTTTGTATTTTCTGTAGTCTCATTATGTGACGATGTCAATGCGTATGTGTGTGTGTGGGGGGGGGGGGGCGGTGGGGGGGGGGAGGGTCTGGTCTGTGTGTGTGTTTGTGTGTGTGTGTGCGTGTGTGTGTTGGTTCATGATTCAGTACATGTGTATTTTAAGGATTATCTTTTGTAAACAAAAAAGAATTGTTTGTTTTTGTTTGTAAGTAAATTTCGGCCCTGTACACCAGAAAAGTCAAATAAAGGAACAGCAAAACTTGTTAGAGTGAACAGTTTTTACTGACACAAATAAACAACAGTGCAAAATTATAGATCTTGGCTTAAACAAAGATTTTATACAGTGCTCTGATGTGAAACGACAATAGCATCAAGAACAAACAAAAACAAACACACACACAGAGACAAACACACACACACACACAGACAAACACACACACAAAACTGAAAGACATTAAGGGGATTAACACACACACACAGACATCCCCCCTCCCCTCCCACCCCCCCGAATCCCCCCCCCTCCCCCCGGACCCCCCCCCCCCCCCGAAACAACCCCCCACACACACACACACACACAAAAACAAAAACACCCCCTCCCAACCCCACACACAAACGCACGCACACATTTACATTGTCACATTAGACTACATATAAAACAAAGAAACCAACAGCAGGAAACAAAAAAACACTGACGCATGCAAGCACACACACACACTGACGTAAACATACTCCCAGCTGACCACTTTTAATACACATGTATTTAATCATGAACCAACACACACACACACACACACACACACACACACACACACACACACACACACACACACACATTGTCACATATTGAGACTACAGACAAAATAAAGAAACAAACAAGCAACAGAAAACAAATAAACACTGACGCATGCAAGCACACACACACTGGCGTAAACAGACCACCAGCAAATAATCAAAGCAATCAGTGTACATTTGGAGGCTAGGCGCGCACCTGTGACAGCTGCATGGAAAATAATTCTTTTGGATACAAGCGGGGCGGAGACAAAATTAGGCTGAGTGCCCTCTGATGCGAGATATTCGCGGCTGTCTTACATGTCTGATATTCTCCAGAGTGAACGTGTGGAAAAGGCCATGCAAAAAAAAAACAACAACAACCAAACAACCAAAAAAAAAAGCTGATGAAATGACTCCCCATCTCCAGGTTTTCAAGAAAAAATGAACGCAGTTTAAAATGGTGTTGTCCGCTTTTTAGAGTGTCTGGCCAAGATGAGTGCTAAAACAAGGCAGCACACAGAGAAACGTCCGTCTTGCGATTCTTGATTTTGGGGGTAGGTAACGTTGCCAAGTCATAGCGTAAAGACTACATTATCGACAAAATGCAACTGAAAGTGCCGTAAATAGGACTCAAAATATTTTAATGTGACAAAAACAAAATTTCAAAATGTTAAGCCGTTTGCAAAATATCGACCGGCAAATCTTTGTCTTATTAAGTCCCTTCTGTTTATAGAAGGGACTTTTTAGGACGGGTCGCGGTTGGGCGAATTTAATAGCATGTCCATGATGTCAAAGGCGGTCAGGCTAAGACTGAGCTGTTCTTAATTGGACGAACTTTTGATCGGTAAACCTAGATCGGAGAAGATCGGCGATCTTTTGGTTTGTTTCTTAATTGAGGTTGAACGAACCTAGGCGAACTTCAGCAAATCAGGTTTGCCATGGTTCTCTTTCTTAATTGAAGTGCTTGATTCGGCGTACTTACTGTCTGCGAAGGTGTTCAAAATGGCTGCCGCTCTGCCGCTTCGCGATTTGAACGATGTTTGTTTTTGTACTCCTTGCAGTAGGGACCCCACAAACAGCGTTGCGCCTCCCACAAATCAATAAAAATAGGTCTTGTTCTTCGCACGAGTGAAATATCGCCGTCTGCCATAATTGTTTGTATTGGTGACTGTCTTCTTATCTCCAACGCAGAAAAGGCTTTGACCAATCAGAGAAAAGGTTCGCCTTTGTTTGCTCAACGCGTTGAGCGAATTTTCCGACAGCGAACTATGGTTTGCCGAGGTTCGTGAACTACTTCGAACTAGGTTCGCCGTATCTTTAGATCGTCCAATTAAGAACCAACCTGGTTCGTCCGAGATCGTAAACTGTAGTTCGTTAGAGTTCGCGAACTAAAGTTCGTTTAATTAAGAACGTGCTTAAACCTATAACAATTAAAGTAACAAGATAAAAATTACGTCATGTCTAGTTACGCTTATCTCGCTGCTGATCGTACATTTGGCGGGAAGCTTCGTATGTGCGTATGTATGTATGTGCGTATGTATGTATGTGCGTATGTATGTATGTATGTATGTATGTATGTATGTATGTATGCATGTATGCATGTATGTATGCATGTATGTATGTATGTATGTATGTATGTATGTGAGTGCGTATGTATGTAAACAAGAGAATCGCCGATATTTCTGTACACAAGCTTGAAACTTGGCAAAATACTTTTTTAAGTGGGTGGCTAAGAGAGCCTCCGAGCATATTGTAATTGAATGTCCCATTGAAGACATAAACACCCGTTTATAGAAAGTCGGTTGACCCAGATCAGAGTCCGTAATTTTTGTTTTGGAACTTTTGCATATAACTATTTTGGAGAAAGACATTGGATGAGTTCGTTAGCCAGCTTTGTATCCTTTCAACTTCTTTAGTAAGAATTAATTCTTTTCAGAAAATAATATTTTATTAACACTAAAAAAGACCAAACTTGACTTCCAGAGAAAGTCGGACAGTGGCGGTGACGTAAAAGAGGCCGAAACTCCGTCACCACGCAGACACTGACATAATACTCTAAATATGACGTCATTCTCTCTCTCGCGCGCGGCTCTCTCTCTCTCTCTCTTTCTCACACAAACATGCGCGCATCTCCAGGAAGAATAGATCCTCATGCACCCGGAGAGTGCATGAGGATCTATGCCTCTTGGATATGTTTGGAGCGCGCGCGCATTCACTCACTAACACGCACATCTACGCGCTTTCATGCAGGTGACCCGTGTACTTATATCAAGTAGCTGGGTAACGTCAACCTGTTTCACACAAATTATACTGAAATTGCACCGTGAAGTTCTAGTTTTGTCACCATTTTCTCAAGCCTGTTAAGCGAAAGTGAAAGTCATATCACGTAAAATATAAAATTACGTATAAACTAAAACTTACGTCATGACAAATGACGTTTGACAAATCAATGACGCATATGTCCTGCGCCCCTTATAGAACTCACTGACGCATTGGCAGATATGCGAGACTTTTTCAATATAAGATAATTCAACATCAGAATCAGGTCAAAGACAAAAGGTAGAGATCATTGACAGCGAGGACAGCTGTCGTATAGAAGGGACTTTATGGGTTATGGTTCATTCCTTCCTGTTTCTTTATGGCGCGCAGTGTATAATGTCAGACATACTGGGGTGACTTCAATTATTATCTTTCTTTTCTGAGGGGAGGGGGTGGAGGGGGGGATTTTGGGCCGAAAAACAAGATTTCATGAGCGGTTAAGGCTGTGGAAGCTATTCCAACATCACCCTTATCCCTGCTGCCGTCGCTTCAGTTGTGTTTTGAGAATCTGTAAAAAGGCAGCCGAGTTATGATCTTGCCTACCAAGCCTGCTCTCCCCTGCCAGAAAAATCAGTCTGAACATCACCCACCTGTAAGAGGAAAAAAACCGCATGAGATGTACTAACTTACCGCAGATGCACTAACTTACCGCAGATGCACTAACTTACCGCAGATGCACTAACTTACCGCAGATGTACTAACTTACCGCAGATACTGGGGCTCATGAGATTCTTTGCCTCTTGCTGGATCCCGTTTTCCTCGATGGAGGGGTTGTTTAGCTTTGAGTTCTCCATGGTTTCACTGACAACTTAATTTGCATCCGCCGGCAGTTGATCTGAGCGGATACGCCACCTTCACAATGTTGGGCACCCCCCCCCCCCCCCCCCCCCTTTTTCGGCAGGTCACTGATCCGTCCCTCAGTGTGGCTCTTGTCAAGGACGATTATAACCGTACATGTAGTCAGTGTCAGCAAGAAGCATAGATCCTCATGTGCCCCCGCAACTGCGGGGGCACATGAGGATCTATGCCTCTTGTAGATATAGATTCTTATGTCGGTCACTAAACCGATTTCAGTGGAACACTATTTTAGGTCAATGAAATCAGTACATGTAGTTGCTCGTGAAGTGCCCAGTGTGTGTTTACTGGCTGTTTTGCAAGCTCGGTACGCGTATGGTCTATCGTGTGACCCAAAGCATTGACTACGGACAAACACGAAACACACTTGACCCGGCAACAGTCTGTTTCAGCTAGTCGGCAACAATACGTGAATGTTTTTTTGGCGGACTAACACACCGGTTTTTACTTTTGAAAGGTAAGATTTGCACACCGCATGCTGTTTTCACCTATTTTCTTTATCCTACATGATACAATTAATAAATAGTGACTACTTGTGTTGTGAGGGCAGCCAGTATGCGTCTATGCAATATTAATCTCGGCGGTTCACATCAGTCGTCGGCTCCGTTTGGAGCCGACGATGTGAACAGAGAAATCTTAACTCATTCATCCCGGACACACCGTTGCAAGACATGGATCGAAAATGATAGTTCAAGAGTGGTGCCAGAATAGCTTGGCGCCCATAGGCGCCAAGCTACTCTCAACTCTGGCACCACCCTTGAACTATCATGTTCGATCTGTCTCTAGAACCGTAATTCAGTCCTTCAGAGGGCAACTTTAAAATCTGGGGATTTCGTTCCTCGGGTAGAATGTGTTAACACAGTGTAGGCTACCCTTGATCACCCACTCCCTCTTCAGTAGCGTCTTACATCATCCGCCATATTATTTCTGGCTCAAGGAACATGTTCAAATCTGAAATATATATCTCGGTGACTGACTTCTTCATTTCAGATACTACATTCACCCACGATGTCTAAAGGGCAATCCTCCCTCCTTAAGCCTGGTGACTGTCGAGAGGATGAGGAACTGTGCGTGGCCACCATTGCTAACAAGGACGCCGTCATGGGCATATTATCCGATGAGCTTTCAGGCTTCGATTACGTCCCTTACACGTACGAAAAACTCGTGTCGGAACCAGGATCAGCAGGCTACATCTACAAGAAACAAGGGCAGGTGGTGTGTGTATGAATCAACATTTTTGCCTTTTCTAAATCCTTTTTGACGAAAAAAACAACAACCAATGGCAAGGTTATTTGCCTATAGGGTTCGAGAAGCTGACGTCATCACGCCAGTCGTACTATAAGCAATAACAACAAGTCTTGCCATCACTGTAGGAAACCGCTCACCAGAATTTGTTTTTGTTTGTTTCCAAAGAGGAAGAAGAATGAAGAAAAACGTGTTGAAACACTACTTCGCTACTATCTGATGACTATGGTATCCTCTTAAGATGGCGGCTGACGCGCCGACGCTGCTAGGCAACGCAGAGAACTTCCCCAGCCCTATTGGTATTATTATACATATATCTGTGTTTCTTGTGTGAAGGGGTAGCCTTGCATGATCACACAGCGCTGGCAACAGGTTGTTGCCGCTGTAAATTTAAATAGTACAACATTGTGAGTTGAACCTGAGGTGGCGAGACACATTTGCCTGTACGTGGCAACATGTATTTGGAACAATAAAGTTCGTTCATAGATTGATTATGTAGCCAGCAGCCGAGTTGTTCCCCTTGTATCGCTGATCAAAACGCAGATTGTGTATTTAGTGTGCGCGTTGTTTGATCGGGATCGGGGTCAAAGTTTACTTCCTCACAGGAGGTCCAACTTATTGTTTGGGACCTTCAGTTTGACACAAGACGCGTCCTGACGTCAGATCCTGATTTTCAGTGGCGGAAAAATAAAAAATACTGAAAAAAGCTGGGGATGGGGGAGGGGGGGGGGAGGTGGATGTAGACGCGACAAGCGTGTGCGAGAAACTCTTACCAATGGCTCAAATATCAAAATCAGGGGGTGGGGAAAGACGCGCGAAGCGTGTGCTACATATAACCACTGAGTTCCCAGTGAAGCCGAAGTTTAAAAATAGCTAGTTAGTTCGGGTTTAACGTCCACAGCACCGAGGTGATCATGGACGGCCCTGACGGGCGGGTTATGGAGGACAGGGAAATCTACTGCCTATGGAATACGACCTGAACACGGAACACTCAGGCGCACTCCAACTGTGCCACTTTGATTTACCAGGACCTTTCAACGGACATGCTATTGAACAAATCCGTTTTTTTTTCCCCCTGGATTGTGAGTCCAGCAACCTGGGCCGGGACGGGATTCGAACCCACGACCCGGCGATTCCCTTCGCTCTCCTGCTCCGACGTTTAACCGCCTGAGCTATTTCGGACTCTTTTTAAAAATAGCGAGGGGTGGGATTTAAAGGGAGAAATCACATTCACTTTTCAACTCATTCGCGGAAAGCCGCATCCGAATGCGCGGCTTAAATGCCGCGCATCCGGATGCGGCTGGCCGCGAATGAGTTAATCAATATGACGCCGCCCTCTTTAATTTCAGGTTGGTTTCTTTAACACACTTCTGGTGGATGGCGGCCAGACCTTGTCAGTGTCAGCCAGCCGAATCACTCGCCAGTGTCGAGGGGGAGGCATGTTTGGCAGGTTCACACGACGCGCCTATCAGAGGTGTCTGGATTGCAATCCAAATCTTCGCTACATTGCCTTTGATACAGACAGTCGCAACTGGATCCGCAATGGCGCCAAACTACGCAACAGCTACGCCGTCGTTGAGGAAATGGTTAGTTTCGTTTTATTGCGGTAAAGTGTTGCATCCGGAACACTGAGCTACACAAAAACGCCAAGAGGCATAGATCCTCGTGAGCCCCTGCAGTTGCGGGGCTCATGGGGATATATGCCTCTTGCTGACACCACTTTGTATCCAGGTTCCTGGGACGGCCGGGGCTCTTTGAGGTTGCAGTGTAGTACTAAAACAATGCAGAAATAAAATTTGCGACCCCTGGCAGTGAACAGGTGAAAGCGCCTCAAGCTGTATCTGTCTTTTTTTGAAATTACCGCCGTGACTGTTCAAAGGTACACTTCTGTAACAGATGGTTACGAAACGCTACACACAGGTCTAGATATGGTTCATTTAGACACAGGATAATCCTGTTCAGCACATGTCGTTTTGATATCAAGTAATTTGACAATGACTCTATTCCGATCTATAAATCACAGCCGCGCTTTCAGTACGAGATACAGCTAAAAATAGATTGACTCGCTAACGACGGGGCAGAATAAATACGTGCGATTACGCGTGTGCTGTTGCTGCGTGGCCCAACTGTTGTTACAGTTCATTAGGTATGTCGACGAGGCATAACAAACACAATTTGAATGGTGCTGAAATCTGTCTTCAAATGTCCGCGTAATGGTACTTTAAATTAGAAAAAAAATAAATAATTTTTGTCAGTAAACTGTGTCATAAAATAGAAAACACAAACAAAATCTGTGCGTGCGTGCGTGCGTGTGTGTGTGTGTGTGTGTGTGTGTGTGTGTGTGTGTGTGTGTGTGTGTGTGTGTGTGTGTGTGTGTGTGTGTGTGTGTGTGCGTATGTGTGCATAGGATTTTATCGACACGATTTTAAACATTTTTTGATCTTTTATTCTGTTTTTCTGTTCTATTAAGTTACACAAAGTGACATTTGTGTGCCAGTTACTTCATCTTTCTGAAATGATCTTCACTGTTCATTGTCCATAGTTCTGTTTCCGGCTACGCTTGCCTGCGAATTTTAACCATACGGCTGACTGGGTTAACTCATTCAGGCCCACGGACGTATGTCCTAAATTTTGGAGGCGTCATCTAACGACAATGCACCAGTTGCAGGAGATGGATCGACCATGATAATTTAAGGGTAGTGTCAGATTAGCTTGGCGCCGACAGGCACTGCCTGGCACTACCCTTGAATTATTATGGTCGACCCATCTCCTGCAACTGGTGCGTAGTCGTTAGATGACGTCTAAATGTTTTGGGAAATACGACCGTGGGACTGAATGAGTTAAGGCAACAACTGGTAACCTCATTTGCATATTAGGGGCACAGAGGCACATCAATGTGGCGATTTCCTATCCTTTGCATTATAATTTTCAATTTCAGCGTATTAGGCCTAATTAGTATAAATTATGTAAAGATGCTATTGCGCCGTAAACAAAAACCTGTGACCAATTTTTGTTTACCGGCCACACTGACAAGAGGTTTCGTAAGTAAAAGATACACAGCTCTTAATCTCTCAGGGGCGGATTCAGGGGGGTCTGGACGGGGGGGGGGGGGGGGCAAATTCGCTTCCCCCGCCCTCCCCCCCCCCACTCCAGCCCCCGATTCCTTCCCCCCCCCCCCCTTCCGTACGTCAGATTTACACGGACCCGGACACGCGCGCGCACACACACAATAGTTTTCAAACCATGCAAAAAGGATGAAATAACAAACAAGACCACAACACTAAAACACCTTTTAACTCATTCTACCCCAAGACCGAAATCCCCAAATGTTGCCGTTGTCCTCTGAAGACTGCATTGCAGAGCAGGACACAGATCGACCATGATAGTTCAAGGGTGATGCGCCCATGGGCGCCAAGCTATTCTGGTATCATCCTTGAACTATCATGGTCGATCCATATCTTGCTGTGGTGTGTCTGGGGTAGAATGAGTTAACCTATAAAGGCCAGACATGCTATTACAGGATGTGTATCGGCGTAAAGCAGGGCTGCGTGCTGGCACCGACCCTCTTCACCATCTTTTTTAGCATGATGTTGAAGCAGGCCACAGTGGACCTCGATGATGACGATGCAGTGTACATCAGGTATCGTCTCGATGGCAGCCTGTTCAACCTCAGACGACTGCAGGCCCACACGAAAACCCTAGACCAACTGATTCGTGAGCTGCTTTTTGCTGATGACGCTGCCCTCGTTGTACACACAGAGAGAGCCCTGCAGCGCATCACGTCCTGCTTCGCAGACGCTGCCCACCTCTTTGGACTCGAGGTCAGTCTGAAAAAGACAGAGGTCCTCCATCAGCCGGCACCCAAGACAGTGTATCGCCCTCCTCACATCACCATTGGCGAGTCTGAACTAAAGTCAGTGCACCAGTTTACTTACCTTGGCTGCATTATCACGTCGGACGCCAAGCTGGACAAGGAGCTTGACAGCAGGCTGGCAAAAGCGAACAGCGCTTTCGGGCGACTTTTCAAGCGGGTGTGGCACAATCAACAGCTGAAAACAGGCACCAAGATCAGCGTGTACAGAGCTGTGGTCCTCACCACCCTGCTGTATGGTTCCGAGTCCTGGGCCCTCTACCGCAGCCAACTACGACTCCGTCCTCGAAAGCTTCCACCAGCGCTGCCTGCGCACCATCCTGGGCATTCACTGGAGTGACTATGTCACCAACGTCGAGGTCTTGAACAGGCTGAAACTGTGAGCATCGAGGCTTTGCTGCTGCGGACACAGCTCCGCTGGGCGGGGCATGTCTCCAGGATGGAGGATCATCGCCTACCAAAGATCACCCTGTTCGGCGAGCTTGCTACTGGACACCGTGACAGAGGGGCACCAATACAAAGACTGTCTCAAGAAGTCACTTAGTGCCTGTCAAATCGACCACCACCAGTGGTCTTCGCTTGCTGTGGACCGTGACACCTGGCGCTCCACCATTTACAAGGCAGCTGTCTCCTTTGAGGACTCTCGCAGAGCTAGCCTTAAGGACAAGCGGCTCAGGAGAAAAAACAGAGATGCCGCAACTCAGAACCCTGGCCATACCTCCCCCTGCAGCCACTGCGGTCGAACCTGCCTGTCCCGGATTCGCCTCCGCAGCCACGAACAAGCCTGCAGACGTCGTGGACAACTCCTATAAAATCTTCGTTCGCGAAGTCAAGCCAAGAGAGAGATCGACCATGACAGTTTACGGGCCGTGTAAGAATGGCTTGGCGCACATAGGCGCTCTTCCGACATTGACCTTTGAACTATCACAGTCGACATGTGTCTAGACCTGTGACTTAGAACTGAGCACACACTGCGGGGTCCACACATCAATGGTGTTCACATGCAACCTCGTCAGTGATATTTGTCTTTTCTGACAGTCTGTTGTCGGTCAGACAAGTATGCCAATCTACTTTTTCCCTCTGCAAACAAAAAAGGGTGGGAGGAGAATCTTTACGGGGGCTGCTTGACCGCAAAGTCCCTTACGTATCGCATAAGTAGACACTGAGACATCACCATGACTGGTAAATTCAAACAAGTGCCTTTTGTCAATAATAACGCACAGAATCGTGGAAGTTCAAGTTATGCGGCAGTGACAGGTAGTAAACTGATGTATGCGCTATCAGACGGACGGACTGTCTTGGCGAAGTTGTAAAAAAGCAAAGACCGAGACCGCATGGCACACCGCTCTGTTTTATTTCTTCGGATAAAGCGATCGTCGCTACCTATGAGCCTATTCATTGCAGTAATACGGTTACAATGTGATTGTCAAAGCTAGAGAAGATTCACGCTGGCATCAAATGGCTAGACTAACTTGCACCGGAACTGACATAAAGACGTGAGGCTGTTGCGAAAAGCGATCCGTTACTTTATCCTCGCTGCGGACAAAGACTGACGGCCGGTGAAGTTCAAGGATCCTTAGCCGTACTCCGCTGTATCAGTAGTCAGGGGCAATTATCCGATTAACAGGTTACTACATCCACAAAGCTGACCCCTCGCTTCCTGATTGGATAATTGCCTCAGCCGGGCGTGTCGTCAATCGTAGGCATACACGAACAAGCCTGCAGACGTCGTGAGCAACTCCTATAAAATCTTCGTTCGCGAAGTCAAGCCAAGAGAGAGACACGCAGATGACTGCCTCAAACTGAGGATGGTATCAAAGGTATGGCTTTTCAGGAGCCCTTTGCCTGCTGGGGCGCATGAAACTCTATGGTTTTACCAAGGAGCCCTCTGTCAGCATGGACTGAATTCTCACCCACAATAAATTGGACTCAAGGACTCTCAAGGACTTATGTCATATGGCTGACTCGGAGTGAGGATGCTGATGACATCACACAGTGAGAGATACTACTTTTCATGAGCCCCTTTCACTGCGAGGCATTTGACTCTCTGTTTCTGGCTAAAAGACTATGACGGGGTTCAGGTATTTAGTGCGAACTGAGGTTATTTGACTAGTCTCGACACATTAGGCCCACCCACTGATTCAGTACGTAAGACAGGACAAGAACGGTTAAGAAGACTGCGTACGTGATGAAAAAAATCTCACCATCCAACAAGCCACCAGTGAAAAATAAAATAAAATAAATTTACAAAATAAAAACCGTGACCAACCAACCAGCACTAAAACAAAAACAAACAAAAAAAAAAAATGGCCAGGGCTGACGGAGGGGGGGGGGGGGGGGGGGGGGGGGCAGGGTCCCTCTTGATCAGCCACTGCCCCTATCGTCATCGTCAATAGCAGTCAAGGGGTTAATTTACTGTCTGTGAGTAAATATAATAAACTATTCCCCCACCCCCACCCTCCATTATTTTATATCATGTTTCTAATTAATTAATTAATTAATTGGTTGATTAATTATTGATTTATTAATTTATTGATTAATTAATTTTTAAACTGAATGATTAATTAATTTATTTATCAGAACTTGGCATTTTTACAAGTGGATGCCTCGAAACTCAGACAGCAAGTCGCGAGACAAAAGTCGGAAATTCCAGGCCTGAAACAACTGAAGCGAGAAGATCTTCACACCTTGCTCAACATTCAACCCACACACCTCTTCCCAAGTGGCCGCCTGGTGCTGGATACGAAAATCTTCCGAGCCATGAAGGAGAACGCTGAGCCCTTATCAAGACAAGGAGACAGCTTCTTAGGGTCTGATGCTTTTAGTTTAGCCAGATTGTGTTGTGTGGCGTCATACATTGTGCTTTCCTTTTTTTCTCAATAACTATTCATGACATTTACACACAGTACATTTCGGATATAACAAACTCGGCCAGGGGAGCTAACTTTTCTTCTTGTTATATCCCAAGTTTGATAACAAACTGCCAGGGGAGCTAACTTTTCTTCTTGCTATATCCCAAGTTTGATAACAAACTGCCAGGGGAGCTAACTTTTCTTCTTGTTATATCCCAAGTTTGATAACAAACTGCCAGGGGAACTAACTTTTCTTCTTGTTATATCCCAAGTTTGATAACAAACTGCCAGGGGAGCTAACTTTTCTTCTTGTTATATCCCAAGTTTGATAACAAACTGCCAGGGGAGCTAACTTTTCTTCTTGTTATATCCCAAGATTGATAACAAACTGCCAGAGGAGCGTAATTTTCTTCTTGCTATATCCCACGTTTGATAACAAACTGCCAGGGGAGCTAACTTTTCTTCTTGTTATATCCCAAGTTTGATAACAAACTGCCAGGGGAGCTAACTTTTCTTCTTGTTATATCCCAAGTTTGATAACAAACTGCCAGGGGAGCGTACTTTTCTTCTTGTTATATCCAAGTTTGATAACAAACTGCCAGGGGAGCTAACTTTTCTTCTTGTTATATCCCAAGTTTGATAACAAACTGCCAGGGGAGCTAACTTTTCTTCTTGTTATATCCCAAGTTTGATAACAAACTGCCAGGGGAGCTAACTTTTCTTCTTGTTATATCCCAAGTATGATAACAAACTGCCAGGGGAGCTAACTTTTGTTCTTGTTATATCCCAAGTTTGATAACAAACTGCCAGGGGAGCGTACTTTTCTTCTTGTTATATCCCAAGTTTGATAACAAACTGCCAGGGGAGCTAACTTTTGTTCTTGTTATATCCCAAGTTTAATAACAAACTGCCAGGGGAGCGTACTTTTTTTCTTGTTATATCCCAAGTTTGATAACAAACTGCCAGGGGAGCTAACTTTTCTTCTTGTTATATCCCAAGTTTGATAACAAACTGCCAGGGGAGCGTACTTTTCTTCTTGTTATATCCCAAGTTTGATAACAAACTGCCAGGGGAGCTAACTTTTCTTCTTGCTATATCCCAAGTTTGATAACAAACTGCCAGGGGAGCTAACTTTTCTTCTTGCTATATCCCAAGTTTGATAACAAACTGCCAGGGGAGCTAACTTTTCTTCTTGCTATATCCCAAGTTTGATAACAAACTGCCAGGGGAGCGTACTTTTCTTCTTGTTATATCCCAAGTTTGATAACAAACTGCCAGGGGAGCGTACTTTTCTTCTTGTTATATCCCAAGTTTGATAACAAACTGCCAGGGGAGCGTACTTTTCTTCTTGTTATATCCCAAGTTTGATAACAAACTGCCAGGGGAGCGTACTTTTCTTCTTGTTATATCCCAAGTTTGATAACAAACTGCCAGGGGAGCTAACTTTTGTTCTTGTTATATCCCAAGTTTGATAACAAACTGCCAGGGGAGCTAACTTTTGTTCTTGTTATATCCCAAGTTTGATAACAAACTGCCAGGGGAGCTAACTTTTCTTCTTGTTATATCCCAAGTTTGATAACAAACTGCCAGGGGAGCTAACGTTTCTTCTTGTTATATCCCAAGTTTGATAACAAACTGCCAGGGGAACTAACTTTTCTTCTTGTTATATCCCAAGTTTGATAACAAACTGCCAGGGGAGCTAACGGTTCTTCTTGTTATATCCCAAGTTTGATAACAAACTGCCAGTGGATCTAACGGTTCTTCTTGTTATATCCCAAGTTTGATAACAAACTGCCAGGGAAGCTAACCTTTCTTCTTGTTATATCCCAAGTTTGATAACAAATGGCCAGGGGAGCTAACTTTTCTTCTTGTTATATCCCAAGTTTGATAACAAACTGCCAGGGGAGCTAACTTTTCTTCTTGTTATATCACAAGTTTGATAACAAACTGCCAGGGGAGCTAACTTTTCTTCTTGATATACCCCAAGTTTGATAACAAACTGCCAAGGGAGCTAACTTTTCTTCTTGTTATATCCCAAGTTTGATAACAAACTGGCAGGGGAGCTAACTTTTCTTCTTGTTATATCCCAAGTTTGATAACAAACTGCCAGGGGAGCTAACGTTTCTTCTTATTATATCCCAAGTTTGATAACAAACTGGCAGGGGAGCTAACTTTTCTTCTTGTTATATCCCAAGTTTGATAACAAACTGCCAGGGGAGCTAACGTTTCTTCTTATTATATCCCAAGTTTGATAAAAAACTGCCAGGGGAGCTAACTTTTCTTCTTGTTATATCCCAAGTTTGATAACAAACTGCCAGGGGAGCTAATTTTTCTTCTTGTTATATCCCAAGTTTGATAACAAACTGCCAGGGGAGCTAACGTTTCTTCTTGTTATATCCCAAGTTTGATAACAAACTGCCAGGGGAACTAACTTTTCTTCTTGTTATATCCCAAGTTTGATAACAAACTGCCAGGGGAGCTAACTTTTTTTCTTGTTATATCCCAAGTTTGATAACAAACTGCCAGGGGAGCTAACGGTTCTTCTTGTTATATCCCAAGTTTGATAACAAACTGCCAGGGGAGCTAACTTTTGTTGTTGTTATAATTTTATCACAAGTTTGATAACAAACTGCCAGGGGAGCGTACTTTTCTTCTTGTTATATCCCAAGTTTGATAACAAACTGCCAGGGGAGCATACTTTTCTTCTTGTTATATCACAAGTTTGATAACAAACTGCCAGGGGAGCGTACTTTTCTTCTTGTTATATCCCAAGTTTGATAACAAACTGCCAGGGGAGCGTACTTTTCTTCTTGTTATATCCCAAGTTTGATAACAAACTGCCAGGGGAGCTAACTTTTCTTCCTGTTATGTCCCAAGTTTGATAACAAACTGCCAGGGGAGCTAACTTTTCTTCTTGTTATATCCCAAGTTTGATAACAAACTGCCAGGGGAGCGTACTTTTCTTCTTGTTATATCACAAGTTTGATAACAAACTGCCAGGGGAGCTAACTTTTCTTCTTGTTATATCCCAAGTTTGATAAACTGCCAGGGGAGCTAACTTTTCTTCTTGTTATATCCCAAGTTTGATAACAAACGGCCAGGGGAGCTAACTTTTCTTCTTGTTATATCCCAAGTTTGATAACAAACTGCCAGGGAGCTAACTTTTCTTCTTGTTATATCCCAAGTTTGATAACAAACTGCCAGGGGAGCTAACCTTTCTTCTTGTTATATCCCAAGTTTGATAACAAACTGCCAGGGGAGCTAACCTTTCTTCTTGTTATGTCCCAAGTTTGATAACAAACTGCCAGGGGAGCTAACTTTTCTTCTTGTTATATCCCAAGTATGATAACAAACTGCCAGGGGAGCGTACTTTTCTTCTTGTTATATCCCAAGTTTGATAACAAACTGCCAGTGGAGCGTACTTTTCTTCTTGTTATATCCCAAGTTTGATAACAAACTGCCAGGGGAGCGTACTTTTCTTCTTGTTATATCCCAAGTTTGATAACAAACTGCCAGGGGAGCTAACTTTTCTTCTTGTTATATCCCAAGTTTGATAACAAACTGCCAGGGGAGCTAACGTTTCTTCTTGTTATATCCCAAGTTTGATAACAAACTGCCAGGGGAGCTAACTTTTCTTCTTGTTATATCCCAAGTTTGATAACAAACTGCCAGGGGAGCTAACTTTTCTTCTTGTTATACCCCAAGTTTGATAACAAACTGACAGGGGAGCTAACTTTTCTTCTTGTTATGTCCCAAGTTTGATAACAAACTGCCAGGGGAGCTAACTTTTCTTCTTGTTATGTCCCAAGTTTGATAAAAAACTGCCAGGGGAGCTAACTTTTCTTCTTGTTATATCCCAAGTTTGATAACAAACTGCCAGGGGAGCGTACTTTTCTTCTTGTTATATCCCAAGTTTGATAACAAATTGCCAGGGGAGCGTACTTTTCTTCTTGTTATATCCCAAGTTTGATAACAAACTGCCAGGGGAGCTAACTTTTTTTCTTGTTATATCCCAAGTTTTATAACAAACTGCCAGGGGAACGTACTTTTCTTCTTGTTATATCCCAAGTTTGATAACAAACTGCCAGGGGAGCGTACTTTTCTTCTTGTGATATCCCAAGTTTGATAACAAACTGCCAGGGGAGCGTACTTTTCTTCTTGTTATATCCCAAGTTTGATAACAAACTGCCAGGGGAGCTAACTTTTCTTCTTGTTATATCCCAAGTTTGATAACAAACTGCCAGGGGAGCGTACTTTTCTTTTTGTTATATCCAAATTTTGATAACAAACTGCCAGGGGAGCGTACTTTTCTTCTTGTTATATCCCAAGTTTGATAACAAACTGCTATGGGAGCTAACTTTTCTTCTTGTTATATCCCAAGTTTGATAACAAACCGCCAGGGGAGCTAACTTTTCTTCTTGTTATGTCCCAAGTTTGATAACAAACTGCCAGGGGAGCTAACTTTTCTTCTTGTTATATCCCAAGTTTGATAACAAACTGCCAGGGGAACTAACTTTTCTTCTTGTTATATCCCAAGTTTGATAACAAACTCGGCCAGGGGAGCTAACTTTTCTTCTTGTTATATCCCAAGTTTGATAACAAACTGCCAGGGGAGCGTACTTTTCTTCTTGTTATATCCCAAGTTTGATAACAAACTGCCAGGGGAGTGTACTTTTCTTCTTGTTATATCCCAAGTTTGATAACAAACTGCCAGGGGAGCTAACCTTTCTTCTTGTTATATCCCAAGTTTGAGAACAAACTCGGCCAGGGGAGCGTACTTTTCTTCTTGTTATATCCCAAGTATGATAACAAACTTTACGTTACATCGAGCGCATAGGGGCTCGATGACAGTAGCTTTGACTAATGCAAATCCACTGCGCCACCGCGTGCGAGCCAGCGCCGCCTATACTAAGCTCAAGACAAAATACGAGCTTAGTATAAGCGCTGGCGCGCACGCGGTGGCGCAGTGGATTTGCATTAGTCAAAGATACTGTCATCGAACCCCTATGATGGAGTGCTCTCTGGACCTGTAAAGAAGTGGTGTTATTTTCCAGTAAGGGCAACGGTCCTCGGGCCCACGACAGCCGCCGTGGGCCCGAGGGCGTTTTGTTACTGGGGATCTGGGGTTTGTTACATCCGGTGTCGGTGTCATAAGCCGGCGAAGTAGACGGTGTTTATATGTTTCCGGCGATCGATCTCGGGAAAAGGCCGCGTTTGTGTAATGCAGTAATTTGGGGCTAAGGAACTGTCAGGCAATACATCAACAGACAGATGCATGCGTCATCCCGCGGGCCAAAACGGTGACTGCCAAGCCAGTAAAATGCAGAACATAACCCGACGTTGAAAGAAACACGCTTAGAAAGAACAGTTACAGCACATTGTAATACTGTTTCGCGACGTATCTCAGTGTCAGTGTAAAGATGCCAAGTGGCAACTCTAAGTGTCAGTGTAAAGAAGCCAAGTGGCAACTCTAAGTGTCAGTGTAAAGAAGCCAAGTGGCAACTCTAAGTGTCAGTGTAAAGAAGCCAAGTGGCAACTCTAAGTGTCAGTGTAAAGAAGCCAAGTGGCAACTCTAAGTGTCAGTGTAAAGAAGCCAAGTGGCAACTCTAAGTGTCAGTGTAAAGAAGCCAAGTGGCAACTCTAAGTGTCAGTGTAAAGAAGCCAAGTGGCAACTCTAAGTGTCAGTGTAAAGAAGCCAAGTGGCAACTCTAAGTGTCAGTGTAAAGAAGCCAAGTGGCAACTCTAAGTGTCTACTTAGCTTCTTCACACTGACAAGATAAGTAATGTAATGAAATGAAATGAAATGAAACTTTATTTTACAAGGATAAAAGATTAGGTCGCAGACCTATTTTCAATCTTGTCTTTGCTACACACTACAACACATATAACAGTAACAAACACACACACACACACACACACACACACACACACACACACACACACACACACACACACACACACACACACACACACACACACACATACACACACACCTCATTCTCTCACGTACACCCACCGGTCAATGGCCTAACAGTATAGAAAGATACACATATGAACAGAATATAAGACTACAGTTACATATTCATATAAATGTACATACTTATCAAATCAATAGTACTACAAACACACAAACAAACAATCAAAAATGATATGAGAGGGAAAAAAAAAAAAAGAAGCAGGTTGCACATCCACTCATTCGACCCAAAATATGCGCGCACACACGCACGCACACACTCATGCGCTCGCGGGCGTATGCACAAACTGACACCGCTGTTTTTACTGTAAAGGCAAATCAAGAGTCCAGATTTTGAGAAGAAAACAGGCAATGGTACAGTGGGCTTATAGTCAGGGCGAGAGTAGAGAATTGTAAACTGGCTGTTTTTTTTTTTTTTAAATGAATATATTGTGTTGTATCAGTATAAGCGTGTTTCTTTCTTCGTTGGGTTATTGTCCATATTCATACGTGCTTTATACTAATACTACTACTACTACTATACTGATGAGTAAAAGAAATGCGACATTTTTGGAGTAATCAGAAACGAGTGTTTCCGATGATTTAAAAAATGTCGCATGTCTTTTGTTCGTCAGTATACTACTACTACTAGTACGCTACTTATAATAATAATAGTACATGTAATAATAATCTTAATAATAATAACAATACATAGTATTATTTTTATTATTATTATTTTCTCTCTCCAGATCATTTGAAAACCAGACTGCCCAAGGCAACGCCGAGCAGCACATCCAGAACAGCGGATCTTCCCTACCAAATCTCTTCTCGTGCTCAAGCTACATGTGGTGCAGAAAAGGGCTCATTTACTACCTCAGCCTTTACGGAAACGGAAGTGACGAAATCATGTGCGCGCATTTAGAGTGGCACGTGTTGCGACTGGCTGAAATCGCCGGCGCGGACAGAGATGCGTTTTTATACGTCATCTCACCAAACGATACGACGCACGTCATTGAGACTATGAGAAGGGGATACGCACTATCAACAGCGGATGGTGAGCAGACCGATCTTTATTTGTTAGAGATGGATCTGCGACGTTGAATAGCCGGCCTGCTTCACTCGGTCTTGCCATTTTGCCTACTACCTGAGGCCGTGCGCCTAATCTGAAATAGCACCGTTCATATGGGGAATGTCTGAAGACGTTCAATTAATCTGAAATAGTACCCTTCATTTGGGGTGTTTATTAGGCTGTGCAATTAATCTGAAATAGCACCCTTCATTTTGGGAATGTCTGAAGCCGTTCAATTAATCTAAAATAGTACACTTCATTTGGGGTGTTTATTAGGCTGTGCAATTAATCTGAAATAGAACGTTTTATTTGGGGAATGTCTGAACCGTGCAATTAATCTGAAATAGTACACTTCATTTGGGGGAATATCTGAGGCCATGCAAATAATCTGAAATAGCACCCTTCATTTGGGGGAACATTTTAGGCCGTTGAATGAATCTTAAATAGCACCTTTCATTCTGGGGCATATCTGAGGCTGTGCAAGTAATCTGAAATAACAACCTTCATTTGAGCATTATCTGAAGCCGTGCAATCATCAGTAATCTGAAATTAGCATCTTAATTATGGGAATATATGAGGCAGTGTGCCTAACCTGAAATAGCACCATTCATTTTGGGGCCGAGTATTTATTAGTACATGGTATTTATATGGCGCATTTCTCATATTTATAATATAACTCAATGCGCAGAACGTAGCCGCGAACTGAACCCAACAAGCACGCTCACGTGAATCACACGCATTCAATCACACACTGCACGTAAACACAGAACATTCACGTGGCGCTAAGGGCAAGCTCAAGCGAGCTACTGAAGTGACGGTATTTGGAAATCGTTTTGTATTTGAAATTTTATTAAGTTGGCTGAAACTGATACCAAAGTGGCCATGCAATCAGTAATCTGAAAAAGCACCCCTAATTTGGGGAATATTTGAGACCGTGCAGTTAATCTGAAACAGCACCCCTCATTTGGGGAATATTTGAGGCCGTGCAGTTAATCTGAAATAGCACCCCTCATTTGGGGAATATTTGAGGCTGTGCAGTTAATCTAAAATAGCACCCCACATTTGGGGAATATTTGAGGCTGTGCAATTAATCTGAAATAACACCCCTCATTTGAGGAATATTTGAGGCTGTGCAATTAACCTGAAATAGCACCTTTTGTATGGAGAACAGCCGAGGCCGATCTTGGTCTGCAAGCCGGCATAATAGTAGCAAAGGATCACGTGAATCTGTGTGGCGAGCAGAGGGAGAGTCATTGCTGGATTGTAGACTTACTGCAAACAGATTGCGCTTTGCTAACCCTTTCGTTGTCGGTGGCGTTTTTTTTTGCGATGATTCCGACAGGAATCATCGCGAGAGAAACCGCCACTGACAGTCAAAAGGGTTAATTGTCGACAAGCCCGCTGGGAACACGTGACCAGGATGGAACGTGTCTTTACTGACCACGTGTCAGTGACCCGGACGGAACCTGCCTACATCATCACATGATGCACGACCACGCCGCGCGCCCTTTAGTGTCGTTAGACACTGCTAGCGGATGCTACACCAGATGTCACATGACCTCCTCAGCCTGCGGAACGTTGACCCAGGTATTGCCAGTACGAACAGATCATTATTACAAACCGGCTCCATGTCGAGGCTGATGAAGAGTTATTCAAGAGTGACATTCTAACCACACGTGTGATGTGAATGCCTTTTCAGTGTCTGTAATAAAAGCAAGAATTATATCGTCTTGAAAGTATGAGGTAATTGTAGAATGTATGCATCTTGATAGCTGCCTATACTCGACAGTCTGCCTTCTCCGCCTTGCCTTCCCGACACCCCCTTTTCCGGCACCCCCCTCTCGTCCTTCCGGCGCGTCTCTCAGGACGTAGTCCTCAAGACCATAAAGTCCATGCCTCTCAAAACCTGCGAACTAGACCCTCTCCCAGCTTCTCTCTACCGGGACGACCTTCCAAAACTTCTACCATTCATTACGACATCATCAACACATCTCTAGAGAACGGCTCAGTCCCTGATATCTTCAAGTCCGCCATCGTCCGTCCTCTTCTCAAAAGCACAACCTCGACCCAAACGAACTCAAAAACTATCGCCCAGTCTCCAATCTCTCTTTCCTGTCCAAGCTTCTTGAGAAGGTCGTTCTCAACCAGCTCAACCTCCACCTCTCCGACAACAACCTCCTCAGTCCCTTCCAGTCTGCCTATCGCAAACATCACAGCACTGAAACAGCCCTTCTACATATTTTAAACGACCTGCTTCTCTCCACCGACTCGGGCAACATCTCCCTTCTTACGCTACTCGATCTCTCTGCCGCCTTCGACACCATAGACCACTCTATTCTCCTCCACCGCCTTCACCACTCCGTTGGCACCACTGACTCTGCTCACTCCTGGTTTCTCTCCTTCCTCTCCGACAGACAGCAGTCCGTCACCATCGACGGCGTCTCCTCTAACCCAGTCACGCTCTCTTGCGGAGTTCCACAGGGGTCCGTCCTGGGCCCGGTCCTTTTCACACTCTACATCTCTCCCCTGTCCAACATCATCCAGTCTCACCACATACACCACCACCTCTACGCTGACGACTCACAACTACTAGACAAAGACAAACTCGACAACACTCAGTCACTACTGACTCGCACGGCTGACTGCTACGAAGACGTGAAAAACTAGATGACAGCAAACAAGCTTAAACTGAATGACGACAAAACGGAAGCCATCCTGGTAGGCACTCGCCAGAAACTTTCCAGCTCCCTCCCTCCCTCCACCTTCAACTCGACAGCACCCCCATCTCCCTCTCCGACTCGGCCAAAAACCTCGGCGTTATCCTCGATTCCTCTCTTTCCATGACCAGCTTCGTCTCCGCCACGGCCCAGGCATGCTACTTCCACCTCCGCCGCATCAGTCAGATCAGAAAATACCTCACTACCGAAGCTGCCACCAAACTTGCTGTCTCTCTCATCCTATCTCGCATTGACTACTGCAACTCTCTCCTTTCCGGCCTCCCTCACTCCACCACTTTCACTCTCCAGCGCGTCCAGAACAATGCTGCCCGCCTCGTCCTCAGAAAGAAAAAATCCGACCACATCACTCCCCTGCTCAAACTCCTTCACTGGCTTCCTATCCCCCAACGCATCCAATACAAGATTCTGTCTCTCTGCTACAAATCCCTGAACAACTGAGCTCCCGCCTATCTCTCAAACTTACTTCACCCCTACACTCCTCCCCGCTCCCTCCGCTCCGCCTCCGACCCTCTCCGCCTCCACATCCCCCGCACCAAACAGCACTTTCGGCCCCCGCTCCTTCTCAGTATACGGCCCATCCACCTGGAACACTCTCCCACTCTCTCTCCGTCAGAAACACTCTCTCTCCTCCTTCCAGTCCGCCCTCAAAACTCACCTCTTTCAACAGTTCTAGCACTATACTACCACACTCCCCACCCTAAGCAGACTGTCGTAATGTATTTCACTATTTGTGGTACGTGAGTCGTTGTCTAAAGCGTGCGCATGCGTGCGCGAGTTGTGAGTGCGCGCTTAGAGTTATAATTATTATAAGATAAGCGCATTATAAAACCGTAATTATTATTATTATTATTGTTATTAGTTGCGTTTGTCTCTGTGCTCAGGCGGAACCTTCTACCTCACCATCACACGGCAGTTCCCGTCTGGAATCAATGAATCAATCAATCAACCAATCAATGAATCAATCAATTAACCAATCAATAAATCAATCAATCAATCAATCAACCAATCAATGAATCAATCAATCAATGAATCAATCAACCAACCAATCAATGAATCAATCAATCAATCAATCAATCAACCAATCAATGAATCAATCAATCAATCAGTCCGTCTGTCCGCCCGTCCCGGTCCGTCCGTCAGTCAGTCAACCAAACAACCAACCAACTAAGCCAGTTAGTTGAAGTCAGTCCCTCAGCGCGGCAGTCAGAATGTACGACGAACATTCTTCCGAACGCAATAGTCCAGTTCAAAACCTGGATCCATGTTTTAGTCTGCAAGGGAGGGGGGAGGCGGGGGGGGGGGAGGGAGGGGGGGGAGCAAATGATAAACCGTGGATTCACGTTGCAAGAATTCAATCCATGTTTTATACTATTATGTCATGTCAAGCGGAATACACGTTCCTGATCGTAACAGTAACGAGGAGCCAGCGCCGACACACACACACACACACACACACACACACACACACACACACACACACACACACACACACACACACACACACACATACACACGCGCGTGCGCGCATGCGGAGTGGTCATGCAGTACAGAAGGACAAAAAGGAGCAGTCATTATCTACATTCATGCCGTGACATTTCGCGCACTGTGTGTTTTGGCTGCACGCTAGCCAATGCCATTTTGTCAATTTTAGCCTCGGGCCGTCTGCATTAAATGCCAGACAGAAAATGTATACAGGAGTACATGCAGACGTATAATGCGGGTGGGGGTGGAGTGTGGGGGGGGGGGGGGGGGGTTCCAACAGACAGTGAGTGTCGCCACGAAACCCCTATTACCCTTTCCCCCTCCCACCTCTCTCCCCACCCACCCCTCCCCCAACCCCCATCCCACGCCCTCTTCTCTTGTAACGTCGTCTTTCGTTTTATTTTGCGAAAACTCCATTGAGTTTAGGCGGTGGGACCCCCCCCCCCCCCCACCCCCCATCCCACGCCCTCTTCTCTTGTAACGTCGTCTTTCGTTTTATTTTGCGAAAACTCCATTGAGTTTAGGCGGTGGGACCCCCCCCCCCCCGCCCCCCCGCCCCCCATCCCCATCCCACGCCCTCTTCTCTTGTAACGTCGTCTTTCGTTTTATTTTGCGAAAACTCCATTGAGTTTAGGCGGTGAGACCCCCCCCCCCCCCCCATCCCACGCCCTCTTCTCTTGTAACGTCGTCTTTCGTTTTATTTTGCGAAAACTCCATTGAGTTTAGGCGGTGGGACCCCCCACCCCCCACCCCCCCCCCCCCGACATGCACGCGCATACACACGCGCCAGCACACACACACCAGCACACACTCCTCTACGTCCGTGGGAGAGGCGTAAGTACACTAAGCGTATATCAGTCGGTTTGTTTGTTTCTTTTGTTGGGTGTTTAGGTGATTGTTTGGAGTCCCCGCGGTGGTTGGGTGGGGTGGCGTGGCGAAGAGGGGGGGGGGGGAGATTATTGGAATGGCCCGGGGCCGGAGGAGGGATGGTGGGAGGGGACACAGACATCACATTTTTGCACTTCTGCCAGTATCGACCTGTAAAAGTAATGTTACAGACAGTCGCACAGCATGTGTGCCAAATTGGCTTTATGCCTACTCTGGTACTGATGAGTGTGTGTTTTTCCCCTGTACTCTGCCTGACGGCCCTTGGGACCATGGGTCAGATGCATTATCGAATGATCTTAATCCTGCAGGACTAAGATCACTCGTGCATTTGGTCCCATGTGAGTAGATCAAAAAGTGAAACTGGGCTGAGCGTGTAAACTTGAGTACATTGAACAACTATAAAAACGAGCTCCTGGAAAATCGAAGCAAAACTATCAATTTGTAATTATTAGCACTGCCTGTCTCCCCTTTTCTTTTCGTTTATGAATTTGCCCTGTTTACTGAATCCGAAGTGTATTAGAAACACGCTTCAGAATAAACAGGACACATTTCAATAATAATTATCTGCGCTTGCCTCATCAGTTCGGTCTGTACGTGGGTCGTTCTCTATTGATCAAGTGTTTGTTACATTGAACTTTTTCATGCGTCGTAACAGAACGGTGCAACCGTACTTCTATTCCGTGTGGAATTTAAAGGGGCACGACCGACCTTTTTTAATGCTTCAGTTCGCAAAAAGCTTTTACTGGGCTTCAGTATACATACCCACTTAGACAGTGACCACCCTATTGTCCCACCAAATGCTTTCTTTCGTCTGTTCAAAGCGAAAGAGGCCACCGGAATCGCCGGTGCGACTGGACCCGGTCAAAAGATTGCTTCCGATAGACGATCAGGTAGCTGACGTGATAACTATTCTATACGACCTTAGGTCATCTGCATAATTATAACCAATCAGAGACAAGATGTCGGATGAACCAGCGAAGAAAAAAAAGAAAGTATCAGTCGACTCGCGCCGGCCGACAATGACAGACTCGTAATTGAAGAGAAGAAAGAGAAAGAGAGACAAGATACCCCTAAGTAGAATTGACATCGGACAAGGGAATATAGAGCTTGGCTTGACCGCCCATCCGGAATTTGTCGCTTTCTTGCTACGTGAAACAGTAAGTAATCCGGTTACGATCTTTGTCGATCTTCCTATAGTTTCACGAGCGCTAGACTAGACTGAGAATTCATGATCTTCAGTAGAATTTATCTCTTACTGATTTTGCAAGATTTTAAACCCGTTTTATCATGAAGTTACGAGCTAGTTCATCAGATTTTATGCTGCAAGGATCAGACAACTACGGCCTGTGTGTCAAAATTGCGGCACCGGCTGCCGACATCGATGGTCGTGACACGTTTTTGTCTGTGCGGGCTCTCATTCACTCGA
>BTPG01000006.1:50179380-50273898 GCA_036245525.1 Semisulcospira habei
GCTGAGCTCTCATAGTAAAGTCGATCATGGTCCTCTCAAATGATCCAGCATTTAGAGTCCACGCTGAGCTCTCATAGTAAAGTCGATCATGGTCCTCTCAACTGATCCGGTTTTTTTTTTTTTTTTTTTTTTTTTCTCTCGTGCGACTCAAATCATGCCGATCAGTGTTTAACCCGTTCAGAGCCGATAAAACGTCAACACCACCCAACTGTAAGAGGTATAGATCCTCACGAGCGCCCGCTATCGCGCGGGCTCATGAGGATCTATGCCTCTTGCTGACACCATTTTGTAGCCATGTAAGCTCCTAGGACAGCTGCCGGGGCTTTTTTTATGTTGAATTGACGAAGACTGCAGAAACACCGTTTCTGTCACTGGGCACTGAACGAGTTAAAGAGGCCGGCCATTTTACCCAGAACAATGATGTCAAACTTCTAGTACTGCCACGCGGTGACCTAGGACGCAGTATCAGTATCTGTCCCTCGTAACTAGTGCTGGACCGTCATTAAAAAAAAATAATAATAATAATAATTATTATAATAATAATAATCAAGCTGTGCTAGCCCGGTCCAGTTCGGGTCGGGCCTGCGTTTCGGCTTGGAGAAGAGAACGGTTACAGCAAACTAGTAACGTATGGAGATATTTATTAAAGGGGGGAGGGGGAGGAGGACAAAGTGTGTGTGTGGGGGTGGGGGTGGGGGGGGGGGGGGGAGGGGGGGCAGCCTGCTTTATGTAAGTCTCGAAAAATTCAGTCAAAAGTTTATAGGGGGGGGGGAGGGGGCACGGGGGGGGGGGGGGGGGGCGGGGGGCGGGGGGACGAGAGGGGGGGGGGGTTAGAGGCGACCGGCTCATCTAAAAAAAATCAAACAACTTGGGGGGGGGGGGGGGGGGGCAGGTGTCTTCGGCAAACGGCAGTTCAACCTCACAAAAATCAAAGTCGAAATCTTCACCATATTTTTGTTCTTAAGACATATTTTCGTCTACAATAAATAGAGAAACAAATTAAAATATTTTTCATCCAATTTTTTTTCTCTCCAAATATCAGTGGGTAGGGGTAGAAACAGGGTATCCTCCCCCCCCCCCTTCCACACACACTTCTTATCATGTGCGGGGGGGGGGGGGGGAGTGGGGGGGAGTGGGGGTGGGGGAGGGTTGGGAGGGGACGGGGAAGGCAGGGCACCCCTGGTTCCGACGCCACTGGGTCTAAATGAAAGAAACCAAATTGTTGGCGGCACATCTGGCACACCGCACTTATTGCAAATTCGACTGACCGACTTCAGATGTCTGATCGGGGTTATACTTCCTCCCGCTCTCTCCCTCTCTCTCGTAAACTGGACACAAGCTTTTAGAGCTTTTACTCGGGAAAGAGCCTGGGACGGGCGCTGTCATACATAATAAAAGACCCAGTCTTTCCTGACTCCAGTTTTTAGGTGATCTCATTTGCAAACGGCCTGCATCCAGCACGCTATTTAAAGTTTTGCCACTTCCTCGGACAGCCAGAGGCATGGTTCACACTGAGACCAAGTCTGAACTGAGCAAAGTTAACTCATTCAGCCCCGACACTGACACCTCAGCAAGACATGGATCGAGCATGATAGTTTAAGGGTGGTGCCAGAATAGCTTGGCGCCCACTGACAGACGCCAAACTATTCTGGCACCATCCTTGAACTGGCTATCATGCTCGATCGCTCTCTGGAATTTTAATACAGTCCTTCAGAGGGCAACTTCGAAATCCGCTGGGGATTTCGGTGTAGAATGTGTTAACTTGAAGGAAATAGAACCAAACGGAGAAAGAAACACGCTGACAAAGACAGTTGAAACACAATTGATGACTGAATGTGTAATGAGACAAACAAGTATAGAATTCAGTCGCTACTAGATTTATCTTGTCAGCGAAGAACTTACACCTGTCACCCCTCCCCGGGTATAGGCCGTCGACGAGAGACCTCCAGCGACTCCTGTCCTCTGCTTCTCCTTCGATTTTACTCCAGGTGGTTCCCAGTCTTGATGTCTGCTTGGAGGTCTCGACGCCAGGTGTTTCTCGGCCTGCCTCTTTTCCTCTTTCCCTGGGGGTTCCATGACAATGCCTGCCTAGTGATACTGGAAACTGGCTTTCTCAGACTGTGACCAATCCATCCCCATCTTCTTCGCCCAATTTCATTCTCTGCTGTTATCTGCTCTGTTCTCTCCCAGAGTCTGACGTTGCTGATCTTCTCTGGCCAGTGGATTTTCAAAATTCTTCTAAGGCAACTGTTTATGAAGATCTGTACTCTGTTGACTGTGGTTTTTGTCAATCTCCAAGTCTCTGCTCCATATAGGAGAACTGCTTTTACGTTGGAGTTGAAAATCCGGACTTTGGTGTGTTGTGACAGCTCTCTGGAACTCCATACTTTTTTCAACTGGAGGGAAAGGCTGCTCTGGCTTTACCGATTCGTGTCAGCGAAGAAGGAAAGTGGCAAATTTTGACAATAATTTGTGTTGTAACTGTCCTTTTTTCAGCGTGTCCTCATTTTACACGCTTGGCAGTTACCTTTTTGGTCTGGATTAAGAAAATAGAGACCGTGAGCGGATAGCCGAAAGTAACCAGTCAGGCCTCATTACTGACGCGGTCACTAATCACCAGGTGCCAGTTGCATGAGTGAGCTTAGTCCTGCGCGAGACACTGACTAAGCAAGGTACTCCGCACCTTGCTTAGTCACTGGCTGGCGCAGGACAGGCTCATGCGGCAACTGGTCTCGGGGTCCAGTTGCCGGCATGACGGTGAACTTTGGTCCAGCGGCGTAAGAAGAGCACCTTGCTTAGTGGCTGGCGCAGGACTAAGCTCACTAGTGCAACGGAGCCCCAGCAGTCATTAACTCTGGCATCACTGAAGTTTTAGACTGCCTAACGCACGACACGACTGGCCCGGCGGCCAAAGCCTGAAACGGCAAACCTTTGGAGCGGACCGAACAAGACTGGATCGTCACAGTGTCAGTTGTGGGCTTATTTGGTGAGCGTCCATGGTGTTATGCCTGTGACTGACGAGCAGCCTTTTCTGTTCGACTGTGACTTTTTGCTATCTTGTGTCGATCTAATTGACACAAGATATAAACACTTCACGTGACCGACAGCAGACTCCTTGAAGGTTTTGTTCTGGGATGTTCCCCCCGGACAAAATCTTCACTGAGTTTCTTGAGAGAATGCAATCATATTTCAACTTTAACAAGATCTGAGCATTCATAGCCTATGTGAATTTATTTATTTTGACCTTTTTGAGAGTCTGTAGACGTTTCTTTTAAAGACTCATGCGACATTTTAGCCTGCATGGCGTATTTTTAAGGTATATTTACATCTTGTCTTAAGACCTTTCTTTTCGGTTGACCAGATTACCCAACCCGCCGTGAGATGGCCTTAGTCGCCTGCTCGGTGTTAAACCCCAATAACTAACTAACCCATTTGGTCCAATTCAACTCGGAACTAGGAACTTGAGGAGTGATTGGTGTCGGGAAAGTCATCACTTCGCGAGTTGATTACCCAGACTGATTTGCATTGATGTCAAACACCATTACCATTTAACTGTCGAACAGCCACAGGCGAAAGCGGATCGTGGGTTGGGCGGGTGGTCCTAAGGGTTCCGCCCCAACTCCCCCCCCCCCCCCCCCCCGGCCAAAATTCTCAGTTTAACACCCCCCTCTCCCCCACCCCTCGCCCGCCCAGGCCAAAATTTATTTAAAAGGCTATACTAAGTCCTTTTGTAGTCTGGACCCCCCCCCCCCTCCCGCTCCCGGCCCACGCTTTTGAATATTTAGGACTCGCGGTTTAGTGATGGCTGACACTGACTACACTACACTACACTGCCATACTCTCTTGGGGAAATTCACTGTCTGCCCATCAGTACAACACATGGCATCATCATTCACTCGGCATTCCGTCGAATTAAATAAACTCAGTATCACCAAAGACAATTGTCTTTGGCCTCTGTGTCGAGTAGGTGCAAGCGGTTCTCACACACGCTTAACACATACTCCCCCTACCCCCCCCCCCCCCCATCTCCCTTGACAGAGGCCCACAAATCCTCATGAGCCCCTGCAAACCGGGGACTCAGCGACCAGACCGTCAGGTGCCAGAATCTTATATACATCTGCCTCTTGCTTCTAGTGTATTCTTACTAAATTGATGCATGTTTTGATCTGTGAGTCTCATGCTCCCGCCGGGTTAGTTTTATATTATACAGGGCTAATCTGCGGTGGTTTTCTATCCCGGCAGCCTGCTAGATGTCTGGGGGCGGATACTCTTACTCGGCTGTGAGACCGAGTCAGTCCCGCCAGACCGTGCCGCTAGGGGCTAGATGCATGAGCTAGCCGTTAGTCCTGCGCCAGCCACCAAGCAAGGTGTTCCGCTATAGCCGCTATACACTAACCAATTTACCTCAGGTCTCATGCAACTTTTAGGTATGTCGAAATGACACGGTTACTGATTTCAGCTCGAAGAGACCCGCACTGAAGTTGGGGGCTACCGAGGTCTCGTTGGCGCCAAGCTAATCCGGCCGGCAAGCTGCACTCTGAGCGACTACGACGTTTACGATGAAAACTTTCCCGATACTGCCGGGTAATGTGAAAAAGTATCATGACCTTTCGCACGTACGCTAACGCTTGCTCACGAGCGCCGATTCAAAGTTTCCGTCACAGTGAACACACCGACCCGTAACAGCAGTAGACTAACCCGGATGATTTTCCCTCAATTTAAGGCGACTGAGGATGCAAATGATACTTGGTCCACTGCAATAGGCATAGATTCTCGTGAGCCCCTGCAATTCATGAGAATGTATGCCTCTTGCAGACGGAGCAGGCTCGATGAGGGACATAGGGGACATGGCAAAAATAGACCCGTTTCCTTGGTTACTCTATCGTCTGCCAAGAAGTGCCGACGACGGAACTTCGGCAGAAGTAGTCACCCTTGCATCATGGCTGCTTGCAGGCTGAGTCAACATTCTGTGGTCAGTGGATTTTTAAATTCCTTATTTTATTCCTTAGTTTTTGGACCGTATTATTGTAAAAGACTAGATGATAATGATGGGTAGTATGATATAGCCCATGTAGCTGAAACCAGGAGTATGCGTATGTCTGTCTGTAGACTACTGGACGTGTTCGTAATGTGTTGGAGATGAACTTGATTCGATTTCTCGCACTCTAGGAATAATGGCTCCTTAGTCTTTGTCCGTTTAGTAAGAGAAAAACACTCAGCAGAGTCTAAGGGTAACTGTGTATGGTGTGTGTGTGTGTTAGTGTGTGTGTGTGTGTGTTCACTCGGCTCTTCAGTTGACTATTGCATCATCACTGAGTGGTAGTCTTTCAAGGCAAAAACGGTACAATTGATCATTTTACTTTCAGTTGCCTCTCCTGCATTTTTTTTGGGTTGAGGTGCTCTCATCTCAGTGATGGTTTCCATTTAATTTGGGTCGTAGCTGTGGATACTACGACCATTTTGTTATAACAATTGAAATTGTACTTACCAGGCACAGGTCTTATTTGAAGTTGAACAAGGTGACTGTATTGGACCAGTCATCTGGGATGTTTCACACATGCACTCGCTCGGCTACAAGGCAAGCGCCCCCCCCCCCCTCCCCGTACATTGTAATGAGCAATTGCAGTAATCCATTTTGAAACGTCTCCCAAAATGTGATTACAGCAAACTTTGGATTGTAAGAAAACGCCAGCGGATCCACACTTCTTCTTGCTGTTATAACAGAAATTTGTTTTTTGTCCACCCCCCTTCCGTTGTTCAGACACACACGTGTCTCCCTAACCATAACCTCCCCCCCCCCCCCTTGTACACACACACACAATCTCTCTCTATATGTGCTCTCCTTCCCCTGTTGTTCAATTTTTATTTGGTCACTGGAAGCAACGTCTAGCATCAGGGAGGCCTTTTGTGTCAGGTTAAAGGTCCCAACCACCCCAAACGTTGGAACCACCCCCCCCCCCCCTCCTCCCGAGGTAACTGTTTCGCCCCTGATGTTTGTAGCCGTGCAGATAGAACAGATTGCCCTTACCATTCAGTCAGTTGATTTTCTCTGGCTACAATGCCAGCCTTACTGAACAACTTCATTCATGCTTTTCTGGTCATAATTATATGTGCATGTCATTGTCAAACTTCTTAGTGTTAGCTCAAGGGGAACAACTGTACACAGAAAAGACAGCAATTTATGATCTGCAGTTACTTCACATGGTGTACATGCTGGGTGGTGCTGACTTTGATGGTTTCACTCATTAAAGCCGAGGTTCAGTCTTTTTGCTCCGTCCCGCACGCGTTTTTGGACCCAGCTAGGGCTGTACAATGCCGTGAAGTCGGTCACACCGCTCACTGAGTTGGCGAAGTTTGAACTCCATCAGCTCTGGGTCTATAATTATAAGGCACACAGTCACATCCAGTGGAAATGGAACATGAGATACACTGCAGTCACAAGTGCACCTATGGATATCAGTTATCATGTAGGCCTACACATGAATGTATTCTGTAGCAGATGATATGGACAAATAACTGGATGATACATTTGACAGCCACACTCCATGTACACCTGTGGACTAGGGCTGTGACAACTGCTGTTATGGAATACAGTTGCAGGCAGTGTGGCTGTCCAATGTTCCGGCTGGCTATTTGTCATTGTCATCTGCTGCAAGATAAGCTCCTCTGTACACCTAGGTAAAGCTGCCCGACTTCAGTTTATCTCATGCTGTCTCCACAGTGTGCTCTAAACTGGAGTCCACAGCTGCTGTGTGCCTTATAAAGGCCCATGGCTGACGGAGTTCAAACTCTGCAAGCTCATTTTGTAAGCTCAGGGCCCTTGTACTAGTAGGATATTTAAAAAAACTCGTGCGGGACGGAACAAAAAAGACTGAGTCTCAGCTTTAATGTACCCAGTGAATTTGACCCATTTGTGTTTGTACCCAGTGAATTGCCTCCGGTAGTTTAGGCACTCAAACTGAACCGGTAATGAGGACTGTGGCTATCTTGTGCAAGTAATCAGGTGATTTTTACTTTATTGTAGGACAGACAAACATTTAACTGTTTAGGTGTCGGTAGCGTCTGGGTGTCAGTAGTGGTTTTAGTAACGACGATTCCTACAGGAATCATTGCGACTGAAACTGCTACATCACCCAAGCGTTTAAAGGCTTGAAATGGTTAATTGTTAACAAGATCTCCTTTCTCTTACAGTATATGCCATTGCCAGACATGACGACAGGGCCGTCTTACCTAGTGAAGTTTGACTGTTGTAAAATGAAAGACTTTTCTGTTCTTTTCACCTTTGCTTTGTAAGAGCTAGAGTCCCCCCCCCCCCCCCCCCTTTATTTTTAGCTTAACACTTTTAGCCCCAACACCCTACAGCAGGAGATTGCTGGATTGCCCATGATAATTCAAGGGTAGTGTCAGATTAACTTGGCGCCTTCAGACACCAAGCTAATCTGGCACTATCCTTGAATCATCATGGTCAATCCACCTCCTGCAGCTGGTACATAGTCGTTAACCCTTACCATTCAGAATACACCAGTGTGTGAAATAAGTTTGACTAAAATAGTTCAAGGGTAGTGCCAGAATAGCTTGGCACCACTATGCGCCAAGCTATTCTGGCACCACCCTTGAGCTAAAGCCATTGGTCTGTATCCTTATCTGTAAGTACTATAATGTAGCATGGCAGTGTACAAATTTGAAGCTTTTGGCCTCAGTATGATATGGGTTAAGTAACACTTCCAGAAATTGGAAAATGCACCCATGGGGCTAAAAGGGTTAATTATGCAATTTAATGAAACTGTTAGTGCTGTGTATATCATCAATTTATGTGTGTGAGTCGAGGTCACCAATTTTTTCCTGACGACACACGGCAATAAAGAATCATTACCATTGCGTACATTGGGCAGTAAAAAAAAACCTCACGTGTGCCTACTCATGAATAGGCCGTTACAGGAGAAGTAGAGAAGTCTTAGGTGAGGCTAGCCTGCATCTGAATCTGTTGTATCAGCAAACTTTAGCAATCAAAGCCTGCCCTGGAGTGATCACTTTAATGTTATACAGGGGTGGGATTTTTCAGCATTTTCACCAATTTCCGCGGACACTCTTTCACAATTCCGCTGAAGCAGATTTATTTTCCACAACAACAAAAAACACTAAAAAAATTTTTCTTACTAAATCAGTAAATGGCTACAAATTCTCAAATGGATCGGATTAGTATGTAGTTTGGTTCACTATCTCCCAATACGTCCGGTAGCTTTAGATCGCAGTAGAAAATGGCAGTGAGAAAGGATATTGTGGCCACACAGGGCAATTAGGTTACGCCCCCTTTTCACACACTGTTATCTGTTAGCCTCTTGCAGCATAAAACTATGAACGAAGAACTTTTCTGCCAAAACAAAAAATCCACGTGGAGCACATCCCAGGAGAAGCTATTTCAGCAATTCTTAAAAAAATTAAGAGTTAGCGTTTTTCACAACACTCAAATGCACTAAGTACCCCATGACAAAACTGTCGTCTGCAAGCCTGCATACAACCGTGCACATGCCCCAATTAGGCTCCCATGAACACACTAGGTCGACTAAAATTACCCAGATTTTGCTCTTTTTCACACCACCTGTCATGCCTTTTGTTGCTCAAAACGCCAAAAAAGGCACACAATTGAAGTTTTACACCCTAAAAAAATGGCAAAAAGGGAGGAAATTTTTTGAACTATTTCTGGCGGAAAAGTTACTACATGCACCGGAAGCAATTGCCCTGTGTGGCCTGTAATGAAACAAAAAAAGTTGTCAGCTGCAATCAAAACTGTATCACTGATAACCGTACCCTATAAGAAGATACACTGCCAAGTTTCAGACATGAATGGCTGATGGTTTTAAAGCTGCACCAAAATTACTACCTGCACCCCTTGGTGCCCGGAGTACCATTCGCTCCTGCGGCCGACTGTCAGCACCACACAAGTAAAGACCCAAAGAGAAAGACTTATGTTGAAGCTAGCAACCCTATATTTTGCAGACAAGCAGACACACATGTTACGCATTCAAAACAACCAGCAACTACAATTTTCAACAGTTGGTTATTTTTGGGAAATTTATTTGCTATACTACCCCCCAAGCAGGAACCATTTTGACAGTTTTTTCAACTTTGAACCCAACTGGACAACATAGAAAAGCCCTTGCACTGTTTAAAAAAATTCAGCAAACTGCCTAACCACAACTAGTCTGCACGAGGTGTCATTTCTTTTATTCCCTCCATCCAGCTTTAAACAAGGCTTAAGATACTGAAGGCAACTGACACTATGTTCCGCACTTTTTCTGAAAATGAATCACCAGCCAACATGCTTTTTCTTGCAAACAGCTACAAATCCTTGTACCAGCCAACTCAAGGGACCAAGGTGCTTCTCTGACTTTGACTACTTTGCATGGCAAAGCAGCAGAATGCTTTAAATAGTGTAAAATGATTGAAAAAGTAGCAAAAAAATTCACGTGAACGCGTGTGCTCATTCGGGGGGGGGGGGGGGGGGGGGGGGGGGGGGGGTGGAGGGGGGGGGGGTGTTAATGCTTTGGGTTAGTATTATTAGGGTAAGCATAGTAGAGTTAGTTTTAGGGTTAACATAGTTTTAGGATCTGAGTTAGCATAGTAAGGTTAGGCTTACCATGACTGAGGGTTGGGGGTGAGGGATTATTTGGGGGGGGGGGGGGGGGCACGGGGGCAAGAAAGTGGTGTTTGGGGTGGGTGGTGGGTGGATGGAAATGTGTGGCATAGATTTTTAGGCATAATAGATATGTTCAGGATACAGCAGGATGATTTGTGTTTGAAAAAGGTGAAGAGATTTCTCACACACAAACTTCTCGATAATATTTATGACAACCGTGCCTTTCACCGCACCACACACCATCTAAACTGACTTCAGAAACCAGTCAAAACAACATGTTTTGGTGTCACCACACTGAGGTTTGCAGTTTACAGCATGTTTTCACTAAGATGACCCTCACAAAGCCCAAAATACACTGTGCAGGATAAACGGGTATGTTTGAATGCAGTCAAAACAAAAGCAAAAAATCGGCCACCCGACAAAAATCAAATTTAACTAAATTTCATCTAGATGACACCGAAATGACTGTTACCTTGTCAGAAGGGTTTTTGAATGACTACTATGACAGAAAATGTGACCTGGGATTGTTCCTATGTGTTTTCTAGCCTTTTCTTTCCCCTTCGCACAAATATGCACCATTTTGCCACTATAATCCTTATACAGCTAAATAAAGCTATCTGTATGGCATCAAAAGTGCCAACATGGCCTAAAAAACACCTGATATCAGCATAAAAAGCAAAAATTGTCGATTTTTTGGCACAATCGCCTTCCAAACGCCAATAGTAGAAAAATTCACTCTGCCTTTACAGGCCACACAGGGCAATTAGGTTACGCCCCCTTTTCACACACTGTTATCTGTTAGCCTCTTGCAGCATAAAACTATGAACGAAGAACTTTTCTGCCAAAACAAAAAATCCACGTGGAGCACATCCCAGGAGAAGCTATTTCAGCAATTCTTAAAAAAATTAAGAGTTAGCGTTTTTCACAACACTCAAATGCACTAAGTACCCCATGACAAAACTGTCGTCTGCAAGCCTGCATACAACCGTGCACATGCCCCAATTAGGCTCCCATGAACACACTAGGTCGACTAAAATTACCCAGATTTTGCTCTTTTTCACACCACCTGTCATGCCTTTTGTTGCTCAAAACGCCAAAAAAGGCACACAATTGAAGTTTTACACCCTAAAAAAATGGCAAAAAGGGAGGAAATTTTTTGAACTATTTCTGGCGGAAAAGTTACTACATGCACCGGAAGCAATTGCCCTGTGTGGCCTGTTCAAAGACTATCCGTTGATGAAAATTGTTTGAAAAATAAGTGGAAGTGGGAGTGGATGGAAGAGACAGTTGGTGAAGAAGTCATCGGTGATTTCATTAGGAAGGTTGAGGCATGTGGCATCGCGTCCTAAATTTCATAATTTTTCACGGGGAAGGTGGAGCATCAATTTTCCTCTTTTTCTTTGTTACTAGAATCCCACCCCTGGTTATAGTTTATATAACTCATTTAGCCCCTGCATACCCCACCAAGACATGGATCAGGCATGATATTTCAAGGGTGGTGTCAGAATAGCTTGGCGCCCATAGGCGCCTAGCTATTCTGGCACCACCCTTGAACTGTCATGCTCGATCTGTCTCTAGAATTGTAATACAGTTCTTCAGAGGGCGACTTTAAAATTTGGGGATTTCGGTCCTGGGGTAGAATGTGTTGAGCAATCTCAAGTTCCCCTTAACAAGTTTTAGATTTGTTCATCTGGCGAGACATCAGTTCTTTACAGGCAAACAACATCCGACATAGTCTCATGAAATAAGCAATGAGCACAGTCAGCAGCCAACATGGGAGGCAGTGAACTCGGCTGTTTTGCAGCATACTGTGGAGATGCTCAGGTTACCATAATTTATTAGGGAGGGGGCGCACTCACACCACAGTCAGGATGTGGGCTTGAATTGTGTTGTATAGGGCTCAGGAAGTTCCCCGCGTTGCCTAGGAGATTTGGCGTGGCAGCTGCCATCTTAAGAGGTTAGGATAGTCTTAAGATAGTAGCGAAGTAGTGTTTCATCACAGTTTTTTTGTTGTTGCTGCTTCCAAGTTTTCCTTTGTCGAGCTCAGAGGTCTACCTCCCACGCCGCTCACCCCCATCAACCCCAGTGTGCTCACCCAGGCCCGCCAGTTGTTCCAGCCAGGCTCCCGGCCCCGCTGCTATATATATATGTGTCAGGTAGTAGGGAATTCCCTCCGGAGGAAACTCCGCACTACTGCCGAGTCACTTCGGTGGTCTTCATACTTACGACATTTGTTTTGCTAGTCACGGAGTCGACGAGTGAGAGCTCCCCCCAGAGGTGGCGAATCAACCACTACGTCCTTCCACACACAGCAGCAGGGTCTGGCCGAAGACAACCGCGCACCTAGGGCTCCTAGAAGACTGGGCTGAGGTCACCATGAGACGGAGACTTGAGGGGTCAGGCACCTGGAATAGCGTTTTTCATTTTGCATGATGATGAGGATGACATGATGATGCCATGGTGGTCCATGTGGTTAGGGACTGCGTGACAGGGCCGCATTCCACGCTTCCTGTCATAAATATCCTGGTATTAACCAGGCCTGGGACTTGCGGACACCTGCGGTGCCAGCCGTGTAATCATCCACACCTTGCGATGCGTCATAACCTGGGTAACACCCCAAAGTCGCACCCGTGAAGTGGGTGAGTCTCGGCTGCATGGCATCAGCCTTCCCATTTGGGTCCATAGCACACCTGCTCTGAGTAGAAGCCGAAACAGGTAGGAAAATTCCTGCTTGACTCGGCTGGGATTCGAACCCGGATCTCCCAGCCGCCAGTCCGACGCGCTAACCACTGCGCTACAGAGGCTGTTTTTCTTCATCTTTGGAAACAAACAATAACAGATTCTGGTTAGCGGTTTCCTACAGTGATGGCAAGACTTGCTGTTATTGCCTATAGCACGTCAGGACTTCCCTGACATTGTCCTGACAGCGATTTCACTATGAGTGCCTTAGTCGCGTATCCTCTCAAGATGGCCACCACAACTAGCGTGATGATGTCAGCTTCCCGAGCCCTATAGGCCGTTTGACATCGGAGTGCACGTTTTTGCTGAATATCTCTGCAAAGAAAGACTTTTCTGCACCACTTTAAGAACAAATATGATTTAGTGCCAATTGACCTAATATGGAATATATTTACTGAACTTTGATTTGTTGACTTTGCTCTACAGTCGATTTTTGTCTTTTTAGTTTTTGTTGTTGAAAAGACAAGAAACAAGCCATTTTGAATACCCCAAGTAAAGCCCCATCAGATTTCAATATCGAGGTGGAACATGCAGACTTCATGTATACCTGCTGTTTCAGGTTTTAAACCTTGACATTTCACCTGAAAATGGGTCTTTCTGATACTGGGCTTAATATATCTGAGGCACATTTAGGGATGAAAAATTCGGAATTTTTGCGACAGTACAGCAAAACTGACACATTGTTTGAGTTTCTTAAAAGTAAATCGTAGTAGGTCAGCTGTCACTGAATGATATTGGTTGTAGGATAGGTATACAGAAATTGGCTCATTGCGGAGATATATGCGAAAAACATTGTGCGCTCTGATGTCAAACGCCCTACACTCATAGACATGGGGACATAGCTTAGTGGATAAGACACTGCGCTGGCAATCGTAAGATCCCGGGTTTGAATCCCCTGGTGGGCAGGAATGGGATGTGGACTTGTCCTCATTCCCATGGAGTCAAATTTACGTACAGACTCGGCTTACAGTTGCCTGTCTTGCCTTCATGTGTACAGCACACATAATCATCAAGTGGCACGTTAAAAATCCAATTTCCACTATTCGAAAAGAGAAGCTCCGGTAGGGCCGGTGAAATGGAAACAGAAATATATCACATGCACCAAAGTTAATAGCAGGGTGGAGGTTTGCGAGATGCCAGACTTGCTTGCCACCGCCCAAAATAGAACTCAGTGGAGAGCACTGTCTGTTGCTGCTGCCTTTCAGTCCCCCCAACGCCCAGTTCGGGCAAGGGACTGATGATGATGATGGAGGTTTGCACATAAAGTAGCGCTTAGTAGCAGCAGGCTTTCAAAGCTTCAGCTTCCATCCCTACGACGCCTTGAGCATCTTTAATTAGATGGATATGTGCACACCTCGGAGACACCACACCATACCATACCATACCATACCATAGCCATGCAGATCTATTGGCATTGCCCCTTTACATACACCTTTATGGTTTCGAAACAATTGCCGCCTTTTGTGTGAATTATATTGACCAGTGATATCGGCCAGCAAGTTAGAACAAAGCGTTCCTGCACAACTGTGCTCCTTGGGCCAGAAGCATGAGTGAGCTTAGTCCGCTGTAGTGCAGGGGTCAGTTGCATGAGCGAGCTTAGTCCTGCGCCAGCCACTAAACAAGGTGCGCCGCTATAGCGGCGCACCTTGCTTAGTGGCTGGCGCAAGACTACGCTCGCTGTTGCAACTGGCTCCAGCACCTTGCGAAGTGGCTTGCACAGGTCTTAGCTGACTCGTACAACTGGCCTCGAGTGTGTTAATCATTTGAGTGCGTCCTTTGGGAAAGTACACATTTGGGATCTCCCTCAATCTTAGGATGTAAATGGGTCGGACGATTATGCCAGCAAGACACACGGTTCCTGATGAGCCTCTGCAGTCGCAGGGGCTTATGAGGATCGGGGCCTCATTTACATGGGTGCGTGTATGGGGAAAACGCAACAGACACTCCATGCATGCGTTTGAGAGCACAGTTGTATGCAGTGGAAACGCGACCCCTCAGCCTCATGAACGATTTCCAGCTGTGGGAAAGCACTGTGCCGTGCAGTCTGAGAGGTCAAGTATTTCAGTCTAAGCTGGCATGTCAGGCAAAATAGGACAGTAACGCAAGTAGTAGGGCATCTCTCATCGTCATCTCTTTCCGACTCTGACTTGGCAGCAAGAGGCGGACAGATCGATTGCTCACCTGACTGATACAGCTTGGCGCCAGACAGGCAGGAAACTTGTGAGTGACGTTGCCTACGAACGCCTGTAGTAAAGGATCGCAGGAAAAGATGTGCCATTGGCTTGACAGAGAGAGTGAGACGTAAAGGGCTAGTATTCCACGTGTGTGGTTCTAACACATAATTTGTAATAGTACTGTCCGCAGTCACCAAGCCCTAAAAGCTTCCTTGTCACTGATCGCGTGATTAACACTGTTCATCCTGATACACCCATTGCTTGAAATACGTTTGACTGTGATAGTTCAAGGGTGGTGCCAGAATAGCTTGGTGCCAAAGGCGCCAAGCAGTTCTGGCACCACCCTTGAACTAAAATGCTGGATCTGTCTCCTAATTTGTCATGTAGTCTTCATTGGACCTTAAGCAAATTTGTCAAAGCCCAGGTTGTAATGGGTTAACCATTTGGCTCTCGGTGCTTTTTGTCACGTTGATTTCTGCAGGAATCAACTTGACAACACTGAAAACACTACATACAGCCAAAGGGTTAATTCCTTTGGTCTGACGGACTGTAGCACAAATCTTTGCTGATCACTTCAAGTAAATGATACTTTAACTCAATCTACCCCATCACCGACATAAGGGCCAAACTTTGCCGTTGTCCTCTGAAGACTGCATTGCAGTGCGGGACACAGATCGACCATGATAGGCGCCAAGCTATTCTGGCATCACCCTTGAACCATCATCATCTTGCTGGGGTAGAATGAGTTCACCTGTAGGCTGTCAGTAGCGTTTCATTAACTTTGTGATTCCTGTAGGGTGTCCTCGAGAAGAAGCTCTGCAAACAGCCAATGAGGTAAGAACTCTGATGCCTCTAGGGCTCGGGAAGCTGACGTCATCACGCCAGTCGTGGCGGTCATCTTGTGAGGATGCGGGACTAAGCGCTCGTAGGGAAATCGCTGTTTTTGTAATGTCAGGAAAGTCCTGTCGTACTATAAGCAATAACAGCAAGTCTTGCCATCACTGTAGGGAACCGCTCACCAGAATCTGTTTTTGTTTGTTTCCAAAGAGGAAGAAACATGAAGAACAACGTGTTGAAACACTACTTTGCTGCTATCTCATGACTGTGGTATCCTCATAAGATGGCGGCTGACTTGCCGACGCTGCTAGCCAACGCGGGGAACTTCCCGAGCCCTATAGAGGAGATAAAGGTATAACTTTTGACTAGAACCTTTATACTTTATTTCTGAAGGATGAAAATACTTTGTATTAGGTACCCTTACTTTTTGGCTCGGGTGCGGTAGCAAAAGTGAGTCTTTGTAATGGGCCATCAGTGTCTGCCTGGCATCTGCTGTCTGTGGTAAATTTTAACGTTAGCATTTTCTCAGACTCTTCAAGCCTCAGACTTCAAATTTGGCCCAAGGTTACTTTGCAGCAAAAACGCTCTAAACATACCAATTTCAGCGGCCTCTCTGAAAGGTCAAGGTCACGGTCACAGGCGGTCCAGAAAGGGGTACAAAATAGCCATATCTTGAAACAAACTTTTTCTCAAGTACTATTTTAAACTTCAAACCCAAACTTGATGCAGAGATGCCTGATGGTAAGTCCGTTTTACGCATACTAACTTGGATGACCCCTCAAAAAGTTCAAGGGTCACAGAAGGTCGGCAGATGTGTGAAAAATGCCATTTTCTTTTTAAAACCCATATCCTACTGAGGCTAAGAGCTTGAAATTTGTACACTGCCATATACTTACAGATAAGGATATAGACCAATGTATTTAGTTCAAGGGTGGTGCCAGAATAGCTTGGCGCCCAGAGGCGCCAAGCTATTCTGGCACTACCCTTGAACTGTTTTAGTCAAACTTATTTCACGCACTGGTGTATTCCGAATGATAAACTTTTGGCCAACTTTTCAGTCCGATTTGGCAGTCGCGGGGGCTGATGAGGATCTATGCCTCTTGCTGACACCACTTTAGTATCCACGTCTTTGGATGGCTGGGGCTGTTTGCCATTGAAATAATACAGATTTCAGAACAGTTTGTGTCAGCTGGCAGTGAAGGGATTAGAATAATAATATAACATTCAATACGTAATCCAGAGTTATGTGATATATGACAAGGTGAATGTGCGTCTGCAAGGGCCAGTACAGTTTTGGGGGAACGTGATGAGGAAACTAATTATGCATTAGGGTTTGGGTAGGGTGGGGCAGTTTGTTTCCCGTTCACTCTAATGGAGCCAACTGCTATAGATCCGATAATGTACCAGCTTTGCACATAGTCACATTCTACCATCAACACATTTTTGCCATTCGCTGCCGAATTGGGAAAGCTTGGGTAGGAAAGAGTGTTCAGAAAAAACGGTAGGTGTATGTCAAAGGGATAGGAAACACTCCTAGGGAACAGGTAGGAAAGTTCGGACTTCATTCAAACAGTGAACTGAAAAGCTTAGGAAAAGGCAGGTGAACCTAACCAAAGCATAAGAATACACAAGTTTAGGAGTTGGTCTCCCTGGAGGCACCAAGCTATTCTGACAACATAATGAGCTATCAAGATCGATCTGTGGCCTGCTTTAGTGTGTCGTTTGGTTGAGTAGGTTAACCCTTTGGCTGTCAGCAGTGTTGCTGTTGTGATGATTCCTGCAGGAATCATTGCAACAGGAAGCACTACCGACAGGCGAAGGGTGAAAGAAGTACTTTTATAACTAATGTCAGTGATCAGATTTCCTACCTTGACCATTTAGCCTTGGTTTCCCCTAGCAGTAGTACGTGTATGTCAGTCACTACTCACTGCATGTGTGATGAAATTATTGTCTGACCTTCAGGAAGTTGTATGCTACTGTACATTCACTTTTAACCCTCTTAACCACACGGCCGCATTTCCAAACTTTTGGAGGCATTGTCTAACGACTATGCACCAGTTGTACTGATGAGATGGACTGATCATGATAATCCAAGGGTAGTGCCAGATGAGCTTGGCGCCTTTAGGCGCCAAGCTCATCTTGCACTACCCTTGAATTATGATCAGTTCATCTCAGTCCAGCTGCAGGGTCCGGGGCTAAATGGGTTAGCATGCTTGTGCAAATTACTGCTGAGGTCCACTAGCTGAAATAAAACAGTACACGTTGTAATGCGCACAGGGTGTGTGTGAAGTTTGCGTTACCCCTAGTTTTAAAGTCAGTGACAACTTGCGCCGACAGGGTAAGAGGAGATATTAAGGTACAGTCGACCCCGCTTGTAACAAGTTCGGATACTCGATCCAGAGCAAGACGGTGACTGCCAAGCATGCCAAGTGCAGAGAAGATCCCAACGGAGAAAGAAACACGCTTAGAAAAGACAATTACAACACAATTTGTGTTATAACTGTTTTTTTTCTAAGCATGTTTCTTTCACTGTTGGGTTCTTCTCTACAAGGTCGGATATTGATTATCGATGATATTTCAGGAACCATCATATTTCCCATACCAGTACAGCAACAACTAGTGTTAAATTAAAATGTCAGACCCCTATAGGGAAACTTTTGTAACGCAAGTATAGTTTAGATTGTTAAAGTATCATTAAGCATAATTTCAAAACACATTTAAGATTAAGTTAAGATTAAGAGATACTGTTTATTTCCATTTGCCTTAAGAACATAAAGCATAGGAATGTGTGTTGGTGTCGTTACAATTACAAACATCACAGTCAACAATAAAAAAATAATTAATACTCTATCACACAAATCCAATGCTCTACACATACTGTCAAAACTTTAAAACCAAACAACTAATCTCACAAACCAATACGTACCCATTCACACACCCACGCTCATCTCCCACACACACAACACACATGCCTATTAATCTAAGAAGTCTAAATTAATTAAAGGTATATATCGTTTAAAATGAAAACAGAATATCATAGAGTAAATATGTCACTGATTTATTGATCACAGACGGGTGTAAAACTGGTTAATATATATCATAAGACTAGGCTAATACTGATATACACTATTCTCTCAACCGTGGGGGGGGCACATCCTGCTGGGGGAGGAGACTCATTTCAGCACCATTTGTGTTTATTATGCCTCGTCGACACACCTAATAAACTTAACAGCAGTTTGGACAGGCAGCAAAAGCACAAGCGTAATCGCACTTATTTATTCTGTGCTGCCATTAGCGTGTCAATCTATTTTTCACAGTTCCTCGTACTAATTACAGTATATTTATACTACGGAGTGGAGTCGTTGTCAGGTTATTTGATATAAAGACGACGTGTGCTGAACTGGATTTCCCTGTGTCCAAATGAACCATAACTAGACCTGTGTGTAGCATTTAGTAACCATCTGTTACAGAAGTGTATCTTTGAACAGTTACAGCCTTCAAGTTTCAATAGTTTAAATAGGGTTTTTTTGTTTGTTTTTGGTGTGTAAAATCACCAAGATGTGAGGAGACATTAGCCAATTACCCGAGGTTGACCTAAAAAATTGCTTATTGTCCTATAAAAGCTATATTACAGATTAGGAGACAGGTCAACCATTACAGTTCAAGGGTGGTGTCAGAATAGCTTGGCGCTTCAAGCGCCAAGCTATTCTGGCACCACCCTTGAACTATCATAGTCAAATTTATTTCAGGCACTAGTGTATCATGAAGCGTTAAATAAAATTAATTTATTCATTCATTCTAGGTCGGCTAAAATGAAAGTCGGATATGAACATCACTTTTTCAGAGGTCCAAACAGCACTTAAGCTCTGTTTAAATTGCTTTGCTTATAACACACTTTGCATAATTTATATATGACTAAGTGCCAAAAGGTGCTCTCACAAAGAGGACAACTGGGTTGAAAATCAAAGTTTGACATAAAGTGCCAGAAAATGTATTTGGGTGATGTACACTGTATTGGTAATGTGTTTGTAAAAGAAAAAGATATCTGAAATAGTTTTTGAGAAAATGGCCATTAAAAATTTTAAGTCTGGATATGTCGGACATCAGGTATTGCGACATAGTGCCTCTAAATTGGTTGGATAAAAAACACAAATCTGTTTCCAAACAGTTAAAATAATAAGTAGTGGTCACAATTGACCTATCCAAACAATTACTGCTCTTTGGCTTAGAATGTTCTAATCCCTGAACATGATTTGTGTTGCAATACCTGACATCCGACCATATTCAATTTTTAAAATATCCTACAAGCAAGAAAAACACACTTTGTCGCGTTATATATACCACTCACAGGAATACATGCACACAGAAGAGCACAATGAGAGTCATCTTTGCTGCCCAAATATATTTATTGGCAGTCAGGGCCAGAATTTGTAACTTATGTCGAACATCAGGATTGCAGCAGATATCCCCGGGATAGTTATCAGAAGCCACAAACACAAAGCCTTTCCCCCAGTTTCAAGCACAATATTTAACAAACAAAACAGACTAGATATGAAGAACAAACTGCATAGAGCTTTCTGATGTAATTTACATGATAAAACATGATGTGCTAAACAGTCTGCGCCTGTAAAAATAAAACAAATATTCAAATAAATTTCATCTGTGTACAGGCTGAGTGCATTATTTTAACTCTGACCCTCAGATTCAGAAGGTCCTAACGGCTATGCAACTGGTTGTCAAAAATGGCTCATTTTAACAGTGCCTTCTTCCCCAAAAGTTCTACAATCCATGTGTTGAACGTCGGGATTGCAGCAACAAATGTTGGCGCAAGCCTGACGTCCGATAAATTTTTTTATCATTGCATTATTATGTTATGAAATTCACCTGTTCCTTGATCTCATTATCTTACGTTTGCGTCACAACAACTGCACATGTCCATCAAACGACAAAAAATACACCGGTGACCATGTTTATCCAAATAACTCATTTACCAACTTTCATCGATCGGAGGTCAGATTTGCGACACGCGTTCGCGATCGAACATCAGAGTTGCTACAGCAGCGGTTATCACAATAAAACTTGTCACAAGAAATCATCTTCATTCTCTAACCTACTGCCTCAAATCGGTTCTGGAGTCTCGAGTGATTCAAACTCTTGAAAATGGTCACTTACAATATTTATAAAATAAACATTTGGCTCATTATATTGTCAATAATTACAATCGAAAGTCAGAAGTGATCGAACGTCAGATTTATGAAAACAGTTGCGACAAAACGTCACGAATTGTAGCTCTCCATTGACAGACCGAACATTCAAAACAACCACGCTGGAATGTGACCCATAAATAATGCATCTATCATAACCGGACGGTCATAGACCAAAAAAAACAAAACAACTTCGTTAAACTTGTCAAATAGTTGAACGTCAGATCTTGCGACAAAAACTGGCCGCTCACATTTTTTTTGCCAGCTTAGAAAGCTGTGACAGAAAAGTAAATTTGAAGCATATCAAATATTCAACGAAAGCGAAACAACGCAATGACGCCATTTCCGGTTTGGGTCAGCGTGCCTTTCGCTAGCACAAGTTCGCAGAAATTAAGATGCTTCTGTGGCGACAAACCTGACGTCCGACAGAGGCTACTTTCAAGAGCAATAAACAAAAGCATGGCTTACCTTCAAATCTTGGAAATACACGGATTATAAGATCAATCTTCCCTGAATATATGGGCATGGTTAGAACCAGGTTTGTTATTGTTGCTTAAACACGCGAGATCAAAAAAGACCGACGGCAAATCGTTGTCCGCTTTCCCAGGCCGATTTTCCATTGGTGAATTCTGGCGTTTTACAGTATACTCACCAAACGGCTTTACGTTAAGGCTTCCTCAGATGGAGAAACGAAACGAAACATTTCGTCGAAATGTCCGCATTTCAGACATTTCTCCAACATTTCACCGTTTCACGAAATGCGAACCGACACATTTCACGAAATAGAACTTGTCTCTATTTTGCGAAACATTTTACCCATCGCCCAATCAGCGCCGTCCGCTCGGTTACACCCCAATCTGACGTCATTCAAGCCCAAACACTGAGGACTGCAACGGTAAAGCAATGCCGTGGAGTCAGGTCTATTATGGCTAGAATTGCGTGATGTGACGCACGATTCTGTACGATTTAAGCGGAGAAATCATTTTCAAAATGGAATCTATCAAGTATCATCACTAAAGTACCACCAAAATATGATTTTAGGTCAGTTTTCTGAACCCCACTTTCATCGGCTGCTCTTCAAAGCCGCCTACAAGATGGCGGCTATCGCTTCGAGATGGCGGCATCCTCGATTCACTTGAACCAGCCTTGTTTACGCATTCAAAAGCGCTTACGTTTATTCGATATGGTCGGCAATTCACTTTAATTGTGTAAGTGAAGGCACACATGTCTTATATGTTTAGTTTTTAAGTGTCAGTAGTCAGACCCGGGTCTGCCCTGGGGGACCTGGGTGGGGTTAGGTACTTTTTAGTTCCCAGGGTCACCCTGGTCAGCCCCACAGGGTGAGTTTTTCTCTCTATTCTGGGGCATGTGTTTCTGTCTACCCGAGGTCCATTCACCTGTATTTGCCTTTTTAAAATTCTCCCTACTGTCTGCACTGCCTGTAGCTCTTGATATTGGATGTGTGTTGCTAAATGGTCTTAGCTTTATTTAGGCCCCATGTGTTAGGTTTATTTAACGTATTTGACCGGATGGCGACATACATTCAATGTTCTGTTTATTTTATTTTTTCACAAGCAGTGCAGGCACGTCCTGAGAAAGCCTTGTTGCTGTCGGGACGTTAAGCAATGTACAATGTACAATCAATCAATCAGAAATATGACCTGATATCCACCGATACAAACCAGAGCATGTGTCAGTGAACAGTTACTTCCCCTGTACCAGGCGAAATGAATTTTCACCGCGTTTCTGCGTGTGTGGAAAAGGCATTTCGATGCAATGAAAATGTTTCGTTTCTTGTGCATTTCGTTTCTCCGTGTAGGGAAGCCATTAGGTGCATAAATTATTGCCAGTATATCTTCAATCATTTACACACACATTCCACTTGTTAAAGTCAACACGTGTCTTTTTAAACAGATTTTAGTTTCCCACAAAAGAGGTCACTCACGTTTTGCTCACCTTTTGGCACTTAGTCATATATATATATATATATATATATATATATATATATATATATATATATATATATATATATATATATATATATATATATATTATAACAATTATAAGAACTATTATGTTGCATGGCAATTTATTAACCCTTTTCATCCTGATACACTACTGTATGAAATTAATTTGACTGTGATAGCTCAAGGGTGGTGCCAGAATAGCTCGGCGCATGAGGCGCCATGCTATTCTGGCACCACCCTTGAGCTAAAATGGTTGATCTATCTCCTAATCTATAATGTGGCCTTTATAGGACAATAAGTAAATTTTATATAAATCACCTTCAGAATGTAAAGGGTTAATAAAAAGTTAAACGCGTTAACGTACGCATCAGTAAATGTTTAGTTCTTCAGCAATATAATATATATTTTTATTTATTGATTAAAAAAAAAATTATCATTATTATTATTGTTATTATTAATTTATTTTTGTTTTGCAGTAGTTTTATTTGCAATCGTCATCCTACCTGTTTTACTTTACTCCATAGTTGGTATCATCCATTACATCCAAAAGTGTTGTTTGCTTGTGGCTGACCTCCTTTTTAACCAGTCACTGCAGAGAAAAGTGAACACGAACCAACTGCAAGAGACATAGATCCTCATGAGCCCCTGCAGCCGATGGGGCTTGTGAGGATCAATGTCTCTTGCTGAGACCAGTTTGTATGGAAGTTTTTTGGGACAGTTGTGGCATCTGGCTGTTGAATGAACAAAAATTTAATGAACAAAATGTGTGTCCAGCAGCATGAAAGGGGTTATCCCCAATCTGCATGCAGCCGACGATACTGAAACAGTTCCGTTGGCTGCACGCACAAGGGTCTGGTTCCAGATCATGCGTTTTCTGTTCTGATTCATGATCATGTGTTGTCCTTCTCTCTGTTGAACAGTTGTCCGACCAACAGCTGAGCACCACCATGACGTCATCTCAGCCGGCGTTCCCCTCACTGGAGAAAGAGAACATCTGTCCAGCGGATGAAGATCTGTGTGCAGCCACTATTGATGATGAGGAAGCTGTGTTGGACATAGACCAAAACATCTATCGTGGGCAGGACTATTTGCGCACAGCGTATGAAAGTCATGTGACCGGGCCAGGCATCACAGGATATCTGTACAAGAAGCAAGGAAAAGTGGTAAGTTACTTTCCTCTTAAATCAGCCTTCATTTCTTGAAATAAACCCCTTTTAAATTAATTGTACGCAACTGAAGTTTAGTTTTGTTTTCTTTATAATTGTACAGAATTTGTAGTTGTAAGCAACCTGCACGTTATAGTTTGACATGTATCATGTGTACGGAAACAAATTGTAGGTACTGTTTTCACTCAGGAAGCTATGTTTGAATGTATAAAATGGAATGGGATAGTGTCCGTAAGACCAGCAGCCTTCACAAACTTTTGTTGCATTAACTATTCATTTTTTGAGGTTGCTTTGTATTGCAAACCTTACTGTTTGTGGGAGCCCTGCCAGGTAGATCCACTCAGGGAGTACACCACAAGTACACTGCTATTCATGTGAGATACAAAGCATCTCACTTGAATGTACTTGTAGCGTAATCCCCAGTGGGTGTATCTTGGGAGTGTACCAACAAAGGGTATGGGGACTATCTTTTGTTCTGCTTTGGCACCTGTTTTGTTTGCCATTTATTTCCGCAGAGAAACAAGAAGAACAAATGTTTAATGGCTTTTGAGTCACTTAGGGCTCGTGGTTCTACCCACTCATTAGTAATGGTCGTAAGGGCCTGTCAATCTGCTTGAAAGAATAATATGAACGTCAAATGATTCTTGAAAATGACCAATGTTTAGCGGTGAAGTCGTCTCGTGTTTGCATTACTTGACTTTTTGCAGGTACAGCCCGATCAGTGAGTATCACATAGTTTAATTTTTGAGTGGATCCCCAGTTAGCTTTGAGTGGAAATTGTCACAACTGAAGTCTATCTTTTGCACTGGTTTTGAACACCAGTATAAGGTGGGTACGGTGAGTTCATTATGGCATTAGTAAGGAGTATATTCAAAGTGTGTTGAGTGTCTCAAATCAAAATCAACTTATCTTTGACACATCCCAAAAAGACAATAAGTACAAATTTGTGAAAGAAATTTTACCATTTTAATTGGCCCATTACTTCAGTTTCTGTATGTAAATGTAGCTTTGTAACTATTATTGGAGAACACATTAGAACATTCGGTGTTCAGCATCTTTATGGCTTAGTGAAAATGAAAGTTAACAAAATCAAGTGCCTGTGTTACAGAGAACTGCTGTTCAATAGCACAGTTTGTAAATTTCCTACGCGTAGCTCGATCTCAAAGCTATTGACAAAATCATAACTCAACACCTGATAGTTGTGAAAGACAATAACTGGCTAACTGTCTTACTGATAGTTGTAAAGGACAGTAACTGGCTAACTGTGTACTGAAGGTTCACACTAGTTACTTCCATTGATTCGCTACACATGTTTGTATCGGATCAAGGGAGGTAACCAGTGTGGTTGAAGGATATGTCACAATTTGATTGTTTTCCCTTGTAGGTGGGGTTCCTGAGTGCTCACCTGATCGACGGTGGACAGACTCTGCTGACATGTGCGGGCCGTATCAAGGCGGAGTACCGAGGAGGTGGGATGTATGGCCGTTTTACTCGCCGCGTCTTCCAAGAATACAGAAAGCACCCTGATCTGCGACACGTGGTGATGACCGTCAACGACTACAATATGGCCGCCACAGGACAGAGACTGTTGAGAACATACAGAATCATCATGGAAAAGGTTTGTCTGTTAGAAACATATGTCAGGAAAAACAAAAATTATTCAAAGAACAAAGGTTGCAGCATAGATACATGTCTGAAAATTCCTCAAACGTATGAAAAAATTAATTTTGATTTTTAAAAATGTAATTGTCGGTTATGTTGGACCTTTATTACTACCCTGTGTGCTTTTCAGGTTTTTAGGACCGTTTGATTTGTGTGCTTGTTTTTTTTATGATTTTGGACTTATGGTCTGCAGCTGTAATGTCCAAAGTGACAAACCATTGTAGTCAGTGTATACATGGCGCCTTACTTCATTTCTTGTCAGCATGATTCTAAATGAATTTTCTTTTATGTTAACCCTTTTAGCCCCACAGGTGTAGTTCCCAAATTTTGGAATTGTTACTTAACGACTATGTACCAGTTGCAGGAGGTGGATACACCATGATAATTCAAGGGTATTGCCAGATTAGCTTGGCGCTGACAGGCGCCAAGCTAATCTGGCACAACCCTTGAATTAGCACGGTCAATCAATCTCCTACTGTAGGGACATAGGCAGGGCTCGAAATTAGCGGGGGCCCGGGGCCAAAAACCCGCAAAGTTGATTTCGGGCTCGGAAAGTTGAAAAACGAATGGCCCGCAAAATAATTCGTCTGCTACAGCTAGCTCTACTCGGCAGTTTCGTATTTGGGCCAAGGGAAGCAACCCACACCGGTGCCCTATGTTTGCAACAGACTCACTCACAGTAATAGTATTGTGTTCTTTCTTCTTTTTTTTTTTTTGTTATTGTATTTTTAGTTTACTTCTGTTAACTCAAGTGCACATAAGTGTAATATGAATAGATGATTGAAAAAAGAAAGAAAAGGCAAAATCTGTTTGTTTAACTTTAGTTTATCAGGAAGAGTACTGTTAAGTTTAGTTCCCTTTCATGGTTTTGTTTTGAACTTTTGTGCATTGAGGTCAGATTTTTTTGTTAGGTTACTCATATTAATAATGATGTGTATTGTGCAATACTCAGTCACAAAACTGAAAAGTATTATACAAGAGACTCACTTGATTTTTTTCTATTTTGTTTAATGGCCATTTCAGGCTCACTAGTCACTGGAATATGTGTGTCACTGAATGTGTGTGTGTGTGTTTTTTCCCCTTTTTTGTTGGTAATGTTTGAAAGTGAAAGAAAAGGCAAATAAAAATGACATCACTCAGCAAAATTGGAAATTCAATTGTTTTTATTTTAGATTATCAGACAAATTGTACTTTCTACTTATTATATTGTCAATAATTCTTTTGTTTTTTTGTTTGCATTATTTTTCAAAGTTGGGCCCCGAAAGTTGCTTGTGGGCCCTCAAATTTTTCAATCAAGGGGCCCGGTGGCCCCCAAAGAAAAAAGTTAATTTCTAGCCCTGTAGGGCTAAATGGCTTAATGTTATTATATATATATATATATATATATATATATATATATATATATATATATATATATATATATATATATATATATATATATATATATATATATATATATATACACAGGGCCTCAGATCCACGAGGGTTTCAATAGGACATTTGTCCTGAACAACATTGGTTCAATAGGTCATTTGTCCTGCCTGAGAAAAACCAATAGGACATTTTTGTCCTCAAACCATTGAATCAATAAGACATTTTGGTGCACAAATTTTTTTATGTTTATTGAATATATGAGAAAAAAAAAATAAAAAAGCATTGGTTATTTCACAGACACACACACACACACACGAAAAAAAAAATTAAATTTAACAAATACAAACTTGAATATCAATTCTTCCCAAATTCCCTTCGAAAAATAACATTGGAGCAAAAAATAATACTGATAATACTGTCCAATTCAAAATGTTAATGATGTTCCATGGGGAGGATCAAATCATTATTGATATGTAAAATAAATAATAACAATGGTTGCAGTCAGTCTTGTTGAGTAGAACATTACTTAGAATGTGCTTTGGTTAGCAGCATCCTTTTTTTGGCAGCTGCCCACTGGTCAATCACCCTGACTATCCACCTCTCAAGATCAGGTGTGTCAGGGCCTTCCATCTTTACTCTGCATGTCCTGATGCTCTGGGGTAAGGGCATTCCTTAAAGGCGTGGATATCAGGTTTTGGTTGCTGAATGATCTTTCCACGTCTGCAGTGTGAACTGGCAAGGTTATGGCAAACCTAGCAAGTTGCAACATCATAGGGTATTTATCAGCATGGAAATCAGCTATTTGGGAATACAGTTCCACCATAGAGTACCTGCTGTACCCCTCTTTCTTCACCTCTTTCTTCAGTTCTGTCCATTCTCTCCTTGCACTGTCTGGATCAATGAGTGGCCCAGACTCGGACACTTTTTTCTCCCCCTCTTCTGTCTTCCATTCTTGACTTTGCTTTTCCCCGTAATGACTGAGCAATGTCTCTATTCTGTCTTTTCCCCATTCCTCGATTTCATCGTCTGGAATGTGAGTGATGGGCTTCATCTGAAGAACTCCGAATGCGCTCAGCAGCTCTGTCTTGGGAAATCTGCACACAAATCAACAACAGGAAAGAAATTGTATATATATTAGCAAATGATAATCATCAGTATTCACTCCATACCACTTCACTTTAGGGTAGAATAAAAACAATAAACATTTGGATGTTCATATCACTCTTAGTCTTATATTATTTATTAACTTTTGCTTTATCTAATGCTTTTGAAAACATTGCTCACTCCCCTTAGATTCTTTCATGATTTGATTATGTCCAAGAAAAAATATAATATAATCAGCATCATCATCATCAGTCCCTTGCCCGAACTGGGCGTTGGGGGGACTGAAAGGCAGCAGCAACAGACAGTGCTCTCCACTGAGTTCTATTTTGGGCGGTGGCAAGCAAGTCTGGCATCTCGAGTTCGGTCCATTCTTTTATGTTTGCGACCCAACTCTTTCTCTGACGACCTCGCCGACGACTTCCTTCGAGAGTGCCTTGGAGGATAGTCTTGGACAAGGTGTTGTGTCGGGTCACGTGGCCAAACCAAGCAAGCTTGCGCCGTTTCACGGTTGCCAGAAGAGGTTCATGTGGGCCCACCAGGGAGGTGACGATGCTCCGTACATATTCGTTGGTTTTGTGCTCGCGGTACGAGATGCGGAGCAACTTCCTCAGGCACTTGTTCTCAAAGGCCTGGATTTTCTTTTCTGAGTCTGCAAGCAGTGTCCAAGTCTCACAGCCGTAGAGTAGAATAGACACTACGAGGGACTTGTAAAGCCTGTACTTGATGGTGAAGCTGATGGAGTTACTTCGCCATATCCTGTCCAGCCTGCATATATCACAACAAACCTTCTCAAGATATTGCTTTGAAGATTGGTGATGAACTTTGCAGCAGCAGATGCAACATCAGTTAGCTGGCATGAAGCAACCAGATGACCATGGTAAGTTGTTTTCCCATCTTCATCCAACACCAGCTGGGTCTGGAAGTCCTCAAAGTGCTTGCCCCCACTCTTCAAGTCACCAAGCCTTTTGAGCAATGACTTGAATTTACTGCATGCTAAATTCTCCTTGATAATCCAGCACAGAGATGCCGCAGATGCCGCAGCTCAGAACCCTGGCCATACCTTCCCCTGCAGCCACTGCGGTCGAACCTGCCTGTCTCGGATTGGCCTCCGCAGCCACGAACAAGCCTGCAGACGTCGTGGGCAACTCCTATAAAATCTTCGTTCGCGAAGTCAAGCCAAGAGAGAGAGAGAATCCAGTATGCAGCTCGTATGGCAACTGCAGCCCCTTTCTCTTGAGCAGATAGAAGGCGGATCGCTATCTCTTCAGTGTTTTTCTGAAGGGCAGGAACTTTCAAGCTGTCCCTGTGTTCTTTTGTTACTTCATGGTCTGAAAGCGCCGACTTGCGAAAATTGATGCATCCGCTTGTGAAGGCATTTTTCATGTTTCCATTGTTACATGCAGTGCAAAACATCTTTTCGTTCTCATAACGTAACCATTTAAAAGAAAGTGTCCACGCTTGCACAAACTTTCTAGTAGTAGTGAATTCTTCTTTTTCGGCTGGTTCTGCCTGTTTTGTTTGTAGATGGCTGTGGATCGGGAGCGTCGCCGGTCATATCTAGATCTATCACATCTCTCACCTCTCTTCTTTCTTCTTCTGTCGCTTGAGAAGCGCTTGTTTGGTCGGATGCATTAGTTTCTTCTCTCACATCTTTAACGGTTTTACCAAAACCGAAGTTTTTCAGCTGTTGCTGCTTTGAATCAGCTTTTATTTTCTTTTTCGGAGGCATCGCCAGTCGGATTCGCGAGTATCGAAAACGAAAGCTGTGTAAGGGAAACCACTCTGCGCATGACAACCAACCAGTGCATGGTTACGACTGCTGGTGCAGACGCACTAACTAAGCCTATCCTTTATCGATCGGTTTTGCAAAGAGGAAAGGGCGAGTGCACTAGGCTAGTCCTTTTTCAAGTTGAATGTCGCGATGTAGGCCTAACGGCCAGTAACGGGTAACGCAGTTATTAAAATGAACGAACGATGTCCGGCCTTTACGCAGCTTCGATCGGACAATGACCGCCTTCATTAAAAAGCAATAAGACATTTGACAGATTGAAGGCAAATTTAATAGGACATTTGGATTTTTTATCGGACAATTGTCCGATGTCCGACGTGGATCTGAGGCCCTGATATATATATATTATTTTGAAACACTACAGATGGTTAAGCGCTTAGAGCACCATTCATTTGGAGGTTAAGCACTATGTAAATGTACATTATTATTATTATAATATGTGCATTTATTTACTGTGATAGGTCAGTGTGGTTTTAGTCAGCCCAATGTATTTGTTCATGTTCATGTTTGTCCTTATGTCTGCTTTTTAGTCCACTACACAGCAAGTGCAGTGTTAGGTTGGGTGTTTTAGTCAGTTATAATTATTTGTTTAATTGTTGATGCTCATGTTTATTTTTTTGTATTTTTTTAATCCACTGCTTGTACATTTGACATTGTTTGGACATTAACGCTCATGGTATTGACATTCCTATTTGTTTTGTGACAGTGTGTCAGGGCAGATTAACCCTCTTGATCCCACGGCTGCATTTCCATACTTTTGGAGGCGTTGTCTAACGACTATGTACCTGTTGTAGGAGATGGATTGATCATGATAATTCAAGGGTAGTGCCAGATGAGCTTGGCGCCTGCAGGCACCAAGCTCATCTGGCACTACCCTTGAATTATCATGATCAGTCCCTTTCCTGCTGCAGGGTCTCGGGTCTGAATGGGTTACGTTGAATGTGACTTTGGTTGTGCTTCTCATTGCAGGTAATAACCAACGTCTGCCTGACCACTGCTGAAATGAAGGAGAAGATCACCATTCAGGTCACAGATGTTCCTGGTGCAAGTCAGATGTCACGTGACCAAGTTGACAGCCTACTCAGCCGTGACCCGGGTCAGCTGACCCACTTGTTCCCTGAAGGGCGGATAATTCTGGCCTGGAAACCGTACAGAGTAATGGCTGCTAACTCCAGTCTCATCCTCTCTGACGCTGAGTATTCAAATCGCATCTTTGTGGCTTCATCCGAACACACTCTGACAGATGGAGTCATCAATTCCCATGATGAATCAGAAGTCTCAAATGGAATAGGTTCCCAAAATGAGGCAGAATCACCAACTGAAACTACCCTGTCATGCGGCAGTTATTTTTTCTGCGCCTTGGGAGTGCGATACTCCATCGACATTTTTGGAAGTGGAAGCGAGGAGGAGCTGCGGGCGCACATAGAATGGCATCTGCTGCGATTGGTCAATACTGTTGATGCCCCAGAGGCCCTGGTGCATGTGTACTACAAGAGGAACCTGGATGACGTGGTGGACAAACTGAAGGAGACTTATCCACTGAGGTCGTCGGAATGGCCTACGAAGAAAGTCACCTTGATAGAAGCAGAGCATCAGCGACTGGTTTAGATTCATATGTTGGTAAACTCGTTGGAGGTGTGCCATGTACATACATACTGCTGACTGTGAAGTTTGCCATAAGCCTGTCATCTGTTAACCCATTTCATCCTGATGCTGATTGTTTTTAAAGTTGCTTATTGTCCTGTGAAGGCTACATTACAGATTAAGGGCTAACTCAACTGTTTTAGTTCAAGGGTGGTGCCAGAATAGCTTGGCACCTGAGGCGCCAAGCTATTCTGGCACCACCCTTGAACTATTGTAGTCAAACTTATTTTAAGCAGTGGGTGTATCAGGATGAAAAGGGTTAAGTATTCAATGCCTGTACATAATACTGCGGCTTGCGAAGTTTATCATAAGTCTGTTATCTAGAAGTAGGCAGTGCCTATTGCAGAAGTGGATGTGTAATGTCGCAGGCGACACTCGTTTGAACAAGTATTATTTATGTGTCTATTTTAAGTCTTAAATTTTAAGACAGGGTGTCAAGTGCGCTTGGCGCTTAGCGCACGCACTCGACACCCTGTCTTAAAATAGACACTTGAACAATACCTGTTCAAACGAGTGTTGCCTGATAAGCATCTATGCATGCAATTTTTAAAGTAGAATTTTGTTGTACAATTCTGGATTTTGTGTGTTTTTGGGGTGGTGGGTGGGGAGGAATCGCTGCATGGGATGACGAAAGGGACGGTACGATTTTCTTATTTCTGCACTAGTACAGATGTAACAAAGCAAACATCAAGACCATAATTATCATGGAACCTTCTAGCTAGGGCGATTGAACCTTACATGTTGCATGAAGTTTGCGTGAAGTTACTGCATTTGCTGCACATGTGCTGCATACTGATGATAACAGACTTGTGTGTTAGCGTATACATGCTAAGGGGAATTAGACAATACTGCCCAAACAGCAGCACATTCCTCCCAGCTGCCATTAGCACAAACGAAGACTGATACTTTGTGGTGACCAGAACTGGTTCTTTGAATTAGGTCAAGGACAGAAGGTCAAGTCCCTTAACCCATTGAATCCTAAGGCAGATTTTGTAAATTTTGCTTGTTGTCCTATGATGGCTCTGTTGCAGATTAGGGGATAGATCCACCATTTTGGTTCAAGGGTAGTGCCAGAATATCTTGGTGCCTGAAGCACCAAACTGTTCAGGCACCACCCTTGAACTATCATAGTCAAATGTATTTCAAGTAAGTGTATCAGGATGAAATGGCTTAAGGAAGGCAACAGGTTGAGCCCCTATAGTCCGGACAAACGGGGCCATTTGACTGGATCGCTATGATCACAGTGGCATGTCCTCATAGCAGTTGTACTGTTGATCGCCCAAACTGTCAATGTCTGTGAGCAAGAGGCAGTTATTGTCATGACCCCCTGCACCTGCAGGGGGTCATGACAAGAACTGCCTCTTGCAGATGGAGTGGGCTGGCTGAATGCTTGAAGTACATGCAATGCTTGACCTACTTCTGACTTAGCGATAACCGCTTTTGTTAGCCCACGATGAGGACAAAGCTTAAAGGAGCACACCCGACCTTTTTTCAGGCTTTAGTTCGCAAAAAGCTTTTACTGGGATTCAGTATACTGCGACTTGGATGTCTTGGACAGTGAACACCCTATTGTCCTACCAAATGCTTTCTTGCGTCCGTTCAAAGCGAAAAGAGGCCCACCGGAATCTTTTGACGGATACATGAAAAGATTGCTTCTGATAGGCGATGGTAGCTGACGTCATAACTATTCTATACGACCTTAGGTCATCTGCATAATTATAACCAATCAGAGACAAGGTGGATGAAGCAGCGAAGAAAAAAAAAGTATCATCAACTCACACCGACAAAGACAGACTGACTCGGAATTGAAGAGAAGAAAGAGGAAGAGAGACAAGATACCCCTAAGTAGAATTGACATCAGACAAGGGAATATGGACATGTGGCAACGCGTAAAGCAAGAGCTTGGCTTGACCGCCCATCTGGAATTTGTCGCTTTCCTGCTGAATCAGTAAGTAATCTACAGTCTTTGTCGATCTTTCTATAGTTCCGTGAGCGCTAGTGATTTTCAGAATTCATGATCTTCAGTAGAATTTATCTCTTACTTATTGCGCAAGATTTTAAACCTGTTTTATCATATACGAGCTAGTTATCATCACATTTTATGCTGCAGAGATCTGAAAACTACTGTGTGTGTCAAAGTTCCATGTTTTTGTCTGTGCGGGTTTTCATTCACTCGATTCAGAGAGGTGGTGTTTCTGCTGCGATGGTGCATTTGTCGTTTCCAATGATGCTTTTAGTTATGTAGACTTTGATGTGTGAGATGTGAAATTGACTGCAGTGCAGAAAGTGGGTATAAATACCAATGTTCTGTTTCAATGATGGAAGACGGTGTGTGTTTCCGAGGGGTAAAGGATCAAAGGTCAAAATAGGCACCGTTGATTCACTTCACGCGCACACCCTCGGTGCACTACTGTACTCGCGATTGTTACTAGTAAATACTAGCAGGTCAAGCGGAACCTCCATTGTGATTTGACAGCATAGCGAGTATGGAAGGTTTATTCTACTTTCTCATAAAAAATGATGTCAAAGGGATGCTGGGGAACATCAGTACACGTGTACACCACACCGATGACCTTGTGACCTGCAGTATTGCGATACACTGGTAGTCAGCCGGGTTCTGCCTTGTGACGAAGGCTCATAAATATGCATATTAATACAAGATGAGGCCGATGCAGACGATAAATCCGCGACTCGGGTACAAAAACAATACACCCTCCAAACGATGAATTTTGACATTTGGTAGTGTACTTACATCATATAGCTCTAAGATAGTGCACAAAGGACCCATACACACACTGTCAGCAGTATCTGTTGCAGACAGTTTTCTGAGTTGAGATGCATGATTCTGGAGAATATAACTTTAAGATGCTTGACAATCAACTTAATGTAACCGGACTTATGACAAGCTAGCTTCTACTAGCCCGGCTGGCTTGTTATCAGATGGTCAGACCTCAGTGGACTGCCCATCTAACGTGCAAGTCAAGTGCCAGTCTAGTTTTTTAGCTTTTAAGTCCGTATCCCTTTTTAGGTTTAGGGAAGGGCTGGAGATTGCTGTGGAGTGTAATTAGTCTATCTTCAAGTCTTTTACACTGGTCTCGCATGCGCACTCACAAAATATGTGTCTGCCTCGCGTTGTGTTCAAAATACCAAACTATCGCGCAATGGACCTACCACAGTATCCAGAGAAACCCTAGTTGATATGATCGTAGTGACTGTGCGTGCGTTGCCATGTGTGCCACACTGAACTGATAAGCTAAGTACGTCAACAAACTCTCAGCATGTTCTCAGTCTCACACACACACACACATGTACACACACTCAGTCTTGCGCTGCCATATCACACAAACGTGTACAAACATCAGTACTGACTCACATCCTCACATTCATCAATCTCTGACTCTCAGTGATGAGATGTGCTTTAGGTTTATTTACAGTATATTCATTTCGTTATCAATCATGATATCAGACATATCAAAAACCATTAATTATAGCACAAAACAAAACAAAACACAATAATATGGACGCTCATAAGACACCTGAATTCATAACTATGCTTACCTACTCATTAGACCCTATGAACCCAAACTATGCTAGCCTACACACTAGACATAACAACCAACACAAGTGAAAACCAAATTCTAATACCCAGTCCTATAGGTCAAAAACTCACTTAACTAAGTACTTAAATTACCTACTTAGTTAATCATAAATGTCCTTTGCGGGACAAAGGCAATCCGTTTCGGGATTGTTGGGTAGTCCTTTGCGGGACTAGAGAAGATTAACACTCGTCCGTTTCTGGACGAAGCACTAAGATACACTTAAACTGAGTCCTTTACGGGACTATCTAAACCATGCGGTCTGTCCGTTGCTGGACAGTATTCCTTTACAGGAATTCTGACTAACTACAAGTCCATTACTGGACAGTATTCCTTTACAGGAATTCTAATTGAACTAAGTCATGCAGTATGTCCGTTGCTGGACAGTATTCCTTTACAGAAATTCTAACTTAACTACAAGTCCATTGCTGGACAGTATTCCTTCACAGGAATTCTAATTAACTACATCATGCAGTATGTCCGTTGCTGGACAGTATTCCTTTACAGGAATTCTAACTTAACTACACGTCCATTGCTGGACAGTATTCCTTCACAGGAATTCTAACTAACTACATCATGCAGTATGTCCGTTGCTGGACAGTATTCCTTTACAGGAATTCTAACTTAACTACAGGTCCATTGCTGGACAGTATTCCTTCACAGGAATTCTAACTACATCATGCAGTATGTCCGTTGCTGGACAGTATTCCTTTACAGGAATTCTAACTTAACTACAGGTCCATTGCTGGACAGTATTCCTTCACAGGAATTCTCATTATTTACATCATGCAGTATGTCCGTTGCTGGACAGTATTCCTTTACAGGAATTCTAACTATTTAATGTTCTTTGCAGAACAGAGTCTTCTCTTGCGGGAAGCCTGCTCGCCCTCGCTAGGCACTGCTATTTATACCCACACCCCTAAGGGTGTGTTCGGCATGCCTTTAGCCGATTGGCTTACGTATTACTCGCTCTGGCACCAGCAGCATCGCTAACTACTGGGCCTGCGGCGTGCTGGGGAAATTGGTACTACTGTACTAGAACACTGAGCCAAATTATCTCCCCTGCTACATTAAGATACTTGATAATCTATTTAACGGTACTTGACAGTCTACTTAAGATACTTGATAATCTATTTAACGGTACTTGACAGTCTACTTAAGATACTTGATAATCTATTTAATGGTACTTGACAGTCTACTTAGGATACTTGATAATCTATTTAACGGTATTTGACAATGTACTTAAGATACTTGATAATCTCTTTAACGGTATTTGACAGTGTACTTAAGATACTTGATAATCTATTTAACGGTACTTGACAGTCTACTTATCTCCTTTGCTGCTGAGAAAATGCAAACGCAAACGACGGTCTGTAGTTAAAATGAAGTTAGCGTTCAAGACATGCCACATATTATGTGGTGAGTTTTTGATCACTGACTTGCTACGTCTCAAACGCTAGATTGATTTGTGGCACTTCTCCAATGAGTTACTTGTAACTATTTCAGTCCTGACTGTGTTTGTGGATGGGTTGACCATTATAGTGCACAGGCAGTGTTTGATTGACCTCTTTGATTGATCCAAGCAAATCTGATTTTTTTTCTCGGGCGTTTTTTTTTTAATGTGCCTATATCCGATACACCCCCCCCCCCCCCATTGTCCTGTGAATGCCCCATTACAGACTAGTCCGGCGCCAAGCTATTCTGGCACCACCCTTGAACTGTCATAGTCAAATTTATTTCATGCAATAGTGCATCAGTATAAAAACGTTAATGTCATGGTCGGTCCATCTCCCAGAACTTGTACAAAGTCATCGATGCACATTTCTAGCTCTGCTGGATAGTAGGAATGAGAGTGTAAGCATTTCATTTCGAACGATGTTCTGGAGACATGCTTCAGTTTTCTTTGTATTTGTTCAAGATTATGAGCTGATGTTATTGTTCGTATTTCGCTACAACTGTAATGAGCAGGTGATTGCTCAGCGATGCACCCTGGTATATTGTGGATGATTTGACTCTCTTACTGCCATTGGCCGTGCATTGTAAGGCTGAAAGTGCCACATACTGACACCTGCAACTGTTTTACATGAGGAACATGTATAATGGAGGCGTGCAAGAGGTAATGTGTCCTTACGAGCCCCTGCATCTGGGAGCGCTCATGAGGATCAATGCCTCCTGTGCTTTTGATGTATTGACAGCAATGTTGGGGTTAAAATAACTCATTTCCTTGTCACTGATTACAGTACCCCAGTAGCAAAACACTTTTGGGCCCACAATGGCCACAGTTAGCTCGTGCACAGCCACTGGCACACCCACTGTGGCCGTCGTGGGCCTGAGGACCTTGGCTTACTGGATATATAATAAATAATGCCCTGTTAACTCATTCGCAGCAAGCCGCATCCGAATGCGCGGCTTATGCCGCGCATCTGGATGCCGCTGGCCGCGAATAAATTAACCTGTTGGTAGCACCTTTTGTCCACAGCCAAAGGGTTCAGTTTTGTGTCTAGTCTAGTTTAACCCCCTTATGCACGTGGTCAATGTGAACTCTAACAATGACTGGCATGTACAAGAGGGTTAATGAGAAATGGTTGTCCAGTTTTGTAAATATTATTTTAGTCAATGCAACTTGTCATTAATGTCATATTAACTTTTTTCATAGTCATTGATGATAGCTCAGTTGCACTGTGTAAACAGAGCTTGGCACAGTGCTAATGTCAGAAAGCGTGTTTAGACGCTGAGAGTTTGTGTAATGTGCACACAGGCAAGCAAAACGAATGTGACTTCCTTCAGGTAACCAGAAGTGCTGAAGTGTTTCTAGTGAAGCTGGTGATATTGACTTGAAGTCTTCCCTCACGGATGATAACTCAGTTTCAGTGTGGAGGAGAAAGTTCAGCACAGTGCCAGTGTCAACAAGCTTGTGTAGACACTAACAGTTTGTGTGGTATATGTACGGATGAGCGACTTCGTTCAGATAACTGGACACGCACAAGTGTTCCCAGTGAAACTTGTCATGCTGACTTGAAGTCATGGATGATAACTTGGGTTCACTGTTCAGCATGGTGCCATTGTGAGGAGATTGGTTTAGACACCAGGGTTCAGTTGCTTGAGTGAGCTTAGTCCTGAGCCAGCCACTAAGCAAGGAGCTCCGCTGTTGTGGAGCAGCTTGCTTAGTGTCTGGTGCAGGACTAAGCTCACTCATGCAACTGGTCCCAGTAGATGTTTTGGTAATGTATGTACAGTTAGGCAACAGAAATGCAACTTCATTTGAATCATGGCTTGGTTGTACATTGCTTAACGTCCCGACAGCAACAAGACTTTTTCAGGACGTGCCTGCACTGCTTGTGAAAAAAAACAACAACAGAATATTGAATGTATGTCGCCAGCTGGTCCAATACGTTAAATAAACCTAAGACCATTTAGCAACACACATCCAATATCAAGAGCTACAGAAAGCACAGACAGTAGAGCGAGTTTAAGAAAGAAAAATACAGACGAATGGACCAAGGGTAGACAGAAACACACGCCACAGAATAGAGGGGAAAACCCACCCTGTGGGGCTGACCAGGGTGGCCCTGGGAACTAAAAAGTAGTTAATCCCACCCGTCCCCCCATGGCAGACCCGGGTGGGGGATTGAATCATGGGAAGCACTGGTGTGGTTCTATTGACACTTGTCACATTGACTTCCATCATAGATCATAGTGTAGTTGCACTCTTTAGGCGACATCTTAGCACATACCACAGTGCTAGTATGAGAAAGCTTGCTTAGGCACTAACAGTTTTGGTAATATGTACAAGATAATTATACAGATGAGCAAAAGAAATGCGACTTCATTCAAATCATCGGAAACGCTGTCGTGTTTCTGATTTGAATGAAATTGCATTTCTTTGGCTCGCCAGTATACATTTCCATGCTGTTCTGTGATTTTTTTACCTTACGACCACGTGCTTTGAGGTCCAAAATCAAAGTCCAGCACACATTTGTTGTGACATTCACAATATTCTAGCAGACCCACAAGGCTGTTTTTGTGTTGCTGACCTGCTTTGAAAAGAACGTTGCTCAAGGAGCAAATGTCAGAGATGTCAATGTAATGCTTTCACCTACCACGCTGCCTGAAGAATGCAAGCAATTTTTATCATTCACCCATTTCATTTTTTTTTTTCAAAAGCCAATGCCTTTGCACGCCTCTGCAACAAAGACACAATTTGGATGAAAATCCCTATTTTCACAATAAATAGTGCTTTTTTACCAGTCACACTTTTATTTATTTTTTTTTTTCTTCAGAAACTGCCTTTGCACCACATCTCTGTAGCAGAGACACAGTTGGGACAAAAATCTCTATTGTCACAATACCTAGTGCTTTTTTACCAGTCACATTTACGGTTTATAATTAAACGTTTGTGTGTGTGTGTGCGTGCGTGCGTGCGTGTGTGTGTATGTGTGTGTGTGCGTGCGCGGGAAATAGGGAGGGGGGAGGGTGGGGGCAAGAAGTAGAAAGAGACAGATCAGCATTCCCCGATTCCCAAATAATTAACACATTCAATGCTAAATTGTTCATTGTTTTGATGAAGCAGTACCCCTGTGATGCTTAACCCCTTTAGTGCCAGTGGACACAGATTGGGTTTCTCTGTTCAACACCATAAAGCCTTCACTTTTCCAGAAACATAGATTCAAAGTGTTGTCAGCAAGAGACATAGATCCTCATGAGCCCCCAGCGAATGCGGGGGCTCATGAGGATCTATACCTCTTGCAGTTGGATGGTGTTCAGATTTTCTCAGCATTGAATGGGTTAAGCTACAGCTCTAGTCGTCTGTCGGTATTCCATCGCAATGCTGTGTGTTAACTTAATAATCATTATTTTGCTGAGCAGTATTGTGTATAAGTGCCCAACGGAGAAAAAAACACGCTTAGAAAAGACGGGTACAACACAATTGTATAACTGCCCCGGTGATTAACTGCATCTTTGCGGCTGCTCAAACTACAGCTGCAGTCGTTTGCCAGTAACGCGGTTTGTGAACGTGATTATTATTGTTCTGAGCAGTATTGTGTATGACGGCATTTTGTTTATGCAGCCGTTTAACCCTTTCAGCCCCAAGGTCCCATTTCTCAAATTGTGGAGGTGTTGCCTAACGACTATGTACCAGTTGCAGGAGATGGCTTGACCTTTCGGCGCCAAGCTTATCTGGCACTACCCTTGAATTATCATGGTCAAGCCATCTCCTGCTGCAGGGATCCTGGGCTAAAAGGGTTAAACTCTAGTCATATGTCAGTATTCCCTCGCAATGCTGTTACACCAATGTTGGTGAAAATGCGATTTTTATTAACTTTTTTCGCCTGCTTTTCCAAAGACGATTTTGTATATACATGCATACATTTACAGTGCTAATGTTCTGGATTTTTAGATGATACAATTTTCCACCTTTACTTTCAAACCTTATTCGCCTGGATGAGACCAAATAACTACCAAATCAACGAACTTTACTAGCGTTCATTCATTGGTTGTCAACACTGTATCTTTGATGGGGAATCTGTGTGTTTGACACGCTAATCACCTCCCTCAATCTGTTACGCATACGTAGCAGATTGAGGGAGGCAGCCAGTGCGTGTTTGAATGTCCTGTTAGAACGCTGTGTGAGTTGGAGTAGCTAGCTTATTTCTATTTCGGACATGTTTGCACATTTAAATCTTTGTGTATTGTTCTTTTTCTAGTTGTGTTAGTGCTTTTGGCTTCCTTGCTTAGCATCTTGTAATTGCTGTGTATATGCTAATCGCTGTGACTGTGTGTATGAGCGTGTAGGCGTGCTCACGCATGCATACACATTTGTGTGTGATTTTCAAGTGCATGCATACTTTTTTTTTTATTGACGTGTGTGTGCTTCAGAACTGAAGATGAAAATACGTTTGCTTAGCACATTTCATTGTTTTTTGCTTTATCTTTTCATGACTTTAAAGTACAGCATTTTTCCAAACTGTTAGGGCAAGTCGTCGATTTGCACGCAGTAAATAAAATAATTTCAGATCTTCAATAAAACCGTTTTAAATTGAAATGTTTTGAGTACAACTACCTTGGGAGAAGTTTGTGTGTGTGTGTGTGTGTGTCTGTGTGTGTGAGTGAGTGATGATGATGATGAAACGTTTTTATTCAGGATAAAGTTTCAGGCATGCGAAATGCCTCTCTTACGAACTGACCTGCTACACTACACACATAAATATACATCGCGCAACACAATAAAATATTTATTAAAAAAAAAAAAACCAACATAATATCAAAAACATTTCAATGTACGAAAAGCATAAAAGATGAAAAACAAACAACAAAAAAACATAATAACATTGACATAAACTGAAGGTCATCTTATAATTAGAACATATCTCTGAGAGTACAACATCAGTTAAAAGAAGAAAATTAAATCGTGGTATTAGTTTAGAAGTATAAAGCGATAAAGGCGATCCTCAAATATACTAAATTTAGAAATAGACTTAAGATGCTGGGGTAAATTATTCGTGAGAGAGAGAGATCTACGTACAGCGAGGTGGCATGTCATTGTCCTATAAGAATATAACATGGTATGAAGCGTATAGAATTGAAAATTATAATGCAAGCAACAACAACCAAAAAACCGCTCTCAAGTTGTTGACGGTCCAAGTCAAATCACGTTCCTACTCATGTCTGAGGCCACCGGAACAGATCGCAACCCCTTCACTGCGGATAAAAATTAACCAACCAGCTACAAGAGGTATAGATCCTCATGAGCCCCCGCAGTTGCGGGTGCTCATGAAGATCTATGCCTCTTGATGACTTTGTATCCATGTTCCTTGGACAGACAGAATCTTTGTCGTTGAATTAACAAGCACTTCAGAAACTCGGACCAAAGAGCGACTGCTTGTCATGTAGATGAGACTACCACAAGTGAAAAGGAAAAAAAAAAAAAAAAAAACACTGTGAGGGGAGAGAATTGTGCATTATCGACCAATGATCATATTCTATCTCGATCTCGTCAAAGCACGTTTCATTTCATTTTAGAAACATGATCTGCATCCACAGGTCAGTTACCTCACTGTGCCCGAGGTACGAAATACCCACAGTTTGGAGTTATCCTCCGAGGACTGCATTACAATTCAGGAGACAGATCGACCATGATAGTTCAAGGGTGGTGGCTGAATAGCTTGGCGCCTACAGGCGCCAAGCTATTCTGCCACAACCTTTGGAACTATCATGGTAGAGCCATATCTTGCTGTGGTGTGTCGCGGGCAGAATGACTTGAGTTAAAGTGCGCTGAACATACTACTGAAGTTTACCAGAAAAACCGGACTTTAAGTAAACCTACAAAACCGAATTTTAAACAAACTCAACACATAGCAAGATTCGCCGCGACAACTGAATTATCAATTCACAATGATGAGTTTTGTGAGGGAGGGTTGAGCTTGTTCAGAGGTCATCACTGAGTAGTCGTTCGGCGCGCTTAGTCACGGGCTAGAGGCCAATTCTCATCAACTCCTTCGGCTGCAAGGACTCATGAATCTGTGACATGGGAGAATGAAAAGGGCTGGTGAACAACAGTTTGAACTTATAAAATATGGTTTTATGTATACTCCCTCGCTATACCTTCAACTCGACAGCACCCCCATCTCCCTCTCTGACTCGGCCAAGAACCTCGGCGTTATCCTCGATTCCTCTCTTTCCATGATCAGCTTCGTCTCCGCCACGCGGCCCAGGCATGCTATTTCCACCTCCGCCGCATCAGTCAGATCAGAAAATATCCCACCACCGAAGCTGCCACCAAACTTGCTGTCTCTCTCATCTTATCTCGCATCGACTATTGCAACTCTCTCCTTTCAGGCCTCCCTCACTCCACCACTTTCACTCTCCAGCGCGTCCAGATGCTGCCCGCCTCGTCCTCAGAAAGAAAAAATCCGGCCACATCACTCCCCTGCTCAAACTCCTTCACTGGCTCCCCATCCCCCAACGCATCCAATACAAGATTCTGTCTCTCTGCTACAAATCCCTGAACAACTGCGCTCCTACCCATCTCTCCAACTTACTTGACCCCTACACTCCTTCCCGCGCCCTCCGCTCCGCCTCCGACGCCTCTCCGCCACCACAACCCCCCGCACCAAACTCAGCACTTTCGGTCCCCGCTCCTTCTCCGTCTACGGTCCATCCACCTGGAACACTCTCCCACTCTCCCTCCGCCAGAAACACTCTCTCTCTCCTCCTTCCAGTCCGCCCTCAAAACTCACCTCTTTCAACAGTTCTAGCACTATAACATCACCACACTCCCCACCCCAAGCTGACTGTCGTAATGTATTAGTGGTAGGTGAGTCATTGTCTAAAGCGTGCGCATGCGTGCGCGAGTTGTGAGTGCGCGCTTGGAGTTATAATTATTATAAGATAAGCGCATTATAAATACCGTAATTATTATTATTATTTATTATTATACTGAGGAGCAAAACAAATGCGACACCACTGATCGGAAACACTTCCAAATTCCCGCTGATTGCAGTGAGTATGACGCATTTAGTGAGAGCCGCTCTGAGACATTGTCGCAAGTGTAAGGAAAAGTCATTGATTGTCACAAAATGTATCTGTGACGAGTGACGTTGTCATGTAATCTGTCATGTGCCGCTGGCAGTGTTTACCTCACTGAGGACCTTAGCCCTTTGGCTGTCCGAATAAATAATAATAATTACGGTATTTATAATGCGCTTATCTTATAATAATTATAAATCTAAGCGCACACTCACAACTCACGCACGCATGCGCACGCTTTAGACAACGACTCACGTAAAACAAATACTGAGTGAAATACATTACGACAGTCAGCTTGGGGTGGGGAGTGTGGTGGTATAGTGCTAGAACTGTTGAAAGAGGTGAGTTTTGAGAGCGGACTGGAAGGAGGAGAGAGAGAGAGAGTGTTTCTGACGGAGAGAGAGTGGGAGAGTGTTCCAGGTGGATGGACCGTATACTGAGAAGGAGCGGGGGCCGAACGGAGGCGGAGAGCGTCAGAGGCGGAGCGGAGGGAGCGGGGAGGGGTATAGGGGTGAAGTAAGTTTGAGAGATAGGCAGGAGCGCAGTTGTTCAGGGATTTGTTGCAGAGAGACAGAATCTTGTATTGGATGCGTTGGGGGATGGGGAGCCAGTGAAGGAGTTTGAGCAGGGGAGTGATGTGGTCGGATTTTTTCTTTCTGAGGACGAGGCGGGCAGCGTTGTTCTGGACGCGCTGGAGAGTGAAAGTGGTGGAGTGAGGGAGACCGGAAAGGAGAGAGTTGCAGTAGTCGATGCGAGATAGGATGAGAGAGACAGCATGTTTGGTGGCAGCTTCGGTAGTGAGGTATTTTCTGATCCGACTGATGCGGCGGAGGTGGAAGTAGCATGGCCTGGGCCGTGGGCGCCAAGCTATTCTGGCACCACCCTTGAACTATCATGCTTGATCGGCCATGTCTTGCTGTGGTGTGTCGGGACTGAATGAGTTGAGGGGTAGTACTTAGCATGTCTCTGTATCACCTACCAAAGGGTTGTCTCCCAGCCCTCCTCGCGTATTAATTTTTCATTCACCTCTGATGTAGAGGAAATACCGTGGGACGCTTTGCTGGTGTTGGGTGTTACATCGTCTGTATCAATCACAATGGGCACTTTTTGACTAGGCCTGCAAGGTCACGGAAGGTCAGATAAATGACTATGCGGTTCAGTCACGAACATGTTCCATGAGGGCTTTGTCGTTCTTGTTTGTTCAAATTGCAAATAATCGTAAAAGATTTTGATGAACAAATCGTTATGACGCGAGTCTGTATGTTGTGTCACGGCGAAATCCTCAATCTCAAATTAACAGTTCGGAGCCAAAATGGCTGGCCTTTCGAAATACCTGACTGTGGACCACCCTTCAAAGATGCAGAGACTGTTTTGTCAAAACATAAACAAATACTGGATCCATAGCTATACTCTTTAAAAGGTTATAACGGATGTTCGGAGAGACTTTGCGGATAGGCATTGTGTCTAGAGCTGGGACCTTAGGGAACACACAGAAGACATTCCTAGAGCTCTTTCATGGGTTCTGCCGTATCTACTTCATCCTTCAAAACTAAATGTTTCAGTTCACATCAAACACTCTGAGATAGTTGAGTTCATCGCTTGCAAAGCATTTCACCCCCAGTCATCAGCAACCGTCGACGACAGCAGTGACAACCTCTCACAGCAACAAACCACCGGTCACCACCACCAACAACGACTTCGACAACAAAACTGACCCCTACCATGGCGGCAGAAAACACCAAGAACAGCGATACCCCTGCCAGCTTTGCGGACGAAACGATCTGTCCGGCGACTCTGAGCGATTACGAAGCTGTGATCAACATAGACCGCAACGTCTACAGCGGGCTGGACTACCTGTCGTCTCTGTACAAAGACGTGGTGCAGACTCCCGGCGTGTCTCCCTACCTGTACAAGAAGGGGGACCGAGTGGTGAGGGAACATTTGTTGTTGTTGTTGTTGCAAGTGAGCGAAAAGTCTTCGGTCCGAGTCGGCTTTGCTTGGCCTGCGCACGACTATGCGTTGGCCAACCAAGGTCGACATCGGCCCGAGGACGCTTTGCATACTGGGTTCTCCTGCGTGAATATTTTGTGAAGTTTTTCATTTCATGGTGTAGTTGTTTTCATGTGTAGTATTTCAGTCAGAGTGTGTCTGCTTCAAACCATTGAAAGTAACTTAACTCCTTGTGGCCTCAAGACCGAAATCCCCCAAATGTTGCCGTTATCCTCTGAAGACTGTGTTGCAGTGCAGGACACAGATCGACCATGAAAGTTCATGGTCGATCCTTATCTTGCTGTGGTGTGTCTGGGGTAGAATGAGTTAACCCATTGAGCCCCAACATGCCACAGCAAGACATGGATCTAGCGCGATAGTTCAACGCATCCAATACAAGATTCTGTCTCTCTGCTACAAATCCCTGAACAACTGCGCTCCCGCCTATCTCTCAAACTTACTTCACCCCTTCACTCCTCACCGCTCCCTCCGCTCCGCCTCCGACACTCTCCGCCTCCACATCCCCCGCACCAAACTCAGCACTTTCGACCCCCGCTCCTTCTCAGCATACGGTCCATCCATCTGGAACACTCTCCCACTCTCTCTCCGTCAGAAACACTCTCTCTCTCTCCTCCTTCCAGTCCGCCCTCAAAAAGGCTCACCTCTTTCAACAGTTCTAGCACTATACCACCACACTCCCCACCCTAAGCAGACTGTCGTAATGTATTTCACTATTTGTGGTTCGTGAGTCGTTGTCTAAAGCGTGCGCATGCGTGCGCGAGTTGTGAGTGCGCGCTTAGAGTTATAATTATTATAAGATAAGCGCATTATAAATACCGTAATTATTATTATCTATACTATTATTATTATTATTTTCACAATAACTAGTGCTTTTTTACTGCACAGTGTCATATCCGATGTGTTTTATTTTCTCAATTGGACGAAAAGATACAGCTCTTTACAATCTTAATTCCCCCCCTCCCCCTCCTCCCCCCTTCTGCTCGTGTAGGTGGGCTTCATGACGGTCAGCTTGGTGGACGGCGGCCAGACGCTAGTGACGTCATCAGGCCGGATAGCGCCCGACTGTCGTAATAGCGGTATGTTTGGTCGATTCGAGAGGCGAGTCTTTCAGGAGTACCGAGCCTCACGTGATCTCCGGCACGTGGCTTTCACCACCAACAACGTCAACATGGCCTCCAACGGATACAAGATGCTCAGGACGTACACCGTGGTGCTAGAAAGGGTGAGCTTTAACCTAATTACTACCGAGAACAAATGAACACACCCCACTGCAAGAGACATAGATCCTCACGTGCCCCGACAGGTGCAGGTTGACTTGAGTATCTATGCTTCTTGCTGCCCCATGTTCCGCTGAGAGAGGAGGTGATCCATGACGCTGAGTTCACCAAGTGATGAGAAACACAACTTGTCACCCTACTGACAGTGAAAGGGTCAATCTAGTCCGTTATTGCTAGTAGCGCGTATCACTTGAAAAGGAGTAAATGTAGAAATGGGACCAGCAAGGGACTTATGATGATGTACAAGGGCGGATCTAGGGGCAGGGGATGGTGGTTTTCAGACCCCTCGCCCAGGCCAAAACTTCAATTGTCTATAACGCTATTTCAAAGTCCCTTTTGGCAATTTGGACCCCCCCCCCTCCCCCTCATCTTGCCAAGAAATTATCGGACAATGAACAATGAACCTTTATTTTCCAACGGTAGAAGTTATTGGTAACAGGGCCAGTTTTCAAACTTGCCGTTGCTACATCTACTACATAAGTGACAGACATGTAAACATACACATCGATACCACACACTGCTGCATGCATGCATTCGCTCACGCACGCACGCACGCACCACGCACATACACACACACATACCCACACACACGCACTCAGGTACGCACGCATGCACATCACAACTCACGCATGCACGCATGCACACACACACGCACACACACACACACACACACACACACACACACAGACACACACACACACACACACACACTCATGTACACCGCAATTCAGTACGCATGCACACACGCACGAACACTCTCTCTCTCTCTCTCTCTCTCTCTCTCTCTCTCTCTCTCTCTCTCTCTCTCTCTCTCTCACACACACACACACACACACACACACACACACGCTTACACACGCACGCACTCAGGCACATACGCACAAAAACAAACACACGCTCATGGACACGCACTCCAGACATACCTACCCGCATACGCGTACGCACAAAAATATAAAATGAGTAAGAATGCAAAGTAAAGCAATAAACAAAGAATCATTAAGTACATTAAAGTTCATACAGCAAGGGCAAATATGTATGCAGGTGCTATCTCTCTCTGCCCCCCCCCCCCCTCCTCTCTCTCTCTCACGCCGACACACACACACACACACACACACACACACACACACACACACACACACACACACACACACACACACACACACACACACACACAGCATGCACGCCGCAGGCGGGAATTTCAGTACACAGCACATTTCTTGCCCGCAAGTCCATTGTGCCCATCGACAGTGAAACATGAGTTGTTTCCACGGCTTCTCATCCAAGTTTGGGCTGAAGATGCTCATTGTTAGTTTGCCGGACAAATTTGCCGCCAGCAGTCGTGAGACCGTGGCCGAGACCAGTCAATTCTGATAATTAAATACGTGGTTACCAAACTGACAATGTACAACGCTGTTAACCCTTATAGCGCCGGGATCCTGCAGCAGGAGATGGATTGATCATGATAATCCAAGAGTAGTGTCAGATGAGCTTGGCGCCTTCAGGCGCCAAGCTCATCTGGCACTACCCTTGAATTGTCATGATCAATCCATCTCCTACAACTGGTACAATCGTTAGGCAACACCTCCAAAATTTGAGAAATGGGACCTTGGGGATGAAAGGGTTAATCAACACCGTTGTCGTAAAGGGCATGATCTGTAATTAAAACTGTTCTTCTTCTTTCCAAACTTTGCTGTACGAATAAGCAGCTTGAATCTAATGTTTCGAAATCGTCTCTTTCAGTGCCGCACGGAATAGTTCATAATAATACTTTATCCCATTCAGTCCTGACGCACCTAAAGGCTACAGCAGGAGTTGGGTCGACCATGATAATTCAAGGGCAGTGCCAGATTAGCTTGGCGTCTATCGGCGCCAAGGTAATCTGGCACTGCCCTTGAATCATCATGGTCGATCCATCTCCTGCAACAGGTGCATAGTCGTGAGATGACGCCTCCAAAATTTGGGAAATACGGCCGTCGGGCTGAATGAGTTATTAAAAGAAGAAGAAGAAAACCACCGACTGGTCACCCTTCAGCTACAAGAGCCGAAACAACATCGTGAGCCAGGTGTCGCCTCCTGGAGGGCGCGCTATGATGCATTCCTAAGATGTTTTGTAAGGGTCACGTGGGCCGCCGGTCAACCCCGGTTCCAAATACAAGAATAAACGCATCACCCAGACTTCACCTGGATTGAACTCTTCTCTACCTGGGTTGAACTCTACTCTACCTGGGTTGAACTCTACTCTACCTGGGTTGAACTCTTCTCTACCTGGGTTGAACTCTTCTCTACCTGGGTTGAACTCTACTCTACCTGGGTTGCAAGTGTAAACGGCCTCAGTGTCAGACCAAGGGCAGTGCCAGGTTAGGTAGGCAGCTTTCCCCGAGTTCCAAGCCGGCGCATTCATCGTAGTTCAAGGTTCGTGTCTGATTAGCGTCTTCTGTCTTCTCGTATTCTTCATACAACGATCAAATCATCAGGTATTGGTCCTTGCCGATAAATTGCAAGGTATACCACTACGCAGTTTTTCATCCAAAATGACCGTTCTGTGTGAATATTGTTTTGTGGTACTTCACTCTCATACACTCAATCCTCCTATACTACTTCTTGTCTGTATGTCCATATTGCACACAAAAAATAATTTTAAAAAATAAAACAACAAACAAACAAACAAACAAACAACAAAAAAAAAAGCAAATGTGTTGTAAATGTCCTTTTTAAGCGTATTTCTTTTATATGTATTTTTTTTTTTTTTTTTTTTTTTTTTTTTGCATTTTACAGGCTTCGCAGTCTTCCTGTGTGGTCTGAATTTCACAATTGCCAAGCAATTGTTACCCAAAGCGCAAAAGGCCATCGGGCCGTCGTCGGCCGCCGTTGGCCCTGTGCACAGCTGTACGCGGGCCAACGGCGGCTGACGTCGGCCTAATGGCCTTTGCGTACTGGGTACGTATTAACTTTCGTTTTACCAGGAAATAACGACCTATACGATGAATCTACCCGAAGCCAAACGAAGGGCTCCCAAGCAGCTAGCGGAATACCCAGGCCTGAGGCAGCTGTCGCGAGCAGACATCCACGCCATGATGAGTCGCCACCCGTCCGACCTCAAGCATCTCTTTCCAGAGGAACGCGTCACTGTGCAATGGAAACCTTATCGCATCATGGCCGCCAACACAGACTCAGTGTTTGGCGGTCCGGAGCCGCACAGAATTTGTTTTGCCTTTTCTCCAGAAAATGGACAGTCGCAAAATAACTATTTCCCTGGGACATTACTCACCTTCGGTGGTGTAATTCCTTCCAACCTGGGAGTCCGATATCAGCTGGATGTGTACGGAAGCGGAAGCGGAAGTGATGAGCAGATGCGCGCGCATTTTGAGCGTCACTTCCTGCGACTGATCCAAAACTGTGACGAAGAGCAGGTCATCATCCAAGTTTACTTCCACAGAAGTCTGAGTGATGTTCTGAGTGGAATGAAGGAAGACTACTCTCTGAAAGAGTCTGATCTGCCGTTTACAAAGACGTTCGTTTTAGAAGCACCGTACGCAAACGTCGCCAAGCTGGAAAACTGATACACGAGTTTTCACTTCGCGTATCAGTGTACATTAGTGAGGTTACCTTTACGTCGATCGACTCTCAACAAGGAACAAGAGCCATGCGCCAAGTCACGGCGGTAACCAGTGTGTAAAAGAAGAATAGACCACACTCCGAACATCTCCAAGAGGCATAGATCATCATGAGCCCTCGGGGCTGATGAGGATCTATGCATCTTGGAAATGTTTGGAGTGTTGCCCGGATCTGTGTCTCTTGGAGATGTTGGAAGTGTTGCCTATGGTAGATGCCGCTGGCTATCCACCATGACTTCACTCTCGTTGCTTGTTGGGGGTCGTTCGGGGTAATAATGATTTCCTCTGTTCACTGATAATACCGTACACTGACCGCTGTGAAGACGCGTCGTAGTGGACAGAAGAACTTAAAGTACTGTGTATTAACCGGACATTTTACTATCAGTTCTGACTGTGAGGACCCGGTCAGGCAAAGCACCAGGCTGAGCCCTAGACATTCATCATTGACCCCGGCTCAACAAGTAGCACACCCGCAGAACAAGAAGCCCATGGCTGCCGACAAAAAGTCACCGCGATCCAAATGCAATAGACATAGAACATAATAAGCCCTCGCAGTTGCTGGGGCTCATGAGGATCTATGTCTCTTGGGGCACCTCTTTGTATCCATGTTCCGTGGACGGCTGATCTGTTTGGAGTTGAGTGGACACAGATTTCAAAAATACAATATGCGTCCAGTGGCAGGGGATAATGCACATTGTCAATATGCGTCCAGTGGCAGGGGATAATGCACATTGTCAATATGCGTCCAGTGGCAGGGGAAGGGGATAATGCACATTGTCAATATGCGTCCAGTGGCAGGGGAAGGGGATAATTCACATTGTCAATATGCGCCCAGTGGCAGGGGAAGGGGATAATGCACATTGTCAATATGCGTCCAGTGGCAGGGGATAATGCACATTGGCAATATGCGTCCAGTGGCAGGGGAAGGGGATAATGCACATTGTCAATATGCGTCCAGTGGCAGGGGAAGGGGATAATGCACATTGTCAAAATGGGTCACCGTAAACAGACGACGGATGTAAAATACATTGGTACTCATGTTGGAACGTGTTTCTCGACGTACCCGTTCGTGCACGTGTCAGACGACCCTACATTTAACTCATTCGAGACGTGCCGCCTCTGGATACGCGGCTTACGCCGCGTATCCGGAGGCAGCACGCCTCGAATGAGTTAGCAAAGGTTGCAATGAAGAAGGACTATTGAAAACAGAAACAGAAAACAATTTATGTTTGTAAGTATCGGTGTGTACTGAAATCTGACCATCATGCCACCGACATTATGACTCGTATACCAAGGGAATCACTCAGCGCAGGACAAATAAACAGATCCCCTGACCCTTGAAGGGGGTCAGGGGATCTAACTCTTTGTTTGTCCAGCGCTGAGTGATTTCCCTTGTTGTGTGTACTGTATTTTACCAGGGCTTGTCTGACCTTCGGTTGTTGATTCATCGGTATTATGCTACATGTATTCTTATAATTCTTACATTCATGCGCTATTCTTATAGTATATAAATTGTGTGCTGGTCTGTGATCTTGGACCTTACGGCTTAGATCCGGCGAATCCAAAATCGCAGAAATCTCATTCTACCTCGTAGCAAGTCATCCTGATACACGTTGTTCAGATATCGGAAACAATAGGGCTCTGGAAGGTGACGTCATCACGCCTGTCGTGGCGGCCATCTTGTGAGGATACGGGACTAAGCGCTCATAGGGAAATCGCTGTTTTTGTAATGTCAGGAAAGTCCTGACGTACTATAAACAATAACAGCAAGTCTTGCCATCACTGTAGGAAACCGCTCACCAGAAGCTGTTTTTGTTTGTTTCCAAAGAGGAAGAAAAATGAAGAAAAACGTGTTGAAACACTAATTCGCTACCATCTCGTGACTATGGTGTCCTCTTATGATAATAATAATAATTATAATAATAATTACGGTATTTATAATGCGCTTATCTTATACTAATTATAACTCTAAGCGCGCACTCACAACTCGCGCACGCATACGCACGCTTTAGACAACGACTCACGAACCACAAATAGTAAAAAAAACATCACGAAAGTCTGCTTAAGGTGAGGAGTGTGGTAGTATAGTGCTAGAACTGTTGAAAGAGGTGAGTTTTGAGGGCAGACTGGAAGGAGGAGAGAGAGTGTTTCTGACGGAGAGAGAGTGGGAGAGTGTTCCAGATGGATGGACCGTATACTGACGCTCCGACGCTGCTAGGCAACGCGGGGAACTTCCCGAGCCCTATTAAAAATTTCCCGTGTTTCCACGAAAGCAGTGAATTAACCTCTTAACTACCGGGCCAAGGCGAACGTTACCCATCTGCAAGAGACGTAAACCCTCATGAGGCCCCGCGACTGCGGGGCCTCATGAGGGTTTAGGTCTCTTGTCGTTCTTTATGCTTATTTTTTTGTCCCATTTATATCTGTGTTCTTCACGCGAATCAGGGTCAATGTGCAGTGGGTTCAGACGCGAAATTCGTGATCACTGGCAGTGAAGGGGTTGAGGGCTTCAATCTTCAGTGTGCGCCGGATGATGGGCAGTTTTTTTTTTTCTCTCTTTCTGGCCGGCCGAGTCTTTTCTGCCGGAGTATGTTCTATATACACAGCTCTGGGGACCACGCTGGAAGTTTCTGACTACTGCTTTTGGTTTCTGGAAATGATCTATTCCCGGTAGCAGTCTGGTCCCCGAGTCATGCATGCATGCGTTTTCTTAGATTATCTGTAATCGGGCCGGCTGTGCGCGGGCCAACGGCGGCCGACGTCCGCTCGATGGCCTTTGCGCACTGGGACATCACAATGCTGGTCGACATCTTCTACATGCGCGCTGTCACATCAAGCTTTTTCTTGGAGGGGCCCCCTTTCTTGGGTTTCAGCTTGAGGCGGAGCCTGAGTTTGCAGCGGACAAGGCGGTGGTCAGTGTGACATTCTGCGCTGGGCATCACTCTGGTAAGGAGGACATTACTGCGGTCCCTCTGAAGCACTAGGACATAGTCGATAAGGTGCCACTGCTTGGAGCGAGGATGCATCCAGGTGGTCTTTCGACTGTCCTTTTGCTGGAAAGTAGTGTTGGTGTTGCTACTCTGCACAGAACTCCAACAGTTTGCGGCCATTGTCATTGCAGTTTCCAACGCCATGCTTGCCGAGGACTCCTTTCCAAGCTTCAGAGTCCTGGCCCACTCTGGCGTTGAAGTCGCCAAGGATGATGACTTTGTCGTCTGCAGGGGTGCTCTGTAGGAGGCTGCGCAGGTCAGTGTAAAACTTGTCTTTTTGTGCAGGCTCTGACAGGAGGGTTGGGGAGTACACACTGAGGAGGGTGACGTATTGCTGGTGTCTCAGTGGGAGGCGCATGGACATGATGCGGTCGGAGTGACCCGTTGGTAGGTTTTCCAGCTTAGTCGCAATGGAGGTCTTGACCATGAAGCCCACGCCTGAGAGCCGTCTTTCTGATGCAGGCCTGCCTGACCAGTAGAGGGTGTAGCCAGCGCCAAGTTCTTGGAGGCTGCCTTCGTCCGGGAGGCGTACTTCGCTGAGCGCGGCGATGTCGATGTTTAACCTCCGCAATTCATGAGCAATGAGGGAGGAGCGACGTTCAGGGCGTCCGCTGTCTGCTGTGTCGAGCATGGTTCGGATGTTCCAGCAAGCTACGTTGAGTCCCGTCGTGGTCGTCATGAGAGTGGATCCGTTGTTTTTTCTCGTTTTCTGACCGCATGAGAAGATGCCCGTTGACCGCGGCTAGCCAACTGGGGTTGCGAGGGGACGAGCTTTGGTTAGGCCACGTTCAGGGTGTGCCGAGTGATGTTGTCATCCCCAGGTCAACATCAGGCGACCAATATCCTGAACCGCCTGCATGCAGGTTTGAGACTGCGGCTTCCAGTGACATCTTTCACCTGCCGTTTCGCCCATCTCCCATCGCTACAGGACTTGGAATGGTCGGTGTCATAGTCCGTGGACGTTTCCTAAAGCCTGCGCGGTGGAGCTTTTTGGTGAAGTGCAGTGTGCGCAGTACTGGCCCCACCCTTTAAACCCTTGGTTCGTCTGCTATGGACTAGCAAGCTGGGACGATGGCATCGAGGTCCTCTGGTCGTAGGTTTTATATTAGACTGTCCTTGTCCTAGTCTCTGGCTCAAAAACCTTCCCCGGAGACACGGGTGCTTTGTTGTTAGGGTTTTCGTCCCTTAGCCTTTCCGCAGCCAAGCGGCCAGACTTGCAAGGCAGCAGGACAATGATTTATTTTCGAGGTTCTCTGCTCTAGATCTGTTTAGCCTGGGGGCTAGTGCTGCCCAGTTTTGGGGGTCACCTCGGAGAGGATGTGGCCAGGGACCACGCAACGGGCGGTCTTGGGATAGAGGGATGCTATGCTAGTCTGGAGGGATTACACACGAGGGTGCCTCACAAAGGCCAAGAGGCCCTAGACTAGGGGGATCCCGGGGGAGGCGCTGTAAGAGTTCCCCACTACCCGCACCACCAACGCAGCTCGTCCCCTGGGGCCCCCACCCTTTGAATCAGGCAAAGACCCTTTGACCCCTCATGTGCATAGTGTCATAAATTTGTGCAGAGTTTGGGTGAAAACTGAACTGTGCGAGAAAAATAGGTAGATAGCTTTTAGAGTTGGTCCTGCTGATACGGAAACTTTGGGCATTAGGGTTTCTAGTAAATATAGTGTTTACAATGTTTTAAGTATGTTCATCTGATGCAGTTTGATGAGCTGAACATTTTGATGCAAGCCAGGTCTAGGTATGGTGAATGGGCGGAAAATTATTGAATTGGAAAGGTTACCTGACGAACTTTAAGAAAAGAAATAATAAAAAAACTATGAAGTATTTAGAGTTGCTTTTAAAGATTTCGATAGAAATAGTACAGCCGCAGTATGAGTAAGAAAATGGGAGCGATTGAACATAAAATACAGACACGAGAAAGGATAATGTGTTTTTCCCCGTTTTTTTTTTCCAAGGGCGATAACACATGTTTAAATTGGAATACAAAAGTTGTATTCGCATTTCCGGATTCAGTACCACATGGGCTATCAAATGGCACAACACATTGTTTTGACCAAAATGTACCTTACCAACCGGCATAGCCCGAAACCTAACCCTAGTCGTAATGTAACCCAACGGAAACTTTGGCCATTAGGGTTTCAATTAAATATAGTGTTTACAATGTCACTTTAAGTATGTTCATCGGATGCAGTTTGATGAGCTGCCAAATGCCAAATCGGATGTAAACTGTACAAGTTCCTCTTCAAGTCATAATATATAGTGATGAAATGTCTCACTGTAGGTCAACTGCCACTGTTTTTGTCAGGGAGGTTCGGGTCGGGATGAGGCCACTGGCGCCGGTCATTAGATGCCTTGGCGACAGGCTTCACCCGTCCCGAGTCATTGTCCATTGTGTAGCGCTGTTATTGTAATAGTGTGGAATGCGCGAGTGAGTGAATGTGAACAGCACCTGCGGTGGCAAGACAATTTTTGCTGTGTATGATTTTCTATCACAGCAACAATAAAGTGATCTTGAATCTTGAATGATATCTACGACTGGTATAGAGAAGTAGTTCTTTGCGAAGATATTCGCGATAAACGTTGTGTGCTCAAATGTTACCTCATTCAGCCCCACGGCCGTATTTCCCAAATTTGGGAGGCGTCATCTAACGACTATGCACCAGTTGCAAGGGATGGATCGACCATGATAATTCAAGGGCAGTGCCAGATTAGCTTGGCGCCGACAGGCGCCAAGCTAATCTGGCACTACCCTTGAATTATCATGGTCGATCCATCGCCTGCTGTAACGCGTCAGGGCTTAATGGGTTGTAATACATGTAACTAGATAGATTACAAAGTAAAGTAGGTAAAAGCACTGTCAGGGGAGAGAAGTGTGCATGAACGACCAGTGATCATAGATCTACTGTGGTCAAAGCACACCAGAAAAAAAAAAAAAAACATGAAAGACAGGAAAAAGTGGGTGCTATCTTTTTTTTTTAAATATTTTACGTCACCTCCTTCAGTTGCCACATTCCTTCTGCGAATGAAGATAAGTATCGGCTAATCTCTCTGTTTGTTTGTCTATTTTGACAAAGGGTATTTACCCGAAATATTAATAAATTGTGTTGTACCCGTCTTTTCTAAGCGTGTTTCTTTCTCCGTTGGGTACTTCTTTGCATTTTACACGCTTGACGGTCACCTTTTTGGTCTGGATTGTAAAAAGTGGATAACACCATTTTACTCCATTCAGCCCGTCTGTCGGCGCCAAGCAAATCTGGCACTACCCTTGAATTATCATGGTCGATCCATCTCCTGCAGCTGGTGCATAGTAGTTAGAAATTTGGGAAATAATTGCGTCGGGCTGAATGAGTTAAGCTGCGTTAATTTTCCCTGAAAAACTAAAGATGGAGAGTCATTTCAGCAGATAACCTTTTTGTCTGGCCTTTTCCACACGTTCACCCTCTAAAACATAGGATATGTATGGTTCAGCCGGGAATGCCTCTCATCACGGCACTCGGCATTTTTTTTTTTTTTTTTCAGCACGTGTAGTCCTGTAGGGATGTCGTTGTCACAGGTACGCGCCTGAAACGTGAAATTGATTGCCCTGATTAATTGCTGGTGGTCTGGTTAATTCGGGGTTTAACGTCCAGGGCACCGAAGTGATAATGGACGGCCCTGACGGGCGGGTTATGGGGGACAGGGAAATCTATTACCTATGGAGTACGGCCTGAACACTGATCAACTCAGGCGCACTGCAACTGTGCCACTTTGATTTACCAGGACCTTTCAACGGACATGCTATTGAACAAGCCCGTCTTTTTTCCCTGGATTGCGAGTCCAGCTACCGGGGCCGGGAAGGGGACTCGAACCCACGACCCGTCGATTCCCTTCGCTCTCCTGCTCCGACGCTTAGCCGCCTGAGCTATTTCGGACTCTTGAAAGCTGGTGGTCTGTTTACGTCAGTGTGGAAGTGTGGATGTGCTTGCATGAGTACGTTTTTTTTCTGGTTTTTTTTTTAAAATTTCTTTGTTTTCTCATCTTGTGTGTGTGTGTGTGTGTGTGTGTGTGTGTGTGTGTGTGTGTGTGTGTGTGTGTGTGTGTGTGTGTGTGTGTGTGTGTGTGTGTGTGTGTGTGCGCGCGCGCGCGCGCGATGTATTTGAGGGTGAACGTGTGGAATAAGCCACACAAAAAAAGTTTACCGCTGAAATGATTCGTCATCTTCAGATTTGTAAGAAAAGGGAACGCAGTTTAAAATGGTGTTATCCGCCGTTTAGAGTGTTTGGCCAAACATGAGATGTGTGCCGCTAAAACAACGCAGCACACAGAGATATATGTCCGTCTTGCGATTTTTGATTTTGTGGGTAGGTAACTTTACCGTAAAGTAATAACAGCAAAGGCGAGAAATTTAGAGTAGCAGCCATTTGTAATTAAACTATCGACTTCTTATGATAACAATTTGATGATAAAATATCACACATAATAATATTCTGTTCTCCAAATAATAATTAATACAAGATATTTTGGGGCAATATTTTTGTCATATGATGATGATGATTCTTTAAACGGGATCGGGACTTCCAGCTTTCGCTGATTTCGTCCAAGGGGGGGTGGGCCAGGGGAAGGTAGGGGGGAGGGCCGTCTCACTGTCTGTCTGCCGCTCCGTTGCGCCGTGGCTGATGTTGTTGCCGGGGCCGGGTGGTTGGTGGTGAAGGAGGCGGGTGGTGTGGCCGGGGAACCGTTGCTATCGCCAGGCTGGGGGGAGTTGGTTCGCCAGCCACTCTAGGAGGTTTTTTGTCATATATACGGAGAGGGTGTATATATACAAATATGTAGCCATATACACAATCGCTATCAAAAGTAACGCCAGCAACAATATTGTACCATGATAATAATACCACCAACAACAAGAGGCATAGATCCTCATGAGCCCCCGCAATTGCGGGGGCTCATGAGGATCTATGCCTCTGGAGCTAGGATAACCTCTTCTCCCGTGAAAGCCACGAAAAAATGATCCAAGAGGCATAGATCCTCATGATCCCGCGTAGTTGAGGGGGCTCATGAGGATCTATACCTCTTGCGGTCCACATTCAAATCCATGTTACTTAGTCGGACCGATTGCATGACATAATTATGTCGATGGATATCAACATTAACGATATCGAGTTACTTGAAAAATACTTAACTGCTGATCAAGCACAGGTAGAAAAGCAAAAAAGAAAAAACCGAAACAAAACACACACACACACCCCCCCCCCCCCCCCCTCCACCCCTCTACCCCCCAAAAAAATAAAAATAAAATAAAAAATAGAATAAAAAAATAAAAATAAATAAATAAATAAAATAACACCTTCCCTTCCACTGGAAATCATTGTCATGTTGACCTACAAACGTTATTCGCCTAAGGAACATATATACCAATGTATGAATGAATCAATGAAACTTTATTTTACAACGGTTAAGGCATGGACATCGTCATTAACACAGCCAGTTTACTAACAACTACAAGACTATCTACACATGCACATACATATAAGTAAAACATAATACTTGCAGACAATTGACAATACTGTTCACATAGGCAGACATACTCATAGACTATCAGACACCCCCCCCCCCCTCCGCCCCTCCCCCGCTCCACACACACACACACACAGAGCTAAGTAGTTCAAATGATACATGAAAAGGCTGAACTCATTCTACCCCATCACCGAAATCCCCAAATGTTGCCGTTGTCCTCTGAAGACTGCATTGCAGTGCAGGACACAGATCGACCATGATAGTTCAAGGGTGATGCCAGAATAGCTTGGCGCCCATAGGCGCCAAGCTATTCTGGCATCACCCTTGAACTATCATGGTCGATCCTTATCTTCCTGTGGTGCGTCTGGGGTAGAATGAGTTAATTGGGAATAAATTGGACCCAGCATAGAAAGAGACATATCATACATGTAGTTAAGGCATCCCTAGGCCCTACGAGTGATCCACGAAATACTCGCAGAGACCCTTTTTAAAACAGGCTAGCGAGGAAGCGGATTTTACATGGCCGGGAAGCGCATCACAGATAATTATGTGACCCTGAGAAGGATAAGCTGGTTGTATATAGATCGATCCTTGGTTTTGGGACTATGAAAAGCTTTCTGATGTTCTGATGTAGGGTCAATACCAAGCATATATCCACATGAGGCCCCACACTTACCCTTGAATTACCATGGTCGATCCATCTCCTGCAACGGGTACATAGTCCATAGGTGACACCTCCATAATTGGGAAATGTGGCTGTGGGCTAAAATGGGTTAAGATGCCTTAACTCATTGTACCCCAACACCGAAATCCCCAAATTTTGCCGTTGTCCTCTGAAGACTGCATTGCAGTGCAGGACACAGATCGACCATGATAGTTCAAGGGTGATGCCAGAATAGCTTGGCGCCCATAGGCGCCAAGCTATTCTGGCAACACCCTTGAACTATCATGGTCGATCCTTATCTTGCTGTGGTGTGTCTGGGGCAGAAGGAGTTAATGGACCTGTAGTACACGGTGCACATTCACGCAGTAAGATGTGTTCAGCATTGAAAGAACACACAAGACTAAAAAGTGGAAAGCATCAATTTTGGACAATCCGTATTGCGGGCAAAAAATATCGAAGCACGCTGTGCGATATTTCAGCCTGCGGTTCGCCATGTTTAGCATGCTGAGCAATGTTTCAGCTTGCAGTACAATGTTTCAGGATGCGGTAGGATAGTTTTAGCACGCGATGCAATATTTCAGGACGGGTACGATATTTATAGCATGCGATGCAATATTTCAGGATGCGTTACGATATTTATAGCATGCGATGCGATATTTCAGCATGCGGCACGATATTTGTAGCACGCGATGTGATGTTTCAGCTTGCGGTACGATATTTCAGCATGCGATACAATATTTGTAGCACGCGGTGCGATATTTCAGCATGCGGTTCGATATTTTTAGCATCATCATCATCATCATCAGTCCCTTGCCCGAACTGGGCGTTGGGGGGACTGAAAGGCAGCAGCAACAGACAGTGCTCTCCACTGAGTTCTATTTTGGGCGGTGGCAAGCAAGTCTGGCATCTCGAGTTCGGTCCATTCTTTTATGTTTGCGACCCAACTCTTTCTCTGACGACCTCGCCGACGACTTCCTTCGAGAGTGCCTTGGAGGATAGTCTTGGACAAGGTGTTGTGTCGGGTCACGTGGCCAAACCAAGCAAGCTTGCGCCGTTTCACGGTTGCCAGAAGGGGTTCATGTGGGCCCACCAGGGAAGTGACGATGCTCCGTACATATTCGTTGGTCTTGTGCTCGCGGTACGAGATGCGGAGCAACTTCCTCAGGCACTTGTTCTCAAAGGCCTGGATTTTCTTTTCTGAGTCTGCAAGCAGTGTCCAAGTCTCACAGCCGTAGAGTAGAATAGACACTACGAGGGACTTGTAAAGCCTGTACTTGATGGTGAAGCTGATGGAGTTACTTCGCCATATCCTGTCCAGCCTGGCCATTGCGGATGTTGCTGTACCTATCCTGATACGGATCTCTGCTATGCAACTACCGTCTTTGGACAGGGTGGCTCCCAAGTACTTGAAGCTATTGACCTCTTCTAGCTTCTGGCCGTTCATGTGAATGTTGCTGCTGCTGTCGCTTGTGGTGTTGATCATCACTTTGCTTTTATCCGTACTGATCTCCATGCCATAAGGCCCTGCGCTACTTGAAAGTTTGTCTGTCAGGTTTTGAAGCTCACTATTGCTGCCTGCCATGAGGTCAATGTCGTCAATTTTTAGCATGCGATGCGATATTTCAGCATGCGGCACGAGCTTTTAGCACGCGATGTGATGTTTCAGCTTGCGGTGCGATATTTCAGCATGCGATACGATACTTTTAGCACGCGGTGCGATATTTTAGCATGCTCTACGATACTTTTGCACGCGGTGCGATATTTCAGAATGCGGTACGATATTTCATCATGCGATACGATACTTTCAGCACGCAGTGCGATATTTGAGCATGCGGTACGATATTTTTAGCATGCGGTGCGATGTTTCAGAATGCCATGCGATATTTTCGCACTACTCGCACGCAACCAATGCAGATATTACTATAACTATGCCAATTTAAAAAAAAAAGTGTTCAAAGAATACTTATATTTTGTGACCACAGCGACTGTATCTGTTTCTTCAGTAGGAAGAGGAAATAAACTGAATCGATGCAAGTACTAAAATACAGCGAAAAAGTGACGGTTATCTACCGTGTAGTAGACGGCAAGTTTTGGATAGGGGCATAGATACTGTAACTCCATAGCCACAGTATCTATGATACGGGCCACGGACCGGAAACGACGACGTTTATAGCTACAGTGTCTATGATAGGGCCCACGGACCGGAAACGACGACGTTTATAGCTACAGTAACTATGATAGGGCCCACGGAACGGAAACGATGACGTTTATAGCTACAGTGTCTATGATAGGGCCCACGGACCGGAAACGACGACGTTTATAGCTACAGTAACTATGATAGGGCCCACGGAACGGAAACGATGAAGTTTATAGCTACAGTGTCTATGATAGGGCCCACGGACCGGAAACGACGACGTTTATAGCTACAGTAACTATGATAGGGCCCACGGAACGGAAACGATGACGTTTATAGCTACAGTGTCTATGATAGGGCCCACGGACCGGAAACGACGACGTTTATAGCTACAGTAACTATGATAGGGCCCACGGAACGGAAACGATGACGTTTATAGCTACAGTGTCTATGATAGGGCCCACGGACCGGAAACGACGACGTTTATAGCTACAGTAACTATGATAGGGCCCACGGAACGGAAACGATGACGTTTATAGCTACAGTGTCTATGATAGGGCCCACGGACCGGAAACGACGACGTTTATAGCTACAGTAACTATGATAGGGCCCACGGAACGGAAACGATGACGTTTATAGCTACAGTGTCTATGATAGGGCCCACGGACCGGAAACGACGACGTTTATAGCTACAGTAACTATGATAGGGCCCACGGAACGGAAACGATGACGTTTATAGCTACAGTGTCTATGATAGGGCCCACGGACCGGAAACGACGACGTTTATAGCTACAGTAACTATGATAGGGCCCACGGAACGGAAACGATGACGTTTATAGCTACAGTGTCTATGATAGGGCCCACGGACCGGAAACGACGACGTTTATAGCTACAGTAACTATGATAGGGCCCACGGAACGGAAACGATGACGTTTATAGCTACAGTGTCTATGATAGGGCCCACGGATCGGAAACGACGACGTTTATAGCTACAGTAACTATGATAGGGCCCACGGAACGGAAACGATGACGTTTATAGCTACAGTGTCTATGATAGGGCCCACGGACCGGAAACGACGACGTTTATAGCTACAGTAACTATGATAGGGCCCACGGAACGGAAACGATGACGTTTATAACTACAGTGTCTATGATAGGGCCCACGGAACGGAAACGATGACGTTTATAACTACAGTGTCTATGATAGGGGCCACGGACCGGAAACGATGACGTTTATAGCTGCAATGTCTATGATAGGGGCCACGGAACGGAAACGATGACGTTTATAGCTACAGTAACTATGATAGGGCCCACGGAACTGAAACGATGACGTTTATAGCTACAGTAACTATGATAGGGCCCACGGAACTGAAACGATGACGTTTATAGCTACAGTGTCTATGATAGGCCCACGGAACGGAAACGATGACGTTTATAGCCACAGTATCTATGATAAGCCCACGGAACGGAAACGATGACGTTTATAGCTACAGTGTCTATGATAGGGGCCACGGACCGGAAACGATGACGTTTATAGCTACAGTATATATGATGGGGGCCACGGAACGGAAACGATGACGTTTATAGCTACAGTGTCTATGATAGGGGCCACGGACCGGAAACGATGACGTTTATAGCGGCAGTGTCTATGATAGGGGCCACGGACCGGAAACGATGACGTTTATAGCGGCAGTAGATCTATGATAGGCCCACGGAACGGAAACGATGACGTTTATAGCTACAGTGTCTATGATAGGCCCACGGACCGGAAACGATGACGTTTATACTACAGTGTCTATGATAGGGCCCACGGAACGGAAACGATGACGTTTATAGCTACAGTGTCTATGATAGGGGCCACGGACCGGAAACGATGACGTTTATAGCTGCAGTATCTATGATAGGCCCACGGACCGGAAACGATGACGTTTATAGCTGCAGTATCTATGATAGGCCCTCGGAACGGAAACGATGACGTTTATAGATACAGTGTCTATGATAGGGGCCACGGACCGGAAACGATGACGTTTATAGCTACAGTATCTATGATAGGCCCACGGAACGAAAACGATGACGTTTATAGTTACAGTGTCTATGGGTCACGTTACACATTTATTGGGAAGTTCAGGCAGTAAGAGGCCCCGTGTTTTTAAAAATAATGTTTGCCTTGTTTGAAAATTTGCAGTTGGGTTGAATGTTATAATTTGCTGGAAATTTGTGGTTCAGGCGACAGATCGACAATGATAGTTCAAGGGTGGTGGCAGAATAGCTTGGCTCCTATAGGCGTCAAGCTACTCTGACACCACCCTTGAACTATCTTGCTGTGGTGTGTCGCGGGCAGAATGCTTTAATGCAAACACAAATGCTTGATTCTGTTTCCGGCATGTCAAATTTGGGGCCAGACCGGAATGAGACGAAACATTCATGCGTGCAATGTATGGCCTAAACACAATTGTTTTCCCCAACGTAAAGCTCGGCCAAGCCAGAATCAAGCTAAAACATTCATGCATGAGACTAAAACGCTGCTTTTTTCCCAACACTGATTAGTTCTAAAGAAAATGCAAATACAATTTTGTTATGATTGCCGTTCCAAACAACCTGCACCCACACATCCATACACTGCGCATGATGGATCAGACGACAATGAAGTTGTGAAATGAGGGTAACTTTAGCCTCTCTGCTACTGTTTAGGCTTGACCTGTCGACGCCTCCTGATATGATGATGTCTGTTAGCTTGTATACCAAGTGCATACAAAGGTACAGCGCTTGGCGTCAATCCTATGTTAACTACGCTTAAGGGTCATGACGCAGCGCTAAACGACACAAATATTAAACAGAAAAAAGAAGGAATCAAACATGCTACCTACCTGGCGCTGCTATGCCACCATAAACTGATGTAGAAGGTTCTAGTCAATGCACAAGCCACTCACAGCTACTGCGATGTGAAAGATTTCAAAGCTCCCGCCATTTTGTTAACAAGATTTTTTTGGATAAATGAAAAGAAAAGGGGAGACTGCCAGTGCTAATATTTTAGGAAGGTTACAAAGTAAAGTAGATTATAGCACTGTCAGGGGAGAGAAATGTGCATGATCGACCAGTGATCATAGATCTACTGTGGCCAAAGCACAAAAAAAAAAAAAAAAAAAAAAAAAAAAAAAAAAAAAAAAAAAGATAGGAAAGAGAGGGGGCGCTAAAAAATGAAATGAAACTTTATTTTCCAAGGATAAAAGAATAGGTGCGCAGACCTTTTTTCATTCTTGTCCTTGCTACACACTACATGAAAACACACACGTACGCACGCACACACACACACACACACACACACACACACACACACACACACACACACACAGCCACACACACGTACGCCGGCACGCACACGCGCTTGCACAGACACACACACATACACACACGCACGCACGCACGCACACACACAGAAGTACGTAAACCACAGTTAGGTCAGATCCCGCTACGGCTCAAACTTTGGATTACAGGCGCGGACAAACGTGATGTATGTCCGGGTCCTTCAACCAACGCCGCCCGCGTCGGACGAAGCACAGTCCCGACCCACGTCTGGCTAATATGCATTACACACGGTACATGAAATACAACTACATAATAACATATACATATACATTGCAACACTGTTAATATAGATAGATAGGGAGAAGGCACGAACCTAAATAGCCTTGCCATCTTTTGCTGTTTTATTTCTAGTTTCGCCCGGAGATGGATTGAACATGATATTTCAAGGCGCCACAGGTAATCTGTCATGGTCGATCCTTCTCGTTCAACTGGTACATAGTCGTTAGTTGACACTCCAAACTTCAGGAAATGCAGCCTTAGGGTTACGAGGGTTAACCCATTCAGCCCTGAAGCACTACAGCAGGAGATGGGTCCACCATGATAATTCAAGGGTAGTGCCAGATTAGCTTGGCGCCTGTCGGCGCCAAGCTAATCTGGCACTGCCGTTGAATTATCATGGTCGATCCATCTCCTGCAACTTGTGCATAGTCATTAGATGACGCCTCTACAATTTGGGGAACACGGCTGAATGAGTTAACTGTTGGACTTTTGAGCATGGGGTAACCACTCTGTTCTGGGTACCCACTCTGTCCTGGGTACCCACTCTGTTCTGGGTTCCCGCCTTGTTCTCAAGACATAACATATAAAAAAATCCAGACCAAAAAGGTGACTGCCAAGCGTGTGAAATGCAAAGAAGTATCCAACGGAGAAAGAAACACGCTTAGAAAAAACGGTACAACACAATTTATTAATATTTCGGGTAAATACCCTTTGTCAAAATAGACAAACAAACAGAGACATTAGCCGCTACTTATCTTCAGATGCAGAAGGAATGTGGCAACTGCATCTGAAGATAAGTAGCGGCTAATGTCTCTGTTTGTTTGTCTATTTTGACAAAGGGTATTTACCCGAAATATTAATAAATTGTGTTGTACCGTTTTTTCTAAGCGTGTTTCTTTCTCCGTTGGGTACTTCAAGACATAACATGCACCTCGGGCTGTCTGCAAATATCCCCAGGGCGGCAGCATTATTGAACACTCTCTCTTTCAAACCAGTCCGTGTTATATTTTTTTCATACACGAAATACCGTTTGTGTGCTGGTCTGCGATTTTGGACCTCACGGCCTAGGGCCTGTGCGCGGGCCAACCAAGGCCTAGGTCGGCCCCAGGACATTTGCTTGCTGGGTTTTCGTGTGAATATTGGTGAAGTTTTTCATTTGACCGCGTTGTACTTGCCCTCTCAGGGCGTGTTCTTTCTAAGGCGTTTTCTCTGCATTTTACAGGCTTGGCAGTCACCTGTCTAAGCGTTATCTCTGCATTTCACACGCTTGCAGTCACCTTTCTAATGCGTTTTCTCTGCATTTTACACGCTTGGCTGTCACCTTTCTAAGGCGTTTTCTCTGCATTGTATAAGATTGGCAGTCACCTTTCTAAGCCGTTTTCTCTGCATATTACACGCTTGGCAGTCACCTTTTGGATTTCATTGGAATGTAGAATTTGTTGTTCATCTATTCACCAGGAAGCTGATTGCTATAAAACTGAATAGTCCAGTTATCAGCCGCTGGTTTTCGGAAACAACCTGCTTGTGCTTTGCACTGCATGAGATGAGGTGAATGTTGTCTGGCGGCGGCAAAGCACCATCCAGCCTAGTGCGTCGTCGAGATAGCTAGTGGTCGGACTGGATGCACTTGTTCGATGGATCATGTTATTGTCTACCATATTTGAAATACGGCAGACTTTGAAATGCGACTGGCCTCAGCCCGTTCATCACCTAGTACGCGATAACATAGGCGGGCAGGCGTCACACTGTAAACGTGTACTGACAAGATAAAATTACGTCACGTCTAGCTACGCTAGCATTGCTGTTGAACGCAGATCTGGCGCCAAAGCGCAGTGTGTGTGTGTGTGTGTGTGTGTGTGTGTGTGTGTGTGTGTGTGTGTGTGTGTGTGTGTGTGTGTGTGTGTGTGTGTGTGACAGCGACTAGAGCCTGTGTTTGTGGACTCAGTGATAAGCTTGAAACTTCAGGATGTTGTCGAGGCAGTTTTTATAATTTTTTTAATTAGTTTCCACATTATCGAGAAAATGACCGTTTCACAAAAAAAACGGTTAATCCGCTTTGGAGTGGTTAATTTTCTTATTCTTAAAAGATACTTTGCGCCTAGCTAGATTAAAGTAAGACATTGAATGAGTTCGTTAGTCAGCATTGTACCTCTTTAACTTTTTGAATGATAATTAATTAATTTTTTAATATTGTCGAACAACGTTTCACTCCCACCAAAGAGTCAGCCCTGGAAGAGGCTGTGTGGAAGAGACCCTTGCGTGCCTTTTACGACTCAATGACAGTGACGTAAAAGCGCTAAGCGCGTCAGTGTTATACAATGTTCCTAAATGACGCAAATCTCGAAAAGTCAGTGTTATACATATATATGAGTTGAAGGAATGCTTGCCCCTTCCGACAATTTGATTTAGGAAGACAGTCTCTCCATATTTGTTATGTCTGCGAACGCATTGTGGAAAACGTGCAAAAATGCATGCAGTATAGAAAAGGCTTTGTGGACATGGGTCATCCCATCTTCTTCTTCAGAAAGGCTGTCGCTAAGCCAGCACACAGAACGCATAACTGGCGCCATGTGTGTCAGTGTTCGTGCGGATCGGGGGCACGGTGGGTTAGAGTGGAGAGAGGTGAATCAGAAAGATAAGCCTAAAATAATCATAGTAACAACTCTGAATGTTCCTAAAGAAAAATCGCATGTGAGCTCAAAACAATACGGTAGACTTTGGGATGGAATCCTCATATTGTTATCTTATACTGAGCAACATTTTGCTTGATATAGGGCTCGGAAAGCTGACGTCATCACTCTTGTCGTGGCGGCCATTTTGAGAGGATACGCGACTCAAGCGCTCATCGGCAAATCGCTGTAAGGACAATGTCAAGAAAGTCCTGACTTGCTATAGGCAATAACAGCAAGCCATCACTGTAGGAAACCGCTAACCAGAATCTGTTTTTGTTTGTTTCCAAAGAGGAAGAAACATGAAGAAAAACGTGTTGAGACACTACTTCGCTACTATCTGAAGTCTATCGTATCCTCTCAAGATGACGGCTGCCGCGCCGACGACCATAGGCAACGCGGGGAACTTCCCGAGCGCTATAGTGCCGACAGGCAGATGGGATAACGAGACCCGAATCAAAATGTCTGAGTCAAAACAAGAGGACATTTTGATTCGGGTCAAGTAATCACATCTGTTGGTTATCGGCACTATATCAAGTAAAATGTTGCTCAATATAATTTACGTACCCAGTCCAAAACAAAACTGCGCCTCGCGTCATTCATTTTACCGCTGACTGCGGTGTTCAGACAAAACATGAATGCGTAGATTTCGTCTGACTATGAAGACATCGGTCCCTTGTATAACCGTGTGTGTTACCCAGTAAAATTCTACCTGATAGATAATTGCGGAAAATGCCAGAAGGTTTGTTTATTTAGTTATTTTCTCAGGTTGTCGATATCGCCAGCCGACATCTCGTCAGTTTCACCAGTCAGTGCAGCGACTGGCGTCTCTTCTCCGTTCATGTGTGCGTATAGGCTATAAATTTCGAGCGTCCGTTCACACTAAGAAGTATTTCATTACTACTGCACATAAGGAGCTTGTTAATGTTGCAGAATAAAAATATTTCGCGTTTCCGTTTTAAAAAAATGCAAGTATCATCAAGATCGAGTCTTTTTGGCGCGCAAGGGATTTTGGGAACGAAAGTATATAAAGCAAATTCATGAATATTAATACTTTTGCTTGTTATATAATATAGCATTACATGTGTTACAAGGCATGTGGCAGATCCTGGAGCGACTAGGCTGTCCCCCAAAGTTCCTCAGCATGATCGTCCAGCTACACGAGGACCAGCAAGGCCAGGTCAGACTCAACAGTGACCTCTCAGAACCATTCCCCATTCTCAACAGCGTGAAGCAGGGCTGCGTGCTGGCACCGACCCTCTTCACCATCTTCTTTAGCATGGTGTTGAAGCAGGCCACAGTGGACCTCGACGATGACGACGCAGTGTACATCAGGTATCGTCTCAATGGCAGCCTGTTCAACCTCAGACGACTGCAGGCCCACACCAAAACCCTAGACCGACTGATTCGTGAGCTGGTCTTTGCTGATGACGCTGCCCTCGTTGCACACACAGAGAGAGCCTTGCAGCGCATCACGTCCTGCTTCGTAGATGCTGCCCAGCTCTTTGGTCTTGAGGTCAGTCTGAAAAAAACAGAGGTCCTTCATCAGCCGGCACCCAAGGAATAGCATCGCCCTCCCCACATCACCATCAGCGAGTCCGAACTGAAGTCCGTACACCAGTTCACCTACCTTGGCTGCATCATCACGTCAGACGCCAAGCTGGACAAGGAGCTGGACAACAAGCTGGCAAAGGCAAACAATGCTTTCGGGCGACTATTCAAGCGGGTGTGGCACAATCAACAGCTGAAAAAAGGCACCAAGATCAGCGTGTACAGAGCTGTCGTCCTCACCACCCTGCTGTACGGTTCCGAGTCCTGGGCCCTCTACCGCAGCCAACTACGACTCCTCGAACGCTTCCACCAGCGCTGCCTGCGTACCATCCTGGGCATTCACTGGAGTGACTATGTCACCAACGTCGAGGTCCTTGAACAGGCGGAAACTGTGAGCATCGAGGCTTTGCTGCTGCGTACACAGCTTCGCTGGGCGGGGCACGTCTCCAGGATGGAGGATCACCGCCTACCCAAGATCACTCTGTTCGGCGAGCTCGCCACTGGACACCGAGACAGAGGGGCACCAAAGAAGAGATACAAAGACGGTCTCAAGAAGTCACTTAGTGCCTGTCAAATCGACCACCGCCAGTGGTCTTCCCTTGCTGCGGACCGTGACACCTGGCGCTCCACCATTTACAAGGCAGCCGTCTCCTTTGAGGACTCTCGCAGAGCTAACCTTAAGGACAAGCGCCTCAGGAGAAAAAACAGAGTTGTCGTAACTCAGAACCCTGACCAGACCTTCCCTTGCAGCCACTGCGGTCGAACCTGCCTGTCCCGGATTGGCCTCCCCAGCCACGAAAATGCCTGCAGACGACGTGGGCAAGCCCTATAGAATCTTCGTTCGCGAAGTCAAGCCAAGAGAGAGAGAGACATGTGTTACAGAAGAAAAACCCTTCTGGAGTGGGTACAGTATAAGTTATTGGTCGGAGGGGCTTGCTACACGGACCATTGTAGGCCTTCGGGAGGTCAAAGGAATCATTGTACCCCGAAGGCCGAAGGCCTTCGGGGTACAATGATTCCTTTGACCTCCCGAAGGCCTACAAGGGTCCGTGCAGCGAACTCCTCCGAACAATAACGTATTTGTTTTCATTCCTCCACTATTTTCGTAAAAGAAACCAAGACTGAAGACATCTTGCGACCTGGATCACGCCAGACATGACTGACGTCAAAGGAATATACATTTATACATAATAGACTTATGACGTAATTTAAAATATGTCATGACGTTTGCCGTCTCCAGTACTGAGTGTGCTTGTTGTTTCGAACAACACTAAGTAAGTTTGTACTTTAGAACGTTTGGCGATCTTTTATAGAGCAAACACTGGCATCCAAGATGCGTCATCGAGAGGGCTACAAAACGTCCGCCATTTTTCGCTACAAGGGTTTTTATATCACAATCACATGGTACGGTTTACGCTAAAGCGACTGGTCGTGTGACGTAGGGAGGAAAACAAACTTTATATATATATATATATATATATATATATATATATATATATATATATATATATATATATATATATATATATATATATATATATATATATATATATATATATATATATACACACACTTTATTATCTTGATTCGAACAATATCGTAATATCAGTATACCCTTCCTTACTACCCAGTCACGTACCAGGCCGCCAACGAGCATTCGTCTCTCGATGGACCTTGAACTCTCACGATGGACCTTGAACTCAAACTGTTCCTTAGCGGACACCTGTACTCGCGAAGCCTACCTGTGTACTATCGTACAAGAGGTATTCGCATTCAATACAGCATAACCTGTTGCGAGTGACACCCTACGAGAGGTCACCAGCTCGCACTAAAAGTTCCCCGCACTAAACTCTTTACTGTAGGCTCACGCGTTTTTCGCCACGTTGGGCCATCCGTGTGGGATGCCTTCCTCTCTCCTTGGGGCAGTCTCCATCTCTCCCGGCATTCAAAAGCAATCTTAAAACGTACCTTTTCCCCAAAGCTCATGAATCTGACTAGCCCTTTATCTTTGAAAGCTGGCAGTTAGTCTTTAATCGTTTTTCATCATCTCTAACTGTCAGCATTAAGCAATCAAAGTTGTGTTTTAGCGTCTCGTTCTTTGTGTCTCTACGTTTTTAAGCGCTTAGAGCCAGCGTGACAAATGCGGGGTTACAGCGCTATATAAATGCTATTATTATTATTATTAGTAGTAGTAGTAGTAGTAGTAGTAGTAGTAGTGGTAGTAGTAGTAGTAGTAGTAGTAGTAGTAGTAGTATCATTATTATTATTAAATACCATCATTCAGGTGGCTGTGACTGTAGCTGTGGCTGTAGCCACCATAATGATGGTCTTTAATGACAGTGAAACTTTTTCCTTCTCCACAACGAAAGCATCTGTCTTTTAAATCTTTTTTTTTTCTTCAGAAAAACTTGGTTGCAAAAAAAGAAAGAAAAAAAGAAAGGTTTCTCTGTATGTTCATCCTTCAAATCTAATGTTTCAGTTCACTTCGGTCACTGCGAGATAGTCGAGTTCATCCTTCGCAAAGCATTACACCCCAGTCATCAGCAACCGTCAACGACAGCAGTGACAGCCGTCAACAACAATCGCCTACGACACCAAAACAGTCGATCAGCACCAACAACAACGACGAAGACAACACTGACCCGTACCATGGCAGCGGAAAACACCAAAAACAGCTACGCCCCTGCCAGCTTTGCGGACGAAACGATCTGTCCAGCGACTCTGAGCGATTACGAAGCTGTGATCAACATAGACCGCAACGTCTACAGCGGGCTGGACTACCTGTCGTCTCTGTACAAAGACGTGGTGCAGACTCCCGGCGTGTCCCCCTACCTGTACAAGAAAGGGGACCGAGTGGTGAGTGAACATTACGAGTCTTCCAGCCGAAGTAGGCCTTGGGTTGGCTCGCGCACGAAGTAGGCCTTTGGTTGGCTCGCGCACGAAGTAGGCCTTTGGTTGGCTCGCGCACGACCGTGCGCGGGCCAACCAAGGCCTACGTCGGCCCCGAGGACATTTTGCTTGCTGGGTTTTCGTGGGTAAATATTTGTAAAGTATTTCCTTTGATCGCGCCTCTCTAAGCGAGTTTCTTTCTTAGGCTTTTTTCTCTGCATTTTACATACTTGGCTATCACCTTTTGTATTTCAGTGGAATGTAGATTCTTTGTTCATCTGTTGTATCTTAGCGCAGACCTTTAACCCATCAAATTCCACCGCCGCATTTCCCCAATTGTGGAGGTGTTACCCAACGACTAGGTACCAGTTGCAGGAGATGGATTGACCATTATAATTCAAGGGCAGTGCCAGATTAGCTTGGCGCCTTGAGGCGCCAAGCTAATCTGGCACTGCCCTTGAATTATCATGGGTCAGTCCAGCTCTTGCTTGTTGGGCGTCGGGGCTAAATGGGTTAATTATACTTGACGTCTAAGCACCGTTTCTGTACGTCAGAGGACAATGGAACTACTCAATGTAATTGATGATTTAGGTCCAAGTATCGGTGAGTCAGTGCCACCGAAAGGCACACATTACAGTTGCACTAAGTGACTGCACGTATGCTGTTGTCGCTGTTGTCGCTGTTACCGCTGCCCTGCCTGTCATCTCCTGCTGTTGTTGCTGTGGTCCAGGGTGCCTCAGGTGGTAGAGTGGACACGGTTAACCCTTTTAGCCACAAGGTCCCATTTCTCCAATTTTGGAGGTGTTGTCCAATGACTATGTACCAATTGCAGGAGATTGTTTGACCATGATATACGATAATTCAAGGGTAGTGCTAGATTAACTTGGCATAACCTTGAATTATCATGGTCAATGAATCTCCTGCTGTAAGGACTCGGGGCTAAATGGGTTAAACTTTGTACAGACCTCAATGAGTCTTTGAAATCGTTGGACGAAGGGAAACGAGTCTTTACACACCCCAGTTCCATCCCTTTCCTTCTGCTCGTGTAGGTGGGTTTCCTCGCGGCCAGCTATGTGGACGGCGGCCAGACCCTAGTGACGTCGTCAGGCCGGATAGCGCCCGACTGTCGCGCTGGCGGGATGTACAGCCGATTCAAGAAGGGCGTGTTCCAGGGGTACCGCGCATCACGTGACCTCAAGCGCGCGGCTTTTACTAGCAACAACATCAACATGGCCTCCAACGGACACAAGATGCTGAGGACGTACACGATCGTGGAGGAAAGGGTGAGGTTTAACCTGTTCGATGTCGAGAACATTGTGAACACCACCTAGCTGCAAGAGACATAGATCCTCATCCCCCCCCCCCCCCCCCCGCAGCTGCAGTTGAGGAGGGCTCATGAGGATTGTGATGAAACTCTATGCTCACGCATAGGGTTCACACATTAGGTTTAATACGGTACAGTTTTTGTTAGCGGTTTGTTTTGTACCGATATTCTGTGTGGCACGAGATCCACGTGGAATCTTAAAGGAACGGTTAGCACGAGGGAGTTTTAGTGAGTTTTAGGCGAGAGCTCAGGCGAACAGCGCTGTAGAAAAAAACGTTAGTACGGGGCTATACTGTCAGTGAGGACAGACGTGTGTGAGATACCTTAGCCCGTATTCCAAGACTCTGAAACCTATAATTCAGGTATGTTTCTATACGTATTATTGATGGTTACTTGCGTTAAGGATAGTATGCGTTAATAGGAGTTAATTCAGTTGTGTATTGTTTACTGGTTTGGTTCAGTTATGTTGGTTTGGAATTTATTGAAGTAACCGGTGTTTTCGTAAATAGTTATTTACTGAGATGGATAACTAAGGAATATATGTGAGGGGGTGTATGCCTAAGTCGTTATGAAGGTGATACGTGGTTAAGTGTAGTCTTTTCCAGCGTATGGGATAACGTATAGCGAGAGTGTTAAGTTATAGTCTGTTTTAAGGTTGTGACAGAGATAGGGTGTTACGAAAGTAGTCGGGTGATGAAACACGTGTGTGTGTGTGTGTGTGTGTGTGTGTGTGTGTGTGTGTGTGTGTGTGTGTGTGTGTGTGTGAATGAACGTGTGAGTTATTGTATCAGCCAGGTTACGTAATGTATCTCATATTATCCAATATGTTTGTGTGTTTAGCAAGTGTTACTATTTAGGACTTTATTATTGTTCAGAGTGCTTGTCGAGAGTGGAGCGACGGACGTCGAGACGTCAGTCACCAAGGACCCAATGAGAGGTCATCTCTCCATCTCTTCACTCAGGGAGTGAGCGACCGGTGCCGAGACACCCGGGTCACAACGAGGACTGCGCTATACGGTACGAGTAGCGAGGACGTCCACGGTACGAGAGGCAGGACGACTCGAGAGCGTTAACAAAGGACGTGCACGCCTAGACGTGAAGAGGACTGAACGTAACCGGGCGAGAACACCAAACAGGTTGGAGTGTGAGATACTACTACCTAGCCTGGCACTGATATTGTGTATGTGGATGTGATGTTGAGATGTTGGTAGTGGGGAAGGTGTGGCGTAGATAGTTTGATAGTTTTGTGCGTTCTTTTATTTGTCTATTTTGTTATAAACGCCTTCGTTAGACAGAAAGCCTGTGTTGAGTTTTACCGCGTGAATACGCCCGTCTGAGTCAGTGGCGCTGTATGCGTCTGTTGTGCGAGAGTCTGTACGTGCGACTGTGAGTACGTCTGCGTTCGTTACAAGGATCTATGCGTCATGCTGACGCCACTGTGAAGCCATGTTGTTGTGGCATCTAGAGTGCTGGATTTTTGTTGTTGTGATTAATTAAAGGAAGATTGCAGAACAGAGTCTGCGTCAGCTGGCACTTAATGGGTACACCCGTACAATTTGCGGGCGTACTCCCCAGATAGACCCACTCGGGGAGTTCGCCACAAGTACGCTTCTGTTCAAATGAGAGGCGAAGATGTACTCTTCTTGTGAGTCTGTCTGGGTGAGAAGCCTACACCCGCAAAAGGTACGGGAATTCACGCATTCATTGCCGGTGACTCATTAACCCCATCAACTGAAAAGAAGTAAATCTAAAATTGGGAGCAGCAAGAAGAATAACTCATCATAAGCCCCTTCCCCCCCCCCCCCCACCACCACCTCCGCGACCGCGGGGGCCTATCATGATCTATGTCTCTTGCAGTTAGGCGTTGCTTGCTAAATCCCAGGAGTTCAATTCAAGAGGCTCGTCACACGGTAAACCCGGTTTAGATCGTGTGGCCAAATTTAACTCGATTCAAATGCTCACACGACCTAAAGAATCCGGGACAAGATGCAAGGCTAACTGAACACCCATAACCCTCGTAGCCCCAAGGTCCCATTTCTCAAATTGTGGAGGTGTTGCCTAACGACTATGTACCATTTGCATGGGATGGAATGACCATGATAATTCAAGGGTAGTGCCAGATTAGCTTGGCGCCTGAAGGCGCCAAGCTAATCTGGCACTACCCTTGAATTATCATGGTCAATCCATTTCCTGCTGCATTGTCCCGGGTTTAACTCATTTTACCCCAGACACACCACAGCAAAATAAAGATCGACCATGATAGTTCAAGGGTGATGCCAAAATAGCTTGGCGCCTATGGGCGCCAAGCTATTCTGGCATCACCCTTGAACTATCATGGTCGATCTGTGTCCTGCACTGTAACGCAGTCTTCAGAGGACGACTTCAAAATTTGGGGATTTCGGTCTTGGGGTAGAATGAGCTAAATTGGTTAAGCCGGACTAAGTTTTTGGGTAACCACACGAATGAGTTCGTATTAAAGACTAAAAATCGTGGTATGTTGATCACACGACTTGCAAACCTAACCCGAGTTGGCCAGCTAACCCACCGACGGAGGTCCGATAATTAGTGTAATCACTAATATAAATATTTATATATCCCCCGATAAATATGTATGTATCTGCTGATTTATTGACAAACCAACAAATCATGCATTACGGCTTCATTTCGCCACGAGTCAAGATAAATAAAAGTCCTATCTTGCAATGTCAACCCCTCATCCCTTCCCTGATACTGCTTGCACCGACGTTTGCTTTCAAAAGACTCGAGACACCACATATTGTTCGTGTCAAAATTGAGTTGACCTAGTTCTGAGTCACACCTATTCATATTTGCATTTAAAGACTATTCAAAGCGAGGTTTTCAAACTCTTTCGTCGATTAGTGCAGCCAAACACGCCACACCGTGCTCATCTTGAACAAACTCAAATCTAACACAAGAAGCACACATTCCTATTTCACGCTCACTGTAGGAATCATCTCGACAAAAGCCGCTACCGACAGCCGAAGAGTTAATTAGTTTGTGCCTCGCTGTCAATTTCAGTGTTGTGGATGTGAATGTAGTCAAACATAGTCTTCCAACCTGTCCTGAGTTTGTTAGCCACCCGAAAATGCGGTGTCGCTACTTAGTTCCGGTTAGCAAACAGACGCTATTTTGACCCGCATCAATTTTTGGCCCCCGTGTGATCAGTTTACATGGAGAGAAGTGCCCGCTAACCCGTGATAAATCGCTCGGGTGACGGGCCTCCAAGTTTATTTGTCGACACTTTTCGTTTCAAGACGTAGACGTATGTCCACTTGTCCACATAGATACTGGTAGACCAAGGGTAGACAAGAGTTCCAAGCAGGCTTATTCATGATAGTTCAAGACTTGTGTCTGCTTTGCGCCAGCTCTGCATTCCCGTAGTCTTCTTATACTGATCAAGCTATCAGGCATCCCAGTAAGCAGAGGTCTTCGGGCCCACGAAGGCCGACGTTTGCCCGAAGACGTTTTGGTACTGGGGATGGGTCCTTGCGGCCCATTTGCAATGAATAATGACCCAGCAATTCTACATTTTCATCCAGAAATCGTAATTAGTAATATTTAAAGCAGCTGCTATGTATTGACTTTTGTTTTACCAGAAAATAACGAACTATGCGATGAGTCTACCCGAAGCCAAACGAAGGGCTCCAAAACAGCTAGCGGAATACCCAGGCCTGAGGCAGCTGTCGCTAGCAGACATCCACGCCATGATGAGTCGCCACCCGTCCGACCTCAAGCATCTCTTCCCAGAGGAACGCGTCGCCGTGGAATGGAAACCTCATCGCATCATGGCCGCCAACACAGACTCGGTGTTCGGCAGCCCGGGGCAGCAGAGAATTTGCCTTGCCTTTTCTGCAGAAAATGGAGAGCGGCAAAATAAATATTTCCCTGGGACATTACTCACCTTCGGAGGTTACTACCCCACCGAAATGGGAGTCCGATATCAGCTGGATGTGTACGGAAGAGGAAGTGAGGAGCAGATGCGCGCGCATTTTGAGCGTCATTTCCTGCGACTGATCCAATACTGTGTTGAAGAGCAGGCTATCATCCAGATTTTGTACGATAGAAATCTGAGTGATGTTCTGCGTGAAATGGAGGAGGACTACTCTCTGAAAGAGACTGATCTGCCCCTGACAAAGATGTTCGTTTTAGAAGCACCGTACGCAGACGTTGCCAAGCTGGAAAACTGATACACGCAGGCCAGTACGATGGCGAGACACTGAGGCAGGAAAACTGATACACACAGGCCAGTACGGTGACGAGACAGGCAGGAAAACCGATGCACACAGGCCAGTACGGTGACAAGACAGGCGGAAAAACTGATACACCCAGGCCAGTACGGTGTCGAGACAGGCATTTTCATGATGTGTACCAGTGTACACGCCGGACGACTCCCAACAACTGTCGATAGCAAAGTCACAGCAGGTGACCAGTGTGCACAAGAAGCATAGACAACACTCCGCACGTCTCCAAGAGGCATTGATCCTCATGAGCCCTCCGTCATCTAACGACTGTGCACCTGTTGCAGGAGATGGATCGACCATGATAATTCAATGGCAGTGCTAGATTAGCTTGGCGCCTCGTGGTGCTTCATACTCTCTAAGACGCATCGCATCTGTCCAACACAGTCGTTCTGAATCTGCCACTGCAAAGTTAGTAAATGCTTTAGTCACGAGCCGTCGTGACTACTGCAATTCTCTGCTTTTTGGTCTTCCATCTGAGCAGATTAGTCGCCTTCAGCGAGTTCAGAATAATGCCGCAAGGCTTGTGAAGCGCAGGCGAAAACGAGACACATAATTCCTATACTGAAAGACCTTCACTGGCTTCCAATCCAATCCCGCATACAGTTTAAGATTGCGACCCTTGCATACCGCCACTTTGATGGCAGTCTTCCGTCATACCTTTCCTCCAGTCTGATCACTTACCAGCCCTCTCGCTCACTGCGTTCTTCGGGAGAGAAACTTCTCAAAGTTTCAAAGTACCATCCCAAATCTGCCGGTGAACGCTCTTTCAGATGCATTGCTCCTTTAATTTGGAATTCCTTACCGACTGAGCTGAGACTGATATGCCTCCCCCCCTTACGCAGTTCAAAGCAAAGTTAAAACTTACTTTTTCTCGCAGACTTTCGTGTAATCTCTACGGTTTTCTGTACAGCCCCCCCCCCCCCCCCCCACTGCAGACTGTGTGTGTGTGTGTGTGTGTGTGTGTGTGTGTGTGTGTGTGTGTGTGTGTGTGTGTGTGCGTGTGTGTGTGTGTGTGTGTGTGTGGTTTTCACCTGCGCATTGAGTTATATTATAAATATGAGAAATGCTCCATATAAATACCATGTATTATTATTATTATTATTAGTATTATTATTATTATTATTATCTGGCACTACCCTTTAATTATCATGGTCGATCCATCTCCTGCTGTAGTGCGTGAGGGGTGAATGGGTTAAAGTACTGTACATTAACCGGCCATTTTAACCATCAGTTCTAACTGTGAGGAACCGCTCAGGCACGAGCACCAAGCCCTGGACGTTCAATTGAACCCGCTCAACAACTAAAACAAAACGAAGGAGAACCCCTTACTTACTTACTTACTTACGCCTATCACCCCTCCCAGGGTAGAGGTCGTCGACGAGAGACCTCCAGCGGCTCCTGTCCTGTGCTTCTCCTTCGATTTTACTCCAGGTGGTTCCAAGTCTCTTGATGTCTGCTTGGAGGTCTCGACGCCAGGTGTTTCTCGGCCTACCTCTTTTCCTCTTTCCCTTGGGGTTCCATGACAATGCCTGCCTAGTGATACTGGAAACTGGCTTTCTCAGACTGTGACCGATCCATCTCCATCTTCTTCGTCCAATTTCATTCTCTGCTTTTATCTGCATCTGCTGTGTTCTATCCCAGAGTCTGATGTTGCTGATCTTCTCTGGCCAGTGGATTTTCAAGATTCTTCTAAGACAACTATTTATGAAGGTCTCCACTCAGTTGACTGTAGATTTTGTCAACCTCCAAGTCTCTGCTCCATATAGGAGAACTGCTTTTACGTTTGAGTTGAAAATCCGGACTTTGGTGTGTTGTGACAGCTCTGTGGAAATCCACACTTTTTTTCAACTGGAGAAAGGCTGGTCTTGTTTGAACCCCTTGAGTGCCGTGAAATAGTGACCGCAATCCAGCTGCAACAGACACAGATTATTGGGAGTCTCCGCGGGTGACACAAGACTGACTATGTTGGCTGCTAGCGTCTACATGCGTGCTGTTACATGTCATAAAAGCTGACAGTATAAATAATAAACAATATTTATTGCGTGTTTGTTTGTTCGTTTGTTCGTGCGTGTGTATGTGATTACTCGCGCGCGCGCGCGCGCGTGTGTGTGTGTGTGTGTGTGTGTGTGTGTGTGTGTGTGTGTGTATATGTGTGTGTATGTGTGTGTGTGTGTGTGTGTGTGTGTGCGTGTGTGTATATATATGTGTGTGTGTGTGTGTGTGTGTGTGTGTGTGTATGTGTGTGTGTGTGTGTGTGTGTGTGTGTGTGGAGGGGGGGGGAGTGGGGGTGGAGGGGGTTGGTGGATTCATGAAAGTGAATAATTGCGTCCTGCCAACCTTCTTTCACGTGTTTATCATGTGTTGGTGGTTACCTCTCGTATAGTTAACTCTTTCCAAACGCCCCGCATCAATAGCTGCGGAAGTGTCGTATGGCATTGCCGGCGGCAACATAATGCCACTTTTGCAGCCTTTGATGCGGGACTTCTTGAATAAAAGAAGGGCATGTCGGTTGTCGACAGTTGAGCACCGAAGCCTCCAATATTATTCTAAGCTTTGCCACTTTTCCCTCACAAACAGGGGTGAATCAGTTACACGGGGGGCGGGGGGGGGGGGGGGTGGTAGAGGAAGAAGGCGCGAGTGTCAAGGGGTGGGGGTGGGGGTAGCGTGTGTGTGTGTCTAAACTCGCCAAAAAATCAAATAAGGAGGACGGGGGAGTGGGGGGGGGGGGTTGGGATTCTAAACACCCCAAAAGGGACTATGTTATAGCATTTCAAATAATTTTGGGTCGGCCGGGGGGGGGGGGATGCGGGGGGGGGGGGGGGGGTCCGGAACCCGTAGGAACCCCTGACCCACATCAGCCCCTGTAAAACCCTGGTATCAGCCCCTGCAAAACCCTCCTGGTAAAAAAAAAGACGTTTCGATCACCAACTTTCCCGCTGTCTGGAGGACTGCAGCGCACAAAAGGCCATCGGGCCGACGTGGTCCTGATGGCTTTTGCGCACTGGGACGTCATGTTGATGCGCGCTGCATCCTTAGCAGACGAATAATAGCAGACGAATTTCTAGCAGGTAGTGACGTCAGTAAACCGATACAAAGCAACACGAAGCCTTTGGCTGTTTTAACTTGCAAAGCGAAGGCAAAGAGAAGAAGAGCTTTTTATTTAAAATCCGAAACAGTCTACCGAAGATCGGAAACATTGCCAAGCGTAGAAAAACGGTGCGTGGACGATTAAGAATCGATACTAAAATCTATAATGAATCAAGTAATAAAGACGTGTTGCAGTATGATTTGAATCACTTGCAAGTGTGGTCCGACACATGGGATTTGCATTTTAATGTAGATAAATGCAAGGTCTTGCGGGCTGGAAGGAACAATCCTGAACATGATTACTTGATGAAAGTTAACAGCAACATTAAAAAGTTGGTATCTTGTGAGGAGGAAAGGGACTTAGGTGTTGTTTTTGATAAAGTTCTATCTTTTGACCCCCATAACTGTATCAATAAGGCCAACAAAATGGTTGGAGTAGTTATAGAGAGCCTTTAATTATTTGGATAAGGACATAAGGACATTTTTAATAAACTGTATAAATCACTAGTCAGACCACATTTAGAATAAGCAAACACTGTATGGTACCCAGGTTTAAAGAGACAATCAGTTGCACTCGAAGGGGTACAGAGACGAGCAACAAAGCTGGTTAAAGAATGTAGAAATATGACTTATTTAGACAGACTCAAATACTTTGGACTACACTCCTTACATGGACGTAGAACACGTGGAGACTTAATCCAAGTTTTTAAAATTTATAATGGCATCGACGACCTAAATTGGAACGACTTTTTTTGCAGCACCGTTTTGTGACAAAACCCGAAACTCTGAACGGAAAATCGTTGTACAGCATTGCAACACTAACCTGCGGAAGTTTTGTTTTTCTAACAGAGTTGCCATTGTTTGGAATGACTTACCAGTTTCATTAAAAAAAAGCACCTAATATAAATTCTTTTAAAAACCAGCTGGACGAATTACCAAAATATAAAGCGATTTTCTATTGCTATGATAAATGATTTATAGGAAAATTTGCATGCATAACAGACCCATAAAGTAATTAAAGAAAGAAAGGACATTTGCAAAGGCCTCACGGCCTATTTTGTCCTCACAATACTACTACTACTACTACTACTACTACTACTACTACTACTACTACTACTACTACTACTACTACGAATGGAAAATATTTCGTTTCGTGTGCCGGGGAAGATCATTTCACACCTGACTGCTTCAAAGGGCCATTCTGCAGCAAAATAGTTACGTCGCTTAAAAGTCACGGTAAAAAAGTACCTTTACGGCCTCGATAATAAGCAACACTAACTGTGTTGACAATATATATGCCGCTATAAATAGCGTGAATGCAAGCAAACACCCTATCGTCTGCTCTGGCTGCATTTTCAACACGTTCTTATATATTGACTTCCATTTAGGTGCCTTTGACAAACGAAAAGTAGGTCAAGACCAAACAGGAAGGATTTTCATGCACACGGACCCTAGTGACACTGCACATTTTTTACCTTTCAGCTGTGTGGAGATGCTCCCCGTTTCACTTTCAATATCCTGTGATGGTAGTGTCACTGATGACGTCATAAGTCATCCATGTGCGATTTTTAAGACTAAACATTCTATTTGCACACGACATAACATTAATAACAGTTTCTAATAAATGACGTCAAAATAACCCGGATTAAAGCATTATTTACGAAGAAAAGCGCTATGGTGAAAAATTCACGTTTCTTTTGTTGATCAGTATATAAGCGCGGATGTAGAAGTTATCCTTGAGTTACGTTTCTCAGTTCTTGATAAGTTAGGTCCATTGTTGTCAGGCTTGCCTTTCCCTTTAACAGGAGGGTAGGTGGAAATCTCAACCAAGTTGTTGATGATTTCGACAACTGCCTCTGCACTCTTACACTCTACACACTACGGTCCCAATGCGCACAAAGTCATAGGGCCGACGACGGCTGCCGTTGCCCCGCGCACGGACTGACGTGTGCGGGCCAACGGTGGCCGACGTCAAGAGTGCAGATATTGAGTGCAGACATGGATTCATGTGCCTGTGGCCTATGTAGATCTATGTAGGCTTGTCATCTTGGCTGTTTCATTTCTAGTTTTAACCCATTCAGCTTCGACGCACTAATTCAAGGGTAGTGCCAGATTAGCTGGGCGCCTGATTTCGCCAAGCTGATCTGGCACACCCATTTAATTATGGTCATTTATCACTTGCAACTGGTACTGACATAGTGGTCAGGTCACACCTCCCATGTTTGGAAATGCGGCTGTGGGGTTACACGGGTGAACTGTTGAAATTTAGGGCTGACAACCAGTGTCTAATTACACCTCTCTCTGCACTGATAGCTCATCGTATTTGCAGACGCGGTTAAGCTAAGCGCGGCAGACACTACACTGACCTTTCACGCGCAATGTTTCATTCGTCTCAGTCATGCCTTACGTTAGGCCAAATTATTCTTTTTAAGTCCCTTCTATTTATTGAAGGGACTTTTTAGGACGGTTCGCGGTGTGGCGAATTTAATAGCATGTCCTTGATGTCAAAGTCGGGCAGGCTAAACCTCTAACAATTGAATTAACAAGATAAAACAAATTACGTCATGCCTAGGTACGCTAACCTCGCTGCTGAACGTACATTTGGCGCGAAGCGCCGTATGTGCGTATGTGTGTATCTTTAGAGAATCTCCGACATTTCTGTACACACAAACTTGAAACTTGGCAAAATACTTTCTTAGGTGGGTGGCTAAGACAGCCTCCGAGCATATTGTAATTGAATGTCTCTTTGAAGACATAAACAACCGTTAATAGGAAGTCGGTTGACCCAGATTAGAGTCCGTAATTTTTGTCATATTTACTTGAACGCTTGCATATAGCTAGTTTGGAGAAACGTTTGCATATAGCTAGTTTGGAAAAAAGACATTGAATGAGCTTTGTATCCTTTCAACTTTTTGTAGTCAAAATTAATTCTTTTCAGAAAAGAATTAAAACCTTGCCTTCTAGAGAAAGTCAGACAGTGGCGGTGACGTAAAAGAGGCAACTCCGTCACCACGCAGACACTGATATAATACTCTAAATATGACGTCATTCTCTCTCTCGCGCGTGGCTCTCTCTCTCTCTCTCTCTCTCTCTCTCTCTCTCTCTCTCTCTCTCTCTCTCTCTCTCTCTCTCTCTCTCTCTCTCTCTCTCTCTCTCTCTCTCTCTCGTAACAGTAGACAACCATAAACTGGCAACCTCATGTTGATAACGTATGCAAATGTCTGTCCGAAAACTTGTTCCTTTTGTCTGAGCTCAGCCGTATAGTTAATCCTAACATTGCAAACTTTTCTTCCACGCGCATATCGGAACGCACTGTAATTACAGTTCCACTGTCTGGGACGGTTTCAGCGAAGTTCATATGAAAAAAGTAAATTCTCTGTATCGTCGAGGTGTTAAACTCATACTTCCTGGACCCGCCCCCACAGACAAAAAATCAAATCTCTTAAATTGCTGGCATTAAACAAACAATTCGAATTTAATCGGTGTGTATTAACGTACAAGATTCTACACTAGAGAGCCCCACTCCATTTGCGAACTCTGTTTTCAGATAATCATAGACAGAACACGAGAAACAGGTTGCTGCACCTACCAAGAACAATATTAGATATATATAAAACTAGCCTGGCCTTTTCAGGTTCAAAAGCATGGAATAATTTACCCCAGCATCTTAAGTATATTTCTAAATTTAGTATATTTAAAAATCGCCTTTATCGCTTTTTATTCCTAAACTAATACCACGATTTAATTTTCCTCTATTAATGCTGTACGCTCAGAGACATGTTCTAATTATAAGATGACCTTCAGATTATGTCGATGTTATTATGTTGTTTTCTTTTGTTTTTGTTTTGTTTTGTTTTTTCTCGTCTTTTATGTTTTTCGTACATTTTTAAATGTTTTTGATACTATGTTGTTGGGTTTTTTTTCTTTCTTTTTTTATTCTTTAATATTTTATTGTGTTGCGCGATGTATATTTATGTGTGTAGTGTAGCAGGACAGTTTGTAAGAGTGACATTCGCATGCCTAAAACTTTATCCTGAATAAAAGCGTTTCATCATCACCATCATCTCTCTCTCTCTCTCTCTCTCTCTCTCTCTCTCTCTCTCTCTCTCTCTCTCTCTCTCTCTCTCTCTCTCTCTCTCTCTCTCTCTCTCTCTCTCTCTCTCTCTCTCTCTCTGGTTAAGCACCTCGCACTACACAAATGTGTACTGATGCACAAAATTCTTAACGGGAAAGCTCCACCTTACTTATCTAGGCTTTTTTCGCCAACTGAAAAAAACTACAGCACCGCCAGGAACAGTCTCTCTATAAAACGGCCCCGTATTGACCTGATCAAATCTAGCCTGTCTTATTCAGGTGCTCTTTTATGGAATTCTCTTCCTCCCACTATTCAACAAACCAGGTCCCTCTCTCTGTTTAAAAGTAGAGTACATGATTACCTTTCTAAGACAACGTTATGCTGATCCTTTCTTCTTGTTTTTTTTTTTCTTTCTTTTTTTGTTCTTTAATATTTTATTGTGTTCCTCTATGTATATTTATGTGTGTAGTGTAGCAGGACAGTTTGTAAGAGTGGCATTCGCATGCCTAAAACTTTATCCTGAATAAAAGCGTTTCATCATCACCATCATATCTCTCTCTCTCTCTCTCTCTCTCTCTCTCTCTCTCTCTCTCTCTCTCTCTCTCTCTCTCTCTCTCTCTCTCTCTCTCTCTCTCTCTCTCTCTCTCTCTCTCTCTCTCTCTCTCTGGTTAAGCATCTCGCACTACACAAATGTGTACTGATGCACAAAATTCTTAACGGGAAAGCTGTTACACTACCGCAGCCACACGCAAGGTGTTGTAGATGGAAGACGCAGCCAGACAAGTGTTTCCAGAAGAGTCTTTTATTTCTTGGTCATCGTGGGTCTAATAGGTTGGGCACAACCAACCTACTAGCATGGCATACTAAAATGGCGAAAATACCGGAGCTCGGTCTCTCGCTTCTCAGTTCCCTCTATCTATCTATTTCACTCTCTCTCTTCGTTGTGTCCTCTCTATCTATCTCGTTCTCTTCATTGTGCGAGCTCCCTCTCTATCTCGTTCCCTTCGTTGTGAGCTCTCCCTCTATCTCGTTTTTTTCGTTGTGAGCTCTCTCTCTATATATACCCGTTCTGGCCGAGGGCATCGCCCCTTTGTCTCAATCAGTCAAAGGGGCTATTACTGTCACCCATATTATTCCCCATCTATCATGGTGATCAGCGTCCCCTGACCCTATCTGTCAAAGGAGCTATTACTGTCGCCCATAATCTATCCCCCATCTGCTCTGGTGGATAGCGCCCTCTGATCCTAGCTGACCAGGGACCCATTACTGTCTCTCATAATTATTCCACATCTATTATGGTGGTCAGCGTCCTCTGATCCTAGCTATCAAAGGAACCCATTACTGTCTCTCATAATTATTTCACATCTATTATGGTGGTCAGCGTCCTCTGATCTTAGCTATCAAAGGAACCCATTACTGTCTCTCCTAATTATTCCACATCTATTATGGTGGCCAGCGTCCTCTGATCTTAGCTGACCAGGGACCCATTACTGTCTCTCCTAATTATCCCACATCTATTATGGTGGTCAGCGTTCTCTGATCCTAGCTATCAAAGGAACCCATTACTGTCTCTCATAATTATTCCACATCTATTATGGTGGCCAGCGTCCTCTGATCTTAGCTGACCAGTAACCTATTACTGACTCTCATAATTATTCCTTGTCAGCAGGAGTCTGTGTTCCTCACTACTAACGAGGGCTCATTATTTATTCATTAGGCCCAGCTTAGTAGGGCCGGCCACTTGTCAACTCCACGTGAGCCCGTGGTAGCCAAAGTGGACCGTGTCATAACCCTCTCCGTGCTCTGCCCGTGGTACTAATTATATTCTCGTTATTTTCATATCAAGGGAAATTATAACATTACCCGACCGTGATATTGGTCGTATACACTTATAGTGTAACAATTCCTCCCAAACCTACCCGAAAAAAAAAGGAATCTTAATTCACAAGATTCGTTTTTTTTTTTCATTACACAATATTCAGACCACAAAATCATTTCAAACAATTAAACATGTTATCCAAAAAATACATCATTTTTCGGAATGACCGCTTATTTAAATCGATCACTCCTTATTAAAAATTATTATTGTCCGGCGTAATCACGCCAATAAATGTTCACATCAAAATCGTCGACTCAGTTATGTCTTTGCACATGTGTTCGTTATTCTTCACGATCCTTCCTGGATCGCAACAGCGTTGATCCTTGGTTACCCCAACGACGGGTAAAACTTGACAACGTTCGAGGCGGGGAGTAACTGCACTCCTCCCTCCATCATCGGCGTAGAGTCCTTCGCTCTTGCGACGTCATTCACGTCTGCTGATTGCACAGCCGCCGAAATCAACGTAGGCACAGTGACCTCACGTTCACCCTTCCTGAGTCGTGATAGTATGGAGCCAAACCATGCGCTAGTTTCCTTCTTATATCGTATACACCCTACCCCAATTATGATCAATACAACTGTCCCTACGATAGAACCAATGATGATCTGTTTCCATATCGCCCATTCTTGTTTTGGCTTAACGAATCGCTCTGAAGTCGAGCAATTAGATGATCCATGGCATTTCCTTAATTCATCTAACTCTTTGGGCAAAGAGATGTTCTCGTAGTCTGGTAAAGCGCTATGAAATGGTTTCCATAACGTTATATTGGAAAATGCATAGTTTTCCATCTATCCTATCAATTTGTCTTCCACCTGATACTGGCTCTCTTGTTGGTAGTAAGGGGTTAACATCAATCTATCACTAATAGCCGTACATGATTCAATGAGGCGGATTAGCGATAATGGTGGGTTGATTTGTTGGTACGTGACCCCTTTACCGTGACAACTAATACTCATCTTTAGTGGACTATGATTACTAATGACCCATAGCCCATCCCTTATATACCGTGCCATAGGTAACACTGTACCCAACTTGACCTTTGTTTGGCCGTGTGTTGCAATTTCGTCTGAATTGTTTAAAAACAGCGCCGTAACACAAAACTGATTAATGTTCATAGGATATATTGCACTTCGAATCGCACAGAATCCTATCAAGGGTTTGGAACAAGCTTCAAGTTCAGCTTCCGTAAGGAGCGCGAATCGCGTACGTTGCGCGTCTACTGCTATTGTTGTGGATTCTAAGTCATACTGAGCCGTCATTGATTCTGGCGCAGGCCGACCTGAATCTCCAGTTACTAGTGGTAACTTCATCAAGTTTTTGAAATACGACATTGTGATTAATATTTCAAAACCCTGCGCTAGCCCCAATACTATCAGACTCAAGAAAAACTTCATCTTGTTGTTGTCTGCAGTACGAGATATCACCAGAGACTTACACCACTGTCTCTGACAAAACTCCAATCATGCTTCATGATTTACACATTACAATAGTCCTCTCCCAGATACCGTCTGAGAGTCGCATTTCTAATTTGAAGCCTTCTTTGGCAGAAGAGTCAGTATCGCTTCAAGAATTTCCCTAACCCCATTAGTCTGTAAACTAGGCTGAATCGAACGATGTCGTCGATCTCCCCATCATCAGAACTGTCTGATGTGCCCTTGTTACAACTAACGTTTACTGCTGAGAGAGATCTTTTCTCTCTTGTCTTTAGGCGCTTTCTTAACTCCATTAACGGAACGTCCTCCTCGGATGAAGAATTCTCACGCTCTTTTCGCACCCCCCTAGTCAGTCTGTCTCGTGCGTTCTCTTGCCCTACTGCATCGTCACTGTCGCTATCGGATGATTCTGGAGCTACAACCTGTGTGGCTTTACGTAATGTTCTCCCCCTGGCTTTTGGAATAGGCCACTCGCTAATTTTGGCTATCCGCAAGTGTTCAGCATGTGAACTGACCTCAGTGCCATCTAGTTGATGTCGTACCCTGAATGTGACAGGCGACAATTGTTCCACCACTCTATAGTGCGACCTCCACTTACTGTCTAACTTATTGTGTCTACGGTGATTACGAAGGTACACTGGGTCACCGACCTTAATCTCGACAGGCTGTACACCTCTATTAGCATACTTAGCCCCCTTCTTCTGTGCTTTCTTAATTCGCCGATACACCTGGGTGAAGGCCTTGTGTTGCTGCTCAAGCGCTATCTTGTGAAAATCTTCACCAGCGTATTTTCTTCGGGGTCAAAGGATGTTATCTAACGGTAGCACTGGATCGCGACCGTACAGTAAAAAGAAAGGAGATTCCTGCGTAGTTTCCGAAACACAAACCCTATAAGCTGCTAGTACCTGGTTAATATGCACGTCCCATGTCGAAAAATCTTCTTGTATCTTTTTGGACAGAATGTCGTTAAAAGTTCTATGGAAACGTTCGACCTTAGCATTGGACTGTGGATGATAAAGACTGGTCGTGACATGATCTATGTTTAGTTCTGCCAGCGTTTCTGCCATAACCCTATTCACATTCTCAGATCCATTGTCTGATACTATCTGCAATGGACAGCCATGTCTGGGTAGAATTTCTTCAACGAGGAGCTGTACCACTGACTGCGGCGTTTTATCTGGTACAGGGAACGCCTCTACCCAACCTGTCAGATGACAGATGAATGCTATGACATAGCGATTCCCGCTAAGGGAGCGGTCAAACGGACCTGCCAAGTCCAATGACAACTTAGCGAATGGGTATGGAGGAATGTCCATTTCCTGTACGGGGGCCCTTTTCTTTTGTAACACTCTAGACTGACAGATGACACACCCACTAACATATTCATACAGTTGTTTGTACATGTTAGGCCAGTAATACTTTCTACTGACTGTGTCATGCGTCTTGTCTATTCCTAAGTGACCATTTTCGTCATGGTACTGTCTGACTACGTACTCTACCAAGTGAGACGGAACATACAATCTGGCTACTGGTTCATCATCAGGATGAGACAAGAAATATAGAACATCCTCTATCAGCATGTACCTCCTATTGACTGTCATGGTTCCTTGTTCACTAATCAATAAGTCCTTTAAGCGCACTATTTCAGAATCCTTCTCCTGTTCCTCAATAATATCAAACCCTGGAAGATCAACTTTTTCCAGCTTCTCGTCACACCCTGCCCTTACTGTACAACTAGCGAACTGCTTGGGTGTGAATTGGTTGGAGTTTATGACTCCAATGACAAAAGCATTGTCATTGACCTCTCTGGTTAACTCTTCTTCTTCCTCATGCTCTGGCATGTGAGTACCACTCGGCATTCTGGATAGTAAGTCTGCCAAAACATTTTGAGGACCTGGGATATATTCAATAGTACAGTTATATCCCGAAATGCCTAGGGCCCACATCTGCACCTTCTTATTCTGCATTGGTGAATTAAGCAAATACTTAAGAGGCATGTGATCCGTGCGGATTACAAACTCCGCATTATGCAAGTAGTGATTTAGCTTTTGAAGCGCATAATGGATCGCAAAAGCCTCTTTCTCTATTGTCGACCATTTCCTCTGACTGGTACTAAGTTTATGGGATAGAAAGTAAATAGGTCTTTCTACCTTTGAGTCTGGGGAAATGTCTGAATCCTCATCGCATTTTTGCGCGAGACATGCCCCCACGCATGTGTCGCTGGCATCCGTGTAAAGGATGTACGGACGCCGTGTATCTGGATAGGCTAACACTGGTGCTACAGCTAACGTTTCCTTCATCAAATCAAACGCTTTCTGGCATTCCTCTGTCCAACTGAATCTCGCATACTTTCGTGTCAGTGCTATGATTGGTTCAGCCATCTGGGAGAAATTAGGAATCATTTTCCTGTAAAACCCAATCATACCAATGAACGAACGGCACTCTCTGACACAGGTCGGAGCCGCCATAGCCCTAATGACTTTTACCTTTTCCTCATCCGGTTTTATCCCCTGGTTACTAATGACAAACCCTAAGTATTTGGTTTCTTCCTCAAAGAACTGACACTTCTTGAGTTTCAGCTTCAGGTCATGCTGTCTCAATCGATCAAAGACTGTCTGAAGGTGACACAGATGGTCTTCTATTGTTTCTGAGAAGATCAAAATGTCATCGAGATAGGCACAGGCAAAACCTTCTAAACCGGCTAGCACGATATTCATAAGCATCATGAACAATCCCGGTGCTCCCACCAAACCAAAAGGCATTTTCGTGAATTCGAATAATCCTTTGTGGCATGCAAATGCTACTCTATCCCTACTCTCCTGATCCGCCATCTTGACCTGCCAGTATCCCGACTTAAGGTCAAGACTGGTAAAATACTTGGCCTTTCCAAGCAGTGACAAAATGTCATCTATCAGCGGTAGTGGGTACGATGTTTTCTTTGTAACCTCATTCAGTTTTCTAAAGTCAACACATAAACGTTTCGACCCATCCTTCTTGGATACAATCACTAAACTAAAAGACCATGGGGACTGAGAACGTCTTATCACACCTGCCTGTAACATCTCTTCTAGAGCCTTATCAACAATCTCTCTATCTTGAAGCGGGATTCTATACGGTTTTATCCTAATGGGAGGATGATCGCCGGTATCTAGTTTCATCGTGACAGTGTCAGTAGCCCCTAAATCAAGGTCGCTATTCGCGAACAAGTCTTGATTGTTCGTAATGAGCTCTGACACTACATCTTTCATCTTCTCCGGCGCAGTGACTTCCGTCAAATCGACTGCCGATACCTGCCGATCAACCGACCCTATTTGTACTTCATGTACTTCCTGAACTGCTGTTACCTTCCCTACAACACAACCCCTTCTAACTCTATACGTCTTGTTTGTGTTGTTTACTATCAGTATGGGATACGTCTGGTGATTATTTTGCCTGACTACCGTGCTTGTCACTAACAGTCCCGGTTCTTGTGCTATAAATCCCTTGTCTGTTTCCGAAATCTCTAAGAGTGTCTCTCTTGCAAAATACGGAGCATTCTTCATCCGTACCTGGAATACTTCTGCCGTCTGAGGTTTTATCACTTTCGTCTTAGTCACTCTGACCAAAGACGAAATGTGGATGTCCTGTTCATAGGGCACATAAACACTTCCGACTCTGAGTTTCTTCAAGTCAAAATAAATCCTCACCCCGTTTTTGTCTAACCAGTCATTTCCCAAAATAAAGTTCCTGTTGAGCCCTGATACCACGTAGAACTTATGTTTAAACTTTTGCCCCGCTATCGTAAATTCTAATTCTGAACTCCCCAATACTTGTAAAGCTTCTCCACTAACTGACTGTAACGACACATCTCCCTTTCCTAACTTTGGCTTATGACTGAGTTTATCGTAAGCCCCCTTGCTAATCAAAGACACCTCTGCTCCCGTATCGATCAAGCTACGAAATCATTGCTTCCCAATTTTGAACACTATGCACTTAGGGCTACCCGCTACATTAATGCTAAACAACTGACTCTTTCTACTTTTCCGGTCCTGCGTAACGGCTTCGTGTGCCGCAGAACCTTCTAGTTTTCCTGCCTCGGCGGAAACCTTCTTTGACCTTGTGGCCGCCTGTTTCTGGCCTTTCTACATTCCCGCTGAATGTGACCTCGTTCCCCACACTTCCAGCATTGAATCGGGGGACGCATTGTTTGCTGACCAACCGTCCCTATCACTCGGCAATTTCGTGCCTGGTGCCCTACTCTCCCGCATTTAAAACAATTACGGTGACGAGCATGGTCTACTTCAATAGTCTCTTCTCCACCCCTAGCTGTCGCTCTCGGCTGACTAACTGGCCGATTGTTTATCGTGCGTAGCTCAAACCTATGGCGAAGGTTTTCCTCTTGCATGGCCACCTGCACGGCCCTATCTAATGTATTTGAGTTATCCCTCAGGACTTTCATCTTAAGAAAGTCATGCGCCAATCCGTCAACAAAGAAATTGGTTAGTTGCCGTTGTACCACAGCAGCGCCCATCTGACTCGGGAAGGCTTCGCCGGCCAGAGTCATTAGTCGCTCTGCGTACAGAGGCACACTTTCCCTCGGGTTTTGTTTCACCCGCTGTAGCAACGCAAAAGCATGATTTTCATCGGCGATTTCGCCGAACCTTACGGTTAGCTGCCTTTTCAGTTCATCCCAATCCCCTGCCGCTTCCGTTTGTAAGAATCGATGGATAAAATCGCTCACCACCCCCGAGCTTGCTTGATAAGCAATGACCGGGCGCCTGTTGAGGGCTTTTATTAGCACTGCATATTTGTCAATTTCTTTTATCCACTCCCTAAAATTGGTAGGCTTTCCGTCAAACGTTCCTACCATCTGCCCTATACTCTGGGCGTTAATCGCCTGACTCATTTCCTCTACTTTTTCGCCTAAAATCCTAAACACTTCCTCTGCCATTTTTGTTTCTTTTTAAATGTAACAACAACACAACTCTAGCTAAATGGTCTGGCTCCTATATAAGACTCAACAAGGGTTAAACGAAAAAAGTCACTTACCCCGTGATCCTTTCGGCTGTTGGTCTTGAATGAGTCGCAGACGTCTCGTGGGCTCGAACTCTGTTTTTTCCTTGACGTGGGCTCGAACTCTGCTTTTCTTGAAGTGGGCTCGAACTCTGCTTTTCTTGAAGTGGGCTCGAACTCTGCTTTTCCTTGACGTGGGCTCGAACTCTGCTTTTCTTGAAGTGGGCTCGAACTCTGCTTTTCTTGAAGTGGGCTCGAACTCTTCTCTTTCTGGTCTGCTCTTCCACCCTTGTGTCGTTGGCTGTCGATTTGGTGCTGATAGTCTAGTTTTTCTGTTTCTTCGTTCCTCTGTTTCTTCCCGTTCCGAGATCCTGGTCCAGGGCACCAAATAAGAAGATAAGGTAGTGTTACACTACCGCAGCCACACGCAAGGTGTTGTAGATGGAAGACGCAGCCAGACAAGAGTGTTTCCAGAAGAGTCTTTTATTTCTTGGTCATCGTGGGTCTAATAGGTTGGGCACAACCAACCTACTAGCATGGCATACTAAAATGGCGAAAATACCGGAGCTCGGTCTCTCGCTTCTCAGCTCCCTCTATCTATCTATCTCACTCTCTCTCTTCGTTGTGTCCTCTCTATCTATCTCGTTCTCTTCATTGTGCGAGCTCCCTCTCTATCTCGTTCCCTTCGTTGTGAGCTCTCCCTCTATCTCGTTTTTTTCGTTGTGAGCTCTCTCTCTATATATACCCGTTCTGGCCAAGGGCATCGCCCCTTTGTCTCAATCAGTCAAAGGGGCTATTACTGTCACCCATATTATTCCCCATCTATCATGGTGATCAGCGTCCCCTGACCCTATCTGTCAAAGGAGCTATTACTGTCGCCCATAATCTATCCCCCATCTGCTCTAGTGGATAGCGCCCTCTGATCCTAGCTGACCAGGGACCCATTACTGTCTCTCATAATTATTCCACATCTATTATGGTGGTCAGCGTCCTCTGATCCTAGCTATCAAAGGAACCCATTACTGTCTCTCATAATTATTTCACATCTATTATGGTGGTCAGCGTCCTCTGATCTTAGCTATCAAAGGAACCCATTACTGTCTCTCCTAATTATTCCACATCTATTATGGTGGCCAGCGTCCTCTGATCTTAGCTGACCAG